>JAPDNY010000002.1:23441528-24041528 GCA_029375565.1 Gekko gecko
TAGCAGTTAGCGCTTCAGAGCAGGGTCTGACAGACCCAGGTTCTTCCTGTGGAAGCCGACTGGGTGATTTCAGGCCACTCACAGAATTTAGCCTAACCTACCTCATAGGGCTGTTGTGCAGATCAAAAGGGGGAGAGGAGAAAGATGTGAGCTGCTTTGGTCCCCACTGTGGAGAAAGACTGTACTTTTCCTAGGTAGAGGCTGCAGGGAGGGGGAGGAGATGGAAACGTGAAGTCAGAGGGGCAGATAAAGGTAGGTTGATGGTTGCCTCAGAAGGAGATAGGGTTGCCAAATCCAGGTTGGGAAATTGCTGGAGATTTGAGGGGTGGATCCTGGAATGAGTGGGTTTTGAGGAGGGGTGGGACCTCAGACAGATACAATGCCGTAGACTTCGCCATCCAAACCAGCCATTTCCTCCTGGGGAACCATTGTTGCCAATCTCTAGGTGAGGACTGGAGACCACTCAGAATTACAACTACTCTTCAGACGGCAGAGATCAGTTCCCCTGGACAAAACAGTGGACTCTCTATCATTATACTCTGCTGAGGTCACCACAGGATAATGACGCTAAGTACCCAAGGCCAGGGCACCCGCCTAAAGGCCTCTTTCTAGAGCTCATTGTATTTATTTCAACAATGGCCCTTTTTCCTAGTATGCTATAATGTCAAGAATGCACTTGCTTCGGAATGTAGACTCCGTTAGGGCCACCACCTACAGACCCTGAGGCAGCCGGATGCCAATCTGGACTCCATTCGTGCTGGAGACTTCAGCCAAGGCTCCTTAAGAGAAAACAGATGCTTCCTTGGGTACGCTGAGCCCAATCCCTCTCCAATCACATCTGGTCATTAACGTAAAGGTATTTGGGTTGATTGATATGAGCAGTCCAGGCAAACTGCTCAAGAAGATCACTGTCTTCTGGGAGAGCAACCTGGCTTTCATTAGGACTGAGCCCCGGAAAGTTGGCAGACTCCCAAGGACAGAAGAAGTTCTGGAAGAAGGTAATGTGGTTCCCTTCACTGAGCCAGCACGCGGCTTTGCACCCCTGTTTGCTGCCTCATCGTGCTTTCACACAAACACAGAGTAACGCGCTTTCAGTCTGCTTCCAAAGCGCTCTAGCAACTTGTCTGCAAGCAGATTTTTGCCATTTCAACCATTCGTCGGTAGTTGCAAAGCATATTGAAAGTGGGTCGGAAGCGTATTATTCAGCATGTGGGAAAGCATTTTCAGTCGCGCCCGCAAGAGCTGGCCCTTCTTCTTCCACCCACGGCCCGTGTCTTCCCACTCCTCAGGACACGACACGAAGGAAGCCTTCAACTCTGCCACTCCTTCGGCCGTTGCCTCGACTGATCTGCTGGTCTCCCTGCTTGGAAGGGGCTCTGCAGACTCAGTCTTGCTCTCTCTCCAGGAGGGCATCGACCAGTCTTGCCCTCACCCAGTAAGCAGTTCAAGTGAGGAGGGGATTAAAAACATCTGTGTCTCCTTCAGCACCCCAGAGGGCAAGCCCTGGCTCTTCTTTCAGCCACATATTGGTGTGCTTTTGCACGCTCCAGTCCTCCTCTCTCTGCAAGCGCCTTCCTCCTGGAGGTCGAACAGAGAGGTCGAAGGAGGAGGAAGCCAGAGCAGGCTGGAGGCTGGTAACCCCCTGAGAGCGCTGGCCGTTCCTCTGTTCCCAGGATGCCCCCCAAGGAGAGCCGGGAAGGGAAAGCCTCAGAGCCCCGATTCCCTCCAGGCCACTGCTGTTGAGGAATTGTTTTAATACCCATGTTTGGATTATTTCTCAGGGACCAATTTTCCAGTGATGGAAGGAATTACTTTTTTGGTGTAGTGGTTAAGTGCGCGGACTCTAATCTGGGAGAACCGGGTTTGATTCCCCACTCCTCCTCTTGCACCTGCTGGATGACCTTGGGCAAGCCGTAGTTTTGGCACAGCTGTTCTTGAAAAAGAGCTGTTTCTGTCAGAGCTCTCTCAGCCCCACCTACCTCACAGGGGGTCTGTTGTGGGAAGGGGAAGGGAATGGAGATTGTAAGCTGCTCTGAGACTCCTTTGGGTAGTGAAGGGCGGGGTAGAAATCCAATCTCTTCTCTTCTTCTTTTCTTCTTCCTCCTTCTCCAGGATTCGGTGTCCTTCGAGGAGGTGGCCGTGTACTTCACCCGGGGGGAGTGGACCCTGCTGCGCCCGGCCCAGAGAGCTCTCTACAAGGACGTCATGCTGGAGAACTTTGGGAACGTGACCTCTCTGGGTGAGGAGGATCCTTCTCTCCTTGATTCTGTTGAGTGTGGTGATGACTCTGCTGTGTTCGTAGTTGCCGTTGAGGAAGGATGTGGGTCAGTCCCTTTGACTAAGGAATGCCATCCTTTGTACACATCTGGCAAGGTTTCTCCGTGCAGAGGTTCGAGGCTCTCTCTAGCAGTCTTTGGACCACCTGAGGGGGTGTCAGAAGGGGCGCCAGGAGAGGCTGGTTTGGAGAGAGTGGGTGGGTCCAAGCAGGGGCTTTCTTCCGGACTTGTTTTACCTCACCTGTGCTGCGATGTGATTGTAGAGGACTAACTGTTCTGCGAGACTTCCATGTTGAGGGTCTTTTACCAGGGCTGGCCCTGGATTTTAAGCCTCATTGAAGTGTGGGGGGGCTTCAGATCTTCCAGGGTCCGACTCTTTGCGACCCCATGGACCACATCACGCCAGGCCCTCCTGTAAGAACATAAGAGAAGCCAATGTTGAATCAGGCCAATGGCCCATCTAGTCCAACACTCTGTCACACAGTGGCCAAGAATACCAGGTGCCACCAGGAGGTCCAGCAGTGGGGCCAGGACACCAGAAGCCCTCCCACTGCTGCCCCCTCCAGCACCAAGAATAGAGTGCATCACCTGCCCCAGACTGAGAGTTCCTATCTATACCTTGTGGCTAATAGCCACTGATGGACTTCTGCTCCATATGTTTATCTAATTCCCTCTTGAAACTGTCTATGCTTGTAGCTGCCACCACCTCCTGTGGCAATGAATTCCATGTGTGAATCACTATTTGGGTGAAGAAGGACTTCCTTTTATCTGTTCTAACCCGACTGCTCAGCACGAGTTCTTGTACTGTGAGAAAGGGAGAAAAGTACTTCTTTCTCAACCTGCTCTATCCCATGCATAATATTATAAACCTCAATCATGTCACCCCTCAGCCATCGTTTCTCCAAGCCAAAGAGCCCCAAGCGTTTTAACCTTTCTTCATAGGGAAAGTGTTCCGACCCTTTTATCATTCTAGTTGCCCTTCTCTGCACTTTTCCCATCTTCTGTCGTGCTCCGGAGTTTGCTTAATTTCGTGTTCATTGCCTCGATAACACTGTCTAACCATCTCATCCTTTGCCATCCCCTTCTTCTTTGACCTTCAGACTTTCCTGGCATCGGGGTCTTCTCCAGCGAGTGCTCCCGTCTCATTTGGTGGCCAAAGTATTTGAGCTTCAGCTTCAGTATCTGGCCTTCCAGGGAACAGTCAGGGTTAATTTCTTTTAGGGTTGACTGATTTGATCTCCTTGCAGTCCAAGGGACTCTCAAGATTCTTCTCCGGCACCATAATTCAAAAGAATCTATTCTTCGGTGCTCGGCCTTCCTTATAGTCCAACTCTCGCAGTCATACAGTACTTTACCCTGTTCCCATACAGTCCTTTGAAGAAGTGGCTGTGTATTTCACCCAGTGGGGAGTGGACCCTGCTGAACCCACCCCAGAACAGGCGGGAACAGGGTAAAATGATCTGCCCATGGAGTCTCATGGCTCTGACCACATTCCCTAATGCTCCGGAGCACTTTGGCTTTCCAAATGGATTCTCTGGTGGGAGCTTGGAACATGAAGCTCCTAGGAATTACTGAGAAGGCTACCCCTCATGGACCTCTCCCGCCACTGGGGCAGAACCCAGCCCTGAAATTTACTGTAGAACAGAGAGACCTGAAAAAGGGCCAATAGATGTGATCCAGGTGACCTTTAGAGGGCCAGCAGAGTTATTAACTAATTGAGAAGTGGTGGTAGATACAGAGCATTGACAGCTTCAAGAGGGCATTGGATAAACATATGGAGCAGAGGCCCGTCAGTAGCTATTAGCCACAACGTATAGATGGAACACACAGTCTGGGGAACTGATGTTGCGTATTCTTGGTGTTTGGTAGGGAGGCAACAGACGGAGGGCTTCTAGTGTCCTGGCCCCACTGGTGGACCTCCTGACGCTACCTGGCTTTTGGCCAGTGTGTGACAGAGAGTGTTGGGCTGGATGGGCCACTGGCCTGATCCATCATGGCTCCTCTTAATGTCCTCAGCAGTTGGGTGACTTGGAAGGGGCTAACAGACAACCCTCCTGACTGTTTAATTTGTCTCCGTGCCTGCTGTCTCCAAAATATGACCCTCTCATATTCTCCGAAAAAAGGAATCCATTGTAAAGATTTTATAAAAACAAAATATTTTTGACAGATTCAGTGATTCTTTTTATGAAAGACTGGAAACTCACTGGGTGATCATTTCTTCTCTGGGTCTTTGCCCCTCTACCTGGTCCAGTACCCCACCCCTCACCTCTTACTTGCCTGTGGTGCCTGCAGGGGATATAGTCAAGTTGGCTTGGAAGAGTCAAAACTGATGTGCACGGAATAGAAGTCTAATTCTCTGCTCTTTTTTTCATGATGAAAAGGACCTGTGACGGCCAAACCCGACCTGATCTCCTGGCTGGAAGGAGAAGAAGAGCTGTTCTTCTTGTTCTCGTCTGAAGAGGAAGGGTTGGCAGGTCTGTGTTGGGACGGTGTCTTGCTTGTGCTTTCTTCCTAGGGCTGGTGGGTTTCTTCTGTGACTTTCCTTATCCTAAGAGTTGGTTCTCTTGCAAAGAGCTGGGGTGGGTGGTGAATGCTGAAAAGGTGCCTGTAGAGGTTGAAGTGCAAATAACAAAGCAACCTATAGCTTGCATCACTGCCTGAGGAGAAATTCCCTGGTTCGTGGATTCGTTTTTGGGAAGCCCCTCTGAATTACTGATCATTCAGTACAGTATAAAACCAGATTACCAACAAAGGCTTTTGAAAGTGTGTCTAGACACCAGGCTTTTGGATTCTTGCCCTCTGTACCACAGTTAATGTAGTCCATTCTCTAATGTTCCTGCTCTATTTTTCACACTGTTCATGATAAGTGTCTCTTTCTTTCAGCTGGGGGTATGCAGAGAATTCAGGGAGAGGTGGGAAAATATCAATGCGTGGAGTGTGGAGAAAGGTTCAGTTGGAGTGACGACCTTACTTCCCATCAAGGAACTTATTCAGGAGAGAAACCATATAAATGCCTGAAACACTTCGAGCAGAGTGGAAGCCTTATGTATCATCAGAGAATTCACACAGTGGAGAAACTTTATAAATGCCTCGAATGTGGAAAAAACTTCAAGCATAGTGGAAACCTTATGTATCATCAGAGAATTCACACAGGGGAGAAACCATATAAATGCCGGAGGTGTGGAAACAGCTTTACTAGCAAACAAAGCCTTATTGACCATGAAAGAATTCATACAGGGGAGAAACCATATAAATGTCTGGATTGCGGAAAAAGCTTCCCACGGAAGAATACTCTAACTTTCCATCAAAGAATTCATAGAGGGGAGAAACCATATAAATGTCTGGAGTGTGGAAAAAGCTTTCGACAGAAGACTATATTAACTGTCCATCAAAGAATTCACACAGGTGAGAACCCATATAAATGCCTGGAGTGTGGGAAGTATTTTAGTAGCAAAGGAAACCTTACTTACCATGAAAAAATTCACAGAGGAGAGAAACCATATAAATGTCTGGAATGTGGGAAAAGCTTTCCACGGAAGGATATGCTAACTTTCCATCAAAGAATTCACACAGGGGAGAAACCACATAAATGTCTGGAGTGTGGAAAAAGCTTCCGACAGAAGAAGGTATTAACCGCCCATCAAAGAATTCACAAAAGCGAGAACCCATATAAATGCCTGGAGTGTGGAAACTACTTTACTTGCAAACGAAACCTTACTTACCATGAAAGAATTCATACAGGGGAGAAACCATATAAATGTTTGGAGTGTGGAGAAAGCTTTCCACGGAAGGATAAGCTAACTTTCCATCAACGAATTCACACAGGGGAGAAACCATATAAATGCCTGGAGTGTGGCAACTGTTTTGCTAGCAAACAAGGCCTTACTTACCATCAAAGAATTCATACAGGGGAGAAACCGTGTAAATGCCTGGAATGTGGAAAGCACTTTAGTAGCAAAAGAAACCTGATTTACCATGAAAGAATTCATACAGGGGAGAAACCCTATAAATGCCTGGAGTGTGAAAAGTCTTTTCGTAGCAAAGGAGGTCTTACTTACCATGAAAGAATTCATACAGGGGAGAAACCCTATAAATGCCTGGAGTGTGGAAAGTACTTTAGTCGCAAAGGAAACCTTACTTGCCATGAAAGAATTCATGGAGGGGAAAAACCCTATAAATGCCTGGAGTGTGGAAAGTCCTTTCATAGCAAAGGAAACCTTACTTACCATGAAGGAGTCCATACACGGGAGAAACCCTATAAATGCCTGGAGTGTGGAAAGTCCTTTCGTAGCAAAGGTGGCCTTACTTACCATGAAGGAATTCATACACGGGAGAAAACATACAAATCCCTGGTATGGCCAAAGCTTGCCATGGAAGGAGACACTAACTTAGCATCAAAGAATTCAAACTCTGGAGGAAGTGTAGAAATGCCTGGAGTGTGGGAAGAAAAGGAGACTGGAAAATTGGAAACCGACCTTATTTCCATCATTCAAATATTGTCTTAAACTGATCTGTTTCAGTAGAAAACAGAACGATTTGAGTCTAGATATCTGAAGAAGTGAGCTGTGACTCATGAAAGCTCGTATCCTGCCACAAATTTGGTTAGTCTTTTGCTCTTGCTCTTTTATACTGTGACATCTATTGCATTCTATTTCACACCTTTTGTGGAATGCTGGAATTGTAAGGAGTCCTGCTCACCTTTCTGGCCAGGACATCCCCCCAAGTTGGAGTCACATAAGTGAATCGTTCTGCATGTGTTGCTCTCAGTCTCACCCATTATTATTGTATAGATTAGCAAACCGGTAGCAATAGATTATATTGAGAGAAGCAGTCCTGTAGCTCTGTAGACCAGGATGTCGAACTCCTTTGTTATTAAAGCCAGATCTGACATAAATGGGACTTCGTTGGGCCAGTTCATGTGTATCATAAAATGTAATGCCAGGTACCACAGATACAAACTTTATAAGGGACCTAGACAAACACCATTAAAGATATTAATTTTTGACTTAAAATACAAACATGCCTGAAACATTAACACGTGCAATATTTTGCTTATTGTAACGGTCTTTGATGACTGACGCCTCTTGCTCTGAACTATTGAATCAAAATCTGGAGACAATGTCTGTGCTGTCTGAGAGCCGGTTTGGTGTAGTGGTTAAGTGCGTGGACTCTAATCTGGGAGAACCGGGTTTGATTCCCCACTGCTCCACTTGCACCTGGCTGGATGACCTTGGCCATAGTTCTGATAAGAGCTGTTCCTGAAAAAGAGCAGTTTCTGTCTGAGCTCTCTCAGCCCCACCTACCTCACAGGGTGTCTGTTGTGGGGAGGGGAAGGGAAGGGACAGGAGTTTGTAAGCCGCTCTGAGACACCTTTGGGTAGTGAAGGGTGGGGTATAAATCCAATTTCTTCTTCTTCTGTAGTAAGCTTGAGTATGTCTGGTGTGGGAAGCAAGCCCTTTCCCCAGCCTGCTTTATGATCAATACTCTGAGGCTACGACCCAGAGGAAAACATGAAATGGCTGGGCATTGCAAGCTCCCCACCCCGTTCTACTCAGAGTGGCTCTCCAGGGTCTCAGGTTGAAGTCATTCTCATAATAAGCCACAGATATAGGGGAATGGGAACCAGTTACTTAAGAGAGCCAGTGTAGTGTCTTAATTCAGATCTGGGAAACCCTGGACCTTGGGCCAATCACACACTTGTAGCCTAGCCTACCTCAGAGGGCTGTTGTTGTGAGGATCAAATGGAGGAGGGATTCTTCCTACACCATTCCTAGTCCCTTCCTTAGTTTCATTCTAACAGCCCTGTGAGCAACGTTCCCTCTAAGCTGTGAAGTCTTGTGAGCAAAAATTCTACTTTGTGAGCTGCTGGCATTAAAGTTGTGAGCAAGCGATTTGGCTACTGTATAAATTAGTTTGCTCTGGAGCCATTCTTCCTGAGCGAAGACAGAAATGTGTGAGCTGGAGGCTAAAAAACTGCGAGCTAGCTCACACTAACTCAGCTTAGAGGGAACACTGCCTGTGAGGTAGGTTAGGTTGGGATAGAAGGGCTGGTCCAAGGTTACCGAGAAACTGTATATCTCTATTATCTGATCTCAGGGAAGTAACAGCGGGTCCAGTTCTACCACATCGTATCAAGCTAGCTAATCCTGTTGAAACCAAAGACACGTGAAAAGGGCAAGCATGGATACAGCTACTCTGGCTGCATTTCACACTTGACATCACCCGACTCTTTCATCAGAGGCAGTTCGATTTTACCTCAGAAAAAGACAGTTTCCCCCTCCATTTCCCAACAGACTTTTGGTTTACTTTAAAAACAGCCTCCCTGGGAACCATAAATCTTCCACACTATGCTTGTGTCAGAAAAACAACACCAGAAATATACAAAACACCAGATATCCCATACAGTTTTGAAAGAAAACCCGCTCACAAATCCACATTCCTGAGAAACTGCCAAGGCTTCTGTTTCTCCCCTCATAGAAAATCAAAATGCCTGTAAAACCGATACAAAACCCAGGCTTTGGGCAAACCGAGCAGTGGTGGCCTCTACATTTCAACCCGGACCCGGAAGCACAGGAGAGAGCAGAGTGTGTTTTCACATTCCTTTCCACTGAGCCAGTTTGGTGTAGTGGTTAAATGCGCGGACTCTGATCTGGGAGAACCGGGTTTGATTCCCCACTCCTCCACTTGCACCTGCTGATGTGACCTTGGGTCAGTCACAAGCTCTGGCACAGCTGTTCTCTCAAGGACAGTTTCTGTCAGAAGTTCTCTCAGCCCCACCTACCTCACAGGGTGTCTGTTGTGGGGAAGGGAAGGGAAAGGAGTTTGTAAGCCGCTCTGAGACTCCAAGTGAAGGGTGGGGTATAAATCCAACCTCTTCTTCTTCTTCTACCTCACAGGGTGTCTGTTGTGGGGAGGGGAAGGGAAAGGAGTTTGTAAGCCGCTCTGAGACGCCTTTGGGCAGTGAAGGGCGGGGTATAAATCCAAACTCCTCCTCCTCCTCCTCCTCTTCTTCTTCTTCTTCTTCTTCGTACGGGCAGAATTTATCTTTTTACTACACTAAACTGTCTGTGTTTCTGCAAACCAAAAGTCGGGGTGGGTGGGGGAATTCTCCATAGCAGTACATCAGTTTACAAGCAGTTGCTAGAACAGCATTTTCCCCCTCCTCGCCTTTCTGTCAGCCAAAGGGAACGACTTCCACCACCACCCCCCTTATTCTCCTCTTTTCTCTATGCCTCTGTGGTTCAGAGCCTTGTTTACTGGGAAAGGGTTTGGCCTGTTAGCTTGGCTTTGCTTTCCTGACTGTTGCAGAACTGCAGGAGCGAGGAGGCATCGTAAAGACTGTCGTCACTGGAGAAGCCGTCCTCCATCTTCCCGAAGCCTGCGTTCTTTTCCCTTCTCTGGTCGTATCCCCACCCCCTGCACACAGCCCTGTGCTAGCCTGCCCTCTTTCTCCATTTCCAGCTCCGGCAGCGTTTCATAGAATCGTAGAGTTGGGAACGGACCTCCCAGGGTCATCTAGTCCAACTCCCTGCACAATGCAGGAAATTCACAAATACGTCCCCAAGCCCCCCTCCATACCCACAGTGACCACTGTTCCATGCCTAGAAGATGACAAAAATCCTCCAGGATCACTGGCCAAACTGGGCTGGAGAAAAATTTGCTTCCTGACCCCCAAAGTGACGATCAGCATTTCCCTGGGCGTGTGAGAAAGGGCCCATGAGAACTAAGCACCGAGGCAACCCTTCCTGCCCTCCCTCTCATGATCTGCCTAAGGTCACAGAATCCGCATTGCAGTCAGAAGGCCACCTAGCCTCTGTTTGAAAACCTCCAAAGGAGGAGACCCTCCAACCTCCCGAGGAAGCCTGCTTCACTGAGGAACCGTGCTCACTGTCAGGAAGTTCTTCCTAATGGCTGCGGAATAATCCACTTTCAATGCGCTTTCCAACTGGATTTTGCCATTTCACACAGGAAAAATCCTGTTGGAAAGTGCGCTGAAAGTGGATTATTTAGTATGTGTGACCACAGCCAATGTTTTTCTCTCTTTCTCTTGCCTTGCTTGTGTCCTTCCTTGGTCTCACCCACACTAAGCTGGCCCCGGGATCTGCGTGTGGCAGGGAGGTCTCCTCCAACTGCACACCATCTTCTGGTACAGGAACCAGGCTGCCGCAGGGAAGATGCTATGGGCCTGGAGGCAGAGTCCGGCCTGGCCCAAGAGAGATGGATGAAGACGGTAGGGTGTGGGGAGAGGAGAGGAGAGAGCCGCGGGCTAGATTAATGCCCCGGGCAGGCCGTAGGTTTGACACCCCTGCTGTAGACCTTAAACCTTATTTAGTGTCACTTTGCATACCTTGATCACCATCATGTTGCATGCAGCCCAGTAGGTAGCGTGAGGGGTGGGGGTGGGGTGCCAGCTAATTAAATCAAAGCACAATGCAGGCGGCAAGTTGGGGCACTTTGGGGGCAGCCCAAGAAGGAGGGGGCCCAGAAGAAAGACTGGGGGGCAGGCCCCGTGGACCCGGGCCCGTGGACCCCACGTTAGCTACGGGCCAGGTTGCATGTTAATTCGCTGTTCGTTCCCTGGCTATAAGTCGAAACCTTGCCTGCTGTTCTAACATATTTGACAAAGTGTGCTTTGCACACGAAAGCTCATGCCTTGCATAAACCATTGTTGGTCTGAAAGGTGCCACTGGACTCTAAATTTGTTGTCATGTTGAGGACACACACACCCCAAAGTCCCCCGGTGGGGACGAAATTGCACCTGTCAACCCTGGTTTATCTCAAGGTGCTGGCTATTGCTGAGCGTTTCATAAACTGTGCGTATAACATGATCGTCGGACTTCATTTCATTCATTTGTTCTTTTCCCAGACGCCCTGCTGGCATTTCCCCTCCTGGGTCCATTGAAGGGCTCAAATTCTCTCTGGGCAGGGTTTTTTTGGTGGCGTTTCTCACCAGGGTGGCATATATGCCAGCACCTTCTAGGAGGGGAGGGGTCTCCATTCCTGAGCGGGAGATATCAGGAGCACTGCCCTGTCCCCGGATGTTGCCTTGTAGCTGTGGCGTCGCCACCTTTCTATATATTTAATGGCACTGTATTCAGTCTATGATCTTATGAGGTGACTGATCAGTCCTAATTCCTCTCTCTGATGGCCGACCAGCTCACCCTTAACAGTAGTCTCTTCGGGGTCTGCTTTAACTTCCGGATATATGGAGGACCACTGCCCAGTATTATTCTTCCCGCCCCCAGAGTCAGGCACCAGGGCTTATAAATGTCACACGGCACAGATCTTTATTATACAGAAAACTGCAACGGCGATGGGATATATTTACACAGGATACTTTGTAGTATAAACACTTCACTTTGCCTTTTCCTAAGCTGTAGGTTTATCCTTCTGTTTGACTCAGATGTTCTTTGGTTCACCAAACCCTTTTCTGACTCCACTCTCCAGAAACTGTTTTGTGGATAACCTTTGGGGCTTTATCTGCCTGGCCTCCTGAGTCTACTGGTTCGACAAAACCCAGCTCGCCAGACTCCCCCAGACCCTTGGCCCTTCCTGAGCAGTGTTCCCTCTAAGCTGAGTTGGCGTGAGCTAGCTCACAGTTTTTTAGCCTCCAGCTCACAGATTTCTGTCTTAGCTCAGGAAGGATGGCTCCAGAGCAGAGTAATGTATGCAGTAGCCAAATTGCTTGCTCACAACGTTAATGCCTAGTAGCTCCCAAAGTAGAATTTTTGCTCACAAGACTCTGCAGCTTAGAGGAAACATTGTTCCTGAGCCACCTGAGGTTCGTATGGAGCAGGGTATTTGTGGTTTGTGACCCCCGAGGTCTTGCCCTTTTCACTCTCTCGCCACTCTCCTCTTTATGTTAGAGGGTACCAGAGCAGAGGGCTTTTTCACCCACAGTTTTCCACTTAAACTGCCCTCAGGCTGATTCCACTGAACTCAGAGGCTGCTGTCCTCTCCAAGCTTTCTCAGTAACTCCTCCGATCAACTGACCAACAGGCTTCCCTCCAACTGCCCAATCCAAACTGACTGTTTGGTCCGTTAAATGCCAATCACCAAGGGTTCCAAGCAGGGCCATTTTGAGGCAGGAACGCACAGGAACGGAGTTCCGGCTGGCTCCCGAGTTGGCCACGCCCAGGAACTCATTAGCATAATAGGCCACACCCAACAGCAGAAACTCCTTAGGATTGGCTACATTAGGGGTGTGTGGCCTAACATGCAAAGGAGTTCCTGCTACAAAAAAAAGCCCTGGGTTTTGACAACAAACAAGAATAAGAAGCAAAAGGTGGGTGTGGCGGGAGGACCACAGTTCTGGTAACATGGGGGTGTGGCCTAATATGCTAATGAGTTTTTTTGCTGTTTGGTGTGGCCTGTTATGCTAATGAGTTCCTGCTGGGCTTTTTCTACCCTGGTTCCGAGCTAAATGGGCCCCTCCTCACTTAGTCATGTGACTCAACAGCTGGCCCATAGCTACAATGGGGCATTTCGGGGCCTGGCCCCCTGAATTAAGGCCAAGGCCCCCTGACTTACCATCTAGCCCAAGCGCTCCCTTTTGGGGGGGTGCAGGGTACGTAGGGGGGTGCCCCCTGACTTATTTAAAGCCCTCCCTTCATGTTTCCACTCTGCTGGTCCCAGATCTTTAAGTCCTTCACAGGAGAACTGGCAGAAACCATTGCACCCAGATATATGATTCCCACCTCCTTTGCATTTTCCTTTCGCAAGAGGAGCACTGTCTCGAAGGGTTAAAGAGAGAGAGAGCCGGAGTCCTAGAGAGGCACAGGGGGGGAGGGGAGCCACCATTTCCTCCTCCTCCACCACCCTTTGCAAGAAAGCGCCTCTGAATCTCCTGGTCTTCTGCTTGAACGGCTTGGAGGGACTCTGGTGAGCTCAAGGAGGCTTTTTGGGGGGGAATATGGGGTAGGGGGTTGCAGCACACGAGAGAAGGGAGGGGGAGGTAGCAGGGGGTGAAGGAGAGCACCCCACACCCCCAATTTCTTCCTTGCCTCCTTTTGGTTTCCTCCCCCCCCACACACACACACTCCTGCCCCAGGGAGAGCTGCTTGTGCAGAGCCACATGGTTCGTCCTGCAGTGTGGACTTGAGCGCAGGATCCGAATCCGGCACCTTTGGAGAGGGGAGGAAGGTTTTTTTGTTTGTTTTTTAAAGAAAGTTTATTAACAGGATATAATAGCATGTTCCATATTCGACTAACAATTCTTGACATATCCTTTTCTAAGATTTTTATCCCCCCCTCCCCTGGCTTCCAAGGATGCGCCGCCCCCATTAACATTTCAATCAATATTCTCTGACATTCAATTCATTTTCAGTATTCCAGTCATAAATTTCAATATTTTCCTTTTCTATTTTGACTATTAGGTAACTTTTCTATGACAGTCCCTTTTGCTGCAGCACTTCTATTATTAATAACTATCAAAACAGAGCAGTCTGTTTTTCACATCCCAATTAAGCTCTAAGTAGTCTTTAAAGTCCTTCCAGTCTGCTAAAAATTCTTCGTCTTCTCTTCCACGAAGTTTTCTTGTCAGCTTATCCATTTCAATCATAAAAATCATTTTTTTTAATCCATTCCCATTTATCAGGTACCTGCTCCTGCTTCCAAAACTGAGCATAAGTCATTCTAGAGGGGAAGTTCAAGTGACTTCCAGAGGTGCATGTAGGAAGGAGTGGGGCGGGGCTGAGATTGGGGGCAGTGTTCCCTAAGCTTGACTGAGTGTGAGCTAGCTCACAGTTTTTTAGCCTCCGGCTCACGCATCTTTGTCTTCGCTCAGGAAGGGAGGGCTCCAGAGCAAATTAATTTATGCAGCAGCAAAATGGCTCGCTCACAACTTTAATGCCAGTGGCTCACAAAGTGGAATTTTTGCTCAGAAGACTCCACAGTTTAGAGGGAGCATTGATGGTGGGGGGAAGCGAAGGAGGGAACAGGTCGAGCGGGGGAGGGGCTGCCTGCTTTCCCTGTCTCTTCCCCCTTTTCTTTGCATCAGCCAGCCGAGGAAGTGGAAATTGGCCTTTTCCAACAAACCGCCTTCAGCAACATCTTTCCAGCCTGCCATCTCTTCTGTGTTGGCCAGAACGAAGGCCGCCTCCATGGCCACCAAGCCAAGAAATGGCCGGGGAAGAGTCTGGCCCGATGTCTTTTGTCATTTTGTTTCTCTGGTGTTCCAGTTGGCCTCTGCAGCATCTGGCTGGGAATCTCTCCTGGCTTCTTGGAAGAGTCTGGTCTTTTTGGCCTGGTCTTTTTGGCCACTGTGTGACGGCAGAGTGTTGGACTAGATGGGCCATTGGCCTGATCCAACATTGGCTTCTCTTAGGTTCTTATGTCTGACATGCCCTCTGAGGCTGGGCAGGTCACACTGCTATGCAACCAAGGGCCTTTTGCCATGTTTTATGGTGCCCTATGCTACCTGGGCTTCTTGGCTCCCATCTCTTTTCTTTTTCTTTTTTAAGCGCCCCTAAAAGAGGGATTTTTATTGTTTTTAAGACAACAACATCACAACATAACACAATACAATCACACAAAATACAGTACAATACACAATACAAAACCTTAACACTACACACCACACAAAAAAATACAACATTCAACACTCACGGGGGGTTACACTTCCCAAAGCAAGTCATCCGACTATATTCCCTCCCCTTTACCGACCTAAGTGTTACATTTCTTCACTTCTGTATCCACAAATTCTATCATTCTATCTTATCCATTTCTGGATTAACATAGGTTAATGGTATTCAATCATTATTGTTTCACTCCATCCTTCTCTCTCTGGTCATACCAGTCATAAAAGCGTTGCCACGTATTTGTAAAGGCTAATTCATCCCATCTCTTTTCAAGTTGGCTTTCCTAACCAGGCAGGGGCGGATTAAGGCTCACGGGGGCCCTAAACACTGGCCAATCTTGGTGCTTCCCTCCTTTCCACGCTGACCCCATCCATTTTAGTTGCTGACCTGTCTGACCAGATATACAATGCAGGTGGCAGCCATACAAAAATGTATTCCTATGAGAACACCATAGACCAGGGGTCCTCAAACTTTTTAAACAGGGGGCCAGTTCACTGTCCCTCAGACCCTTGGAGGGCCGCCGCGTTCGCTCCCCCCCCCAGCCTGCTCGCCCCGCCGCCGCGTTCGCTCCCTCCCCCCACCAGCCTACTCGCTCCGCTGCCGCGTTCACTCCCCCCACCAGCCTGCTCGCCCCGCCGCCACGTTCGCTCCCTCCCCCCACCAGCCTACTCGCTCCGCTACCGCATTCGCTCCCTCCCCCCACCAGCCTGCTCACCCCGCCGCCGCGTTCACTCCAGGGCCGGCCCCAGGTGTCTGGGCGCCCTAGGCAGGACAGCCTGGGGCGCCCACCCCACCGGGGATGCCAACCTCCCGGTGGGGCCTGGAGATAGCCCAGCGCCTGGGAGAGCCGGGGAAGGGGCGGGCTTAGAAGCCCCCCCCTTCCCTCCCAGGGGCGGCGCGCGCGGCTCTCCCGGGTGTCTCGCAGGGGCGAGGCACCCGGGAGGGCCGGGGAAGGGCGGGCTTCTGACCTCTGGCTTCGGCCTGGGGCTCGGGGCAGCGGAGTCCTTTGCCTGCCCTGCGGGACTTCTCACCTGGAAGCGGAGCCCAGCAGCGCCGCCACCACAGAAGGGCGAACTTCCCCCTCGCAGCCCTCCGCCCCCCCCAGGGCCCACTGGCGCAAACGGCTGGGGCTCCCTCCCTCCCTGCGGTGCGCTCTGCCCATGCCCCGCGGCCTGCCTCCTCCCGCGAGACCGCCCAGCCAGCACCTTGCCCAGCATCCCAGGCTCTGAGAGGGCTGGCGACCCAGAGCCTGGCTGACCAAGCGAGCCCCCAAGCGCTGACGGCGGACCGCCCGCCTGCCTGCCCGCCTGCCTCCGCCTGAGTCAGCCGGGCAGGGCCTGGCCGGAGTGGGGGGGGCAGCGATTGGGCTGCTGCGGGACTGAGCTTGCTCCGGAGCCCTCCTCCCTGAGCCGAGACGAGAGGGGGCGAGCCGGAGCCGGCGGAGGCGGAAAAGCTGGGAGCCGGCTCACACTCCAGCAGCTGGGCGGGCGCACTGGTCCCTCGGAGAACCCACCGGCGCTGGAGCCCCCCCTCCCTGGCCCCTCCTCCCACCTGGCCGCCATCCCCGCAGGCTCCAGAAGCCCCGCGCCCAGCAGTGGGCCTGGGAGGGCCGTGGGGGGGGAGAAGTTGTTGGGGGGGAATTGATTTTGAGCGCCCGCTAGGGCGCTCTTCGCTGGCAGCACCAGCCACCCCCCCCTCCTCTCCCCCACCCCGGGCTTTGGGGAGAGGGCGGGCAAGCTCTGCTGCTGCCTCCTGAGCCCCAGCGGGGTGCTCAGGGAGGCGGCGGGAGCAGCGGAGGGGCTTTTCACGGGAGGAACGGGGCGCAGTTTGGTGCCCCTGCGGCCCTGGTTCGCTCCCTCCCCCCCCACCAGCCTGCTCACCCCGCCACCGCAATGGCTCCCTCCCCCCACCAGCCTGCTCGCCCCACCGCCGCGTTCGCCCCCTCCCCCACGACCAGCCTGCTCGCCCCTTCCTCCTCCTCAGCTCCTGGGCGCTCTTGGGGGGGGGGCGGGCATAAACACTCTGTGGGGGGGGCATAAACGCTCAGCGGGCCGCATAAATGTCCTCCGCGGGCGCATGTGGCCCGCGGGCCGTAGTTTGAGGACCCCTGCCATAGACTGTACAAACTCAGCCAAGCTTTGGCTACATAAAGTTTGGCTACATAAATGCGTGACTTCATTCGTGTGTTTTTTTTCTTCCCCCCCTTTCCCCAACTTTGTGGTACCCCCTTTGGCCCTGGTGCCCTAAGCACATGCCCAGTTCATCTCCTACTGTAACAAAAAAAGAGGGGGGAGGGGGAAAAAACCTGAACCTAAAACCTAGAATCCAGAACCTGACAAAGGTTAGTCAAATGTGGGAAAGGGGGGCAATGTTAAAAACTTGATAAAGGAAATATAAAAATACATGTATTTATTAAACACAACTTTAAAAATATATAAGGGCCCAGTCACACATTATTTATAAGTATCAAATGCTAAAACACGGGCTTGTAAATCTGACCTGACGCGTTTCGGCCTACATAGGCCTTCCTCAGAGGTCAATAATGAGGAACATATTGGCTATTATAAAAACATATAGTACAATCATACACAATCCTATACAGAGCATAAATACAATAAGGACCAGAAGCAAGTTGCTGTAAAAGATAAACAAATGGAGAAGTAAACACATGTATTAAAACAAATAAATAAATAAACAAACCGTAAATATATTGCCAATAAATAAATATATACCATTGACTTACTTTCAAGATAACCCACCAGGCCCTCCTGCCTTCCCCTGTCCGCTGAAGTTTGCTCAATTTCATGTTCGTTGCATCGATGACACTGTCTAACCATCTCATCCTCTGCCGTCCCCTTCTTCTTTGACCTTCAATCTTTCCCAGCATCAGGGTCTTCTCCAGTGAATGCTCCCTTCTCATTTGGTGGCCAAAGTATTTGAGCTTCAGCTTCAGGATCTGGCCTAATTTCCGTGGTCATGTGGCCGGCATGACTAAACACCAAGGCGCACGGAACGCTGTTTCCTTCCCACCAAAGTGGTGGTACCCATTTACCTACTTGCAAGAGTGGGGGTATCATGTGTTAAAAGCTGCACTGCAATTTTGCCTGAGACAGTCATATCCCATACCTTGTCCTCCATTGAGCTATCATAGGGATGCTGTTTAATTTCCAGCATAAAGCTATTAAATCCGTAGCGGCCATTAATAACATTGAAATGGCTTCCGTCATTTGATTTGACGAATCGCAGCCCAGGCCAGTAATGCAACAGAAGCCAAGCAGGGGAGTTTGGCACTTCATGTGTGGTGATTAACTTAATCTCTTTCACTACTTTGTTCCAAAAAACCCCTAATCCTGGGACAATCCCACCAACAGTGCACCAGGTTTCCTACTTCACCACAACCCTTCCAACAAGTTGTGGGGTTCTTGGTTTCTTCCTTTCTCTCTCCTGGGTCGCTTTTTAACCCGGGAGATCCTCTCCAAGAGTTAAAACGCAAGAGCCCTCTAGCCTAGAGAGGTCCGCCTCCCCTACCAAGGAACCATATCCAGATAAAAGGAACAGATAAAAGGAAGTCCTTCTTCACCCAAAGAGTGATTAACATATGGAATTCACTGCCACAGGAGGTGGTGGCAGCTACAAGCATGGACAGTTTCAAGAGGAAATTAGATAAACATATGGAGCAGAAGTCCATCAGTGGCTATTAGCCCCAAGGTATAGATGGGAACTCTCAGTCTGGGGCAGGTGATGCACTCTATTCTTGGTGCTGGAGGGGGCAGCAGTGGGAGGGCTTCTGGTGCCCTGGCCCCACTGCTGGACCTCCTGATGGCACCTGGTATATCTTGGCCGCTGTGTGACAGAGTGTTGGACTAGATGGGCCATTGGCCTGATTCAACATTGGCTTCTCTTATGTTCTTATGGGAACTCTCAGTCTGGGGCAGGTGATGCCCTCTATCCTTGGTGCTGGAGGGGGCAGCAGTGGGAGGGCTTCTGGTGCCCTGGCCCCACTGCTGGACCTCCTGATGGCACCTGGTATATCTTGGCCGCTGTGTGACAGAGTGTTGGACTAGATGGGCCATTGGCCTGATTCAACATTGGCTTCTCTTATGTTCTTATGGGAACTCTCAGTCTGGGGCAGGTGATGCCCTCTATCCTTGGTGCTGGAGGGGGCAGCAGTGGGAGGGCTTCTGGTGTCCTGGCCCCACTGCTGGACCTCCTGATGGCACCTGGTATATTTTGGCCGCTGTGTGACAGAGTGTTGGACTAGATGGGCCATTGGCCTGATTCAACATTGGCTTCTCTTATGTTCTTATGGGAACTCTCAGTCTGGGGCAGGTGATGCCCTCTATCCTTGGTGCTGGAGGGGGCAGCAGTGGGAGGGCTTCTGGTGCCCTGGCCCCACTGCTGGACCTCCTGATGGCACCTGGTATATCTTGGCCGCTGTGTGACAGAGTGTTGGACTAGATGGGCCATTGGCCTGATTCAACCTTGGCTTCTCTTATGTTCTTATGGGAACTCTCAGTCTGGGGCAGGTGATGCCCTCTATCCTTGGTGCTGGAGGGGGCAGCAGTGGGAGGGCTTCTGGTGCCCTGGCCCCACTGCTGGACCTCCTGATGGCACCTGGTATATCTTGGCCGCTGTGTGACAGAGTGTTGGACTAGATGGGCCATTGGCCTGATTCAACATTGGCTTCTCTTATGTTCTTATGGGAACTCTCAGTCTGGGGCAGGTGATGCCCTCTATCCTTGGTGCTGGAGGGGGCAGCAGTGGGAGGGCTTCTGGTGTCCTGGCCCCACTGCTGGACCTCCTGATGGCACCTGGTATATCTTGGCCACTGTGTGACAGAGTGTTGGACTAGATGGGCCATTGGCCTGATTCAACCTTGGCTTCTCTTATGTTCTTATGGGAACTCTCAGTCTGGGGCAGGTGATGCACTCTATTCTTGGTGCTGGAGGGGCAGCAGTGGGAGGGCTTCTGGTGTCCTGGCCCCACTGCTGGACCTCCTGGGGGCCCCTGGTATGTTTGGCCGCTGTGTGACAGAGTGTTGGACTAGATGGGCCATTGGCCTGATTCAACATTGGCTTCTCTTATGTTCTTATCCAGCTTCCAGCCTCGCAGAAGCTTTTGTTTGGATTTCCCCAGGCTGCTGCTTGAATGCCTGGGAAGGATTTGGGGCTTTTTTTTGGGGGGGGGGGACGACGACAAATGGGGCGGGGGTCTGCAATGCAAGACCCAAAGTGAAGAGAAAGAAGGAGGGAGATGCACTTTATTGGGGGGAGAGAGACTCCCCTCCCTCTCGAAAAAGCTGCTTTGAGAAAAGGCAAAGAAGAGGATCCGGGGGAGAAAGGCTGGCAGGAGGCATCCAAAAGGAAAGGCCTCTTGCCCTTTTGGCCTGGGGAGGGGGTTAATGGGTTAAACCTGGGGAGGAGCGGGAGATTTGAGGCAGGGGGACTCACCCCCCCACACACACATTCCTTCTGCCCCTCCATTTCTTCCCCACCCGGTCCCAGCAGGTTACCCAAGAAGGCAGCTGTGTCGTTTGCTCTTTGGGACGTTAGCGGGAGGAGGAGGGTTGCCAAATCCAGATTGGGAAATTCCTGGAGATTTAGGGGATGGTTCCTGGGGACGGTTTTGGGCATGGGAGGGAATTCAGAGAAGTTCAGTATCAGTAAGTTTAAGGTGATGCCTGTGGGGACGACAGAATCCCAACTTCCAGTCTAGGCTGATGGTGAGGTCTGGACTTGCGGAGACTGAGAGGAGGGAAGGATCTTGGGGCGGTAGTGGAGAGCTCAAGGAAAGTGCCTGCTCGGTGTGCTGCAGCGGCAAAAAGGGCAAACTCTGTGTTGGGGATTGTTAGGGACTGAGGCTAAAATGGCCAGTATTGTAGTGCCCCTGTATGGAACTATGGTGTGGCTTCATTTGGAATTCCATCTACAGTTCTGGTCACCCATATCTCAAAGAGGACATTGCAGAGCTGGAGAAAGTTACAGAGGCGGGGAGACCAAGCCAATGAGGGGGTTGGAGCCCCTTCCCCTAGGACGAAAGGCTGAAGAGTCTGGGACTTCTCAGTTTAGAAAAGAGATGACTTAAGCGGGGACATGAGAGAGATTTATCAAATTAGGCATGGGGGTAGAGAGAGTTGATGCAGAGAACTTTTTCTCCCTCTCCCAAAAGGCTAGAACTAGAAGCTGGTAGGCAGTAGGTTCAGGATGGACAAAAGGCAATACTACTTTACGCAGTGAGTGATTAAAATGTGGAATTTGCTGCCATGGGAATAAACTGCTTAAAAAGGGGCTTAGATTCATGGAGGGTAAGTCTGTCAGTGTCTACTATAGCCACGGTGACTGAGGGGAACCTCCACGTTCAGAGGCAATAAGCCTTTGGATCCTAGAGTCAGGAGGCAACATCTGGGAAAGGCCTCGGCCTCTATGGTCTGTGGCTGTCCAAAGGAACCGGTTGGCCACTCTGTGAGGATGCTGGACCAGATGGACTGTTGCTCTCATCCTGCAGAGCTCTTCTTATGTTCCCCAAAAGCAGCCATTTTCTCCAAGGGAATTCATCTCTGTATTCTGGAGATGAGCTGTAATTCAGGGAGATCTCCAGGTCCCAACTGGAGGCTGGCAACCCTGGGAGGAGCCCTCTGCCTTTCTTCTTCTCCTCCTGTTTCCATCTGGAAATCCTGCTTCTCTGAGTAGGCCGCTTTGCTGCTCCTCTGGCTGTGTGGAAAGGGGGGGGTCTTCCCTCCAAGGCTACCAGAGATGACGCATGAGAGCTGCAGAATCTTTTCAGGGCCAGCTGTGCCAGTTGCTGGACGGAAGCAAAGAGACAAGGCCTCCGCCTAGCATTCCTTGAAGACGGGTGCCTCTGACCTGATTCAGAGAACCAGAGACAGTGGGCAGAAAATTTGTCCCTGCACTGCTAGCTTTCTGTATGCAGGGAGTTTTCCCATTATTCAGAGGAACACTGATAGTTTCCCAGATCAGGGCTGGAATCTCTCCACCTGCCTTCCTGAGCCAGGCAGTCCAGTTCTAGCGCCTCAGGGGGGTCTTCCCCATGTGTGGAGCAGGCGGGGGAGAAGAGGTTGGGCCAGCAATTCCGGAGTCTTCTTTGACCACCATATCTCAAGAAGGACACTGCGGACCTGGGAAAGTACGGAGGAGGGCAAGCAAGATGATCAGGGGATTGGAGCCCCTTCCCTAGATGTAAAGGCTGAAGAGTTTGGGACTTTTTAGTTTAAAAAAGGAGACGACTAAGGGGACGAACGGACATGAGAGAGGTTTATAAAATTAGGCATGGGGCGGAGGGAGTTGATGAACCCTGTCCCAAGAGTTTTCTCCCTGTCCCAAGAGACAAGAACTTGAGTATGTTCTTAGGATCTCAAGTTGTGCTCTGAAGCAAACCTGGCGAGAGAGTCAGTCTGGGGGACTGAAGCAGAAATTAAATGTGTGTCAAAAAAAGAAGTTTTCCTACCATATGTCTTTTTCACCCTTCCAGGCAACAGCGGAAAGAGATTCCCCAATGTCTTCTTCGCTATCTCCACGTGGTGAGGGGAAAAGATCCACCATGAGGCCTGCTCAGGTAAAGGGGGGTGGATCACTGGGGAGACGGGAATGGTTTCTTCTGTGCCACAAGACTTGCCAAATCAGGTTCTTTAGCCTTGGTTCTGCCCAAAGTCTGTCTTGAATTATGTGTGCAGAGAGTCCCCAACAAGGAGAATAAAACAAGGAAATCACAACTGATCTCCAGAATACAGAGACGGGGGCAGGCTTTTTTTGGCATCACAACCCTGCTGAGCTCCCTCCCCAGATTCTGCCCTCCACAAGCAACACCCCCAAATTGTGAGGAATTTCTGAAACTGGAATTAGCAACCCTAGTGTAGGGCTAGATGTGAAGCTTTGCTGGAAGTCCCTCAGCCAAACCGAAAAGGTGTGTGTGTGGCGGGATGATATTCTCTGTGGAGCGCCTGGCAGAAGTCCAGTTTGCAGTTCATGACAGTTGGAAGTTGGTAGTTGAGGGAACCCTTTATAAAAGTCTTGTAAGGTTCGCTTGTGCCATGGGGGGAAAGGTCCGGGTTTCTACCAGTAACTGGTGGAAGAAAGATCCAAAGAACTCTCTTGTCATCCCCTAATCATGTAGTTCTCAGTGGAGAGGCCAGTGGTCAGAAATTCAGTTCTGTGGGAAACCTGGGAGACAGTATTGGGATGTGATTTTTCTCCGTGATCTTTCATCCCGTTTGGTGTAGGGGTTAAGAGCGGCGGACTGTAATCTGGAGAACCGAATTTAATTCCCCATTCCTCCACATGGAGTAAGCTGGGTCAGTCACCGTTCATTCAGAGCTGTTCTCTCAAGTGCCGTTCTCTCAGAGCTCTCTCAGCCCCGCCTACCTCACAGGATGTCTGTTGTGGGGAGAGGAAGGGAAGGAGATTGTAAGCCGTTCTGGGACTCCGAGTGAAGGGCGGGGTATAAATCCAATCTCTTCCTGCTCCTCCTCCTCCTCCTAGAGCCAGGAAGCAGCATCAAGGGAAGGCCTTGGACTCTATGCTATTTTTTTGACCCTCCAGAGGAACTCGTTGGCCACTGTGTGAGGCAGGAGGCTGGACTAGATGGACTATTGGTCTGATCCAACGGGGCTCCTCTTATGCTCTTAAGAATGGGAATCCACACATTGCCCAGCCCAGAAAAGCGCCAGGAGAGGGGGATAATCAAAATGGCCAACAACCTTTATTCACTAACTCCGTTTTTAATATTCCCAGATATTCATACATTAAACCTTTGTAGGTCGTATTAAAGTTGATTGTTTGCGCTTTACGGATGAATTGAAGTCAGGCGAACGGCCCAGCCAAACAAACAGGCGGTGCAAAAGGAATGATGCTGAAGTGCAAAAAGTTCAGGTGGGCAGAGATTGCGCGAACTCCTGGCAGCAGGCTCCTCTATCACAAGGCTAGGCCATATCCCTGCTGAAAAGTTGAGCACTAAACAGGCAGTTGGCGAAAAGAAATCTCAAGTGGTCTACATTGGTGGTATCTCACTCTCTGTAGCTCATCGGACAGCCACAGGAAAGGACACTCAATGAAATTGCTGAGCAGTCGGGTTAGAACAGATAAAAGGAAGTCCTTCTTCACCCAAAGAGTGATTAACATATGGAATTCACTGCCACAGGAGGTGGTGGCAGCTACAAGCATGGGCAGTTCCAAATGGGAATTAGATAAACATCTGGAGCAGAAGTCCATCAGTGGCTATTAGCCACAGGGTATAGATGGGAACTCTCAGTCTGGGGCAGGTGATGCACTCTATTCTTGGTGCTGGGGGGGGCAGCAGTGGGAGGGGGCTTCTAGTGTCCTGGCCCCACTGCTGGACCTCCTGATGGCACCTGGTATTTTTGGCCACTGTGTGACGAGAGTGTTGGACTAGATGGGCCATTGGCCTGATTCAACATTGGCTTCTCTTATGTTCTTATGTTCTTATGTTCTTATGTGCAGTTTGCATATACCCACAAATTTGGGGGGCTCACGGTTTTCTGGGGGGGAAGCTACAACCCTCCACCTTTGCCCCTCCTCCCCAAATCGGCATGTGCAGTATGTGTTCTGATGTCGAGAATGTGCTTGTTTTGGAATGTACACTCTGTTGGGGCCACCACCACAGAGGCCCTGCCGGAGCTGGATGCCAGTCTGGACTCCACTCATGGTGGAGACTTCAGCAGTGACTGTTTAGGAGAAAATAGTTGTTTCCTTGGATACTTTGAGCGCAGTCCCTCTCCCATCGGGTCTGGTCATTAATGCCAAGGTATTTGGATTGATTGACACGATCAGTCCAGTGTATGTTCACACAAACTGCTCGGGAAGCCTGGCTTTCGTTAGGACTGAGTCCCAGGAAAGAGGCAAACTCCCAAGGCCGGAAGAAGTTCATGAAGAAGTGAATGTTGATTCCCTCTTCTTTCCCTCACCGGGCCAGCCTTAGGCTCCACATCATTTCTCTCTCTCTCATCGTCCTCTCTCACACACACACACACCGAATAACGGACTTTCAGTCTGCTTTCAGAGCACTTTGGCAACGGTCTGCCATTTCACCCAGTGAAATCCACTTGCCAAGTGGGCTGAAGACGCATTTTTCAGCGTGGGTGAAAAACAGTTTCCGTCGCACTTGCGAGAGCGTGCTCCCCCTCTTCCAGCCAGGGTCGATGTGTTCCCACTTCTCTGGACACGACAGGAAAGAGTCCTCGTCCTCTGCCACTCCGTCGGCCGCTGCCTCAACCGATTTGCTCCTCTCCCTGCTTGGAAGGAGCTCTGGGGACTCACTCCTGCTCTCCCCAGGAGAACAACGGCCACTCTTGCCCATCTCGTCAGCCGTTCAGGTGAGGAGGGAGTTAAAAACATCTTTTGGCTCCTTCAGCACCCAGGGCCGGCCCCAGGTGTTTTTGCACACTAGGCAAGGACACCTTCTGGCGCCTGCCCCCCCCCCCTCTTTCCTTGGCAAGGGCAAAGGAAGGGAAGGAGGTTTAAACCCCCGTCTCTTCCGTCTGAGCACTGGCTTGCCTGCGTGCCCTGCAGCTGCGGGGGGGCTTTTGGTGCCCCTAAGGGCCGGTGCGCTCTAGGCGACCGCCTAGTTCGCCTAGTGAGAGAGCCGGCCCTGTCAGCACCCCAGAGGGCAAGCCCCGGCTCTCCTCTCGGCGGCCAAATACCGGTGTGCTTTTTGCACGCTCCAGTCCTCCTCTCTCCGGAAGCGCCTTCCTCCTGGAGGTCGAGCAGAGAGGTCGGAGGAGGAGGAGGAAACCAGAGTGGGCGGCAGGCTGGTAGCCCCCTGTGAGCGCCGGCCGCCCCTCTGTCCGTGGGATGCCCCCAAGAAGCACTGGGAAGGGAAAGCCTCAGGGCCAGTGGCAGATTAACCATTAAGCAGACTGAGCGGGTGCTTAGGGCACCAGGGCCAAAGTGGGCACCACAAAGTTGGGGAAAGGGTGAAAAGAAAAAAAAAAACACATGAATGAAGTCACGCATTTATGTAGCCAAACTTTATGTAGCCAAAGCTTGGCTGAGTTTGTACAGTATATCATGTTCTCATAGGAATAAATTTTTGTATAATAAAACTAGTGCAAATTGATCATGGTGCACCCTAGGTTTAACCTAGGGTTATCTTCTACTTTTTTGTTGGCAAGGTGCAGTGTCATAGGCTATGTTTAAAAGTAAAATGCATCTGTTTAAAAGTGAAATGACGGAGCCAAATTCAAATGGATGGGGTCAGTGTGGAAAGGAGGGGGGGCACCAAGATTGGTCAGTGCTTAGGGCACCAGGGAACCTTCATCCAACCCTGCTTAGGTCCCCGATCCCCTCTGGGATTTATTGCTCGTGAACCAATTTTCCAGTGATGGGAAGAGTTACTTTCTTCTTCTTCCCCCTCCAGCATCCGGTGTCCTTCGAAGAGGTGGCCGTGTACTTCACCCGGGGGGAGTGGACCCTGCTGAGCCCGGCCCAGAGAGCTCTCTGCAAGGAAGTCATGCTGGAGAACTTTGGGAACGTGGCCTCTCTGGGTAAGGAGGGTCTTTTTCTTCTCAGAGAATCGTAGAGTTGGACGGGAGCCCCAGGGTCATCTAGCCCAACCCCCTGCACAAGGCAGGGAAATCATGACTATCTCCCCACCCCACCCCCAGTGACCTCTGCTCCGTGCCCAAAAGATGACAAAAAAATAATAATAAACCCTCTAGGATTCCTGACTCCAAAGTGGCAAGTTGGCATCTCCCAGGGTGTGTAAGAAAGGGGCTGCAAGATCCAAGCACTGAGGCAACCCTTCCTGCCCTCCCTCTCACGATCTGTCTACGTTCATAGAATCGGCATTACTGCCAGGTGGCCATCTAGCCTTCCCAGTGCTGTTGAGCAGGGCTATTTTTGGGCAGAAACGCACAGGAACGGAGTTCCGGCTGTCTCTCAAGTTGGCCACGCCCAGCAGGCACCCATTAGCATAACAGGCCACACCCAACATCAGAAGCTCATTAGGATTGGCTACATTTGGGGTGTGTGGCCTAACATGCAAAGGAGTCCCTGCTACCAAAAAAAATCCCCGGGTTTTGACAACAAACAAGGTAAACAGAATAAGAAGCAAAAGGTGGGTGTGGTTGGATGACCACACTTCTGGCAACATGGGGGTGTGGCCTAATAGGCTAATGAGTTTCTGCTGCCGGGTGTGGCCTATTATGCTAACGAGTTCCCACTGGGCTTTTTCTACCAAAAAAGCCCTGCTGTTGAGTATGGCAATGAGTCTTCTCTGTTCCTAGTTGGAAGGTCGCTGTTGAAGAAGGATGGGGTCAGGCCCTTTGGTGAGGTAATGCCCGTCGAAAGTCCCCAGCCCAGGGTAAGGACTTTTGGATGGAAGGGCTGCGGCACAACAAAATTTCAAAACTCCTAGCATGAGGCTGCCCTCACAGGAGTCTGGTAGCTTACGCACCAGCAGTGCTCCCTCTAAGCTGATTTAGTGTGAGCCGGCTCACAGTGTTTTAGCCTCCAGCTCACAGATTTTTTTTGTCTTCGCTTGGGAAGGGAGGGCTCCAGAGCAGACTAATATGGCTCGCTCACAACTTTAATGCCCAGTAGCTCACAAAGTAGAAGTTTTGCTCGCAAGACTCCACAGCTTAGAGTGAGTATTGCCCACCAGCCCCTTTCTATCTATCCCAACAACTTAGGAGCAAAAGGGCCAAGACTCCCACCCTTCCAGGGCGATCAGCAAGAAAGTCAGCCCCTGCAGATCGAGTTTTCCCAAACAAAAACCAGTTACTTGGTTAATGGGTCACTGGGTCAAAACACTGGAATTAGGTTTGCGGTCAGCTGAAGGCAAAAACCACCGCGAGTGAAATTTAATTATTTTAGTAAGGAGCAAAAAATATTTTGAAAAGAACAAGACTATTTATTTAATTTATTTGGTTCAATTTCTATCTCACCCCTTCCTACAGGTGGGCTCGGGTCGGGTGGCAACATTAATACAGAACAATAAAATCAAGATTAAAACTATAAACTTTAACCCTTAATCGATGGCGATCAAACTGCACTACAACTATTACGATGGTGCCCTGGTGTGAGAAAACTAAATGCAGAAAGGGGTAGATCCCATGAAGGATTGCAGATTGTAGTTCTGATAAGAGCTGTTCTTGAAAAAAGAGCCGTTTCTGTCAAGAGCTCTCTCAGCCCCACTGACCTCGCAGGCGGTCTGTTGTGGGGAGGGGAAGGGAAAGGAGTTTGTAAGCCTCTCTGAGACTCCCTTGGGTAGTGAAGGGTGGGGTATAAATCCAATCTCTTCTCCTTCTTCTACCTCACAGGGTGTCTGTTGTGGGGAGGGGAAGGGAAAGGAGTTTGTAAGCCTCTCTGAGACTCCCTTGGGTAGTGAAGGGTGAGGTATAAATCCAATCTCTTCTTCTTCTACCTCACAGGGTGTCTGTTGTGGGGAGGGGAAGGGAAAGGAGTTTGTAAGCCTCTCTGAGACTCCCTTGGGTAGTGAAGGGCAGGGTATAAATCCAATCTCTTCTCCTTCTTCTACCTCACAGGCTGTCTGTTGTGGGGAGGGGAAGGGAAAGGAGTTTGTAAGCCGCTCTGAGACACCTTTGGGCAGTGAAGGGTAGGGTATAAATCCAATCTCTTCTCTTCTTCTACCTCACAGGGTGTCTGTTGTGGGGAGGGAAGGGAAAGGAGTTTGTAAGCTGCTCTGAGACACCTTTGGGTAGTGAAGGGTGGGGTATAAATCCAATCTCTTCTCTTCTTCTACCTCACAGGGTGTCTGTTGTGGGGAGGGGAAGGGAAAGGAGTTTGTAAGCCTCTCTGAGACTCCCTTGGGTAGTGAAGGGCAGGGTATAAATCCAATCTCTTCTCCTTCTTCTACCTCACAGGCTGTCTGTTGTGGGGAGGGGCAGGGAAAGGCATTTGTAAGCTGCTTTGAGGCTCTGAGTGAAGGGCAGGATATAAATCCAATCTCTTCTTCTTCTGTGTTGTCCAGTATTTCAGCGTCTTGGAATAAGATACTGTGTCCTATTTGAGTTACACTATGTTCAGCCACTGCTGATTTTTCAGGTTTGCTTAGTCTGCAGTGTCTTTCATGTTCTTTTATTCTTGTCTGGATGCTACATTGTGTGGTCCTGATGTAAACCTGCCCACAACTGCAGGGTATGCGGTATACTCCTGCAGAAGTGAGGGGGGTCTCTTCTGTCTTTTGCCAATCGTAGCATCTGTTGTATTTTTCTGGTGGGTCTATATACTGTTTGTAGATTGTGTTTTTTCATAAGTTTCCCATCTGATCAGTGATTCCTTTGATATATGGCAGAAACACTTTTCCTGCGGGGGACTGTTTTTCCTCAGTTGTTTGTTTTACCTTTGGTTTTATCGCTCAGTCTCGGTTTTGGCCAGCATGTGGCAGAGAGTGTTGGCCTGGATGGGCCATTGACCTGATCCATCATCGCTTCTCTTACATTCTTAGCAGCCGGGTGACTTGGAAGGGGTCAGCGGACAACCATCCCAACTGTTTAATTTGTCCCAGCGTCCGCAGACTCCAAAATCTGACCCTCTCTCTTATTTGCAGAAAGAAGAAATCAGCTAAGATGGTTTTGTTTTTTAAAAAAAAAGATTTATTTTTTTTTACAGATTCACTGATTCTTTTTATGAAAGGCTGAAATGTCTAGACAGTGTGTAGCTGCAATAAAGAAGGCCAACGCTATGCTGGGGGTTATTAGGAAGGGAATTGAAAACAAATCAGCCAGTATCATCAGGCCCCTGTATAAATCATTGGTGCGACCTCATTTGGAATACTGTGTACAGTTCTGGTCACCACATCTCAAAAAGGATATTATAGCATTGGAATAAGTGCAGAGAAGGGCAATTAGAATGATAAAAGGGTTGGAACACCTTCCCTATGAAGAAAGGTTAAAACGCTTGGGGCTCTTTAGCTTGGAGAAACGACGGCTGAAGGGTGACATGATCGAGGTTTATAAGATTATGAATGGGATTGAGCAGGTTGAGAAAGAAGTACTTTTCTCCCTTTCTCACAATACAAGAACTCGTGGACACTCCATGAAATTGCTGAGTAGTCAGGTTAGAACAGATAAAAGGAAATACTTCTTCACCCAAAGAGTGATTGACATATGGAATTCACTGCCACAGGAGGTGGTGGCAGCTGCAAGCATGGACAGTTTCAAGAGGGAATTAGATAAACATATGGAGCAGAAGTCCATCAGTGGCTATTAGCCACAGGGTATAGATGGGAACTCTCAGTCTGGGGCAGGTGATGCACTCTATTCTTGGTGCTGGGGGGGGCAGCAGTGGGAGGGCTTCTAGTGTCCTGGCCCCACTGATGGACCTCCTGATGGCACCTGGTATATTTTGGCCGCTGTGTGACAGAGTGTTGGACTAGATGGGCCATTGGCCTGATTCAACATTGGCTTCTCTTATGTTCTTATGTATGTTCTTATGAAAACTCACAGGGTGATCATTTCCTCTCCGGATCGTTGCCCCTCTACCTGGTCCCGATACTCCACCCCTCATCTATTCCTTTCCTGTTGTGTCTGCAGGGATATAGTCAGGTTGGCTTGCAAGAGTCAAACAGATGTGCATGGAATAGAAGTCTAATTCTCTGCTCTTTTTTCCATGATGACAAGGACCAGTGACGGCCAAACCTGACCTGATTCCCTGGCTGGAAGAAGAAGAAGAGCTGTTCTTCCCGTTCTCGGCTGAAGAGGAGGGACTGGCAGGTCTGTGTTGGGACGGTGCGTTGCTTGTGCTTCCGTCTTTGGGTGGGTTTCTTCTGTGACCTTCTCTATCCAAAAATCTGGTTCTCCTCCAAAGAGCTGGGGGTGAGTAGTGAATGCTGAAAAGGTACCTGTATAGGTTGAGGAGCAAAGAACAAAGCCACCTATAGCTTGCATCACTGCCTGAGGAGAAACTCCCTGGCTCGTGGGTTCATTTTTGAGAAGCCCCTCTGAACTGCTGATCCTTCAGTACACTATAAGAACAGACTACCAGCAGAGGCTTTTGAAAGTGTGTCTAGACACCAAGCTTTTGAATTCTTGCCCTCTGTGCCACTGTTTATGTAGTCCGTTCTCTAATGTTCCTGCCCTGTTCTTCACACTGTTCATGATAAGTGTCTCTTTCTTTCAGCTGGGGGTATGCAGAGAATTCAGGGAGAGGCGGGAAAATATCAATGTGTGGAGTGTGGACAAAGGTTCAGGTGGAGTGACAAGCTTACTTCCCATCAGCGAACTCATACAGGAGAGAAACCATATAAATGCCTCGAATGTGGGAAAAGCTTCAAGCAGAGTGGAGGTCTTATGTATCATCGGAAAATTCACAGAGGGGAGAAACCATATAAATGCCGGGTGTGTGGAAGCTGCTTTACAATGAAACAAACCCTTACTGACCATGAAAGAATTCATACAGGGGAGAAGCCATATAAGTGTCTGGAGTGTGGAAAAAGCTTTCCACGGAAGCAAACTCTAACTTGCCACCAAAGAATTCATATGGGGGAGAACCCATGTAAATGCCTGGAGTGTGGGAAGTGCTTTACTAGGATACAAAACCTTATTTACCATGAAAGAAGTCATACAGGGGAGAAACCATACAAATGTCTGGAGTGTGGAAAAAGCTTTCCACACAAGAATATGCTAACTTACCATCAAAGAATTCACACAGGGGAGAAACCATATAAATGCCTGGAGTGTGGAAAATCCTTTCGTAGCAAAGGAGGCCTTACTTACCATGAAAGAATTCACACAGGGGAGAAACCATATAAATGCCTGGAGTGTGGAAAGTCCTTTCGTAGCAAAAGAGACCTTACTCACCATGAAAGAATTCACACAGGGGAGGAACCCTATAAATGCCTGGAGTGTGGAAAGTCCTTTAGTAGCAAAGGAGGCCTTACTTGCCATGAAAGAATTCATACAGGGGAGAAACCCTATAAATGCCTGGAGTGTGGAAAGTACTTTAGTCGCAAAGGAAACCTTACTTGCCATGAACAAATTCATACAGGGGAGAAACCCTATAAATGCCTGGAGTGTGGAAAGTCCTTTCGTAGCAAAGTAGGTCTTACTTACCATGAAAGAATTCATACAGGGGAGAAACCCTATAAATGCCTGGAGTGTGGAAAGTCCTTTCGTAGCAAAGGAGACCTTACTCACCATGAAAGAATTCATACAGGGGAGGAACCCTATAAATGCCTGGAGTGTGGAAAGTCCTTTAGTAGCAAAGGAGGTCTTACTTGCCATGAAAGGATTCATGGAGGGAAGAAACCCTATAAATGCCTGGAGTGTGGGAAGTCCTTTCATAGCAAAGGAAACCTTACTTGCCATGAACAAATTCATACAGGGGAGAAACCTTATAAATGCCTGGAGTGTGGGAAGTCCTTTTGTAGCAAAGGAAACCTTACTTGCCATGAAAGGATTCATACAGGGGAGAAACCCTATAAATGCCTGGAGTGTGGAAAGTCCTTTCATAGCAAAGGAGGTCTTACTCACCATGAAAGAATTCATACAGGGGAGAAACCCTATAAATGCTTGGAGTGTGGGAAGTCCTTTTGTAGCAAAGGAAACCTTACTTACCATGAAGTAATTCATACAGGGGAGAAACCCTATAAATGCCTGGAGTGTGGGAAGTCCTTTTGTAGCAAAGGAAACCTTACTTACCATGAAAGAATTCATACAGGGGAGAAACTCTATAAATGCTTGGAGTGTGGAAAGTCCTTTCATAGCAAAGGAGGCCTTACTTACCATGAAAGAATTCATACAGGGGAGAAACCAGACAAAACCTTGGTATGGCAGAAGCTTTCCACGGAAGGAGACACTAACTTCGCATCCAGGAGAAAGCGTAAGAATTCCGGGAAGTGTGGGAAGGAAAAGAGACTGGAAAATTAGAAACCAACCTGATTTCCATCATTAAAATACTGTCTTAAACCATTCTGTTTCAGTAGAAAACAGAAAGATTGCTGGGACTCGGAAAAGATCATGTACCCTGCCACAAGTTGTGTTAGTCTTTAAGGTGCTACCAGGTGCTTGCTCTTTTCCACTGCGGCACTAACACAGCGACCTATTGCCTTCTGTTTCACACCTTTTTGTGGAATGCTAGAATGGTCGGCGTCTTCCTCACCTTGCTGGCCAGGACATTCCCCCAAGTGGGAGCCCCAAAAGTGAATCGTCCCGTATGTGTTGCTCTCGGTCTCTCCCATTATTGTTGCACAGATGAGCAAAGCAGTTGCAATAGATTGTATTGAGAGAACCAGTTTCGTAGCTCTGTAGATGAGGGGTGTCGAACTCCTTTGTTATTAAAGCCAGATCTGACATAAATGGGACTTCGTTGGGCCAGTTCATGTGTATCATAAAATGTCATGCCAGGTACCAGAGATATAAACTTTGTAAGGGACACAGAGAAACACAATTAAAGATGTTGTTGTTGTTGTTGTTCAACTTAAAGTACAAACATGATTAAAACAGTAACACTCCTGCAATATGTTGCTTTTTTAACAGTCTTTGATAACTGGCACCTTTTGCTCTGAATCATTGCATCAAAATCTGGAGACAATGTCTGTGCTTTAGTAATTTTGAGTATGTCTGGAGTGGAGAGCCAACCCTTTCCCCGGCCTGCTCTTATTGTTTCTTAAAAAATATTGTCAATAAACAGATAGAATAACATATAAAACAATATACGTAACCATTACATTAATAACAGCAATCGTAAGAACAGTGAGAAGTGTTTGAATAAAAGAATACATCATGAAAGCAATCAACAACCGTAAATAGTGTAAGTAACAGTCTAATAAACCATGGTTATTGTATCTAAGATTGAAGCGTAATCATTTTTGGTGGGTAAATATGCCAAGAAGGGAAACCAAATTGAAGTCAAATTGGAATCAGCAGAGCCTGAAGTTCTAGGTAAGACAGTCTCAGAAAGTTTATCCATAAGGCAAAATTCAGCCTGCTCTTATGATCAATACTCTGAGGCTACGACCCAGGGGAAAACATGAAATGGCTGGGCATTGCAAGCTCTCTCCCCGCCGCCCACCAGTCTGCTCAGTGGCCGTGAGTCTCCAGGGTCTCAGGTTGACGTCTTTCTCATAATAAGCCACAGATAAAGGGGAGAGGGAAGCAGTTACTTAAGAGAGCCAGTATGGTGTCTAATTCAGATCTGGGAAGCCCTGGGTTCAGATCCTCACTAGGTCATGGAAGCCTGCTGGGTGACCTTGGGCCAATCACACAGTTTTAGCCTAACCTACCTTACAGGGCTGTTGTTGTGAGCATCAGATGGAGGAGGGCCTCTTCCTCCACCATTTCTAGTCCCTTCCTCAGTTTCCTTCTAACAGCCCTGTGAGGTCGGTTAGGCCGGGAGAGAAGGGATGGCCCAAGGTTACCTAGAAACTCTACATCTCTATTATCTGTTCTCCTCAGGGCCAATGTTCCCTCTAAGCTGTGGAGTCTTGTGAGCAAAAATTCTTACTTTGTGAGCTACTGGCATTAAAGTTGTGAGCGAGTGATTTGGCTACTGCATAAATTAGTTTGCTCTGGAGCCCTCCCTTCCTGAGCTAAGACAAAAATGTGTGAGCCGGAGGCTAAAAAACTGTGAGCTAGCTCACGCTCACTCAGCTTAGAGGGAACAGTGAATGTCGCCTGCATCCTCAGCCTGTGGTCTTTCCCGAGAGAGAGAGAGAGAGAGAGAGACCCCAAAACGACCTCTGAACCTCCACCAGCAATGCCCTCATGAAGCCAGGCTTGGCTTAAACGGTGGCTTTTGCTGGGAGGCTGGGAGAACCACATCTTGGCCGAGAAAACTCAGGCCAAAGAGAAGATTCTCCGCACTGCCTGCACTGCCAAGCATCCTCCATGCAAGCAACCCCCCCTCCCCCCAACGTCTCTCCTGTCAGCTCAGTCCAAAAAGGACTAGAATGGGCAAGTCTCCGTCCTGGCCTCAGGCGTCTTCTGCTGACCCAATGGCTAGTCTTTTGTCCGTCAAACCTACAGGCAGGCAGGGACAAAGAGCCTCCGGTCTGTGCTATTGTCATGAATGAAGCACGTTGCATGATTTCCACCCCCCTCTCCTGTTTCACCTCTATGTCAGGAAATACCTTCGGAATGATCCTCTCGTTCCTGTCTCCATACATTTGTCCAAGATATCTGCATTCTTACACCTACGCCCGACCGATCAAGGGCAAACATTAGCTTTCCATGTCTAGTGAATGGTCACCCATCCAAGTTCAGCCTACCACACATTAAGAAACATCACTTCTTTTGTCTGGCGCCAGGGAAATGCCAGACCACTCTGTTGTTCCACAATGGACACCCCCCCCCAGTCCAACAATCCAGCACTGGGCTCGATCTCATTATATCCAGACTCTGCCCCCTCTGGAAGCTCATTGGTCACATCCAGGCCTTGCCCATCCTGATGCCACGCACCCCTGGTACTCATCACTGGCTCAGGGAATCGATTTTTCTCTCCTGAGACCAGCCCCCAAGGCCTTCCATTGGTCTGCGTTGTTTTCCAATGTCTGTATCTGTCCAGGCACATGGCCTCAGACCATGTACCTCTGCCCCGATGCCAATTGGCAGTCCACCCCTAAACCTCCGGGTTTAGGCCATAATCCCTTCTTCATGGACTTCTGCATGTCTGGACAGGCAGTATCGCCCCACAACTGACCACTCTATCACCTATCAATCACCTCTCCTCCTTTAGTTCTATATTGTGTGTGTGAATGTTTGATTATTGTTTGTATGCTTGGGATGGCTTGGGGCTCTTTAGCTTGGAGAAACGACGGCTGAGAGGTGACATGATCGAGGTTTATAAGATTATGCATGGGATAGAGCAGGTTGAGAAAGAAGGACTTTTCTCCCTTTCTCACAGTACAAGAACTCGTGGGCACTCCATGAAATTGCTGAGCAGTCGGGTTAGAACAGATAAAAGGAAGTCCTTCTTCACCCAAAGAGTGATTAACATATGGAATTCACTGCCACAGGAGGTGGTGGCAGCTACAAGCATGGACAGTTTCAAGAGGGAATTAGATAAACATGTGGAGCAGAAGTCCATCAGTGACTATTAGCCACAAGGTATAGATAGGAACTCTCAGTCTGGGGCAGGTGATGCACTCTATTCTTGGTGCTGGGGGGGGCAGCAGTGGGAGGGCTTCTGGTGCCCTGGCCCCACTGCTGGACCTCCTGATGGCCCCTGATATTTTTGGCCACTGTGTGACAGAGTGTTGGACTAGATGGGCCATTGGTCTGATTCAACATTGGCTTCTCTTATGTTCTTATGGCCCTCCAACGTACAGGGGCCAAAAAAGCTCATTTACAACATGTAGCAGCTCCAGGTGAAAGAACTGTGAATGCCATTCTTAAATTTTATCATACAAAGGGGGCACATTATGTTCCACTGGCCCAAAAACTCAGGCAAAGGCCGTTGCACAAATGCTTTACGGCACCTTCACTGGTCCTTCAGCCTCTAACTTCGCTTCCCTTGAGAGGGTCCAGACCAAATTTCTGAGCGCGGTTCTACAGGTTCCAAGATGCGTGCCGAACAGATTACTATGATTAGAAACGGGCACTCTGAAAATGGAAGCGAAAATTACTCTGAGCTCACTTCAATATTGGCTCAAAATAAATTTCCAGCCAGTGGGGCTAACTCATTTGCCCTTGTTGGATAATTTTCAATCACAATGGTTGAAATCATAGAATCACAGAATGTTAGAGTTGGAAGGGACCTTGCAGCTCATCTAGTCCAACCCCCTGCACTCTGCAGGAGCATAGCCGAAAGATAGCCCTCCATACCTGCAACATATCTGAAAGGTGGTTGTCCAGCCTCCACTTGAAAACGTCCAGGGAAGGAGCATCCACCACCTCCCGAGGCAGACTGTTCCACTGCTCAACCACTCTTACAGTTAGGAAGTTTCTCCTGATATCTAGCCGGTAACGACTCCCTTGTAATTTCCACCCATTAGATCTAGTCTTGCAACCCAGAGCAAGAGAGAATAGATCTGCTCCATCTTTTACATGACAGCCCTTCAAATACTTGAAGACTGCAATCATGTCCCCTCTAAGCCTTCTCTTTCCCAGGCTAAACACACCCAACTCTTTCAGCCTTTCCTCATAAGACTTGGATTCAAACCCTCTCACCATCCTGGTTGCCCTCTTCTGGACGGGCTCAATCAGTTCACAACAAACTACATGTTCTTGGTTTCTCCCTCCCAAGAGATTCTGGCCATGCGCTGGGATCAGGCAAAGTTAGCTCTTAAACAGAGAATAATGGATGTGGAGAGGCAGGCAGATCTTGGTAAATATCCCAGCTTTAGAAAGCCTGAGCAAATTAGATATCTCCTGGTCCCTATGGACTATTTATCGCATTTAGACACCTATAAGTTTAGGAAAGCCTTTACGTTAGCTAGATGTGAGGCCCTCCCCTCCGTGGTGCTTGAGGGTAGATATAAAAGGGTCCCATTTGACCAGAGGCTCTGCCAGTGCAGTTCTGGGGAAGTAGAACCCATCGGACATACGATGTTTAGATGCAGCTGGTACAATAAGATCTGAAACAAACATATCACAAGTCTTGTACAAGAAACATCTGGCCAGACAAACTGGGAGTGTTGTAACCGATTGCTATCCGATGAAAATTGGACTGTTACTGAAACTGTGGCTAAATTTTGGGCGGCATGCCATCGTATTAGAAAGGTGCGGCTAAATTTATAAAATTGTATTTGCCTTTTATATTTCTTACTGGATTTGTCAAATATTTTATGGTCTTATATATATATCTGCATTTTACCCCGATTTTTAACACTCTGTATCCTAACATGTTATGGTTATATTGGCTCGATGCTGTAATAAATACATGCATAGTAACGAAATCATTATTTTAGCAACCCAGTCTCTGTGTCTATTCCTGGGTTCTTAGGAATTCTAATTCCAGTATATACAGCTCATGGTCCATGCTGTATGTCTATCGCCATTTTATATTCATAATTCCCCATGCTAGGGCTATTTTGGGGCAGGAACGCACAGGAACGGAGTTCCGGCTGGGTCCTGAGTTGGCCACGCCCAGCAGGAACTCATTAGCATAACAGGCCACACCCAACAGCAGAAACTCATTCGGATTGGCTACATTAGGGGCGTGTGGCCTAACATGCAAAGGAGTTCCTGCTCCAAAGAAAGCCCTGGGTTTTGTCAACAAACAAGATAAACAGAATAAGAAGCAAAAGGTAGGTGTGGCTGGATGATCATACTTCTGGCAACATGGGGTGTGTGGCTTAATATGCTGTCATTAGAACAGTGTTTTTCAACCTTTTTTGTGCAAAGGCACACTTTTTTCATGAAAAAAATCACGAGGCACACCACCATTAGAAAATGTTAAAAAAAATTAACTCTGTGAGCCGAAGCCACATGTTACGGATGAAATTGGAATTTTTCCCACGGCACACCAGATAATATCTCACGGCACACTAGTGTGCCGCGGCACAGTGGTTGAAAAACGCTGCATTAGAATGTACTGTCAGGGGTGTGTCCTAATATGCTAATGAGTTCCTGCTGTTGGGTGTGGCCTGTTATGCTAATGAGTTCCTGCTGGGCTTTTTCTACAAAAAAAGCCCTGCCCCAAGCTATTATTAAGAAATAAGACAATTTGGCTAACAGAAGCTGTGGGTCCAGTTCTACCACACCTTATCAAGCCAGCTAATCCTGTTGAAACCAAAGATCCGTGAGAAGGGCATGCATGAAGAGAGCTAGTCTGGCTGCGTTTCCCACTTGACATTACGCCCACGCTTTCATCAGAGGCAGTTAGATTTTACCTCAGAAAAGGGCGGTTCTCCCCTCCCATTTCCAAACCGACTTTTGGTTTACTTTGAAAATAGCCTCCCAAGGAACCGTAAATCTTCCACACAAGGCTCTGTCAGAAACAACACCAGAAATACACAATACAGCAGATATCCATAGGCCCCGGTCATACGGGCCAGAAAACACGGGGGAGAGGCGTGGCAGTTTGCCCTGGAGCTAAATAAGGCGCGGTGGCCCGATCACACCGCGCTGCTGCAGCGCAGCAAAAAAGCAGTGAATTGCACATGCGCCATTGGGGGGGTGGGCCGCTGTCAGTGTCTTGTGTGTGCGCATGCGCTGTTCAGCATTGGTGCACATCCCATGGACACTTACAACATCCGGAAACCCCGGGAACATGGGCGGGCGTCAGAAGCCGCGGGATACTGGCGCTCCCGTGATCAGACGCCAGCCTTTGCCCTCGGGTTTCTGGAAACTAGTACTTCCGACCTACTAGTTTTTTACTCCGCGTTTTCCACGGGAAGCCGCGGGTTGGCCACGGGAGCACTACGCCTCCCAGATGTGCTCGTATGATCGCGCACGGAAAGTCCGCAGGGCTCCCGTGCCTTCAGGGGGGCAAATGCTCAGTGTGAACGGGGCCATATATATATATTTTTTAAAAAACCCACTCACAATGTTCCCTCTAAGCTGTGGAGTCTTGTGAGCAAAAATGCTACTTTGTGAGCTCCTGGCATTAAAGTTGTGAGCGAGCGATTTGACTGCTGCATAAATTAGTCTGCTCTGGAGCCCTTCCTTCCTGAGCTGAGACCAAAATGTGTGAGCTGGAGGCTGAAAAACTGTGAGCTAGCTCACACTTAGCTTAGAGGGAACATTGCTCACAAATCCATATTCCTGAGAAACTCCCAGTGCCATGGCTTCTCTTTCTCCCCTCATACAAAATCAAAATGCCTGTAAAAACAATAAAACCCAGGCTTCGGGCAGATCATGCGGTAGTGGCCTCTACACTCCAACACAGACCCAGAAACACAGGATAGAGCAGAGGAAGTTTTCACGATCCTTTCCATGTGAGATGCATGCAGAATTTATCTTTTACCACACACGTCTGTCTGTGCGTTTCTACAAACCAGAAAGGGGGGGGAGGAGTTTTTCCACAGCAGTGCATCAGCTTGCAAGCAGTTACTAGAACTAGCTGTTGTAGATTTTCCGGGTTGTCTCAGACTTGTCTGGGCGTGGTCTTGGCATTGTAGGACCTGACGTTTCGCCAGTAGCTGTGACTGGCATCCTCAGAAGTATGACACAGAAAGATGGAGGACTCTCTGTATCAAGGTAAGAAGAAAAATGGTAGGCGGGTAATTTATATCTACTCAGGAAGGTGGGGTAGGGCTGAGTCATTATCTTGTAGGGGTTCTCCAAGCTGTGAAACATGCTAATGGAGGAGCTTTCCTGAAGAGGAAGTGGCCAAAAATACCAGGTTGCACAATAGGGAAAGAGGGGCAAAAGAACTAACTCAACCCAGGAAGATGCTAGAAACAAAGAGGGTTGAGCTAAGGTAATATTAAACAGTTCAAAATTTAATAAGGTGTACACAAGTTAAAATACGTTTAAAATCCACATGTAAACAGGACTTTCACACATTTATACACAATTGTATTTGTGACCACTGAAGAAGGCCTTTTATGGCCAAAACGCGTCTGGTCTTTAGTATTATATGTATTGTCCCATCATGTGCATAAATGTGTGAAAGTCCTGTTTACATGTGGATTTTAAACGTAGTTTAACTTGTGTACACCTTATTAAATTTTGAACTGTTTAATATTACCTTAGCTCAACCTTCAAAAATACCAGGTGCCATCAGGAGGTCCAGCAGGACACTAGAAGCTCTCCCATTGTTGCCCTCCCCCAAGCACCAAGAATACAGAGCATCACTTGCCCCAGAGTCCCTATCTATACCTTGTGGCTAATAGCCACTGATGGACCTCTGCTCCGTATGTTTATCTAATTCCCTCCTGAAGCCATTGATGCTTCAAAGATGCTGGAACGCCACACTGGTGCGACCTCCTTTGGAGTACTGTGTACAGTTCTGGTCAGCACACCTCAGAAAGGATATTAGAGCATTGGGAAAAGTGCAGAAAAGGGCAACTAGATTGATCAAAGGGTTGGAACACTTTCCCTATGAAGAAATGTTATGAAGAAAGAGCCAGTTTGGTGTAGTGGTGAAGTGCGTGGACTCTAATCTGGGAGAACCGGGTTTGATTCCCCACTCCTCCACTTGCACCTGGCTGGATGATCTTGGACAAGCCATAGTTCTGACAAGAGCTGTTCTTGAAAAAGGGCAGTTTCTGTCAGAGTTCTCTCAGCCCCACCTACCTCACAGGGTGTCTGTTGTGGGGAGGGGAAGGGAAAGGGGTTTGTAAGCTGTTAGCCGAAATGCTTATTTACGCATTTATCAGACTAAACTTATATTGAGTTCTGGTCTATGTATACAGAGAAAGTGGTTTCGCCCAGAGACCCAGTTTCCCAAAAGAGAACGCTTGACAAGGTTTCTTTAGTAAAATCAAATATTCTCTTTACTGAATAATATCTTTGTTTCACAGGCAAACAATACTGATGCACTCACACATACACACAAGTTCCTTTAGATACAGTAGCAATGGAAAACCATATGGGGTTTTTAAACTAAAGGTATTTAGGAAAGGAATACACGTAATACATATTTGTTTCCTGAAGCTCGACCTTCTCAGTGAAGAATACAAGAATTGTTTCTAACTAAAGTTACTTTTACTGCACACTGTTGGAACCTGCCAACACGTGTGAGGACTAAATGACTTGCTAGCGAGGTAAGTGTACACCAAAAGGATGTTAGGCAAGAAGCGGCGCAAGGAGGCACAGGTAACAAAAGATGATCCTTACTTTTATCAGGTATCTTGTACAAGGAAATGGATTACAATTGTCCACTGAGACTGTGGCTAATGACAGGAACTGCCTGGCAAGGTCTTGAGGCAGCAAGAGGAAGGCTGTGGGCTTAACAAACGTGGGAAACTATAAGTGTTTATACACACATGCTAGAAGTCTCCGAGGTAAAATCGGGGAGTTGGAATGCTTGGTGTTGGGGGGGGAAATAGACATTGTGGGTATTTCAGAAACTTGGTGGGATGAGGAAAATCAGTGGGATACGGTGATTCCTGGTTATAAATTATATCGGAAGGATAGGGGGAAAGGGTTGGAGGTGGGGTGGCTCTGTATGTCAGAGAGGGTATACCGTCCAGTAAGATTGAGAGTGTAAGAGAATTGGATTCCCTTCTGGAAATGCTATGGGTTGAAATAGTGGGTCCAAAAGGAGGCTTAACAGTGGGAGTTTGTTATCGCCCACCAGATCAAAAGATAGAGGAGGATTATAAAATGATGAATGAATTAAAGATAGCGGCTAGACGAAATAACTGTGTGAAAAAGAAGAAGAACTGGAAGCCCTGCCCTGCCCTGCTCAGGGTGCCGATAGGATGCCCCTCCCCCTGTAATTGTGGCCCTAGTTAGGGAATATTAATACACTATGTAAACCGCTCTGAGACCCCCTAGGGGGTCTGAGCGGTATATAAGTTGAAATTATAAATAAATAAATAAATGAATAAGGGTAAGGGCGGGAGCAGTGGTCCAGCCCTGCACCCAAAATAATCCAATGTAGCTACGGGCCTGCTGCCACAGGAGGTGGTGCTTGGGGGGTGGTCAACAGTGGGAGGGCTTCTGGTGTCCTGGCCCCACTGCTGGACCTCCTGATGGCACCTGGTATTTCTGGCCACTGTGTGACACAGAGTGTTGGACTGGAGGGGCCACTGGCCTGATCCAACATTGGCTTCTGTTATGTTCTTATAGGAACTCTCAGTCTGGGGCAAGTGATGCTCTGTCTTCTTGGTGCTTGGGGGGCAACAGTGGGAAGGCTTCTTAGTGTCCTGGCCCCACTGCTGGACCTCCTGATGGCACCTGGTATTTTTGGCCACTGTGTGACACAAGTGTTGGACTGGATGAGCCATTGGCCTGATCCAACATTGGCTTCTCTTATGTTCTTAGGAACTCTCAGTCTGGGGCAAGTGATGCTCTGACTTCTTGGTGCTTGGAGGGGGCAACAGTGGGAGGGCTTCCGGTGTCCTGGCCCCAGTGCTGGGCTTCTCTTATGTTCTTATATGAACTCTCAGTCTGGGGCAAGGGATGCTCTATCTTCTTGGTGCTTGGGGGGCGGTCTACAGTGGGAGGGCTTCTGGTGTCCTGGCCCCACTGCTGGACCTCCTGGTGGCCCCTGGTATTTTTGTCCACTGTGTGACACAGAGTGTTGGGTTAGATGGGCCACTGGCCTGATCCAACATTGGCTTCTCTCATGTTCTTTTGGGCGGTGTGTGTGTGTGTCCCCAATTCCTGAGGGGGAGATCACTGGCAGAAACCGGTGCAACCATACAGATGAGTATCGCCCCTTTTGCATTTCCCATTTGCAAGAGGCGCAGGGACTGGAAGGGTTGAAAGAGAGAGATAGAGAGAGAGCCGCAGTCCTAGAGAAGCACACGGGGGGGGGGGTAGGGCTGCAAGGGGGGGAGCCATTTCCTCCTCCTGCTCCTCCTCCGCCTCCCCCTTGCAAGAAAGCCCCTCTGCATCGCCTGGTCTTCTTGCTTGAATGACTCTCGGAGGGCATCTGGTGAGCTCAAAGAGGTTCTTTTTTGGGGGGGAAGGAAATGTGGGGTTGGCGCTTGCAATGCACTAGAGAAAGGAGAACGGGGGGGGCGTGGCAGGCGGTGGAGATCACCTCCCCATTTCTTCCTTGCCCTCCCTTTGGTTCTTTCCTCGCCCCCGCTCCTGCCCCACGGAGAGAGCCGCTTGTCCCCTTTGTGCAGCGCCACGTGGGGTTCCCGCAGCGGACTTGAGCGCAGGATCTGAATCCCGCACCTTTGGAGATTGGAGGACGGAGTCCAAGCGGCTTCCAGAGGCATATTTGGGAAGGAATTGGGGGTCTGAGAGTGAGATTTGTTTTTTTTGGGGGGGAGGAGTGGGGCCAAACTGATCACCTTCAGCCTGCTGGTCTTTTGCAGTGTTTGGGGCTCCTTTGCCTGAGCAGAAGGGGGAAATATATGGTAGCAGGGCTTTTTTTTTTTTTTTGGAGAAAAAGCCCTGCAGGAACTCATTAGCATAATAGGGCACACCCAACAGCAGAAACTTATTAGCATATCAGGCTACAGGCCTGACTGGCACAGTATGTTAGCATATTAGGCCACACCCCCATATTACCAGAAGTGTGGTCATCCAGCCACACCCACCTTTTGCTTCTTATTCTGTTGACCTTGTTTGTTGTCAAAACCCAGGGCTTTTTTTGGAGCAGGAACTCCTTTGCAGGTTAGGCCACACACTCCTGATGTGGAAGAAAAAGAAGAAGAGATTGGATTTATACCCCGCCCTTCACTACCCAAGGGAGTCTCAGAGCGGCTTACAAACTCCTTTCCCTTCCCCTCCCCACAACAGACACCTTGTGAGGTGGGTGGAGCTGAGAGAAACTGCACTTTTTCTTTTTCTTTTTTCAAAAGATATATGAAATACATTACATACATCGTGAAACAATAAAGTAAAATAAAAATAAAGAGCCAAGAAGGGGAAGAGTACATCACTCTAAATCCATTTATAGTACTGGGACCACTCAGAGGAAACAAATTCATGCTTGGCCATATACTGCATAATGGGGAACCACTTTCCAATAAAGTCCTCCTGTTCAGACATTTTGGAATTAACATCTAGTTTGTTTGTGACAGCTTCCATTAAGAAGTGATTTCAAAGTTTACGGAACCACATTTCAGTAGAGGGGAGTGCAATGTCCTTCCATTTATTCGCAATTGTGGTCTTTGCAGCATCTAGCATCATCTCGATGGTCTCTTTGTGTACCCTATCTGACAGGTCATCAGGCCAAATATTTAAGAATAAGGTTTCCGGTTGATTTGGGACCTGAACCGAAGTGACTTCCTTAATTATCGCGAGAATTTTAAGCCAGAAGGGTTGGATCAGGGGACATGACCACCAACAATGCTCATAGTCTGCAATTTGCCGACAACCTTTCCAACAATTGGGGGAATGTGTTGAAGAGAGATATGAAAGTCTCAATGGTGTCATGTACCATCTACTCATGATTTTTAGATTCTGCATACGTATTGCATTAGATTTTGTATAAAAGCTAGAGGAAGTCCAAAAATTTTCCCAGTGCTCGTGTGACAGAATCATAGCACAGTCCTTCTCCCGTGCCTGTTGATAAATAAGGCATTAGTTTTTTAAAGAAGAAACAAATATAATTTCGACATCAGCCCCCTGTTGGAAGCCTCTGAGTCTCTAAGAATCACTTCCATCTCCGTTAAAGGCTTAGCAAGCATTTCCTTTATGTGCAAGGAATTAATAGTGTGGCTTAGTTGTAAATAAAAAAAACAGTGAATTGAGTGTCCCAGCCTCTTTTCGAGTATAGCCTTACTTCTCATACCCTGCTTGGAAGTAACATCGATAATGCAAGACATTGTTTCATTTTTCCATATAGCCGCAGATGGAAACCCATTACCCGGCAAAAACCAACCTTGATTCAAAAATGAGGAAAATCTAGAGATTTCAGGTAAGTTACTCTTCCCAAATCTTTTCCAAGCTTGAAGAATCTGCTGTATGAAATCAAGGGAATCCCTGGGGATATTTTTTCCTCTACTAGGATTCCAGAACAGATCTTCAAGAAACAATGGGTGAAGCTTGGCATTGTATATGCCAACCCAACCAGGTTTATTTGTGGGGCGTAGAATTTTAATTGAGATGGCCAGCAAAGACGCCCTGTAGTACAATAGTAAATTGGGAAATGCATACCCCCCCTTTGTCTTAGACCTGTAAAGAATGGTAGAACTAATCCTAGGCTTTTTATGATCCCGTAGGAACTGAAACAGAGCCCTTTGCCAGTTCTTTATAATTGGCAATGGAATTGGCAAAGGGATTGTTTGAAAATAAAAGATAAATTTAGGTAAAACTTTTTCAAGAAGAGCTCTTATCAGAACTACGGCTTGCCCAAGGTCATCCAGCCAGGTGCGGGTGGAGGAGTATGGAATCAAACCTGGTTCTCCCAGATGAGCGTCCGCGCACTTAACCACTACACCAAACTGGCCAATCCTAATGTAGCCAATCCTAATGAGTTTCTGTTGTTGGGTGTGGCCTATTATGCTAATGAGTTCCTACTGGGCGTGGCCAACTGGGGAGCCAGACGGAACTCCATTCCTGTGCATTCCTGCCCAAAAATAGCTCTGCATGGCAGCTGTGAAGGTGTTCCCCAAATGACCTCCAGTGCTGGGATAATGGGATGCAACTTCCTTCCTAAATGCTACCTTATTGTATTGAGATCTGATTGGCTGATGCAGTGGATGGACTTCCCTGTACGGCCTCCTAAAGTTGTTGTCCCCCACCAACCAATCCAAATAGTATACCAGGGAACCTCCCATAACCAGTTGGCCTGTCTGAATTGTGATTGTGTTTTAATGTTAATTATCACTTTAAATTGTTTAGATTTTTAACTGTATTTATGGGATGGAAGGGGCGAGCTATGAATACAAATAATAAATAATAATAAGTACCAAGGAGCATCTAATGATGAAAATGAGAGATCTCCCGTGGTTTCCCATATCGCTTTTATATTCAGGCCCTGAAGGCCGACATCTAGGGTATCACAAATGAAAACTGCCCATTTGCTTTGAGAATTTGATTTATATGCTTCGCTGAGGGCCCTTCCCTGTTTCCTCTGCTTGGCGCCCAGATACATTTGTTCCACTTAGGCTTCCCAAATACTTACCTCATGCCAGCGGGGGACGGATACATCCTGGCAGGACCATCCCCAGGGGAAGGAAAGACGCGCCGCACCATGCCGTCGCCAGGAAGTGACGCTAGGCGATGCTGTGGCAATGCGGCTGGAAACTCGATGGTACCATCGAGTTTTCAGCCCCATTGCCAGAGCGTCACCTGGCATCACTTCCTGGCGACGGCATGGTGCGTTACAGGGAGGAATGGTCCGGCCGGGAAGCATGTTTCCCCCCGCCCGCATGCGGTAAGTACTTGGGATCCCTAGTTCCACTCGCAGTATTTAACAGTAGACTGAATAGTGAATCTGCACTTCTGCTCCAAATGTTGCAAGAATACCTGATGAAGTAAAAAGAGAGATCATCTCGGTTTTTTTGGTGAACTGTAGGCAAAAATTACTTTTCCCTTTGGCTGGTCGCTTGACCGTACTAATAAACTTGACTTGACTTGACTTTTCTCCCCAATGGGGACCCGATGTGGCTAATGTCATTCTTCTATTCCTTGGTTTGTCCTCACAATAATGAACTCATGAGATAGATTACAGTGAGAGTTATTTGGAATATTGGATTACTAATTTAATTAACATGTAACATGTTACCCAGGGTCCTGGGGAAATGATTTTGAGTGTTTAGAGGAATCAATTGATTATGGGGTATTGTTTTGCTGTACACCAGTTTGGTTTAGTGGCTAGGAGCACAGACTCTAATTTGGGAACCTAGTTTGATTCCCACGCCTCCACATGCAGCTGCTGGTGTGACCTTGGGTCAGTCACAAGTTCTCTCAGAGCTGTTCTTTCAAGAACAGTTCTCTCAGAGCTCTCTCAGCCCCACCGACCTCATAGGGTGTCTTTTGTGGGGAAGGGAAGGGAAAGGAGATTGTCAACTGCTCTGAGACTCCTTTGGGTAGTAAAGGGCAGGGTATAAATCCAATCTCCTCTTCTTCTTAATGTTCTGGATTAATAAGGTGAAAGTATTTCCTTATGGACTTTATGAGTTATTTGTAAGGCCTTTCTATGTTGTTGTTGTTCAGTCGCACAGTCGAGTCCGACTCTTCGCGACCCCATGGACCAGACCACGCCAGGCCCTCCTGTCCTCCGCCGTCCGCTGAAGTTTGCTCAATTTCATGTTCGTTGCATCGATGACACTGTCTAACCATCTCATCCTTTGCCGTCCCCTTCTTCTTTGACCTTCAATCTTTCCCAGCATCAGGGTCTTCTCCAGTGAATGCTCCCTTCTCATTTGGTGGCCAAAGTATTTGAGCTTCAGCTTCAGGATCTGGCCTTCCAGGGAACAGTCAGGGTTGATTTCTTTTAGGATTGACTGATTTGATCTCCTTGCAGTCCAAGGGACTCTCAAGAGTCTTCTCCAGCACCATAGTTCAAAAGAATCGATTCTTCGGCGCTCAGCCTTCCTTATAGTCCAACTCTCGCAGCCATACATTACTACGAGGAATACCATTGCTTTGACCATGTGGACTTTTGTTGGCAAGGTGATGTCTCTGCTTTTTATCATGCTGTTTAGGTTTGCCATCGCTTTCCTCCCAAGGAGCAGGCGTCTTTTAATTTCATGGCTGCAGTCACCATCTGCAGTGATCTGGGATCCTAGAAACGTGAAGTCTGTCACTACTTCTACGACTTCCCCTTCTATTTGCCAAGGAGTGATGGGGCCAGATGCCATGATCTTAGTTCTTTTGATGTTGAGCTTCAAGCCCACTTTTGCACTCTCCTCTTTCACCCTGAGCAAAAGGCTCTTTAGGTCCTCTTCACTTTCTGCCATCAGAGTGGTATCGTCTGCATATCTGAGGTTATTGATCTTTTCCCCCGCAATCTTAACTCCAGCTTGTGATTCATCCAGGCCAGCATTTCGCATGATGTACTCTGCATATAAATTAAATAAGCAAGGTGACAATATACATCCTTGTCGTACTCCTTTTCCTATGCTAAACCAATCAGTTGTTCCATATCCGGTTCTAACTGTTGCTTCTTGACCCTTATACAGGTTTCTCAGGAGACAGGTGAGGTGGTCTGGTACTCCCATCTCTTTAAGAACCTGCCATAATTTATTGTGATCCACACAATCAAAGGCTTTAGCATAGTCAATGAAGCAGAAGTAGATGTTTTTCTGGTATTCTCTTGCTTTCTCCATAATCCAGCGAATGTTGGCAATTTGATCTCTAGTTCCTCTACCTCTTCGAAACCCAGCTTGTACTTCTGGCAGTTCTCTATCCACGTACTGTTGGAGCCTAGCTTGTAGGATTTTGAGCATGACCTTGCTAGCGTGTGAAATGAGTGCAATTGTGCGATAGTTTGAACATTCCTTGACGTTGCCCTTCTTTGGGATTGGAATGTAAACTGACCTTTTCCAATCCTGTGGCCACTGTTGTGTTTTCCAAATTTGTTGGCAAATTGAGTGCAGCACTTTAACAGCATCTTCTTTTAAGACTTTGAATAACTCAGCTGGGATACCATCACCTCCACTAGCTTTGTTGTTAGTAATGCTTTCTAAGGCCCATTTAACTTCGCTTTCCAGGATGTCTGGCTCGAGGTCAGTGATTATACCATCGTGGTTGTCAAGGACGTCGAGGTCCTTCTTGTATAGTTCTTCTGTGTATTCTTGCCATCTTTTCCTAATCTCTTCTGCTTCTGTTAGGTCCCTACCGTTTTTGTCCTTTATCATGGCCAGCTTTGCATGGAACATTCCCTTGATTTCTCCAATTTTCTTGAAGAGATCTCTAGTCCTTCCCAATCTATTGTTTTCCTCTATTACTCTGCATTGTTCATTCAGGAAAGCCTCCTTATCTCTCCTTGCTGTTCTCTGGAAATCTGCATTCAGTTGGGCAAATTTTTCCTTTTCCCCATTGCCTTTAGCTTTCCTTCTTTCCTCTGCTATGTGTAAAGCCTCATCAGACAGCCACTTTGCTTTTTTGCATTTCTTTTTCTTTGGGATGGCAGTGAGTGCTGCCTCCTTTACAATGTCACGGACCTCTGTCCATAGTTCTTCAGGCACTCTGTCTATCAAATCTAGTCCCTTAAACCTATTCTTCACCTCTACTGTATATTCATCGGGGATGCGATCTAGGTCAAATCTGAATGGCCTTGTGGTTTTCCCAACTTTCTTCAATTTAAGTCTGAATTTTGCAATGAGTAGCTCATGATCTGAGCCACAGTCAGCTCCAGGTCTTGTTTTTACTGACTGAATAGAGCTTCTCCATCTTTGACTGCAAATTATATAGTCAATCTGATTTCGGTGTTGCCCATCTGGTGATGTCCATGTGTAGAGACGCCTCTTAGGTTGTTGGAAAAGGGTGTTTGCTATGACCAGCGTGTTCTCTTGACAAAACTCTGTTAGCCTTTGCCCTGCTTCATTTTGTTCTCCAAGGCCAAACTTGTCTGTTATTCCGGTTACCTTTTGATTTCCTGCTTTAGCATTCCAGTCCCCTATGATGATGAGGACATCATTTTTTGGTGTTAGTTCTACGAGCTGTTGTAGGTCTTCATAGAACTGGTCCACTTCAGCCTCTTCTGCAGCAGTGGTTGGGGCATATACTTGGATTACTGTGATATTGAATGGTTTGCCTTGGATTCGGACCGAGATCATTCTATCATTTTTGAGATTGTATCCCAATACTGCCTTTCTCACTCTCTTGTTGACTATAAAGGCCACACCATTTTTTCTACGGGATTCCTGGCCACAGTAGTAGATATAATGGTCTTCTGAGTTAAATTCGCCCATTCCTGTCCACTTTAGTACTTTCTATAGCTTTCTGTAATTGGGAAAATGACAGATATTATGTATCCTGAATTATATTTTTGAGGGAAAATGGATTAAAAAATTAACTTGGGCAGAGGCCGTTAACTTTGTGGCTCCGTTGAGCATTTTCAGAATTTTGAGAACAGATATTGGGTGCCTGAACAAATAATGACTGCCACAAATGCATGGTTTTTGTTCTGTAATCTGTGGCTATGGGCATGATATGTGATTGGATAGAGCATTTGGGACGACCCGACAGAAAAATCATAAGGATCCATGAGGTCTTCTGCTTTGGAATAATATTTTCGTGCCATGGCAAGTCCACAAAGTGGTGACTGTGTGATTTTTGTGATACAATTTGTAGCATGAACATGATACACGACCTCATGGTGAACTTTGGTGACCCAACAGCAAAATTTTAAGGATCTGTCAGGATCTGTGCTTTGGAACCACATTTTTATCCATGCCACCAAGTTGTGGATGTGCGATTTTTGTGGGGTTGCCTATAGGTTAAGACATGATGACCCACAATATAGCTGGTGTTTAAAATTTCAATATAATGAGTCCACTGGGGTGGGGCTAAAGAGTTGGAGTATTCCATATAAGGAATCTTCCCAGAGTGATTGAAGGTCCTAAGGCAGCCAGTAGCTTACCTCAGAAGGGCTGCAGCTTTTCTGAGACCCTGGTCTGCTCAAATACAAACAAGCCTGAACAGTTACATCTAGGGTTGCCAATCTCCAGGTGGCACCGGGAGATCTCTTGTTACAACGGATCTCCAGATGGCCAAGATCAGTTCCCCTGCTATAGTGGTTAAGAGCAGCGGACTCTAATCTGGAGCCAGCTTGGTGCACTGTTTAAGAGTGGTGGACTTTAACCTGGAGAGCTGGGTTTGATTCCCCACTCCGTCGCATGCAGCCAGCTAGATGACCTTGGGTTAGTCACAAGTTCTCTCAGAGCTGTTCTCTCAAGAGCAGTTCTCTCAGAGCTCTCTCAGTCCCACCTATGTCACGGGTTGTCTGTTGTGGGGAGAGGAAAGGAAGGAGATTGTAAGCCCTATATGGCCGGGGTCCAACATATCTACGGGACCGCCTTTCCCTGTACAGACCCCAGAGAGCACTACGGTCGGGGTCACAAAATCGTTTGACCCTCCCTGGCCCACGGGAGGCCAGGCTAGCTGCCACTAGAGCTGGGGCATTTTCGGTGGCGGCCTCCTGGCCTGGTGGAACAAGCTCCCGGAGGAGATCAGGGCCCTGCGGGACCTCTCTCAGTTCCGCAGGGCCCGTAAGACGGAGCTCTTCTGCCAGGCATTCAATTAGGGGCTGCCGCCATTGGAGTGCCCAGCCCGTAATGCCACAACGGAGCAGCTGCCTGAGCAGGAACACCTAGTACTTACTACCAAGCTGGGGCCATTGGAGTTGGCAAGTGAGGAATACCAGCTCTTCAGATACGGCGAAACATTGGCCTAATGGTTAACAACCGCTTGCATCTTTGCACTGTATTTGTACTGTAATGGTCTTATACTTGTATTATAATATGTTTTAACTGGTGTATTTTAAAATATGTTTTATGTATGTATCTACATCAATTGTGAGCCGCCCTGAGCCTGCTTTGCGGGGAGGGCGGGGTATAAATCCCATAATTAATTAATAAATAAATAAATAAGCCGCTCCGAGACTCCAAGGGAAGGTAAAGGTAAAGGTTCCCTTGCTCGAAAGCCAGTCAAATCCGACTCTAGGGTTGCGGTGCTCATCTCCGTTTCAAAGCCGGAGAGCCAGCGCTGTCCGAAGACGTTTCCGTGGTCATGTGGCCGGCATGACTAAACACCAAGGTGCACGGAACGCTGTTACTTTCCCACTGAAGTGGTACCTATTTATCTACTTGCAATTTCTTGCTTTCGAACTGCTAGGTTGGCAGGAGCTGGAACTAGAGACGGGAGCTCACCCCATCATGCGTTACTCTCGGGTCTCGAACTGCTGAACTGCTGACCTTCCACAGCCTGCAGTTCAGCGTCTTAACCAATCTCCTCCTCCTCCTCCAGAAAATGGCTGCTTTGGAAGGTGGCGTCTGTAGCATTATGCCCTGCTGGGGTCCCTCTCCTACCCAAAAGAACTGGCAACCGCATAAACATGTCGATAATTTTAGACACACTTAGTTGTTGTTCCCTATACTGTTTCTTATGAAGAAAAGAAAGAAGAAATTTGAAATTATTATTTTTATGACTGTGACTGTCACTAGGTGGCATCTTGGCGTCCAAGACATGAAATTGCTCAGTTCTTTAACTGAAAAGATAAATATTTATTCGATAGCCCTCTTTGAATGAAACAGAAGTCACATGCATCGTTGCAGTGCGGCAAAGTGTTGGGTTCCTCCGTTATGGCTGAGACCGTGCTCCTGGCTCTGACCCTGGATTTGGCGGAGTTCCCTTTAAAAGCTAGAGGCTCCATGAAGACCCATCTTTTATTTCCCTCCCCCCTCAGGCGCCAAAACTACTACTTCTTTTTTAAAAACTGTCCCTAAGGACAGACTTTTATTTTATTGTCCAACAATACAATACAACAGTACACTACAATACATTACACACATAACACAACACAAAACACATACGGGGATAATCTCTAAATCTTGTCCTTCATCTTCAGTATGCCATTATCTATTATTATCTCTAGTAACCTATTCCTTTTATATGTGAGTATCTTTAAAATCACTCCATCTACTTCTATTCAGGTTTTCCTAACCACTACACGGATACTTTTAACTCTGACCCCTCCTATTCGTTTAAATCATACCACTCATAAGATCGAGACCAAGTGTTCTGAAAGGTTGATTCTGTGTGACCTTTCATCGTCAGAAGACATAAGACATAAGATAAGCCAATGTTGAATCAGGCCAATGGCCCATCTAGTCCAACAGTCTGTCACACAGCGGCCAAAATATACCACTTGCCATCAGGAGGTCCAGCAGTGGGGCCAGGACACGAGAAGCCCTCCCACTGCTGCCCCCTCCAGCACCAAGAATAGAGTGCATCACCTGCCCCAGACTGAGAGTTCCCATCTATACCCTGTGGCTAATAGCCACTGATGGACTTCTGCTCCATGTGTTTATCTAATTCCCTCTTGAAGCCGTCCATGCTTGTAGCTGCCACCACCTCCTGTGGCAGTGAATTCCATATGTTAATCACTCTTTGGGTGAAGAAGGACTTCCTTTTATCTGTTCTAACCCGACTGCTCAGCAATTTCATGGAGTGCCCACGAGTTCTTGTATTGTGAGAAAGGGAGAAAAGTACTTCTTTCTCAACCTGCTCAATCCCATTCATAGTCTTATAAACCTCGATCATGTCGCCCCTCAGCCGTCGTTTCTCGAAGCTAAAGAGCCCCAAGCGTTTTAACCTTTCTTCATAGGGAAGGTGTTCCAACCCTTTTATCATTCTAGTTGCCCTTCTCTGCACTTTTTCCAATGCTATAATATCCTTTTTGAGATGTTGTTAGGAGGTGTGCTTTTAAACTGCTTTTATTTGTTGTTTGCTGACTCACACACACACCTGAATGGTGCTTACAAGTGTCTATGGGTTTGGGGAAATTGTGTGCTTTGTTTGATGGGACTCTCTGCATTGGGAAGTTGCCCTACTGTCGGCACTTTCATGCTAATGAAGTGGCACACACACACCTACGCACACACACCTACCCATCATGCACTTGGAAGAGGAAAGGCATCTCCATTATGGTCTGCCAGAAGGATGATAAAACAACGACAAGCCCACCATCAACACGTAACCCACAGGATGCCTAGTTTTGCAAGTGTTAAGACTGCTTCCTGTTGATGGCTTGGACCAGGCTAGAGTCATTTGCAGTTCTAAGGTTTCCATGACAACTCATCTTCACACCTTGGACCTGATGCCCCCTTGAGTAAAAGGTGTAGATTTCAAATATTGCCCCCTCCTCCTAGGTAGATACGTCACCATCCCAATAGCCAATGGTATAGGAATAGGACGGACTAACAGGTGGGAGGATGACACTACTGCCAGCCCCCCAAAATGGCTAATAAAAGGGCAAGGTTCAACCTTGGAAGAAGGACGCTTCCCTTTTCCGGCTAGCTAGTCCTCTAGACCCTACCCTCGTAACCTAGAATCTACTATAGGTAATTCTTGCGTGCTTTCTAGGATCGCGACCAAGAAGCCCCCACACGTGTTGGCTGGTTCCAACTGTGTGTAGTGAGAGTTTCCCTTAGTCAGAAATTCTACTCCTACATTCTTCGCTGTGAAGGTCGAGCTTCAGGAATCAGATAAGTATCCCGTTGTTTCCAATTCCTCAATACCTCTAGTTTAAAACCCCCAATTGTCTTCCATTTCTGTTGTATCTAAAGGAACTTGTTTGTATGTGTGAGTGAATCTGTTTTCTGTGAACAAAAAGATATTATTCAGTAAAGAGAACAACTGATTTTACTAAGAAACCTTGTCACGTCGTCTCTGTGGGAGAGGATTCTCTGGAGGAAATTGCTTTCTCTGTATACATAGACCAGAACCCAATATAAATTTAGTCCGATCAATGCGTAGATAAGCATTTCGGCTAACAGATCTGGCGCCCAATGCAGGGCTGGTCCCGATAGTGATTGAGGACGGATGACTCGACCCACCCCTCCTCTAAGCTACGGACGTGGAGAGACGGTTTCGTACTGAGAATCTAGTTAGCGGTGTGAGAGGTTTCTGTCTGTGTGCCTGGCCATTGCAGGGCAACCTATCAAGGGTGGGACTTTTCTGCGCTTCCTCTTCTCTCTGCCCCTCGGAGCAACTCGTGTCGCGCTCCAGTCTTTCCGCTCTGGGTGGAAACCATTGGCTCGACTACAAAGAGGACCTGACGAAGAAGCCCCCAACGTTTGCAGAAGCACGCACATACACCCAGGCACATATAACCCCCCCTTCTTTTTAAGAGCACTTAGACGGGAAACGAGTTAAAGGTAAATCTCGATCCCGCAGAGGTGGACAGAGAGTCGCCTTCCAAAAACCTCCAAGTTTGGTTCAGTGGGTGATCCAAAGGGCGGTGGACCTGATCAGTCCTCGCTCCCAAAACCTGCAAAAACAGGCTGCCTGGGCGAGCTTGAATGCCCACAGAGCGTGCCTTGAGACCAGGACGTGAGAGCCGGTACTCAGAACTCTAGTTGGCGAAAGGGAACGAGGGAAGTTACCCACGCCCATAAACTGGTTCACAGGTAATCCATGAGAGGACTGAAGTATCCTACTCCATAAACCTGCACCGCCTTTGTGGCGAGAGGGAACTGTAACTGTTACTGTCGAACATAAGATTCTTTTGCGGCAAGAGGGGACTGGAAACGTGCCTCTTGACTGTGAGATTCTCTTATGACGAGAGGGGACAGAAGAGGTTACTCCTGACCACAAACACCTTCTCTTTAAAGTTCATAGGTCACTCCTGGACGGGCTGACATTGTCCGATCCGAAAACCTGCTAGGAGCCTAGGGGTTGTCGGGGAAGCAGTCCCCCCCCCGGTCTCCACGTTTTCCCTGGTGAGCCACCTCACCAGAATTTAGGACCTGCAGCTTGAGGCCAGGATCCGCAGCCAAACTCCGCGGAGCCCCGATCGCGATCGGCAAGAGAAACCGTACGCGTATGCAAAATGGAGGCGCTGAAGTGGTTCATGACCCTCAGCCCGTTCATCCTCTACCCATTCTCGGACAGCATAGGAGGACACCCATTCTGGTGGGAACTTGCCTCTATGGGAAACTTGTTTTTCTGGCATGGGATCGCCGGGGTGATCTGCTTCCTTCTGGGATCCTTGTCATACCACTGCAGTGCAGAGAGAGTGAAAAGGAATCTAATCCGAGAACTAGAAGCAATCAAAAAGGTGTCTGAGACTCAGGCTGCACAGCTGATGGAACGTGTCAGCGAATTCGTAAGAATGAGAGATACCCAGAGGGCAGAATTAGCAATACTAAGGAAAGAACAGAGCAGACACATAGAAAGGATAGGGAGCCAGCAGGAAACGGAAGGATTGCTAGCCGAAATGGAGAGGCAGCGATCTGAACATGTGCATGCGCTCGACTCTTTAAGAGAATATTATGAGACCTTAATGGAAAAGAAAAAGGAGGAATTTCAGGTGGAAATGTCAGAGCTACAAAAGACTACCGATGAGGAACTCTATCGATTGAGAGCAGATAGGGTCTATCTAGTGGTGGAAAAACAGGGTTTGGCCGATAGCCTAAGAGAAGCCAAACTTGCAGGTGCAGAAGCACAGGGGAGAGCAGCTGAGGCAGAGATTGCACTGGCTAAAGTCACCGAGGAACTGGCCGCTGCACAAAAAACCACCAAGCGAACAATCACGGCAAATAACAAATCTACTACCAGGACAATCACAGAGAGCCGCCTATGGCGACCCGAAGACGTAAAGGCAGTTGCCGAGGACATCGGCCCCCTCCATCGGGATAACGCCGTACAGTGGATGGTCACGGCCACCACTGCTTATGCCGGCCTCTCTGGAGAGGACTTGACCCAATTAGCGCGGAAATGTGCGTCAGGAGTTCATCTGGCTGCCGTTAACGCTGCAATTTCGGCCGAGGACCTCACAGAGGAGACAAGGATTACCTGGATGAAACATGTGCTTGGCTATTTAAACCCTAATGCCAGCCTAAGCGCACTCTTCTACTTGGAGAGGCAGAGCGCCCATGAATACCCGGAGACTTACATGGCTCGGAAACAGCTTTTGGGAGTCCTGTCGGGCATAATTGATAACTCCAATGACCCTCTCGACTATGATGTACCCGAATTCCGGGACTCACTGATAAGAGGATTCAATGGACAGATCCAGCTAGCTTTGAACATTACCGACACTACACAGGGAACCTGGGACAAATTGAAGGCAGAAATAAGATGGGTGGCCGCAGTCCTGAGAGGATCCGGGAGCTTCAACCACCCAAAGCACGGAAAAGGAAGGACAAAGAGGAAGAGGATCACGTCAATCTTGGCAGTAACATACGCCAACAACGAGCCACACCATGGTCCGGGCACACGAGGCCAGTATAGCCCAATGGGAGAACCAGGGAACAAGCAGGGGAGGTTCACCTCAGGCTACCAGGGCAAAAGAGGACGAGGTCGCTATGAGAGAGAGAGGGAATGTGTATCGTGGTAGAGTGGGAGAATGATTTGGTCCCGACTCTGGATACACGCATCCCCAATCCTCTGCCCCGCCCCCGCCCTCTTACAATCAGCCCCCGCCACAGGGAACCTACCAGAAACCCCCTCCATACCAGGGTGCTCCCGTTGCCCCTCCTCCTCCTCCTCCTCCCTCACAGGCGCCTCCGAGCTTTCAGCCCCCGGCACCCCAGCCAGCCTTTCAGAGCAGGACACGGCATGATCAGACTGGAGGAGGCTTTCCGCATAACATAGATCCCCTCCGCTGGCATGCGTGGATGCGCCTGAAACACAGAGGTCATGACATGACATACTTTGATGGGAAACCAGACGAGACTCTCTTCCAGGCTCTCGCCCAGGAGGAGAGGTCCGGAAGCTACCAGGACGCTCCCGTGGCGACGAGCTATCCCACAGGGTACAATCCCTTCGAGGATTCGCTCGACCGCACAGCATAGAGAAGCCCGGGGTGTAAAGGTCTCCCTCAGGGGGTCGTGGCAAAATTTCAGCCTGACCGATAGGGAAGACCCACCGTAACTGCAGGGATCGGAGCCCCAGGGAACACAATCCCTGCTACCCTACTTGTGGACACTGGCGCCGCCGCCAACATTCTGAAGCCTCATCTTGCTGGGAGAGGCGAGCCCACCGGGAAACACATCTCACTCTCTGGTTTTGCTGGAGGCAGTCAGGATGCCGCGATTTGGAAAAACGTTCCCCTCTCCGTTGGGAAGATTTCCACTCAGGTCACTGCCTGTGCAAGCCAGGGAGAGGGAGACGGAATCCTGGGTGCGCCCTTCTTCCAGGAACACGGTTTCACCATTGATATGGCGAACGGCTTCCTGTGGGAAATCCCAGGAGGCCCCACTGAGATCAGTGCGGTGCACCACTGCGCAGCCATCAAAGCACCCCTGCCCCTCTCTCCAATCACAGGAGACGGTTGGGAGCAGGAATTTCCAGACGTTTGGATAAAGGACAAAGCCGAATGTGGCACTGTAAAAGATGCCTGCGTACTGATAAAAGGGAATGATCCTAAGCCGCAAAAACAATACAGGTACCCAGCAGACGCTGAGGAAGGGATCGCCAAAACAATTCAGGGTCTTTTGCATTGGGAAGTCATCATCCCAATGCAATCTATTTGCAACACCCCTCTGGCTGTAGATAAAACTGGGATGGGTCAGAAACCCATGAGTCTGGGATCCTGGACAACAGGTGCTGTACAGAAAATTTTCCAGAAAGCGACATGCCCTCATGGCAAAATGGGCAGGTCCCGTCGAAATCACGGCTAGAATTAGTCCCGCAGTGTACAAGGTGGCAGTTCCAAGGAAACACGGGCAAATCTGGGGGAAATTCTTTCATTCCTCTCAGCTTAAGGAATGGAAGGGTGAACCTGTCAACCAGCCCCCGCCACAACCGCAGCTTCCTGTCAGTGGAATCATGTCCCCTAAAGCTGAGAAACATCATCCTTTTGAAATGCTTAATGAAACCTACTTTTCTTCCCTAGAAGTGCCACCTACCCTGATTGAAAATCAGGAAGGTGTCAAAGGGGGGAGATGTGAATGTGATTTTGTAACCCTAGTTGAGGAAAAGGAGAGAGAGTGTGATTGTGGATACAAGCCTGAGACCTCTCTCTCGGGAGAGGACCCGTAGGCATGGGCACAAAGCAGCCTCTGCATGGCAGAAGTCCCATCCGCGTCGTACCCCGTTCCGTTCCACAGCCCCCCCCAGATCTATAATGCAGTAGACACCACGACCATCGAACTCAAGCCTTAAGACTCAGTTCGCCCTGTAGTCCTTATAGAGCCGCAATTTCTACTGTATCGTCTTTCATTGTACAAGAATAGTCGGGATTCCCTTTAGGGAATCCCTACAAAAATTCACCAACCCATGAGTTGGGACGTGAAAGAGAGAGATATAGAGAGAGAGCTTACTGGCGACGTCTGAAAGAAATAAAAAGAGAGAAAATAATTAGTGGAAAGAAAAAGGTAGAGGACGTTGGGGAAGTGCATAAGCCTCGACCCATAATTCCCTCAGCAAAACCATCAGCATCGTTGTTTTGATCAATATACCTCCAGGTTACAGGACTCCACGCTTAACCTGCTATGCTCTTTGCACAAGAAATGCACAAACCCCCTCACTGTCATTTTTCCAATCCACTTCCTCAGTGGAGAGGAAATAGCATTTTTAGTTCAAAAATATCACAGCTGGCCTCATCTACATGCTATGCTACCACGCACACGTGAATTAAGGGGAATGCTGGCAACTGAGACCACTGGGACCTAATTGCATGCTATGTTCTCAGGTACTCTTTAAAGGTATGTAAAATGGGCTCTTTAACTACCAGAACTGGCGCTCGGCAAAACAGACAGCCGCACTCAGAGAGAAAGGCGAGCTGTTCTGACGTCAGCGCTGAGCTAATGCCATCTCCTGGGCAGGAGACAGATGGAGGCAGAACGGAAAGAGTCGTTAGTAATGGCACCAGCTAAAGGAGCAAGGAAACATCTTGCATCCAGGTCAGGCGACCGAGTGCTTGTGGAAGGCGAGTTTGCTTTCCAGTTGAAGTTTAAAGAGACGTGCCACCAATTTTCAGTCAGCCCCGTGCAAATAAGAGTCATGCTGTAACGAGATTTACTTGTGGTCGGGTACAGCAAGACGTGAAAGTGAGGGAACCCAGCCAAATTTCCCCCCGCCACCCTCTCCAGTTTAACCTTTCTATTACAGGAACTTTGCATTGGGAATCTATTGTCCGCTTCCCCTCCCCACTCGCTGCAACCAGCGTAGTACAATTTAAAGGGCCGGCCATCAATTGGCAGGGTCGGGCTCGAGTCTCTTTGTGTGTCTGCAAACTCAGAGAAAAGAGAGAGAGATGGGAGCGAACTCTTTGATTAGCTACCTTCTTATACTAATGTTTATTAATGCACTAATTGGTTAGGGATTGTACTAATCATGTTTAACACTGTACTAATATTTTTCTGACTTTCCTATTCTAAATTAAAAGGAAGTAGAACGGAACTTAAGTCTCCCATTCTCCATTTAAAATCCAAATGGGCAACGCAGACATGACAGAGTCACAAAGAGAGATCAGCATCCAAAATCAAGCCCCTGGCAGCAGGGAAGTGTAAAGGCAGCCCCTGCCATCTCTCTCAATTTTCTATCCTTGCTGTAAAGCAAACTTTTTTGTTTTGTTCTTCCTTTCGTGAAGAGTTTGGGTTTTTTTGTATTATTATTATTATTATTATTGGAGGAGGACAAAAGGCTGCACAGCACATCCCCATTGAACGCCTCTTCCAGGGAAAGCGGCTCTGATGTGCTCCCTTTTCGAAAGTTTTTTTCCTCCCTCCCTTCATTTTTTTTTCCTTTTTATTTTTCTATTTTTATACCACCATTGGGGAGGTCCCTGAAGGGACCCCGAACTCCTATAAGAACAGTGGGGTTGGCTATTTTGGTGAATACTTTTAGGAGTCTGTCAAGCATTTTGCTTGGCACTGAAAGACTGGAGCATTTTGGAATTAAGATCGTCCTCCAGGGAGCTCCACCAAGTTTCTAGGTCCGGAAAATCAGCCTTGCATCAAGGATTGCAGCCTCCTTCCCCCTATCGAGGGAGGAGCCTCGACGCTGCTGGCTTTTTCCCGTGGACTTGGGAATCTTGATTGCTCTTTTTCACCAATTTTTCCATTTTCCTTGAGCTTGCCAACTCCAGTTCGGGTCACAGAGAGTGAGTTCACTTGCCGACTTTAGAATCAAACGGCAGCCCCAATGTGTGAAGATTTGTTTTGAATCGTTACATGAGTGTTAAGAACATAAGAACCTAAGAGAAACCAATGTTGAATCAGGCCAATGGCCCATCTAGTCCAACACTCCGTCACACAGCGGCCAAAATATACCAGGTGCCATCAGGAGGTCCAGCAGTGGGGCCAGGACACCAGAAGCCCTCCCACTGCTGCCCCCTCCAGCACCAAGAATAGAGTGCATCACCTGCCCCAGACTGAGAATTCCCATCTATACCCTGTGGCTAATAGCCACTGATGGACTTCTGCTCCATATGTTTATCTAATTCCCTCTTGAAACTGTCCATGCTTGCAGCTGCCACCACCTCCCGTGGCAGTGAATTCCATGTGTGAATCACTCTTTGGGTGAAGAAGGACTTCCTTTTATCTGTTCTAACCCGACTGCTCAGCAATTTCATGGAGTGCCCACGAGTTCTTGTATTGTGAGAAAGGGAGAAAAGTCCTTCTTTCTCAACCTGCTCAATCCCATTCATAATCTTATAAACCTCGATCATGTCACCCCTCAGCCGTCGTTTCTCCAAGCTAAAGAGCCCCAAGCGTTTTAACCTTTCTTCATAGGGAAGGTGTTCCAACCCTTTTATCAACCCCTAAATAGACGTGCCCAGGTCTATAGCGATTGGGAAACGGAGGCCCCCCCCTGCCTTGGGAACCAAGTAGCTGCCTACGGTTGTATGAAGACAGATTTGATGCTGCTGGAGGAAGAAAGAAGACTTGAAGATTGTTACAGTTTACTTGTAGCATAAATGCAACTGATGGCCTTTTTCACTTTGGATTGACCCTGCTAGTGTCAAGAAAAGGAATAGGCTGAAGAGATGTGATTTGAATGTATTCCTTGTGTATCTTTTTCTTGCATATGAATATTTTTTTGCAACTGAGTCCAAGTTTATACCTTCAAATGAGGACTGCCCTCAGGATTGGAAGTGAACGTGATATACTGATATATGCTACTGACTTTGGAACTAATTTTTCTATTTTTGTTTCCTTATTGAGTAATAGGTATTGTTACCTCAGGAATGCTATTGTTTACTGTTTACTGTGCATAATTGTTTCGTAATACCCTAGTAGTATTATGTGTATATACATATGGAAGCACCCATGCTTGCCTGCTCCCTGGACCTTGAAATTCACAGTGACAATTGGATCATTTTTATTAGGGCTAGATTTTTGAGTCCGTCCCCAGCGATTACTCTTTAGACAGTCGGCATCTGAATAAAAGGAAACCTGTTCCTACTGTTCCAGTTTTTGCTTGTGTCCTGCCTGCTGCCTATGTTCCTGCTCCGATGCAAACCAGATGAGACGACGTCCACCAATGGGTACTGGGTTACCAGCGCTGCTGAACTTCGTTGCTGCACTCTGGACAGTCTGACGTGTCCACGCTCGTGGACTATGTTTGGTGATCATGGCCATCATCTCGCTTTGCTCAATAGAGGCCGTGAAAGGGGGGACTGTTAGGAGGTGTGCTTTCAAACTGCTTTTATTCGTTGTTTGCTGACCCGCACACACACCTGAATGGTGCTTACAAGTGTCTATGGGTTTGGGAAAATTGTGTGCTTTGTTTGACGGGACTCTCTACATTGGGAAGTTGCTCTACTGTCGGCACTTTCATGCTAATGAAGTGACACACACATACCTACGCACGCACACCTACCCATCATGCACTTGGAAGAAGAAAGGCATCTCCGTTATGGTCTGCCAGAAGGATGATAAAACAACAACATGCCCACCATCAAGGAATTCGGAGTCAACACGTAACCCACAGGATGCTTGGTTTTGCAAGTGTTAAGACTGCTTCCTGTTGATGGCTTGGACCAGGCTAGAGTCATTTGCAGTTCTAAGGTTTCCATGACAACCCATCTTCACACCTTGGACCAGATGCCCCCTTGAGTAGAAGGTGTAGATTTCAAATATTGCCCCCTCCTCCTAGGTAGATACGTCACCATCCCAATAGCCAATGGTATAGGAATGGGACGGACTAACAGGTGGGAGGATGACATTACTGCCAGCCCCCCAAAATGGCTAACAAAAGGGCAAGGTTCAACCTTGGAAGAAGGATGCTTCCCTTTTCCGGCTAGGTAGTCATCTAGACCCTACCCTCGTAACCTAGAATCTACTATAGGTAATTCTTGCGTGCTTTCTAGGATCGGGACCAAGAAGCCCCCACATGTGTTGGCTGGTTCCAACTGTGTGCAGTGAGAGTTTCCCTTAGTCAGAAATTCTACTCCTACATTCTTCGCTGTGAAGGTCGAGCTTCAGGAATCAGATAAGTATCCCGTTGTTTCCAATTCCTCAATACCTCTCGTTTAAAACCCCCAATTGTCTTCCATTTCTGTTGTATCTAAAGGAACTCGTTTGTATGTGTGAGTGAATCTGTTTTTGTGTGTCTGTGAACAAAAAGAGATTATTCAGTAAAGAGAACAACTGATTTTACTAAGAAACCTTGTCACGTCGTCTCTGTGGGAGAGGATTCTCTGGAGGAAATTGCTTTCTCTGTATACATAGACCAGAACCCAATATAAATTTAGTCCGATCAATGCGTAGATAAGCATTTCGGCTAACAATGTGAGGACCAGAACTGTACACAGTATTCCAAATGAGGTCGCCCCAATGATTTATACAGGGGCATGATGATACTGGCTGATTTGTTTTCAGTTCCCTTCCTAATAATCCCCAGCATAGTGTTGGCCTTCTTTATTGCAGCTACACACTGTCTAGACATTTTCATAGAGTTATCCACTACGACTCCAAGATCTCTCTCTTGGTCCGTCTCTACCAGTTCAGACCCCATCAACGTGTATTTATATTTAGGATTTTGGGCTCCAATGTGCATCACTTTGCACTTGGCCACATTGAACCCCATTAGCCACGTTGACGCCCACTCACCCATCCTCGACAGATCCCTTTGGAGGGCCTCACACTCCTCCCTGGTTTTCACCACCCTGAACAACTTCGTGTCATCTGCAAATTTAGCCACTGCACTGCTTACTCCCAATTCCAAATTGTTAATAAACAAGTTAAAAAGCATTGGACCGAGTACTGATCCCTGTGGTACCCCACTGCTTACCACCCTCCACTGAGAAAGTTTCCCATTTATACTCACTCTCTGTTTCCTATTTATAAGCCAGTTTTTGATCCACAAGAGGACTTGTCCTTTTATCCCATGATTATTGAGCTTACTTAGGAGCCTTTGATTAGGTACTGTATCAAAAGCTTTCTGGAAGTCAAAGTCAGCTGATCCATCTCTGCTGCCTCCAAAATCTGGGCAATATATTCTTGCTTTGAAGGTGTTTGGGTAGTCCTCCAATATTTTGCATATAGGATCCTGCCTGCAGTAGTGAAGTATATTATTAAATAGTGGTCATCTCTGTTCACCTCCTTAGGTAGCATACCTAAAAGCAGTAACTCCGCTTTAAATGGAATTGCCCTGCCTAGAATTTTCTGTATCAGCCTATGTACCCAGATGCCAAAACTTGCTTATTCCCCTTTCATTCTCAACATTTATCCTTGCAGGACAGATGCCCCAAAAGCAGGGTTCTTTTTGTAGCAGGAACTCCTTTACATATTTGGCAGACACACCCCTAATGTAGCCAATCCCCCAAGAGCTTACAGTAGCCCCTGTAAGAAGAGCTCTGTAAGCTCTTGGAGGATTGGCTACATTAGGGGTGTCGCCTAATATGCAAAGGAGTTCCTGCTACAAAAAGAGCCCTGCCAAAAAGTATATTTGAACCAATTGGCATAAAGCCCAGTTTCTTTTCTTGGCTTTGGGGCGGGGAGGGCCACAGATTCATGGCCTGAGCCTTGGAATTTTGGAGGGGGGGCGGGTGTGCCTTCATGGATGTGATTTGATGTCACGCAACATTTCTCAACCTTTCCTTTCTCCCGGGTTGCTCTTTAACCCATGAGGGCTTCTGCAAGGGTTAAAGCTAGAGAGCCCTGCGTCCTAGAAAAGCACGGGGGGGAGAGACCATTTCCGGCTTCCGCCCTTGCAAAAGCCTCTTTTGAATTGCCCGGATTGCTGCCTGAATGCCTGGGGAGGACTGGGTGAGCTCAAAGGGGCTTTTATGGCGGGCGGTGTGTGTGTGTGTCTGCGATAGCGATGCAATGCAATGCAATGCAGTGCAGTGCAGTGCAATGCAGTGCCCCACCCCAAGTGGAGAAACAGGAGGAAGGGAAGCACTTTATTGGGGGGGGAGGGGGAGACACCTCTCTCCCTCTAGTTCAAACCCGCGTATATGAGAGAAAGCCGCTTTGAGCAAAGGCAAAGAAATCCCCTAAGAAGATCTGGAGGAGAAAGGGGCAAAAAAGCAAAGGGACGTTTTTGCTCTTTTGCAGGGGGGGCGAGTGTAGGAGGTTAAACGTGGGGAGAAGCAGGGGATTTGAAGGGGGGGAGAGGAGAGACACCCACACCCACTCCTCCTGCCCCTGCGTTTCTTTCCTGCCCAGCCTCAGCGGGTTTTGGCTTATTCGCTCATCGGGTCCCCCAGCAATGCAGCCGCGTCCTTTGCTCCTTGGGAAGCTAGTGTGGGGGGGGGGTGTTTGGTTGGTAGGGTTGCCAAGTCTGGATTGGGGAAATCCCTGGATATTTGTGGGGGTGGGCGGTGCCTGGGGAGGGGAGGGTTTGGGACAAGGGAGGAAGGTCGGTGCAACTCAGTGTTAAGCGTCAAGCGATGCCCATCGGGACGAAAAATCCCAGCTTTGGAGGAGTGTAGGCTGCTGGGGGTGGGGACCTGAGCTTGCTGAGACTGAGCAGGTGGGGGTGGGGATCTTGGATTGGGCCGTGGATTGCTCAAAGAAAGGGTGGGCCCAAGTGTGCTGCAGCAGCGGAAAAGGCAAACTCTACTTCTTCACCCAAGGAGTGATTAACACATGGAATTCACTGCCACAGGAGGTGGTGGCAGCTACAAGCATGGATAGCTTCGAGAGGGAATTAGATAAACATATGGAGCAGAAGTCCATCAGTGGCTATTAGCCACAAGGTATAGATAGGAACTCTCAGTCTGGGACAGGTGATGCTCTGTATTCTTGGTGCTGGGGGGGGCAGCAGTGGGAGGGCTTCTGGTGTCCTGGCCCCACTGCTAGACCTTCTGATGGCCCCTGGTATTTTTGGCCACTGTGTGACAGAGTGTTGGACTAGATGGGCCATTGGCCTGATTCAACACTGGCTTCTCTTATGTTCTTATGTTCTTATGTTAGGGATTACTAGGAAAGGGATTGAGAACAAAATGGCCAGTATTATAATGCCCTCGTATAATAGATCTATGGTAGGGCTTCATTTAGAATATTGTATACAGTTCTGGTCAGTGTTCCCTCTAAGCCAAGTGAGTGTGAGCTAGCTCACAGTTTTTTAGCCTCCTGCGCACGGATTTTTATCTTAGGTCAGGAAGGGAGGGCTCCAGAGCAAACGTAATTGATGCAGCAGCCAAATCGCTCGCTCACAACTTTAATGCCAGTCGCTCACAGGGGAGAATTTTTGCTCATGAGACTCCACGGCTTAGAGGGAACGTTGGTTCTGGTTACCATGTCAAAAATAGATATTGCAGAGCTGGGAAACGGGCAGATGAGGACAACCAAGATAAGGAGGGCGTTTGACCACCTCCCCTAGGAGGAAAGGCCAAAGGGAATGGGACTTTTTTGTTTAGAAGACAGATGACTTAAGGGGGGACATGAGAGAGATTTATAAAATTATGCATGTGGCGGGCACTCCATGAACTTGCTGAGCCGTCCAGTTAGAATGGATAAAAGGAAGTCCTTCTTCACCCAAAGAGTGATTCACACCTGGAATTCACTGCCACAAGAGGTGGTGGCTATAAGCATGGATGGCTTCAAGAGGGAATTGGATAAAGATATGGAGCAGAGGTCCATCAGTGGCTATTAGCCACAAGGTATAGATAGGAACTCTCAGTCTGGGGCAAGTGTTTCTCTGTATTCTTGGTGCTTGGGGGGGCAACAGTGGGAGGGCTTCTAGTGTCCTGGCCTCATTGCTAGACCTCCTGAGGGCCCCTGGTATTTTTGGCCACTGTGTGACACCGAGTGTTGGACTGGATGGGCGATTGGCCTGATCCAACATTGACTTCTCTGTTGTTCTTATGAAGGAGTTGACCAAGGTAACTTTTTCTCCCTCTAGAAGCTGACGGGCAGTAGGTTCAGGATGGACGAAAGGCAATACTACTTTACACAGAGAGTGATTCAGATGTGGAATTCGCTGCCAGAGGATAGCCACAGGAATAAACAGCTGGAAAGGGGGCTTAGATTCACGGAGGGTAAGTCTATCAGTGTCTACGATAGCCGTGGTGACTGAGGGGAACCTCCACGTTCAGAGGCAGTAAACCTCTGGATCCCAGAGCCAGGAGGCAACATCTGGGAAAGGCCTCCGCCTCTGTGCCCTGTCTTTGGCCGTCCAAAGGAACTGGTTGGCCATTATGTGTGGATGCTGGATTAGATGGACCATTGGTCTGATCCAGCAGGGCTCTTCTTATGTTCCCCAAAAGCAGCCATTTCCTCCGGGGGAACTGTACTCTGGAGATGAGCTGTAATTCAGGGAGATCTCCAGGTCCCACCTGGAGGCTGGCAACCCTAGGGGGAGCCCTTTGCCTTTCTTCTCCCTTTTCCATTGGGAGATCCTGCTTCTCTGAGTAGGCAGCTTTGCTGCTCCCCTTTCTGTGTGGAAGAGGAGGGGCTTCCCTCCAAGGCTACCAGAGATGATGCACGGGAGTTGCAGAATCTTTTCAGGGCCAGCTGTGCCAGTTGTTGGGTGAAAGAAAAGAGGCCAGGCCACCATCCAGCGTGCCTTGAAGACGAATGCCACTGACCTGATTCACAGAACCAGAGACAGTGGTTAGAGACTTTGTCCCTGCAGTGCTAGCTTTCTATATGCGTGGAGTTCTTCCATTATGCAGAGGAACACTGACAGTTTCCCAGATCAGGGCTGGAATCTCCCGCCTGCCTTCCTGAGCCGGGCAGTTCAGTTCTAGCACCTCAGGGGGGGCCTTCCCACCTCCTGATCTCTCCTCGATATGCGGAGGAGGCGGGGGAGAAGAGGTTGGGCCAGAGATTCCGGAGTCTTCCTTGACCACCACATCTCAAAAAGGACACCACAGAGCTGGGGAAAGTACAGAGGAGGGCAAGCAGGATGATCGGGGGTGGGAGCCCCTTCCCTAGGAGTAAAGGCTGAAGGGCCTGGGGCTTTTCCCATTGGGAGCCAGTTTGGTGTAGGGGTTAAGTGCGCGGACTCTAATCTGGGAGAACTGGGTTTGATTCCCCATCTCTCCACTTGCAGCTGCTGGATGACCTTGGACAAGCCATAGTTCTGGCACAGCTGTTCTTGAAAAAGAGCAGTTTCTGTCAGAGCTCTCTCAGCCCCACCTGCCTCACAGGGTGTCTGTTGTGGGGAGGGGAAGGGAAAGGAGTTTGTAAGCCGCTCTGAGACACCTTTGGGTAGTGAAGGGCAGGGTATAAATCCAATCTTCTCCTCCTCCTCCTCCTCCTCCTCCTCCTCCTCCTCCTCCTCCTCCTCCTCCTCAGTTTAAAAAAGGAGACGACTAAGGGGGGGGATATGAGAGAGGTTTATAAAATTAGGCCTGGGGTGGAGAGAATTGATAAAGAGAACTTTTTCTCCCTGTCCCAAGAGACACAAACTCTAGTATGTTCTTAACCCCGGGATCTCGAACTGTACTCTGAGGCAAACCTGGAGAGAGAGAATCACTCTGGGGACTGGGACAGAAATTAAATGTGTGTCAAAAAAACAGTTTTCCCACATATGTCTTTTTCGCCCTTTCAGGCAGCAACGGAAAGAAACCCCCGATGCCTTCTTCGCTAGCTCCGTGTGGTGAGGGGAAAAGATTCACCATGAGGCCTGCTCAGGTAAGGGAGGGAGGAGAATCACCGGGGAGACGGGAATGGTTTCTCCTCTGTCTCAAGGCTCACTGGATTGGGCACTTTGCTCTTGGTTCTGCTCAAAGCCTGTCTTGGATTACGTGTGCAGAGAGGCCCCAACAGGGACCATAAAACAATACTGGTTACCAGCCTCCAGCTGAGGCCTAGAGTTCTCCTGGAAATCATCACTTATCCCCAAAATACAGAGATGGGGACAGACTTTTTTGGCATCACAACCCTACTGAGCTCCCTCCCCAGATTCCTCCCTCTATAAGCAACACCCCCTGAATCTTGAGGAATTTCCAAAACTAGAATTAGCAGCCCTAGTGGAGAGCTAGATGTGGAGCTTAGCTAGAAGTCCCTCAGCCAAACCAAAAAGGTGTTTGTGTGTGGCGTGGTGATATTCTCTGTGGAGCACCTGGCAGAAGTCCAGTTTGTACTTCTTGACCGTTATAAGGTGGCTATTGAGAGAACCCTTTATAAAAGTCTTGTAAGGTTCGCTTGTGCCGTAGGGAAAAAGATCCGGGTTTCTGCCAGTACCAGCTGGGACAAAGAAGCAACGCTGCTCTCTCCTTGGTAACAGAAAGGCCAGAAGTTCTGGAACTCACTGTGGGACGGAATTTTTATTATTTATTTGATTCATTTATATCCCGCTTTTCTATCTTAACGGGGACCCGACACGACTTACACATGAACCCCTCGTGGCTGCCGCTGTTCATGAATTGTTTTAATACCCATGTTTGGATTTATTTCTCATGAACCAATTTCCCAGGGATGGGAAGCATTACTTTCTTTGTCTTCCTCCTCCTCCAGGATCCGGTGTCCTTCGAGGAGGTGGCCGTGTACTTCACCCGGGGGGAGTGGGCCCTGCTGAGCCCGGCCCAGAGAGCTCTTTACAAGGAAGTCATGCTGGAGAACTTTGAGAACGTGGCCTCTCTGGGTAAGGAGAATCCCTTTCTCCTCAATGCCGTGGAGTGTGGCGATGAGTCTTCTCCGTTCCTAGCTAGAAGGTCGCTGTTGAGGAAGGATGTGGTCAGGCCCTTTGGTGAAGTAACGCCTGTCGAAAGTCCCCAACCCAGCCCAGGCAAAGGTCCTTTGGGTGTAGGGTTCCCAAGTACTTACCGCGTGGGAGCGGGGGACACATGCTCCCTGGCCGGACCAGCCCTCCCTGTAATGCACCATGCCGTCACCAGGAAGTGATGCCAGGCGACGCTCTGGCAATGGGGCTGAAAACTCGATGGTACCATCGAGTCTCCAGCCGCATTGCCAGAGCATTGCCTAGCGTCACTTCCTGGCGACGGCACGGTGTGCGCGTCTTTCCTTCCCCTGGGGATGGTCCTGCCAGGGCGTATCCATCCCCCGCCGAAAGACAGTAAGTCCTTGGCAAGCCTATTTGGATGGAAGGGGTGCAGCACGACAAAATTCCAAAAACTCCTAGCGTGATCCTGTCCTCACATTAGTCTGGTAGGCTACCCACTGGCCCCTTTCTATCTATCCCAACAGCTTAGGAGCAAAATGGCAGATCTCCCAGCCTTTCAGGGAAATCAACAAGAAAGTCAACCCCCGCAGGGCGGGCCTGCAGATCGTGTTTCCCAAACAAAAGACCTGCAGTGCTCCCTCTAAGCTGCGGAGTCTTGCGAGCAAAAATTCTACTTTGTGAGCTACTAGGCATTAAAGTTGTGAGCGAGCCATTTGGCTGCTGCATAAATTAGTTTGCTCTGGAGCCATCCCTTCCTGAGCGAAGGCAAAAATGTGTGAGCCAGAGGCTAAAAAACTGTGAGCTGGCTCACACTAGCTCAGCTTAGAGGGAACACTGGAGCCATCCCTTCCTGAGCTAAGACAAAAATGTGTGAGCCGGAGGCTAAAAGTCTGTTAGCTGGCGCACACAGCTTAGAGGGGACACTGTTTACCCGGTACTTGGTCACTGGGTCAAAACGCTGGAATTAGGTTTGCGGTCAGCTGAGGGCAAAAACCACAGCAAGTAAAATTCTAGTTATTTTAGTAAGGTGCAAAAATATTTTGAAAAGAACAAGACTTATTTATTTTATTGATTTATTTGGTTCAATTTCTATCTTGCCCTTCCTGCAAATGGGCTCAGGTCGGGTTACAACAGTAATATAAAACAAAAAAATCAAGATTAAACCTATAAACTCAACCCTTAATCGATGGCGATCAGACTGCATTACAACTATTACAACGGTGCCCTGCTGTTAGGAAATTAAAGGCGGAAAGGGCTAGATCCCATATGGGACTGCAGACTATAAGTATCCTACCTTGGGTTAGAGGTTGTGGCTTAGAGGTTAAGACGCTGGGCTGCAGACCGGAAGATCTGTAGTTCGGCAGTTCGAGACCCGAGTGAGCTCCAGTCTCTGGCCCCAGCTACTGCCAACCTAGCAGTTCCAAAGCAGGAAATTGCAAGTAGAAAATTGGTACTGCTTCAGTGGGAAGGTAACAGTGTTCTGTGCCCCTCGGTGTCTAGTCATGCCGGCCACATGACCATAGAGAAGTCTCTGGACAGTGCTGGCTCTTCGGCTTGGAAAATGAGATGAGCACCGCCCCCTAGATCTCAGATTCGACTGGCTTTCAAGCAACAGAAACCTTTACCTTTATCTTTGCCTTGGGTAAACCAAGGCGGTTACCATTCTGTGTCCTCGAAGATTAAAGACCATGGGACACGTAATAAAGAGGTAACAGGAGGGTCCAGATGATATTTGACGTCCGCTGTCTCACCCAGAAGCTGGCTGAAGAGCTAGTGGTGTTGGGCTGGACGGGCCGTTGACGTGATCCATCATGGCTTCTCTTCTGTTCTTAGCAGCTAGGTGACTTGGAAAGGGCTAAGCGGACAACCATCCCAACTGTTTAATTTGTCTCAGTGGGGAATTTCAGACAGATGATATAATCCAGAAGACGAACGGTTCCCAAATGGTTTCTGGTCTGGCATTTCAGACAGAACCGTTTTAGAACCGGTTCCCTACCGGAATATATTTGTAATTTCACACAGAATCGCTTCTGTTCCATTCAGGAAACAGGGCTGAAGCGTTTTAGCTGTCAACCGCTTCCAAGTAGTTGTCAGTTTCTTCTCCCGGATCCGATACGCTTTTTTCCCGCCTTTTTTCGCCCGGGCGGGCGATCTCCGGCTTTTTTTTTTAACGTTCGCTTTAGAGCGCTATAGCACAATAACATCATAGCAACCACATTGGAATGCCTGCAGTGTTGTTTTATAGCACTATAGTGCTATAGCGCTCTAAAGCGAACATTTTTTTTTAAAAAAGGGGCGGCGGGAAAACAAAGTGGTGCAGTCTGAATTGCCAAACCACTTCTGATTCGGCTCTTTTCCAGTCAGGGAAAGCCATGTGTGAAATGGCAGCCCTGTACCGGTTTACTTCAAGACGAATCAGAAACGGCTTCAATCCGGCAGAATCTCAGTAATGTGAAATTCCCTCGTGTCTGCTGACTCCAAAATCTGACCCTCTCTTATTATCAGGAAAAAGAAATCAGTTGTAATGATTTTGTGTGTCTGTGAGAGAGAGAGACAGAGAAAGAGAAAGAGAGAGATTTTTACAGATGCACTGATTCTTTTTATGGAAGACGGAAAACTCACAGGGTGATCATTTCCTCTCCGGATCGTTGCCCCTCTACCTGGTCCAGTAACCCCACCCTTCACCTATTCCTTGCCTGTGGTGCCTGCAGTGATATAGTCAGGTTGGCTTGGAAGAGTCAAAACTGATGTGCACAAAACTAATGTGCACGAAATAGAAGTCTAATTCTCTGCCCTTTCTTTCATGATGAAAAGGACCCGTGAGTGCCAAACCTGACCTGATCTCCTGGCTGGAAGGAGAAGAAGAGCCGTTCTTCCCATTCCCGGCTGAAGAGGAGGGACTGGCAGGTCTGAGTTGGAACGGTGTGTTTCTTGTGCTTCCTTCCTTGGGTGGGTTTCTTCTGTGACCTTCCTTATCCTAAGAGGTGGTTTTCCTCCAAAGAGCTGAGGGCGAGTGGTGAATGCTGAAAAGGTGCCTGTAGAGGTTGAGGAGCAAATAACAAAGCAACCTATAGTTTGCATGACTGCCTGAGGAGAAACTCCCTGGCTTGTGGGTTCGTCTTTGAGAAGCCCCTCTGAACTCCTGATCCTTCAGTACAGTATAAGACGAGATTACCAACAAAGGCTTTTGAAAGTGTGTCTAGACACCAGGCTTTTGCATTCTTGCCCTCTGTACCACAGTTTAGGCAGTCCGTTCTCTAATGTTCCTGCTCTGTTTTTCACACTGTTCATGATAAGTGTCTCTTTCTTTCAGCTGGGGGTATGCAGAGAAATCAGGGAGAGGCGGGAAAACATCAATGTGTGGAGTGTGGAGAAAGGTTCAGCCGAAGTGACGACCTTATTTCCCATCAACGAAATCTTACCGGAGAGAAACCATATAAATGCCTGAAACACTTCGAGCAGAGTGGAAGCCTGATATGTCATCAGAGAATTCCCACAGGGGAGAAACTTTATAAATGCCTCGAATGTGGGAAAAGCTTCAAGCAGAGTGGAAGCCTTATGTATCATCGGAGAATTCACACAGGGGAGAAACCATATAAATGCCGGGTGTGTGGAAACTGCTTTACAGGGAAACAAACCCTTATTGACCATGAAAGAATTCATACAGGGGAGAAACCATATAAGTGTCTGGATTGTGGAAAAAGCTTTCCACAGAAGAATACTCTAACTTGCCATAAAAGAATCCACATAAGGGAGAACCCATGTAAATGCCTGGAGTGCGGAAAGTGCTTTACTAGGAAACGAAACCTTACTTACCATGAAAGAAGTCATACAGGGGAGAAACCGTATAAATGTCTGGAGTGTGGAAAAAGCTTTCCACAGAAGAATATGCTAACTTACCATGAAAGAAGTCATACAGGGGAGAAACCTTATAAATGCCTGGAGTGTGGAAAGTCCTTTCTTAGCAAAGGAGGCCTTACTTACCATGAAAGAATTCATACAGGGGAGAAACCCTATAAATGCCTGGAGTGTGGAAAGTGCTTTAGTAGCAAAGCAAACCTTACTTGCCACGAAAGGATTCATGGAGGAGAGAAACCCTATAAATGCCTGGAGTGTGGAAAGTCCTTTCGTAACAAAGGAAATCTTACTTGCCATGAAAGAATTCATACCGGAGAGAAACCCTATAAATGCCCGGAGTGTGGAAAGTCCTTTCGTAGCAAAGGAGGCCTTACTTACCATGAAAGAATTCATACGGGGGAGAAACCCTATAAATGCCTGGAGTGTGGAAAGTACTTCAGTAGCAAAGAAGGCCTTACTCACCATGAAAGAATTCATATAGGGGAGAAACCCTGTAAATGCCTGGACTGTGGAAAGTACTTTAGTAGCAAAGAAGGCCTTACTCACCATGAAAGAATTCATACAGGGGAGAAACCATACAAAACCCTGGTATGGCAAAAGCTTTCTGCGGAAGGAGACACGAACTTAGCATCACAGAGTTCAAACGGCGGAGAAAGCGTAGAAATGCCTGGAGTGTGGGAAGGAAAGGAGACTGGAAGATTAGAAACCAACCTGATTTCCATCATTAAAATACTGTCTTAAACCATTCTGTTTCAGTAGAAAACAGAAAGATTGCTGGGACTCGAAAAAGATCATGTACCTAGCCACAAGTTCTGTTTAAGGTGCTACGAGTTGCTTGCTCTTTTCCACTGCGACACTAACACAGCGACCTATTGCCTTCTGTTTCACACCTTTTTGTGGAATGCTAGAATGGTCGGCGTCTTCCTCACCTTGCTGGCCAGGACATTCCCCCAAGTGGGAGCCCCAAAAGTGAATCGTCCCTTATGTGTTGCTCTCGGTCTCTCCCATTATTGTTGCGCAGATGAGCAAAGCAGTAGCAATAGATTGTATTGAGAGAACCAGTTTCGTAGCTCTGTAGATGAGGGGTGTCGAATTCATTTGTTATTAAGTCCAGATCTGACATAAATGGGACTTTGTTGGGCCAATTCATGTGTATCATAAAATGTCATGCCAGGTACCAGAGATATAAACTTTGTAAATGACACAGACAAACACCATTAAAATGATTGCAATACGGGATAAAAGACGGGAAAAGATATCTCCAGGGAGATCTTTACTGTCTTTGATTCAGAACCAGAAAAGTTTCCCTTCTGCAAATTCTCTGTCGGGAAGTTGTACCTGGAAGCCAACTAGAAATCGACGTTTGATGGATCTACTTGATAATGAACTATTGAAATTAAAACAGAAGGTAGAGGATCTTTTGCAACACCTTTCGTGGTGGCAGTATCATCACATTAGACAATTGACACTTTCTTCTACAGTTAAAGAGTCAATCTCAAGGCCTCTCATGGACTTTGAAATTTTGCTAAAAAATATACCTAAGCATACATCTGGTCTACTTTCTAGATTATATGATATTCTGTTATGATTAGAAATGCCGAAAACTTATTCTTACCTACAGCTTTGGGAGATAGACTGTCAACAATGACTTTCGGAGGAGAAGTGGCCAGGTATATGGGAGACAGTATGTTTCAAATCAAATATATATTCTCTTAAATACCAATATATTAAGTTACTGACAAGATGTTATTTGCCACCTACAAGAATGCATTGTGTCAACAAAAAGAATTCTCCAAGATGTTCAAAGGGATGTGTAGCAGATTTTCTCCACTGTTGGTGGACTTGTGAACAGGTACAAGACTTCTGGAGAGGTATTCTCTTACACATCAAGAATATAACAGGGATGGATCTTCCGTTTCTGCCAGCGGTTTTGGTATTAGATTATTGGAAAATGCCATCCGGAAAATTAAAACGCAGCCAATTGACCTCAGCTCTAATTTCGGCAGCTAGAACATTGTAAGCCTCAAAATGGAAAGATAAGAAAATGCCGACGATAGATCAACGGCTCCAACGGTTGTGGGACTTTTATATTTTAGGTAAACTGAGTAATAATACACAGCTCAACAGATCAGATCAACAGAAACTAGCATACACTGAATTGTGGTCTCCTGTTATTCATTATTTTACGGAAAATGACATTTTACCGAATGATGAGAATTATGTGGACTTGATATAAATATAAGCAGATCCTTTTGGTTTGAAGGTCGACCAGGGCTTATTCATCTTAACTTCACAGTTTCATATGCTTTATTTATAGTTTCAATATATGTGCCGTGTTTAATATATGTGATGTCTTTTAAAATTAAAAATTTATTTTAAAAAATGTGGTGGACCTTTTAAAACCTTTTAAATTAGTATTCCACTAGTATTTAAATATTTAGTAAGAATAAGAATTAGATTCTGACAAATGTGCAAGATAATATCCAGGTTTTAAGGATGGTTTAATCTTAGCGCAGAAATGTGTTCACTGTTAAAGATTGTAATCTTTTTTTATTGTTAATAGATTATTGCTAATATTAGGAAAGTCCTTGTCCGTTCTTTAAAGAGAGAACCCATTCCAGAACACTGTAATAATGATGTTTTATTGTCTGTTTCTATATTTGAAACTTGTATGTTTACTAATACAGTTGATTTTACTTGTTGTATGTAACTCCCCATAATAATAATTTAAAAAAGACGAATGCCATCAAAGATATTGTTGTTTAACTTAAAATACAAACATGCTTAAAACATTAACATTCCCGCAATATTTTGCTTATTTAACAGTCTTTGATAACTGACACCTCTTGCTCGTAATCATTGCATCAAAATCTGGAGACAATGTCTGTGCTGTAGTCATTTTGAGTATGTCTGGAGTGGGGAGCAAACCCTTTCCCCAGCCTGCTCTTATGATCAGTACTCTGAGGCTACGAACCAGGGGAAAGCATGAAATGGCTGGGCATTGCAAGCTTCCCCCTCCCTGGTATACTCAGAGTAGCAGTGGCTCTCCAGGGTCTCAGGTTGACGTCTTTCTCATAATAAGCCACAGATAAAGGGGAAAGGGAAGCAGTTGCTTAAGAGAGCCAGTGTGGTGTCTAATTCGGATCTGGGAAGCCCTGGGTTCAAATCCTCACTAGGTCATGGAAGCTTGCTGGGTGACCTTGAGCCAATTACACACTTTTAGCCTAACCTACCTTACAGGGCTGTTGTTGTGATCATCAAATGGAGAAAGGCCTCAGCCTACACCATTTCTAGTCCCTTCCTCAGTTTCCTTCTAACAGCCCTCTGAGGTCGGTTAGGCCGGGAGAGAAGGGCTGGCCCAAGGTTACCTAGAAACCGTACATCGCTATTATATGATCTCCTCAGGGAAGTAATGTCACCCACATCCTCAGCCCGTGGTCTTTCCCAAGAGAGAGAGACACCCTGAAACGAGCTCTGAAACTCCACCAGCAATGCCCTCATGAAGCCAGGCTTGGCTTAAATGGTGGCTTTTGCTGGGAGGCTGGGAGAACCACATCTTGGCCGAGAAAACTCAGGCCAAAGAGAAGATTCTCCAGGCTGGCTGCACTGCCAAGCATCGTCCGTGCAAGCAACGCCCCCCCCCAACATCTCTCCTCTCAGCTCAGTCCAAAAAGGACTAGAATGGGCAAGTTTCTGCCCTTACCTCAGGCATCTTCTGCCTTCCATTGGTCTGCATTGTTTTTTAGTGTCTATATCCGTCCAGGGCCTCTGCCCTGATGCCAACTGGCAGTCCACCCCTAAACTTCTGGGTTTAGGCCATAATCCCTTCTTCATGGACCTCTGCATGTCTGGACAGGTAGTATCGCCCCACAAATGACCCCTCTATTAGAAGAAGAAGTAGAGATTGGATTTATACCCCGCCTTTCACTTGGAGTCTCAGAGCGGCTTACAAACTCCTTTCCCTTCCCCTCCCCACACGAGACACCCTGTGAGGTGGGGCTGAGAGAGCTCTGACAAGAACTGCCCTTTCAAGGACAGCTCTTGTCAGAACTGTGGCTTGCCCAAGGTCATCCAGCAGCTGCGAGTGGAGGAGTGGGGAATCAAACCCAGTTCTCCCAGATTAGAGTCCGCGCACTTAAGCACTACACCATATTAGCTATCTATCACCTCTGCTTTCTTAGTTCTGTATTGTGCATCTGAATGTTTGATTATTGTTTGTATGCTTGAGAATATTTAGTAAATAAATCGTTATTGTAGCCACCCAGTCTCTGTGTCTATTCCTGGGTTCTTGGGAATTCTGACTCCAGCGTACACAGGTCATGATCCATGCTGTGTGCCTATTGCCATTTTATATCCATAACCCCCCAAGCTATTATTGAGAAATAAGGCAATTTGGCTAACAGAAACCGTGGCTCCAGTTCTGCCGCTCCTTATCAAGCCTGCTAATCCTGTTGAAACCAAAGACATGTGAGAAGGGCATGCATGAAGAGAGCTAGTCTGGCTGCGTTTCCCACTTTACGTTACCCCATGCTTTCCTCAGAGGCAGTTAGAGTTTACTTAAGAAAAGGGCAGTTTTCTCCTTTATTTCCCAACAGACTTTTGGTTCACTTGAAAATAGCCTCCCTAGGAACCGTAAATCTTCCACACTAGGCTCTTAAGAAGCGGTGGCTCAAGTGGTTAAGACGCTGAACTGCAGGCTGTGGAAGGTCAGTAGTTCAGCAGTTCAAGACCTGAGAGTGCCGCATGACGGAGTGAGCTCCCGTCTCTAGTTCCAGCTCCTGCCAACCTAGCAGTTCGAAAGCAAGAAATTGCAAGTAGATAAATAGGTACCACTTCGGTGGGAAGGTCACAGTGTTCCGTGCGCCTTGGTGTTTAGTCATGCCGGCCACATGACCACGGAAACGTCTTTGGACAGCGCTGGCTCTTCGGCTTGGAAACGGAGATGAGCACCGCAACCCTAGAGTCGGATCCGCCTGGCTTTCGAGCAAGGGAACCTTTACTATCTATCTATCTATCTATCTATCTATCTATCTATCTATCTAAAAACCTGCTCACAAATCCACATTCTCTTTCTTCCCTCGTACAAAATCAAAATGCCTGTAAAAGCGATAAAACCCAGGCTTCGAACAATCCAATCGGTGGTGACCTCTACGCAGAATTTATCTTTTCCTACACATGTCTGTGCGTTTCTGCAAACCAGAAAGGGGGCGGGCGGGACGGGGGAGTTCTCCGCAGTCGTACATCGGTGGACAACCCTACAACATATCTCACTGTATTAGCCAGGGCAAGAATGTAAAGCTTTTAAGTTTCTAGTCCTCTTCAGGGTAGTAAAACCGCCCTTAACAATGCCTCCTGAGATCCTAGAAGCTGGAGGGGTTTTCAAATGAGTCTGCCTTCCAGAGGGGGCCGACTCTGTGCTGCAGTTCTTGAGGGAAAGGCTTTCCAACGTGAGAAGTGGTGGTTTTTCAACACGTGCTTTTGAATTTGCTCTCAGAGACTGTTTCTTGCCAATGGGACGTGTGCCTTTGGGGTCAGAAGCAATGTTCCCTCTAAGCTGTGGAGTCTTGTGAGCAAAGATTCTACTTTGTGAGGTATTGCCATTAAAGGTGTGAGCAGTCAATCTGCCTACTGCATAAATTAGTTTGCCCTGGAGCCATCCTTCCTGAGCCAAGACAAAAATGTGTGAGTTGGAGGCTACTAAACTGTGAGCTAGCTCACACTAACTCAGCTTAGAGGGAACATTCAGAAGTCTTCAGGGCCCTTTCGATGGAAAGGCAAAGACAATGTTCAAAAAGGACAAAAGAAAAATGAAGGAAGCCAAGTCCTGCCCTTCTGTGAAAGGGACTGATGAGGCCGCTCTCAGGCTCCAATATGGAGTCAAGCTCCTCACGATTGTCAGAATTTATTTCTTTTATTTGTCCTTTTCTCAGTCACTCGGCTTGTATTTTCCCTCCTGGGTCCCTTGAAGGGCTCAAATGCTCTCTAAGCAGGGACTTTTGGGGGCTTTTTTGGTGGCATAAGAACATAAGCGAAGCCAAGGTTGGATCAGGCCAATGGCCCATCCAGTCCATCACTCTGTGTCACACAGTGGCCCAAAACACCAGGTGCCATCAGGAGGTCCAGCAGTGGGGCCAGGACACTAGAAGCCCTCCCACTGTTGCCCCTCCTATGCACCAAGAATACAGAGCATCACTTGCCCCAGAGTCCCTATCTATACCTTGTGGCTGATAGCCACTGATGGACTTCTGCTCCATACTTTTATCCAATTCCCCCTTGAAGCTGTGCATGCTTGTAGCTGCCACCACTTCCTGTGGCAGTGAATTCCAGGTGTTAATGACTCTTTTGGGACTTCCTTTTCTCCCTTCTAGAGACGTAAAATTTCCAGAAAAGTTGAAGCTCGGAAAAAAACCCATTTTTTTCGGGGGAAATGGAAATTTTTGGAAAAATTGAAAAAAATGCTACGTTAGCACTTCTTTTTTCTTTTCCAGATTGAAAGTCATTCCATTACTTTAGGAACATTAAATATGACTATGGACAATTTTACTTGGCGTGAAATTATCACAACTAGCATATTAAAAATGTAGTGTATCCAAACAATTATTACAAACAGAATTTACTTTTTTATATAATATTCGTAATAGTAACAAATGGAGCAACAATCTCCTGAACTGTTTACTAGTTTATGTGGAACAGACAAAAAAAACCCTGCCACAAAAAACAATTTTTAAAAATCCAGAAGTAACAATTATTCATATTTCCTCTCCACAGTATTAAATACTTTTTTTAAAAAAAAATGTAACCTAGGACTTGCTTGTCCTCAGTGCCAGTGTTCCCTCTAAGCTGAGTTAGTGTGAGCTAGCTCACAGTTTTTTAGCCTCCAGCTCACAGATTTTTGTCTTAGCTCAGGAAGGAGGGCTCCAGAGCAAACTGATTTATGCAGCAGCCAAATTGCTGGCTCACAACTTTAATGCCAGGAGCTCACAAAATAGAATTTGCACAGAAATTAGATTGATCTGATGCCGTACATATTTTTTAGGAATGATTTGGAAAATATTTGAACACCTGGTCTTAAAAATATTGTATTCATCGTGTTAAAATAAAACATTCCATAATCAAGTTTTTTCCTTTTTTCAATTTTTCCAATTTTTCAGGGGGAGAAAAAAGGCTTGGGGGGGGGGGGAAACCAGGTTTTTGGCCCTTCACATCTCTACTCAATTCTAACCCCACCCCTCAGCAATTTCACTGAGTGCCCACCAGTTCTTGTATGGTGAGAAAGGGAGAAAAGCAGGGCTCTTTTTGCAGCAGGAACTCCTTTGCATATTAGATGACACACCCCTAATGTAGCCAATCCTCCAAGAGCTTACAGTAGACCCTGTAAGAAGAGCTCTGTAAACTCTTGGAGGATTGGCTACATTAGGGGTGTGTTGCCTAATATGCAAAGGAGTTCCTGCTACAAAAAGAGCCCTGGAGAAAAGTACCTCTTTCTCTGCTCTGTCCCAGGCATCATCTTATAAACCTCGATCCTGTCACCCCTCAGCCGTCGTTTCTCCAAGCGAAAGAGCCCCAAGCGCCCTAACCTTTCTTCCTGGGGAAAGTTCTCCAACCCTTTTGTTGCCCTTCTCTGCACTTTTCCCAATGCTCTAATATCCTTTTCTGAGATGTGGTGACCAGAATTGCACACAGCATTTCCCATTTGCAAGAGGAGCAGTGTCTCGAAGGGTTAAAGAGAGAGAGAGAGAGAGCCGCAGTCCTAGAGAGGCACACGGTGTGGGGGGTGGCTGCAAGGGGGGAGCCATTTCCTCCTCCTGCTCCTCCTCCCCCTTGCAAGAAAGCCCCTTTGCATCTCCTGGTCTTCTTGCTTGAACGACTCTCGGAGGGCATCCGGTGAGCTCAAAGAGACTTTTTCTGGGGGGAGGAAATGTGGGGTTGGGGGTTGCATTGCACCAGAGAAAGGAGGGGGTCATAGCAGGCGGTGGAGAGCGCCTCCCCCATTTCTTCCTTGCCTCCCTTTGGTGCGCCCCCCCCCCGCTCCTGCCCCATAGAGAGCCGCTTGTCCCCTTTGTGCAGAGCCACGAGGTTCCTGCAGAGGACCTGAGCGCAGGATCCGAATGCAGCACCTTTGGAGACTGGAGGGAGTTCAAGTGGCTTCTTTAGAAAGGAGTTGGGGGGAGGGCTGAGCGTGAGATTTGGGGGTGGGAGCGAAGGAGGGAGCAGATCGAGGAGGGGGGGGGGCTTCCCCTCCTCTCCCTCCTGCTTTCCTTCCTCTTCCCCCTTTCTGTGCATCGGCCAGCGGAGGACGCTGACCTGCCTTCTCCAACAAACCGCCTTCAGCAACATCTTTTCAGCTGCCACCACTTCTGTGTTGGCCAAAGCGATCACCTTTATGCAGGCATAAGAACATAAGAGAAGCCAGTGTTGGATCAGGCCAATTCTCCTGGAATGGGAGCTGGTCTGCAGGCATAAGAACATAAGAGAAGCCTCCATGGCCACCAAGCCGAGAAATGGCCGGGGAAGAGTCTGGCCAGGTCCCTTGGCTTTTGTTTCTCTGGTATTCCAGTTGGCCTCTGCAGCATCTGGCTGGGAACCAGAGTTCCCTCTAAGCTGAGTTAGTGTGAGCCACCTCGCAGCTTTTCTAGCCTCCAGCTCACACCTTTTTGTCTCAGCTCAGGAAGGAATGGCTCCAGAGCAAACTAATTGATGCAGCAGCCTAATCGCTCGCTCACAACTTTAATGTCAGGAGCTCACAAAGCAGAATTTTTGCTCACAAGACTCCACGGCTTAGAGGGAACATTGCTGGGAACCTCGCCTCCCTTCCCAGAAGAGTCTGACCTGCTGAGTTAAGTGTGAGCGAGCTCACAGTGTTTTAGCCTCCGACTCACACATTTTTGTCTTTGCTCAGCGCAAACTGATTTATGCAGCAGCCAAATCGCTGGCTCACAACTTTAATGCCAGGAGCTCACAGGGTTGGATTTTTGCTCACAGGACCCCACAGCTTAGAAGGAGCACTGCACAGGTGTTCCCCACATCGACCTCCAGTGCTGGGATAATGGCATGGATCTTCCTTCCCAGGGCTCTTTTTGTAGCAGGAACTCCTTTGCATATTAGGCGACACAGCCCTAATGTAGCCAATCCCCCAAGAGCTTACAGTAGCCCCTGTAAGAAGAGCTCTGTAAGCTCTCGGAGGATTGGCTACATTAGGGGGTGTGTCACCTAATATGCAAAGGAGTTCCTGCTACAAAAAGAGCCCTGCTCCTTCCCAAATGCTGCCTGATTGTATTGCAATCTGATTGGCTGAATCAGTGGACCTCCCTATACGGCCTCCCCGAGATCGTGGTCTCCCGCCAGACCAACCCAAATAATGTGCCGGGGGAACCTCCCGCCACCAGTTGGCCTGTCTGACTTGTGACCACTGTTCCCTCTAAGCTGAGTTAGTGTGAGCTAGCTCACAGTTTCTTAGCCTCCAGCTCACACATTTTTGTCTCAGCTCAGGAAGGAGGGCTCCAGAGCCAAGTAATTTATGCAGTAGCCAAATCCCTCGCTCACAACTTTAATGTCAGTAGCTCACAAAGTAGAATTTCTGCTCACAAGTCTCCACAGCATAGAGTGAGCATTGCTTGTGACTGTGCTTTAAGGTTTATTATCACTTTAAATTGTTTAAATTTTTGACTGTATTTATTGTATGGAAGGGGGCGGGCTAGGAATACAAATAATAAATAGATAATGATAACTACCAAGGAGCATCTAATGATGAAAATGAGAGATCCCCTGTGGTTTCCCATATTGGTTTTATCTTCAGGCCCTGAAGGCCGACATCTAGGGTATCACAAATGGGAAAAAGCATGTTTGCTCTGAGAATTTGATTTATATGCTTTGCTGAGGGCCCTTCCCTGTTTCCTCTGCTTGGCACCCAAGTTCCACTTCCAATATTTAACAGTAGTTTGAATAGTGAATCTGCATTTCTGCCCAAAATGCTGCAAGAATAGCAAATGAAGTGACAGGAGAGATCATCTCACTTTTTTTTTTGGTGAACTGAAGGCAAAAATTAGATTTGTAACAAATGTCTTCCTTACGTTTCTCCCCAACAGGGACCCAATGTGGCGAATGTCATTTACTGTCCTTTGTTTTGCCCCCAAAACAATAAATTCATGAGGTAGGTTACGGTGAGAGTTATATGGATTAATGGAATATTAATTTAACAAGAAGAAGAGGAGATTGGATTTATACCCCCCACCCTTCACTACCCAAGGGCGTCTCAGAGCGGCTTACAAACTCCTTTCCCTTCCCCTCCCCACAACAGACACCCTGTGAGGTAGAAGAAGGGAAGAGATTGGATTTATATCCCACCCTTCACTGCCCAAAGGCGTCTCAGAGCGGCTGACAGACTCCCTTCCCTTCCCCTCCCCACAACAGACACCCTGTGAGGTAGAAGAAGGGAAGAGATTGGATTTATATCCCACCCTTCACTACCCAAGGGCGTCTCAGAGCGGCTGACAGACTCCCTTCCCTTCCCCTCCCCACAACAGACACCCTGAGAGGTAGAAGGGAAGAGATTGGATTTATACCCCGCCCTTCACTGCCCAAAGGGGTCTCAGAGCAGCTTACAAACTCCTTTCCCTTCCCCTCCCCACAACAGACATCTTGTGAGGTCGGTGGGGCTGAGAGAACTCGTGACAGAAACGGCTCTTTTTCAAGAACAGCTCTTTTTTTAATCTAAAATATTTTTTATTAGTTTCCAAATTCAAATAAACACACAAACTGGAACAGGTCAACTTAAAACGTACAAACGAACTTTTCCAATATCTCAAGAATACGTACGAGTGGAAATCAAGAACTATCAGCACCTTATAACAATTATATACAAGACTCTAAAACCCTTTACCTAAAAGTAATAATATCTCGGTATTTATTCTGTCTGGTGGGCCAAAGCTGAGGAGAGTGTCCAATGACGTATTCCGTAAAGGGGAGCCATTTAATTAAAGCATTAGAGGCTGTAGTAGTGCTTTCAAATGTCCGGATAGAGTCTGCAATTTTATTCGTTGCAAGCAATTCCCAAAATCTTAGTGAACCACCTCATTTTAGATATGGGAGAGGGGTCCTTCCAGCTTGCTGCTATAATCATTTTGGCCGCTAAGAAAAGCAAAGAAATCAATTCTCTGTGTATCTGAGGGATTTTGTTATTTCTCCAAAGGTCTAACAAGACTAATTCAGGTGAATTGTCCAGTTTACAGCCAGTAATATCTTTCACATAAAACAACACTGTTGTCCAAAAATTCGACACCGTTTCACATTCCCACCAACAGTGTAAAAATGTACCCTAAGTGCCACAGTTTCTCCAACACATTGGTGAGTATGTTGGCGTAACGTTATGTAATGTTTTTGGAGTTGTATACCATCCCAACAATATCTTATAACTTTGAAAGCGTATATTTATTCAAGAACAGCCCTTATCAGAACTACGGCTTGCCTAAGGTCATCCAGCCAGGTGCAAGTGGAGGAGTGGGGAATCAAACCCGGTTCTCCCAGATTAGAGTTTGCGCACTTAACCACTACACCAAACTGGCTCTCTAATGTAATGTAATGTAAAATGTTACCCAGGGTCCTGGAGAAATGATTTTGAATGTTTAGAGAAATCAATTGATTATGGGGTATTGTTGCTGTACACCAGTTTGGTTTAGTGATCAGGAGCGCAGACTCTAATTTGGGAACCAAGTTTGAATCCCACGCCTCCACGTGCAGCTGCTGGTGTGACCTTGGGTCAATCCCAAGTTCTCTCAGAGCTGTTCTCTCAAGAGCAGTTCTCTCAGAGCTCTCTCAGCCCCAGTCTACCTCAACAGGGTGTCTGTTGTGGGAAGGGGAAGGGAAGGAGATCGTAAGCTGCTCTGAGATTCCGAGTGAAGGACGGGATATAAACTAACTCTTCTTCTCCTCCTCCTCTTCCTCTCCGTGCTTGACCATGACAACTCTGTGGGAAATCCAATCGCCTCCCCTCCTCCTCCTCCTCCTCCAGAAAACAGCTGCTTTGGAAGGTGGCGTCTGTGGCATTATGCCCTGCTGAGGTACCTCTCCTACCCAAAAGAGCTGGCAAACCCATAAACATGTCAGTAACTTTAGATACACTTAGTTGTTCCCTGTACTGTTTTTTATGAAGAAAAGAAAGAAGAAATTTGAAGTTATTGTTATTTTCATGAAAGTAACCAACACAAGGTAGCGTCTCGCTGTGAAAGACATGAACTTGCTCAGTTCTTTAACTGACAAAAAATATTTATTTGATAGCCCTCTTTGAATGAAACAGAAGTCACATTTGCATCGTTGCAGTGTGGCAAAGTGTTGGGTCCCTGTTTTTATGGCTGAGACCGTGATCCTGGCTCTGACACTGGATTTGGCGGACTTCCCTTTAAAAACCAGAGGATCCATGAAGACCCATCTTTTATTTGTTCCCCTCAGATGCCAAAACTTCTTATTCGCCTTCCATTCTAAACATTGGTCCTTGCAGGAGAGATGCCAGAAAAGTCTATTTGAACCAACTGGCAAAAAGAAACCCAGGCTGCGATCACATGCACAATTAGTCACGCCGTAGGCTGGGCGGATTTAACGGGCGTGATCAGACGTGAACATCTGGCCAGCGCCTTGCACCCGTCGGCAACCCGTTTTGCTCCGCCGCAAGAGCGGAGTTAAAAGACACTAGGGAAAGTCCACTATCAAACGGGTTGCTACGGGCCACGGAAAGACTTTCCCCTGTGTGATCACGCCAGCGCACGCTCATGGCATCGGGATGGTCTGATCAGGCGATCCTGACCCTGTGCCATTTCCCTTCCCAGTATGCGCATCATCGCATACTGCCATAGGAAGCAGTCAGTGTGGAGATGCGCTTCATATTATAGCATTGGAAAAAGTGCAGAGAAGGGCAACTAGAATGATAAAAGGGTTGGAACACCTTCCCTATGAAGAAAGGTTAAAATGCTTGAGGCTCTTTAGCTTGGAGAAACGACGGCTGAGGGGTGACATGATCGAGGTTTATAAGATTATGAATGGGATTGAGCAAGTTGAGAAAGAAGTACTTTTCTCCCTTTCTCACAATACAAGAACTCGTGGGCACTCCATGAAATTGCTGAGCAGTCGGGTTAGAACAGATAAAAGGAAGTCCTTCTTCACCCAAAGAGTGATTAACACATCGAATTCACTGCCACAGGAGGTGGTGGCAGCTGCAAGCATGGACAGTTTCAAGAGGGAATTAGATAAACATATGGAGCAGAAGTCCCATCAGTGGCTATTAGCCACAGGGTACAGATGGGAATTCTCAGTCTGGGGCAGGTGATGCACTCTATTCTTGGTGCTGGAGGGGGCAGCAGTGGGAGGGCTGCTAGTGTCCTGGCCCCACTGCTGGACCTCCTGATAGCACGTGGTATTTTTGGCCGCTGTGTGACAGAGTGTTGGACTAGATGGGCCATTGGCCTGATTCAACATTGGCTTCTCTTATGTTCTTATGTTTATGTTCTTATTGATCCCCCGTTTAAGCGCATCGGAAACACGTGGCAAAAAACCCCACCCGATTCACCCGCGGTTTGCATCTGATCACGCAGTGGCGGGCTGCCCCCACAGCTCCCACGGACTGTGTGATCATGGTCAAATTACTACGGAGCAAATAACCTCACTTCCCCCCACACGTTATCTGGCACGTGTGACCGAGACCCCAGTTTCTTTTCTTGGTTTTGGTGCGGGGAGGGCCGCAGATTAATGGCCTGAGCCTTGGATTTGGGGGGGGGGTCCTTCGTGGACGTGATTTGATGTTACGGGACATTTCTGGACCTTTCCTTTCTCCCGGGTCGCTTTTAACCCATGAGAGCTTCTGCAAGGGTTAAAGCTAGAGAGTCCTGCATCCTAGAAACGCACAAAGGGGGTGGGAACCATTTCCGGCTTCCGCCTTTGCACAAGCTTTTGTTTGTATTTCCCGGGCTGCTGCTTGAATGCCTGGGAAGGATTGGGTGAGCTCCAAGGAGCTTTTTTGGGGGGAGGGGGAGAAATGGGGTGGGGTCTCTGTAATAGAAGACCCCAAGTGGAGAGAAAGGAGGAGGGGAACCACTTTATGGGGAGGGGGGTTGGGCTCAGTGAAAGTGATGCACACTGGGGGCTGCGGTCACACACACTAAATAATCCACTTTCAGTCCACTTTCCAGCTGGATTTTGCCAGTTCACGCTGTAAAAATCCAGTTGGAAAGGGCCCTGAAAGTAAGTTGAAAGTGGATAATTTAGTGTTTGTGTGCGTGTGACCGAATTTCCAGTTTAGGCTGACGGTGGGGTCTGAACTTGCTGAGACTGAGAGGGGAAAAGGTGTTGTGGTTGTAGTGGAGAGCTCAAGGAAGGTGTCCCCCCACTGTGCTGCAGCAGCAAAAAAGGCAAAGACTATGTTAGGGAATAAAATGGCCAATTTTTTAAAAATAATTATTTTTATTGCATTTCTAAACTAACTAAAGGAAGGGGGGGTGAGGAAAATACTAATAGGATATAGAATAAGACATCGATCATCTTGCGCTTATACATTCATTTGAAACCTACTAGAATATCTGATTGCGTGACATATAGATAGACATATTTTATGTTTAGAGATTTTAATACTAGTCTAACAAAAAAATTAATCTAAAGAAGCATCATAGTCTTATATAGTCAATTTCTTTTCTTTTTTTATTTTCAATACATTTTTATTGGTTTTTTTAAATGCAAATCTAAAGCTACAAACTAAAGGGAAAGGGGCTGGGTAAATCTATCAAGGTGACATCAACCTTGAGTACATAGGTATATACTGTCACACCTACTAATCTATGTTTAACATCAAAACTAAAAATTTCCCACATTTTTGTCTTCTTGTATTTCATTTTAACTTTAAGTACTTTGGGAGCAGCCGCTCCTTGTTCTGAATCTGAGATCTCGGAGGTAGCAGCGCTGCTGCTTGACTCATCTTCTGATTGGAAGTTGCTTTGTTCCTCTTCTCTGTCGTCATCATCAATAGTCACGTCTTTTCCATCTTTTTTCAGATTTAAGTGCTGATCCATATTTTTTTTTGGCTTTTGGAACAGAGTTAATTTTGACCTTTTTATCTTTTATATTTGAAGACCAGCCCTTCTGGAAATATCCATCTGTACATAATTGTGGTGGGGGGGGTTGGCAACAAGAGGGTTAAATCTTTATATTGTCTTCTTCGCTTGCCAATATTGTAATGCTCCCGCATGGGACTATTGTGTGGCCTCCTTTGGAATTCCATCTACAGTTTTGGTTACCGTATTCACAATACAAGAACTCGTGGGCACTCAATGAAATTGCTGAGCAGTTGGGTTAGAACAGATAAAAGGAAGTCCTTCTTCACCCAAAGAGTGATTAACACACGGAATTCACTGCCACAGGAGGTGGTGGCAGCTACAAGCATGGACAGTTTCAAGAGGGACTTGGATAAACATATGGAGCAGAAGTCCATCAGTGGCTATTAGCCACAAGGTATAGCTAGGAACTCTCAGTCTGGGGCAGGTGATGCACTCTATTCTTGGTGCTGGAGGGGGCAGCAGTGGGAGGGCTTCTAGTGTCCTGGCCCCACTGCTGGACCTCCTGATGGCTCCTGGTATATTTTGGCCACTGTGTGACAGAGTGTTGGACTAGATGGGCCACTGGCCTGATTCAACATTGGCTTCTCTTATGTTCTTATGTTCTTATTTTAAAAAGGACATGGCAGAGCTGGGAAAAGTACAGAGGAGGGCAACCAAGATGATGAGGGAGTCTGAGGACCTTCCCTAGGAGGAAAGGCTGAAAAGACTGGGACTTTTCAGTTTAGAAAAGAGACAACTAATCGTGTTCTTAATCCCGAGATCTCGAATTGTACTCTGAGGCAAACCTGGAGAGAGAGAGTCACTCTGGGGACTGGAACAGGAATTATATGTGTGGCAAAAAAAAAAAGGTTTTCCCACCATATGTCTTTTTCACCCTTCCAGGCAGCAGCGGAAAGAAACCCTTGATGCCTTCTTCGCAGTCTCTCTGTGGTGAGGGGAAAAGATCCACGATGAGGCCTGCTCAGGTAAGGGGGAGACCGGAATGGTTTCTTCTCTGTCACAAGGCTCTCGGGATTGGGCACTTTGCTATTGGTTCTGCGCAAAGCCTGGCTTGAATTAGTGTGCAGAGAGGCCCCAACAGGGATAATAAAACAACACTGGTTACCAGCCTCTGGTGAGGCCTAGAGTTCTCCTGGAAATCATCACTGATCTCCAGAATACAGAGATGGGGGCAGGTTTTTTGGCATCACAACCTGCTGAGCTCCCTCCCCAGACTCTACAAGCAACACCCCCGAATCTTGAGGAATTTCTGAAACTGGAATTAGCAGCCCTAGTGGAGGGCTAGACATGGAGCTTTACCAGAAGCCCCTCAGCTGAGCCAAAAAGAGATGGGGATGGGTGTGTGGCAGGGTGATATTCTCTGTGGAGTGCCTGGCAGAAGTCCAGTTTGCCGTTCTTGATGGTTGGAAGGCAGCTGTTGAGAAAACCCTTCATAAAAGTCTTGTCAGGTTCGCTTGTGCTGTAGGAAAAAAGATCTGGGTTTCTGCCAGTACCAGCTGGGAGAAAGAAGCAACGCTGCTCTCTCCCTGGAAACAGAAAGGCCAGAAGATCCGGAACTCACTATGGGACGGAATTTTTATTCTTTATTTGTTTCATTGCTTCCCCTCTCCTCTATTTTATCCTTACAACAACCTTACGAGGTAGGTTAGGCCGAGAGTGTGTAACTGGCTGAAGGGCACCCGGCAAGTTTCCATTGCAGGGTGGGGATTCGAACCTGGGTTCTCCCAGATCACACTTTGACACTCTAGCCGCTACACCACACTGGCTTTCAAAAAATATTTTTAAGGTGAACCAAAGTGCTCTCTTGTCATCCCCTAAAAACGTAGTTCTTAGCGGAGAGGCTGGTGGTCAGAAATCCAGTTCTGTGGGAAGTTTGGGAGACAGTATTGGGATATTTTTCTTGATGATCTTTCATCCCGTTTGATGTAGTGTTTAAGAGCGGCGGATTCTAATCTGGGAGAACCGGGTCTGATTCCCCACTTCTCCACATGCAGCTGCTGAGTTCATTCAGAGCTGTTCTCTCAAGGGCAGTTCTCTCCGAGTTCTCTCGGCCCCACCTACCTCACAGGGTGTCTGTTGTGGGGAGAGGAAGGGAAGGAGATTGTAAGCTGCTCTGAGACTCCGAGTGAAGGGCAAGGTATAAATCCAATCTCCTCATTTTATTTATTTATTCAAATTTATACCCCACCCTCCCTGCCAAAGCAGGCTCATCATCATCCCAGGGCCAGGAGGCAGCATCAGGGGAAAGCCTTGTCCTCTTTCCCCGTTGTTGGCCCTCCAGAGGAACTGGTTGGCCATTGTGTGAGACAGGAGGCTGGACTAGATGGACTATTGCTCTGATCCAGCAGGGCTCTTCTTGTGTTCTCATGAAGGCCTCGGCCTCTCTGCCTCGTTGTTGGCCCTCGAGAGGAACTGGTTGCCCACTGTGTGAGGCAGGAGGCTGGACTAGATGGACCACCGGTCTGATCCAGCAGGGCTCTTCTGGTGTTCTTATGAAGGCCTCGGCCTCTCTGCCCTGTTGTTGGCCCTCCAGAGGAACTGGGTGGCCACTCTGTGTAGCAGGATGCTGGACTAGAGGGACCACTGGTCTGATCCAGCAGGGCTCTTCTGATGTTCTTATGAAGGCCTCATCCTCTCTGCCCTGTTGTTGGCCCTCCAGAGGAACTGGTTGGCCCCTGTGTGAGACAGGAGGCTGGACTAGATGGACTATTGGTCTGATCCAGCAGGGCTCTTCTGATGTTCTTATGAAGGCCTCGGCCTCTCTGCCCCGTTGTTGGCCCTCCAGAGGAACTGGTTGGCCACTGTGTGAGGCAGGAGGCTGGACTAGATGGACTATTGCTCTGATCCAGCAGGGCTCTTCTTGTGTTCTCATGAAGGCCTCGGCCTCTCTGCCCCATTGTTGGCCCTCCAGAGGAACTGGTTGGCCATTGTGTGAGGCAGGATGCTGGACTAGATGAACTATTGCTCTGATCCAGCAGGGGTCGTCTGATGTTCTTATGAAGGCCTCGGCCCCTATGCCCCGTTGTTGGCCCTCCAGAGGAACTGGTTGGCCACCTGTGTGAGACAGGAGGCTGGACTAGATGGACCATTAGTCTGATCCAGCAGGGCTCTTCTGATGTTCTTATGAAGGCCTCGGCCTCTCTGCCCTGTTGTTGGCCCTCCAGAGGAACTGGTTGCCCACTGTGTGAGGCAGGAGGCTGGACTAGATGGACTATTGCTCTGATCCAGCAGGGCTCTGTCTGATGTTCTTATGAAGGCCTCGGCCTCTATGCCCCGTTGTTGGCCCTCCAGAGGAACTGGTTGGCCACTGTGTGAGACAAGATGCTGGACTAAACGGACTATTGGTCTGATCCAGCAGGGCTCTTCTGATGTTCTTATGAAGGCCTCGGCCTCTCTGCCCTATTGTTGGCTGTCCAGAAGAACTGGTTGCCCACTGTGTGAGGCAGGAGGCTGGACTAGATGGACTATTGCTCTGATCCAGCAGGGCTCTTCTTGTGTTCTCATGAAGGCCTCGGCCTCTCTGCCCCATTGTTGGCCCTCCAGAGGAACTGGTTGGCCATTGTGTGAGGCAGGATGCTGGACTAGATGAACTATTGCTCTGATCCAGCAGGGCTCGTCTGATGTTCTTATGAAGGCCTCGGCCTCTATGCCCCGTTGTTGGCCCTCCAGAGGAACTGGTTGGCCACTGTGTGAGACAAGATGCTGGACTAAATGGACTATTGGTCTGTTCCAGCAGGGCTCTTCTGATGTTCTTATGAAGGCCTCGGCCTCTCTGCCCTATTGTTGGCTGTCCAGAAGAACTGGTTGGCCACTGTGTGAGACAGGAGGCTGGACTAGATGGACCACCGGTCTGATCCAGCAGGGCTCTTCTGGTGTTCTTATGAAGGCCTCGGCCTCTCTGCCCTGTTGTTGGCCCTCCAGAGGAACTGGGTGGCCACTCTGTGTAGCAGGATGCTGGACTAGAGGGACCACTGGTCTGATCCAGCAGGGCTCTTCTGATGTTCTTATGAAGGCCTCATCCTCTCTGCCCTGTTGTTGGCCCTCCAGAGGAACTGGGTGGCCACTCTGTGTAGCGGGATGCTGGACTAGAGGGACCACTGGTCTGATCCAGCAGGGCTCTTCTGATGTTCTTATGAAGGCCTCGGCCTCTCTGCCCTGTTGTTGGCCCTCCAGAGGAACTGGGTGGCCACTCTGTGTAGCGGGATGCTGGACTAGAGGGACCACTGGTCTGATCCAGCAGGGCTCTTCTGATGTTCTTATGAAGGCCTCGGCCTCTCTGCCCTGTTGTTGGCCCTCCAGAGGAACTGGTTGGCCCCTGTGTGAGACAGGAGGCTGGACTAGATGGACCATTGGTCTGATCCAGCAGGGCTCTTCTGATGTTCTTATGAAGGCCTCGGCCTCTCTGCCCCGTTGTTGGCCCTCCAGAGGAACTGGTTGGCCACTGTGTGAGACAGGAGGCTGGACTAGATGGACTTTTGCTCTGATCCAGCAGGGCTCCTTCTTATATTCTTAAGAATGGGAATCCACACATTGTCCAGCCCAGAAATGCGCCAGGAGAGAGGGACGATCAAACTGGCCAACACCCTTTGTTTCCTACTTTGGATATAACTCCACTTTTAATATTCCCAGATATTCATACATCACCCCTTTGTAGGCCATGTTAAAGTTGATTGATTGTTCTTTACAGATGATGCCTCAGGAAAGCTCCTCCATTAGCATGTTTCACAGCCTGAGGAACTCCTACACGATAATGACTCAGCCCTACCCCACCTTCCTGAGTAGATATAAATTACCCGCCTACCATTTTTCTTCTCACCTTGACACAGAGAGTACTCCATCTTTCTGTGTTATACCTCTGAGGATGCCAGTCACAGCTGCTGATGAAATATCAGGTCCTACAATGGCAAGATCATGGCCAGACAACCCGGAAAATCCACAACACACTTTAGCAACTGTCTGCAAGCAGATTTTGCCATTTCACCCAGCAAATTCCAGTTGCAAAGTGCACTGAAAGTGGGTTGAAAGTAGATAATTCAGTATGTGTGAAAACAGTTCCAGTCACAGCCACAAGAGCTGGTTCTCCCTCTTCCACCCGTGGCCCATGTGTTCCCTCTTCTCAGCACATGACAGGAAGGAAGCCTCCAACTCTGCCACTTCTTTGGCCGTTGCCTCAACTGATCTGCTCCTCTCCCTGCTTGGAAGGGGCTCTGCAGGCTCCCTCTTGCTCTCCCCAGGAGGGCATCGGCCAGTCTTGCCCCCACCCAGTTAGCTGTTCAAGTGAGGAGGGAGTTAAAAACATCTTTTGTCTCCTTCAGTACCCCAGCGGGCAAGTCCTGGCTCTCCTCTCAGCCAAATACCAGTGTGCTTTCGCATGCTCCAATCCTCCTCTCTCTGGAAGTGCCTTCCTCCTGGAGGTCAAGCAGACAGGTCAAAGGAGGAAGCCAGAGAGGGCGGCTGGCTGGTAGCCCCCTGCGAGTGATGGCCACCCCTCTGTCCTCGGGATGCCCCCTCCTGGCTGCCGTTGATCAGGACTTGTTTTAATACCCAGGGCTATTTTGGGGCAGGAATGCACAGGAACGGCGTTCCGGCTGGCTCCCGAGCTGGCCACGCCCAGCAGGAACTCATTAGGACTGGCTACATTAGGGGTGTGCGGCCTAACATGCAAAGGAGTTCCTGCTTCAAAAAAAGCCCTGGGTTTTGACAACAAACAAGGTAAACAGAATAAGAAGCAAAAGGCGGGTGTGGCTGGATGACAACACTTCTGGGAACATGGGGGCGTGGCCTGATATGCTAATGAGTTTCTGCTGTTGGGTGTGGCCTGTTACGCTAATGAGCTCCTGCCGGGCTTTTTCTACCACAAAAAAGCCCTGTTATTACCCATGTTTGGATTTATTGCTCATGAACCAATTTCCCAGTGATGGGAAGCATTACTTTCTTCTTCCTCTTCCAGGATCCGGTGTCCTTTGAAGAGGTGGCCGTGTATTTCACCCGGGGGGAGTGGTCCCTGCTGAGCCCAGCCCAGAGAGCGCTCTACAAGGAAGTCATGCTGGAGAATTTTGGGAACGTGGCCTCTCTGGGTGAGGGGTCTGTTCTCCTCAATGCCGTTAAGTGGGGTGAAGACTCTGCTATGTTCATAGTTGCCGTTGAGGAAGGATGTCGTCAGGGCCTTTGGCTAAGTAATGCCATCCTGTCCACACATCTGGCAAGGGTTGGGGGTTTTCCATGCACACAAGTGAGGCTCTCTCTACCAGTCCTTGGACCACGTGAGGGGGCATCAGAAGGGGCGTCCAGAGATGCTGGGTTGGAGAAAGTGAGCGGGTCCAAGCAGGGGAATTCCTCCAGGCCGGCCTTACCTCACCTGTACTGCAGTGCGACTGTGGAGGACACACGGATGGCTTCTCTGCCGGTTCCATAAATCCTCAGCTCTCAAGCACGGTGCCTGGGACACGTAGACTAATTATTCTGAGAGATTAGTTGCTGTAGCTTTTCCGGGTTGTGTGGCCATTGGCATTGTAGGACCTGACATTTCGCCAGTAGCTGTGACTGGCATCCTCAGAGGCATAACACAGAAAGACGGAGGACTCTCTGTGTTATACCTCTGAGGTATAATCTTTCTGTGTTATACCCGGAAAATCTACAGCAACTAATGAACTCCGGCCGTGAAAGCCCTCGACAACATATTCTGAGAGACTTCGAACGTCCATGTCGAGGGTCCTTTATGAGGGCCAGCCCTGGATTTTTAACCTCATTGAAGTCAGGGGGCTGCAGCTCTGGCGCTTCCGGGGAAGGGGGAGAATGGGGTAGAATGATCTGCCCATGGAGTCTGATGACTCTGACCGCATTCCCCTAACGCCCCGGAGCATTTTAGGTTTCCAAATGGATACTCTGGTGGGAGCTTGGAACATGAAGCTCCGAGGAATTACTGAAAAGGTTACCCCTCACGGACCTCTCCTGCCCTTGAGACAGAACCCGGCCCTGCAGTTTACTCTAGAACAGAGAGACCTGAAAAGGGGCAAAAGATGTGACCCAGGCGACCTTTAGAGGGCCAGCAGAATAATTAACTCATGGAATTCTCTGCAGTGGGAAGTGTTGGAGGGGACAAATATAGACAGCATCAAGAGGGCCTTGGATAAACATATGGAGGTGAGGGGGGCACCAGGGGGACAGCTTGTGGGGTTCTGGCCCCACTTGTGGACCTCCAGATGGCACCTGGATGTGGGCAGTTTCAGAGAGTGTTGGGCTGGATGGGCCATTGGCCTGATCCATCATGGCTTCTCTTATGTTCTTAGCAGTTCGGTGACTTGGAAGGGGCTAATCGGACAACCATCCCAAATGTTTCATTTGTCTCAGTGTCTGCTGACTCCAAAATCTGACCCTCTCTTATTCTCAGGAGAGAGAAATCAGTTGTGATGATTTTGTAAATATATATATGTATATATATATATATACACATACAAGAAGGGGGACCCACGATACTCATGGTGGGGAGGAGAAGCTCCACGGGAGGAGAAGGAAATAGCTGCAGGAGAGCCTGCTCCCCTGCCCCCCCCCGGCACCAGCGGCAAGGCCCGTGCCCCGCCAAACTTTCTCCCTTCTCCCCCCAGCACTGGCGGCGATGCCTGAGCTTGTCATGCCAAGCTTTCTCTCTCCTCCCTCCCCTAGTGGTGGCAGCGAGTCCTGGCCGGCCTGCCAAGCTTTCTCCCTCCCCCACCCCGATGATGGTGGCAGCGGTGATGCCTGGCCAGCCCACCAAACTTTCTCCCTTCTCCGCAGTGGCAAGGCCTGACCGGCCCACCAAGCTTTCCCCTCCCCCTGGCGGGAGTGGCGGCAGCAGCGAGGCCTGGCTGGCCCACCAAACTTTCTCCCTTCCCCCCAGCAGCAGCGGCGAGGCCTGACCGGCCTGCAAAGCTTTCTCCCTCCCACCCACCTCCCGGCGGCGGTGAGGCAGTGAACACTTTTTTACTTTTGGGGGGATTTAAGTATCCCCCATATAATTTTTTTATAGATTTTATATTTTTCTGCACATCTGGGGATTGCCCCAAATGTGCAGGAAAATCTCTTTGCCCCCTACATGCCCCTGATGTGCGGATTTAGATAGCCACACACAGGGGGCGCCTTGGCTATTAGATATATAGATATATTTTACAGTTTCACTGATTCTTTTTATGGAAGACTGAAAACTCACAGGGTGATCATTTCCTCTCCAGATCGTTGCCCCTCTACCTGGTCCAATACCCCACCCCTCACCTATTACTTGCCTGTGGTGACTGCAGGGGATATAGTCAGGTTGGCTTGGAAGAGTCAAAACTGACGTGCTCGGAATAGAAGTCTAATTCTCTGCCCTTTTTTTCATGATGAAAAGGACCCGTGACGGCCAAACCTGACCTGATCTCCTGGCTGGAAGGAAAAGAAGAGCCGTTCTTCCTGTTCTCGTCTGAAGAGGAGGGATTGAAAGGTCTGTGGTGGGGACGGTGCGTTTCTTGTGCTTCCTTCCTTGGGTGGGTTTCTTCTGCGACCTTCCTTATCCTAAGAGGTGTTTCTCCTGCAAATAGCTGGGGGTGAGTAGTGAATGCTGAAAAGGTGCCTGTAGAGGTTGAAGTGCAAATAACAAAGCAACCTATAGTTTGCATCACTGCCTGAGGAGAAACTCCCTGGCTTGTGGATTCGTTTTTGAGAAGTCCCTCTGAACTCCTGAACCTTCAGTACAGTATAAGACCAGATTACCGACAAAGGCTTTTGAAAGTGTGTCTGGACACCAAGCTTTTGCATTCTTGCCCTCTGTATCACAGTTAATGTAGCCTGTTCTCTAATGTTCCTCCTCTACTTTTCACACTGTTCATGATATGTGTCTCTTTCTTTCAGCTGGGGGTATGCAGAAAATTCAGGGAGAGGTGAAAAGATATCAATGCCTGGAGTTTGGAGAAAGGTTCAACTGGAGTGACAGCCTTACTTCTCATCAACAAACTCATGCAGGGGAGAAATCATATAAATTCCTGGAATGTTTCAAGCAGAGTGGAAGCCTTGTGCATCACTGGAGAATACACACAGGGGAGAAACCATATATATACCTCAAATGCGAGGAAAGCTTGAAGCAGAGTGGAAGCCTTATGTATCATCAGAGACCTTACACAGGGGAGAAACTGTATAAATGCTTTGAATGTGGAAAAAGCTTCAAGCAGAGTGGAAGCCTTATGTATCATCAGAGAATTCACACAGGGGAGAAACCATATAAATGCCGGGTGTGTGGAAACTGTTTTACAAGCAAAAAAACCCTTACTTACCACGAAAGAATTCATACAGGGGAGAAACCATATAAATGTCTGGAGTGTGGGAAAAGCTTTACACGGAAGAACACTCTAACTTTCCATCAAAGAATTCACACAGGGGAGAAACCATATAAATGTCTGGAGTGTGGAAGAAGCTTTCGACAGAAGACTATATTAACTGTCCATCAAAGAATTCACACAGGTGAGAACCCATATAAATGCCTTGAGTGTGGAAACTACTTTGCTAGCAAACAAAACCTTACTTACCATGAAAGAAGTCATACAGGAGAGAAACCATATAAATGTCTGCAGTGTGAAAGAAGCTTTACACGGAAGGAAACACTAACATTCCATCAAAGAATTCACACAGGGGAGAAACCATATAAATGTATGGAGTGTGGAAAAAGCTTTCGACAGAAGAAGATATTAAATGTCCATCAAAGATTTCATACAGGTGAGAACCCATATAAATGCCTGCACTGTGGAAATTGCTTTGCTTGCAAACAAAACCTTACTTACCATGAAAGAATTCATACAGGAGAGAAACCATATAAATGTGTGGAGTGTGGAAAAAGCTTTTCACGGAAAGATATGCTAACTTTACATCAAAGATTTCACACAGGGGAGAAGCCATACAAATGTCAGAAGTGTGGAAAAAGCTTTCGACAGAAGAAGATATTAACTGTCCATCAGAGAATTCACATAGATGAGAGCCCATATAAATGCCTGGAGTGTGGCAACTGCTTTATTAGCAAACAGAGCCTTACTTACCATGAAAAAATGCATACTGGGGCAAATTCATATAAATGTTTGGAGTGTGGAAAAAGCTTTCCACGGAAAGATAAGCTAACTTTCCATCAAATAATTCACACGGGGGAGAAACCATATAAATGTCAGGAGTGTGGAAACTGCTTTACTAACAAACAAAGCCTTACTCACCATGAAAGAATTCATAAAGGAGAGAAACCCTATAAATGCTTGGAGTGTGGGAAGTACTTTAATAGCAAAGGAGGCTTTACTTACCATGAAAGAATTCATACAGGGGAGAAACCCTATAAATGCCTGAAGTGTGGAAAGTCCTTTAGTAGCAAAGGAGGCCTTACTTACCATGAAAGAATCCATACAGGGGAGAAACCCTATAAATGCTTGGAGTGTGGAAAGTACTTTAGTAGCAAAGAAGGCCTTACTCACCATGAAAGAATTCATACAGAGGAGAAACCATACACGTCCCTGGTATGGCAAAAGCTTTCCGCGGAAGGAGACACTAACTTAGCATCAAAGAATTCAAACTGTGGAGAAAGCGTAGAAATGCCTGGAGTGTGGGAAGAAAAGGAGACTGGAAAATTAGAAACTGACCTTATTTCCATTATTCAAATACTGTCTTAAAACATTCTGTTTCAGTAGAAAAGAGGAAGATTCCAGTCCAGATAGGTGCTACCAGGCCCTTGCTCTTTTATACTGCGACATTAACACGGCTACCTATTGCTTTCTGTTTCACACCTTTTGTGGAATGCTGACCAGGACATTCTCCCAAGTGGGAGCCACCTAAGTGAATCGTTCTGTATGTGTTGCTCTCCGTCTCACCCATTATTGTTATACAGATGAGCAAATCGTTTCGAGAGAAGCAGTCCTGTAGCCAGGGCTGTTTTTGTAGAAAAAGCCCAGCAGGAACTCATTAGCATAATAGGCCACACCCAACAGCAGAAACTCATTAGCTTATTAGGCCACACCCCTGACAGCACAGCTCATTGGCATATTAGGCCACACCCCCATGCCTTCCCTTGGCTTGCCCGGGCACCTGGACAAGCCCCCCCCCCGGAAGGGAAGGCAGTTTAAACTGCCCTCCCTTGGCTTGCCCTGGCACCCCGCAGCTTCAGGAAGCCTGGACAAGCCACCCCGATCCTTCCAGGGGAGCCATTTAAATGCCTCCCCGATCCTTCCAGGGGGCCCCCTGGCCAACCCGCCTCAGAGTTGCTGGGGGGGGGGGTGTTGCTCTCCAGGCTTTCCCTCTGTAGCCACACAAGCAGAGGTTTTGGCTGTAGTGGGCGTAGCCAACTCTGAAGCCAGCCAGAACTCCATTCCTGTGTGTTCCTGCCCCAAAATAGCCCTGCCTGTAACTCTGTGTAGGCCCTGAAAGACTTTGTTAGCAATGACCAGCACCTTGAGTGTCACGACCCCGCCCTTCCGCCTGTGTATTATTGCCCTTAACCGGGCTACTCCCAGAGACTACAGGGATATTATCTTCCTTACTTTCAGGGTCATTTCAATCAGCACATGAAGAGAGAGGGTTAGAGAGGTTTATTTGGAAGCTCCCTCGAGCTTAATAAATACCTTAATCCAAGTTCAAGGGTCAGTGACTCACTCCAATTAAAAAAGCTATACTTTTATTACAAAAGAACAAACATATAAAAACATACATGTAGGGGAGAAATAAGTGGACGAGGTACAAATAAACAGAAGCCTATCTATCTATACTAGTTACTTAACCTTAGGCAAATGCCCAAAGCAGCTTGCTTGAGAAGCTGAGCTAGTGTCAGAAGTTGTAAACCTTCCTCCAGCAGTCAGGGCCTTGTAACGAAGTCACCGTGCATCCAGTCCGACGAGCCTCCAGCAGTGTGAACACACGAGCATAGTTTCCCTGGCTCGTTTGCTCTTTATCCCGAGACAATCTGAGACAGTTATTGGGCCTAGCCTCGCCCTGCACTAAATAGCCGACAAGCTGTCATTCAATTACTACGTAATCAGTGCAAGCACGTGGCAAGCTTAGATGGTCTCCTGTCAAGATCTAGCTGAGTCATTGTGACTCTTTGACAGTTTCCAGCTGCAATAGTTCTTCCTAGCCGGTAACTGGTACCAGGTGTTATGCTGACTGTGCTGTCATGCTAACTTCTCTGGGCTAAACACATTAGCTGACTAGCTCCAGCAGAGACTCGCAGCTCTTAAAGGGCAATATCTTGATAAACTGAAAAACTAAACCATCTCCAAAGAAGTAACCCAGTTATGTGTCAGACACATTCTGTTCCTTCCCCCCAAATAATCAAGTTATGCATCAGACACATTCTGTTCCTTACCCCCAGCAACTCAGTTATGTGTCAGACACATTCTGTTCCTTCCCCCAAATAATCAAGTTATGTGTCAGACACATTCTGTTCCTTACCCCAAATAGTCAAGCTGCAACTTTCTGTACCAGTTAGAGACTCTGACGTCAGAGGTAGACCCATGTAGAGTACATTGCTGTCGATTGTCTGCCTGGTTACTGTGGCTTTAAGTTTCATTGTGTGTTTCGATTCTGTTCTGAGCATTCCCTGTATTCTGAGGAGAATCAAATGTTGTGCTTCAATAAAATGTATACGATGTAGTTAAACAGCATTGAACTGGATGTTTTCTTTTACGTTCTTACTTTCTTCCCCCGTCTTTCAATATAGAGATATCTGAGAATTCCAGCATGAACCTTTCTCTGCTGAGCCTTCAAAAGGAGCTGTGTAAAAATACATAGGGGGTGAGATTGCACGTGTGGGACCCCACAAGTCAGCTCCCCCACCGAATGTGGCTGGTCTCCTTTCACGATCCTTAGAGCAGGGGTGTCGAACTCATTTGTTATGAGGGCTGGATCTGACATAAGTGAAACCTTGTTGGGCCGGGACACATGTGTCATAAAATGTAATGCCAGGTAGCAGAGATATAAACTTTATAAAAGACACGAACACAAAGGGGTTTTTTTAAATGTAAAATAAAAACATGCTTAAAACATCAGCACTCTCGTAATATTTTGTTTATTGAACAGTGCCTGAGAACTGACACCTCTTGCTCTGGATTATTGCATCAAAACATTTGTGCTGTTGCAATCTTGAGTATGTTGTCCAGGTGTGTATCTGTAAGCTGCAAACCTACGATGACACAGCAGCAGCAGAACTGGAAGAAGAAGCAGAAGACAGCCAGTTCCACTGTGGGCCTGATAGAAGCCCTCCGGGGGCCTGATCGGGCCCCTGGGCTAAATGTTTGACACCCCTGCTTTAAAGTGTGGTCCTTGAGGAATGATTTCATTAAATCAGGCCAAGGCACATCCCCTGGTACCTACTTTTGTCTCCAAATGCCTCAACAGGATGGCATCATCTACTACATCCAGGCAGTTCTAGGACGAGCAGTGAAGGAGGATGACACTTTTCCTCCACCAACATGTCTCATGTGGTGCAGGAACTGGGATTGTGTTTTGCGGAGCTGAATTCCACCGCGTCTCACCCACAAAACCTGTTGCTGTCTGAAGTTAGCCCAGCCATGTTCAGCAATCACAGTTCTATGCCCCTTGTCTTCTCTGCCTTTAAAATATAAGCTGTTGGTTTGAATGTCGTTCAGGTTTTGAATAGGGCATCCCTCGATCTCATAGAATGGGTGTCAGACGCCGGCCCAGTTACACTCAACAACTCTCGCTTTGGCAGGGATAAGTTTATTGGAGCATATGCAAGATCCAAAAGTCACCGTGTTAGAACTGAAGCCTCTTGGCGGGTACAAACATAGGAAATCAAAACGGGTCCCTTCCAGCCCCCAAGCATACGTCACATCCACATGTTGCCTAACTGCCATGCCAGCCAGGAGAGATATATGCCCTGGTCAATGCTCCCTCTAAGCTGTGGAATCTTGTGAGCAAAAATTCTACTTTGTGAGCTCTACTGGCATTAAAGTTGTGTGAGCGAGCGATTTGTCTACTGCATCAATTAGTTTGGTCTGGAGCCATCCCTTCCTGAGTTAAGACAAAGATGTGTGCACCAGAGGCTAGAAAGCTGCGAGCTAGCTCACACTCAACTTAGAGGGAACACTGCCCCCTGGTAATCTAGAGTCTGAGATGGTACAAGAATGTGTTCAAGGCCACTTCCTCTGGGAAAGCGAGAGAGGAGGAGAAGGGAATGACTTGTGGAAAAATTACATCCCCGCCCTCAGGAATGCCCTCACCTCAACCATTATGGCAACCGAAGCAAGCATAGCTTAGCAAGGTTTGAGAATGGGAGGGACCATGGCGCAGAGGTAGAGCATCTGGAAGGCCCCAGGTTCAATCCCTGGCATCTCCACCGGAAAGGATCATACAGCAGGTGATGTGAAAGACCACAACCTGAGACCCTAGAGAGCCACTGTCAATAAACTTGTGAATTCCCTGGGCCTTTCCCTCATCTCTGTCTTCTTCAAGTTGTGTTATATGAAGTATTACGACAAATATTGTTTTTATGGGGAAGAACTGAATAGCCGTTCTTCTTTGAAGATGCAGAGAGTTATGCCAACTGTCCAGAAGATCAGCATCCGAACGAGGATCAACAGGATGAGGAAATGGCCGGGGAAGAGACTGGCCCAGCTCCCTTGTCATTTCTTTTTTCTGGATGGGTAGCCAGGTTAGCCATAAGAACATAATAGAAGCCGATGTTGGATCTTTTGTGTGTGTGAGAGAGAGAGGGAGGGATGGGGGAGAGAGGCAGGAAGCAATGAACCGCTGGGAGCTGGTAAAAAGCAAGCTAGAGTGCAGCTGCAGGAGCAGCCCTGGGGAAGGAAGCAGGAGAGGGAAGTTGCTTGGGGAGCTGGTTTTGAGCACTTTGCGGGCCACGCGTTTGACACCCCTGGCTTAAACAGTCTCTCTCTCTCGCACACGATGCCACTTTGCAGACTCTCTAACTTTTTTTTTGTATTTTTATGCATGTGCCCGTGTGAGTGTGACCTCTGGTGACTGACCCCTACTGTGGGCCTGGAGGATATTCAGAGAACCAGGTTTGATTCCCCACTCCCACTCGCACCTGGCTGGATGACCGTAGTTCTGATAAGAGCTGTTCTTGAAAAAGAGCCATTTCTGTCAGAGCTCTCTCAGCCTCACCCACCTCACAGGGTGTCCATTGTGGGGAGGGGAAAGGAAAGGAGTTTGTAAGCTGCTCTGAGACTCCCTTGGGTAGTGAAGGGCGGGTATAAATCCAATCTCCTCTTCTTCTACATTAGGGATGTGTGCCCTAACATGCAAATTAGTTCCTGCTACAAAAAAAGGCCCTGGGTTTTGACAACAAACAAGGTCGACAGAATAAGAAGCAAAAGGTGGGTGTGGCTGGATGACCACACTTCTGGTAATATGGGAATGTGGCCTAATATGCTAACATACTGTGCCAGTCAGGGGTGTAGCCTAATATGCTAATGAGTTTCTGCTGTTGGGGGTGGCCTATTATGCTAATGAGTTCCTGCTGGGCTTTTTCTACAAAAAAAGGCCCTGGGAGTGGGGAAAACACCACCAGGAGGGGCTGCGTGTGGCCAGGCAGGGAGACAAAAGGCCGAGAAGGGTTTGGTGGACAGAGGAGGAGACGAAACCTAAAGGGAGGGGGTGGCCTGCTATTCTCACGACCTCCTTGTGGGTTCCCCAAAGCCCCTTCTTGCCCCCATCCTCTGCAGAGACAGAAGATCCTTTCCAACAAATTCCTAGTGGGGACACAGGGCTTTGGATACAGAGAAACGGCTTTCTGGCCCTGAGGGGTGTTTGTAATGGAGGAGAGGATGGAGAGAAGGGGGGGCTTCTGGTTAAGAGTTTTCCGGAGTAGGATCATCTAGGAACACAGCGTGGGAAGAGATTCCAAAGGGTCATCCAGCCCAACCCAGGACAGTCTTGTCAGAGATTCAGCTTTGAATCCCCATCTTGCTGTGGAAGCTCACGGGGTAGGCCTGTCACATACTTTCAGTGTAACCTACTACTTCACAGAGTTGTGAAGATAAAAAAAGGAGCAGAGAAGAACGATGCAAACTCCTTGGGTCCCCGCTAGGAAGAAAGCCAGGGTAGAAACAAAAGCAAATAAATAACAAATACCTCTGAAGACCAGAACAGATAAACGGTATGTTGGTGAATGGCTGAGAATGAGAAAACGAGGCAGGGAGAGGAGAGAGGCCGTAGGGGGTTGCCAAGAAGAGAAAAAGAGGAAATGGGGGGCGCAGAGGGAAAAGTGAGGTGTGTGTGTCCCCCCAAGTCCTTGACAGCTCCCTACCATGCACGTTGGCCTGGACCAGTGGCCAGCATCACAGAACTGGGCCATCGTTTTCCTAGGCAGAGATTGCTGGAGGGGGAGAGAAGGAAAGTGAAGATAGAGGGGCAGAAAAATATAGCCAGTTTGGTGTTGTGGTTAAGTGGCAGGCTTGTACCTGGAGAACCGGGTTTGATTTCCCCACTCCTCCACATGCAGCTGCTGGGTGACTTCAGGTCATTCACAGTTCTCTCAGAGCTGTTCTCTCAAAAGCAGTTTTCTCAGAGCTCTCTCAGGCCCACCTAACCCACAGGGTGCCTGTTGTGGGGAAGGGAAGGAGATTGTAAGCTGCTCTGACTCCAAGTGAAAGGCGGGCTATAAATCCAATCTCCTCTTCCTCCTCCTTCGTTGGCTGTGGGGCAGGAAGGAGAGAAGGAAGCAGGAAAGGGGTCTTTCAGGAAAGGGAAATATGAAATAGCAGGGGAAGGGGAAATGAGATGCATCTTATAAGTCCTTGCTGGTTCTCACTTGGAAATGAATAAATACAGAAGTCCTGAGATTTCCACACCTATCAAACCCATTTCTTCGAAAAAGGTCCCATCTCCCCCAAAATTTAATCCTTACAACTATCTTGCAAGGTCAGTTAGCCTGAAGATGTGAGAGGCTAAATGGATCCATGTGAGAGGCTAAAGGGATCCATTTCCCCACCTACCCGCCCTCTTTTTTGTTGTTGTTGAATAGACTTTTATTAAATTTTTAGGATACACAGGGATGGGGAAGGGGAAAGAGCAAAAGTAATAATTTTCTGCATGCAACTTTCCTCTACTTGTCATTTCATGTTAGACACAGATAAACTGCAAGGTTTAAAAGTCCAGAAAAGCTTCTCAATGTTACGATATTAGGAAGTTCATATCTTTATATTTCTCTCTTATCCAGTTATAAAATGGAGTCTGTAGTCCAATCAAGTCTTCTTCCATTTGCCCTTTTATCGAGGTCGATTTGTCCATTCCCGCACCTTCCGTAATCTTTGCTATTAGATCGTGTTCAGGAGATATTGATGGAAGTTTCCAATAAGATGCAAATAAAATTCACTAGCTGCAGTGAATTACTAAAACATCTTTGATTTGTCCAAGTTCTCTGGTATAAAAACAATTCTGGCTGAAAAGGTGCTGAGATCTGCAAAACTGTCTGTATAAAGGTATGTACCACAACCCAAAACTTACGCACATGTCCATCACATATGTTAAAATGTACCCACATGTTTTTTACACTTCCAGCAATTATTTGACATATTTTTATACATTTTAGCTAGTCTGTCTGGTGTTAAATACCATCTATAAAACGTCTTATACAAATTTTCTTTAAATGCCACCGATTTAGTTATTTTTACAAGAACTCTTAACTGAGGTCTGGAGAACTGGGAAAGCTGAAGGAAACTTCAAGGTAACTGGGACTCTGTAGAGATCTGTAGTTTCCTAAGCTAAGGAGCCTGGCCTGTATTTTTACATCTAATAGGGCATGTATAGAGGGAGGGACAGAGGAACTGTGTTTTACCCATTTCTTTTGGATCCCTTGCTCAATCTGGTGCTGTGCTAGAAGTATGCTTCTGAACATTTTCTGTTTAATAAATATACTTTATAAAGTTTGATGCTGGTAGTGGATCTCTGTACCACATAGGCCTCCACCATCTCAAACACACTGTTTTAAAAGGAGTGCCAGAGGGAAGGCCAGTTGGCGAGCGGCCCTTCCTACAGGGGCGCACAAGACTGTAAACTGTCTACACGGTGATCAGGTGCTGGGCAGTGGGAGACAAAGGGACAAGGCCTCAGATCTTGAAAGGGAAGCTAGGAGTCTTGACCCTCCCAGCAGGAAATTCCAACAAAGGTCAGGTGGTGCTGGTGGGTTACCCAAGAGACAGAGAGAATAATGCCTCTGCATGTGTTGGGAAAACCTTGGAGGGCAGGGTGGAATAGGGCCTGCAGGCCAGAGTAGCCCCATTCCGCTACATACCTGATACAAATAACAATCTTTTTAATGGACAATGACCTTTCCTTAGCTGAGTATCATTATCTCTTGACTTATAAAAACTTAATCCAGGGTTGCCAACTACCTGGAGGAAAAAAGTCTTCTGCCAAAGGGAATTATGGGATATTATTTCTCTCTTTAGATGCCCATTTCCACACACCAAGCCTCCGGGAAAGAGGCAGGATTCTTTTTTTTTCTCTTCAAGCCTGTCGGCAACTGTAAAACAGATACCTTCCCAAATTAAAGAAGGGAGATGAAATTCCTCAGCCTGCTGCCTAAAGACACAATCTATAAAAGAGGAATTCAAGGCGACTGCCGAGGAGTCAGGGAGTAAGCGTTGGCACAGAGCTGACTCCAAGTCATTTCTGACTCATGGAGTTGGAGGGGGGTGTCAGAACAGGAGGAGGGAATCTTACTTCTCCTTCCCGATAGTCTCCTGGAGACTTAGGGGGTGAGTGGGAAGCCCATCTGGAATTGGGGAATCTGTATCCCACAAGCTTCACCTGCCAACTCCACAAGTACCGGTCCATTTCCACAATACTGGATGATATCCGCGGGTCTGAAACCTTAGAACTCACTGAGTTGCAGGGTTAGAGGACACAAGCCTTGGTGCTTCAACATAGGTAAAGGTAAAGGTTCCCTTGCTCGAAAGCCAGTCGAATCCGACTCTAGGGTGGCGGTGCTCATCTCCGTTTCAAAGCCGAAGAGCCAGCGCTGTCCGAAGACGTTTCCGTGGTCATGTGGCCGGCATGACTAAACACCAAGGTGCACGGAATGCTGTTACCTTCCCACCGAAGTGGTACCTATTTATCTACTTGCAATTTCTTGCTTTCGAACTGCTAGGTTGGCAGGAGCTGGAACTAGAGACGGGAGCTCACTCCGTCATGCGGCACCCGGGTCTCGAACTGCTGAACTATCGACCTTCCACAGCCTGCAGTTCAGCATCTTAACCACTTGAGCCACATGGTGACACCCCAAAAAAGCTCATAGTAGGCTGGACTGGGGGTGAGAATAGTGTTGTCTAATTCCTCTCTAGAACTGCTCGTCATCTAAAAATGTTTGTGAATTAAGGATGCCAGCTAGTCACACTATGTTTACGCCAGGAGCAGAGAGGCTTGTAGATACCTGTTAACCTCAACTGGTCTATTTCCTCACAGGATTTGGGAAAGGAAAAGTTTTTGCCAGTTTTGTAGGTCTCAGAAAGAGTCAGATTGGCAGAAAACCTGAAGGAGTGAGTTTCACAGAGGAGGGGCAAGTACTGAAAAGCCACTCCCCCTTTGTGTAACTACTTTCTGAGCCTTTTGAACCCCCAACACCTGGGCCTCCGAAGAGGACCCTCATGCTCTTGCCAGACACTGAGCATTCTCCCTTCTGTGGACTCCTCCAGGCAAAAGGAGACAGGCACTGATCATCTCCTTCAATGGGCAGAGCCCATCCTTGCTTTCTTCTCTGTGAGGTCTATTTGAGGTCTTCAAACATGACTAAAGCTCCTTCCACAGTCCGAGCATTTTTAACATTTCTTCCTGGTTAAATTAGGATTCCTATGTAGACTGAAGCTTTCTACAAGAGCTTATATTGTTTCAACTGCTTTATATGGTCTGCGGTCGACTTTTAGGTGTGAAACAAGAGAAGAGCTCTTGTCACGACCTAAGTAGTTACACGGTTTCTCCTTGTGTGGGTACTTAGATGCTGCAGAAGATTTCCATACTCTAATCCATTTTCCATTTCTCTAATGCTGTTGAAAACCGCTACTGTTATTCAATCTCTTTCCACACTCTGAGCGCCCAAAATGTTTCTTCCATGTGGGTTCTTAGGTCCTGTGGAAGATGGCAACTCAAACTGAATCTTTTTCCACATACAGAGCATTCAAAAGGTTTTTGCCTTGTGTGGCTTGTAAGATGCTGTTGAAGATTGCCGCTCAAACTGAATCTCTTTCCACACTCTGAGCATTCAAAAGATTTTTTCCTGTGTGGGTTCTTCGGTGCCGGTGAAGAATGCCACTCTGACTGAATCGCTTTCCACACTCAGAGCACTCAAAAGGTTTCTCCCCTGTGTGGGTCTTCAGATGCTCTTGAAGATGGCCACTCCGACTGAATTTCATTCCACACTCTGAGCATTTAAATGGTTTCTCCCCTGTGTGGATTCTTTCATGCCGCTGAAGAACACTACTCTGACTGAATCTCTTGCCACACACTGAACACTGAAAAGGTTTCTCCCCTGTGTGGGTTCTTTGGTGCAGTTGAAGGTTGCCACTCTGTCTGAATTTCTTTCCACAGTCTGAGCATTCAAAAGGTTTCTCCCCTGTGTGGGTTCTTCGGTGCAGTTCAAGGTTGCTACTTGTACTGAATTTCTTTCCACAGTCTGAGCATTCAAAAGGTTTCTCCCCTGTGTGGGTTCTTTGGTGTAGTTGAAGGTTGCCTCTCTGTTTGAATCTCTTTCCACACTCTAAGCACTCAAAAGGTTTCTCTCCTGTGTGGGTTCTTTGGTGCAGCTGAAGACTCCCGCTCTGACTGAATCTCTTTCCACACTCTGAGCATTCAAAAGGTTTCTCCCCTGTGTGGGTTCTTTGGTGCATATGAAGATTGCCACTGTGACGGAATTTCTTTCCACACTCTGAGCATTCAAAAGGTTTCTCCCCTGTGTGGGTTCTCCGATGATGTTGAAGACCTCCACTGTGACTGAATCTCTTTCCGCACTCTGAGCATTCAAAAGGTTTCTCCCCTGTGTGGATTCTTCGGTGCAACTGAAGACTGCTTCTCGAACTGAATCTCTTTCCACACTCTGAGCATTCAAAAGGTTTCTCTCCTGTGTGAGTTCTTTGATGCGCTTGTAGACTCCCCCTGTCACTGAATCTCTTTCCACACTCTGAGCATTCAAAAGGTTTCTCCCCTGTGTGGGTTCTCTGATGAGACTGAAGATGGTTACGCAGCCTGAATCTCTTTCTACACACTGAACATTCAAAAGGTTTCTCCCCTGTGTGGGTTTTTTTATGCACTTGAAGACTCCCTGTTGCACTAAATCTCTTTCCACACACTGAGCATTCAAAGGGTTTCTCCCCTGTGTGTGTTCTTCGGTGCAGTTGAAGAGTGCCACTCTGTCTGAATCTCTTTCCACATTCTGAGCATTCAAAAGGATTCTCCCCTGTGTGGATTCTTTGGTGTGAATGAAGACCGGAACTATGGCTGAATCTCTGTCCACACAATGAACACTGAAAAGCTTTCTCCCCTGTGTGGGTTATTTGATGCTGTTGAAGATGGCCACTCTGTCTGAATCTCTTTCCACAGTCTGAGCATTCAAAAGGTTTCTCCCCTGTGTGGGTTTTTTGGTGCAGTTGGAGGTTGCCCCTCTGTCTGAATCTCTTTCCACACTCTGAGCATTCAAAAGGTTTCTCCCCTGTGTGAGTTCTTTTGTGCGACTGAAGACTGGAACTATGGCTGAAACTCTGTCCACACACTGAGCACTGAAAAGGTTTCTCTCCTGTGTGGGTTATTTGATGCTGTTGAAGATGGCCACTCTGTCTGAATTTCTTTCCACAGTCTGAGCATTCAAAAGGTTTCTCCCCTGTGTGGGTTCTTTGGTGCAGTTGAAGGTTGCCACTCTCACTGAATCTCTTTCCGCACTCTGAGCATTCAAAAGGCTTCTCGCCTCTGTGCATTCTTTTGTGCACCAGGAGCTGCGATCTCTTTCTGAAGTACTTTCCACACTGAATAGATTTACTTGCCTTCATAATCCTGTATTTTGGAAAATTTACATTACACTGTCTTCCATCTCGCTTTTCACCCATATGGCTGCCTTTCTTTAACTTAGGTCTGCCTCGCATCCTGACATTTTCTTTCAGGTCTTCATTTTTAACTCTATCTGGCATTTGCTGATGAAGTTCCTCACCCTCCTCATTCCTCTGATCATCCTCTGCTGGAATAAAGACAGAGGGCCTGTTAGCACCCAGGAGGACTGGTTAGGTCCAAAGGCATCTATATGTCTGCAGTAGGAAAGGACTGATGACCGTTTGGCCTTGTCCAGCTTGGCTGATCTTAACTAACACTCCCACCTTTCCCCAGAATATCTAGTATTTAAGGATACCTCACCCCCTCAAGACCCACAGCTGAGGTCTTGCACCGGAGTTTATCAATATCCAGATTTCAGGCCCCCAGAAGGCCGTCCCACTCCCTTTTCCCACAGTCTGTATGATTGTACGAAACCAAACGTTGCTCAGAACTGAATCAGAAATCCCCTGTGGCTATTCCTTGCCTGTTCCCTTGACATAACCGTGAATGATATTCCCGCTCAACCAGTTCATCTGGGAAGGGGTGGGGGGAAAGAAAGAGGGAGATAGATCATTCTTATAAGCAGAAGGAAAGAAATTCAAAAGTAAAAATTCTTCTGGAAGGACAGAACCATGATCAAGATCAAGGCCCTCAGTCCCAACCACTATAAGGGGAATGCATCTGTGAGGAAAAGCACCCTAGTTCCCCCGAGGGTTAATGTGATTATTAGGTGGCCTGGTCCCACTTGTTGGCATTCATCATTACACTCTCCCTGCGGCTAACACCTTATCTTTTTCAAGGCCAGACTCAAGAATGTGGTCATTGGTTAATGGTGAGAACCTGAATCCAGTTATGTAACCAGGCGGCGGGGGGGTGGGGGGCTTTCTGCACCTCCAGAAGGCCTCCCCCCACTTATCCAGCAGTCAGTATGACTGTACCAAACCAAAGGTTGCTCAGAAGTGAATAAGAAATCCCCCATGTCTATTCCTTGTCTGTTCTCTTGACTTCACCATGAAGGATACTCACTCTCAGCTGGCTCATCTGGGAAGAAAATATGCTCTTGGGATACTCTAGAGGAACTCTCCAGCCTTTCTCTGGATGCAAGGTTGTTGCCTATCTCCACCATAGTCTCTCTTATGCTTCTGGCTTCTTTCTCTGAGAGAGAGAGAGAGAGAGAGAGATTGAGAGATCATTCTTATATGGGGCAGGAAAAGTGTTCTTAGGATTGCACTGAGACCCTGTTGTGCTTCCCAAAAAAGTGATGTCACATCCTTGCTCCTGGCTCCACCCCCCACAGTCCTCAGATGTTTCCCAAGTCGATCTGGCAACCCTAGATGTAGGAAAGGACTGACAACCCTTTGGCCTTGTCCACCTTGGCTGATCTTAACTACCACGCCACCTTTCCCCAGAATACCTAGTATATAAGGATACTTCACCCCCTCAAGAGCCACAGCTCAGCTCTTGCACAGTCCAGATTTCAAGCCCCCAGAAGGCCTCCCCACTCCCTTTTCCCACAGTCTGTATGATTGTACCAGACCAAATGTTGCTCAGAAGTGAACAAGAAATCCTCCATGGCTATTCCTCGCCTGTTCCCTTGACAAAAGCGTGAATGATACTCACAATCAGCCAGCTCATCTGGGAAGGAGAGGGGGGAGGGAGAGAGAGAGGGGGAGAGAGATAATTCTGATATGGGGAAGGAAAGAAATTCAAAAGCAAAAATTATTCTGGAAGGACAGAACCATGGCCAAGGTCAAAGCCCTCAATCCCAACCACGATAAGGGGAATGCATATGTGAGGAAAAGCACTCTAGTTCCTCCAAGGGTTAACATGATTATTATGTGGCCTGGTCCAACTTGTTGGCTTTTGTGATTAGAGCCTCCCTTCAGCTAACATCTTTACCTTTTCCAGGAACAGACTCCAGAATGGGGTCACTGGTTCATGGTGAGCACCTGTATCCAGTTGTGTAACCAGGAGGGAGGGGGAATTAAGGGGGTGCTGACAGCCTCTTGAAAATTCCGTCAAGGAGGACCCTTGATTGGGTCGTTAGGACCACCTCACCATTGTGAGGCAGAAAGTAAAATATGGGTATAAACCAAAGGGAAGCCATGCTAATTTTATGCTCATTTCATGCTACTACATCTTGATATTTCCTTGCTTCACCACGATGAATTGTTTTACGTAGAGTAACTTAGGCTATAGCTGGAATACTTATGCTGCAACAGGAGGTGCCATCTAATACCAACTATTTCATGCATCATGTGTTAGCTTTTCTTGTTTTTCTGTTGCTGAGCTACAGAAACTGTGCTGTTTACTGCTGTCTTCTTTTTAAATCCTTAATAAACCACACACACTTTAAGGAGTCTGCTTTATTTACTTATTAAGCTTATATTCCACCTTTCCTGATGTTAACAGGCAGAGAGTTCCTCCGAGTTGGAGCTGGGGCTGCTGCATTCTAGACAAGCTGTAACTTCCTGATCACCCTCAAGGGCAGCCCCATGTAGAGCGAGTTGCAGTAGTCAAGCCTAGAGGTGACCATTGTGTAGATTACAGTGGCTAGGTCAGGACGAGACAGGTAGGTAGGTGTCAGACTCCTGAGCAAGTTATTCTCAACCACATTCTCTTTGGCAGTGAGATCCTCTACTGAGATATAATCAAGTTTCAGGTCTTCACAGTACTGTGTCAGATCTGAGGATTTTGGCGGGTACAGACAAAAATATAGAAGGAAGAAGAAGAAGAAGAAGAAGAAGGAAGAGGAGGAGGAGGAGGAGGAGATTGGATTTATACCCCATCTCAGAGCGGCTTACAAACTCCTTTCCCTTCCCCTCCCCACAACAGACGCCCTGTGAGGTAGGTGGGGCTGAGAGAGCTCTCAGAGAACAGCTCTGGCAGAACTATGGCTTGCCCAAGGTCATCCAGCAGCTGCAAGTGGAGGAGAGGGGAATCAAACCCGGACCTCCCAGATTAGAGTCCGCACTCTTAACCACTACACCAACTGATTCAAATGTAACCCACCCACCAAGGCCCACTCATATGTCACTTCACACTGCCTAGCTCCTTCGGCTCTAAACCCCTCCCCCCTGCTTCCACGTGGGAAATATATGATCCCATTATCTACTAAACAAGCTGGCACCAGAAGTTTCAAGGACATTCCTCTGTGAACCAGAGAAAGGCTTCGTCTTCGGAAGAGTTATGCTTCTAAGATACTCACTCCCACCTCCCACCTAAGGAATTCCCCTCCCGCAGCATCTATGGCAAACTGAGCAAAGCAAGATTTGACAGTAGGGAACCAGTTGCCTGACCTCGAGTAGCTGGAAAAAGTCAACCTGGCAATGTTTGTCACCTGAGCCTCTATAGATAAAGAGCCTCTATAGATAAGGAGGCATCCAAGACCACCCCCAGACTCTTGACCAATGGCACCGGTGTTAAAGGTACACAAATCAAGAGCTGGGAGTTGGCTCCCCAAACCTGAATCTCCCCCCCCCAACAAGCAGTGTTCCCTCTAAGCTGAGTTAGTGTGAGCTAGCGCACAGTTTTTTAGCCTCCAGCTCACACATTTTTGTCTTCGCTCAGGAAGGGAGGGCTCCAGAGCAAACCAACTGATGCAGCAGCCAAATTGCTCACTCCCAACTTTAATGCCAGCAGCTCACGAAGTAGAATTTTTGCTCACAGCTTAGAGGGAGCATTGACCCCCAACCCAGCCAGAGAACCCCTGTCTTTTTTTTTTTTTTACATGTTTATTTATAAGTTTTTCCATCAATTTAGACCACATATAACTATTACATTTGACATCACAGTAGTCTGCATTAATCTCTTACTCTTTACATATCCATACACTCTTGACCAACTAATCAAAAATTCACTTTCCTTTTTGCCGTGTAACCACATTGTTAACTTTTCCATTTCTGCCACATTCAAAACTTTTTAGATATACTTCCTTCATCATAGGTATTTTATCAGATTTCCAATAACTTGCTAGTACCATTCTTGCTGCTGTTACTATATATATTATCAAGTATAAGTCATTTTTACTTAGGTCCTCTGGTATGATATTTAACAATATCTCTGGAGACACATCCAAGTCAACCTCAAGCATATCTGCTATCCATTTATTAACTTCCTTCCAAAACTTATATACTTTTTGTGGTGGAGAGAACCTCCGTCTTTGACGGATTCAGTCTCAGCCGACTCTGCTTCAGCCGCCTCAGAATGGCCTCCAAACCCTTGGCCAGGTTTCCTGGGATGACAGATGTCCATCAGCAGATACAGCTGGGTGTCGCAAGCATACTGATGGTAACCCATTCCGAAACTCCAAGCTAGCGGGGCAAGGGGGCTCATATAGTTGTTAAACAACATGGCGGAGAGGATAGCCCCCTGAGGGACCCCCCGTATGTCATGGGGTATCGAAAGGGAAAAACTAGAGACATCACCCTGCCAAAAAAGTCCTTATGGTCAAAACAATGGTATTCCCAGCAGTAATGTGTGACTATAAGGAAGGCCAAGTGCCGAAGAAGAGATGCTTTCGAATTATGGTGCTGGAGAAGACTCTTGGGAGTCCCTTGGACAGCAAAGAGAGGAAATCATTCAGTCCTAAAAGAAATCAACCCTGACTGTTCCCTGGAAGGCCAGAGACTGAAGCTGAAGCTCAAATACTTTGGCCACCAAATGAGAAGGGAGCCCTCACTGGAGAAGACCCTGATGCTGGGAAAGACTGAAGGTCAAAGACGAAGGGGACGGCAAAGGATGAGATGGTTAGACAGTGTCACCGATGCGACGGGCATGGAGTTAAGCAAACTCTGTAGCACGACGGAAGATAGGACAGCCTGGTGTGATGCAGTCCATGGGGTCGCGAAGAGTCGGACTCGACTGTGCGACTGAACAACAACGTCAAGAGGAAACCCTCCCACCCAGCGCCACCCTCGGTCTCCGACCATGGGAAAATGAGGCAACCCACTTCAGGGCTGTCCCTGGTACTCCAGCATCAGCGAGACGGTGAACCAGCACTCGTGTGCGCCCTCCTCATGAACCTGCTGAAGTGGGTGTGGCCGAGGTACAAAAAGTAGTGACCCGGGGGACCCAAGGCTTCGGTTCTTAACAAAATCATTCCCAGATCACAGGCAGAGTGGGTGTCTGTAATTCCAAACAAGGGGAAAGGTGTGTTTGTAAAAGCTGGCAACAAAGAAATGAGCATCTGGCCCCTTCCAGAGTCTGTCTGAGGGCCTCTTTGCCTCGGGTCGGGGCACCTTCTCCGGCTTGGGTGACGGCCACGACACTGGCCTCAGTTGTCCCTGGGCAAGGACACACATGTGAACACATGAAGCTCAGGCCTCGTACTGAATCCAACCCTTGGTCCCTCGAAGTCAGCACTGTCTATTATTCAGTCTGGCAGCTGGTCTCCAGGGTCTCAGGACGAGGACTTTTGCATCACCGCCTACCTGGTCCTTTTAACTGGATATGCTGGGGATTGAACCGGAGACCTTCTGCACGCTAAGCAGATGCTCAGCCAGGGAGCCACAGCCCTTCCCCAAGTAGCGGGACAGGCCTCAAAACGGCGTGTCGCTATTCAGTATTTTTGATCCCTGCCTCATCACAATGGCTCAAAGGCTCCAGAAATGTCTCAAATGCGCACCAGTATTCAATACATGTAATACATGAACAGCAATCAATCGGCTCGAGAATTAAAGCGATAGCTAACATTTACTATTTGATACTCTCAAAAAAAAAAAGGACTTCATAAATTAAGGACTGGATCCACTTGCTGTTTACAACATAGAATAGAATCATAGAATGTTAGAGTTGGAAGGGTACCTTGAAGGTCATCTAGTCCAACCCCCTGCACTCTGATGCCCAGAAGAATCACAGAATGTTAGAGTTGGAAGGGATCTTGCAGGCCATCTGGTCCAACCCCCTGCACCCTGCAGGAGCACAGCCGAAAGATAGCCCTACATACCTACAACATACCCGAAAGATGGTCGTCCAGCCTCCGCTTGAAAACGTCCAGGGAAGGAGCATCCACCACCTCCCGAGGCAGTCTGTTCCACTGCTCAACCACTCTGACAGTTAGGAAGTTTCTCCTGATATCTAGCCAGTAACGACTCCCTTGTAATTTCCACCCATTAGATCTAGTCTTGCAATCCAGAGCAAGAGAGAATAGATCTGCTCCATCTTCTACGTGACAGCCCTTCAAATACTTGAAGACTGCAATCATGTCCCCTCTAAACCTTCTCTTTCCCAGGCTAAACAGACCCAACTCTTTCCGCCTTTCCTCGTAAGACTTGGATTCCAACCCTCTCACCATCCTGGTCGCCCTCCTCTGGACACACTCAAGCTTGTCAACATCCTTTCTAAAGTGTGGTGCCCAAAACTGGGCACAGGACTCCAGGTGAGGCCTGACCATAGCAGAATAGAGTAGAACTACCACCTCCCGTGATCTGGACACAAGGCTTCTGTTAATGCATCCTAAGATTGCATCATATTGTTTAACACTGTTTATCTTAAGAAGTGAATGTACTTGCTTTATGGACATTTGAAGTCCACTGAAATTGTAAACTTAGAATTTGTGGAGTCCTTTTTTTTTCGAGAGTGTCAAATAGTAAATGTTAGATATCGCTTTAAATCTCCAGCCGATTGATCGCAGTTCATGTATTACATGTATTGAATACTGGTGCACATTTGAGAAATTTCTGGAGACTTGTGTGATGTTAAGTCATATATGATTCATATCTGTTCATCTATTTCCTTAAATTATTGTTAGTTCATCACAGCGGCAGCAATTCACATCTTTGGCACCTATGAAAGATCCTTACCCAGAAAGGCCACGTTCCCATAGTTCTCCAGCATGACTTCCTTGTAGAGAGCTCTTTGTCCTGGATCCAGCAGGGCCCATTCCGCCTCCGTGAAATGGATGGACACCTCCTCAAAGGAAAAGGGACCCTGAAAGAAAAAGCAGACCCCCTCGTCAGAGATCACGCCAGGCAGAGATGGCACCCTGGAATGGAGTCATCTGGGCCAGTGTTCCCTCTAAGCTGAGTTAGTGTGAGCTGGCTCAAAATTATTTAGCCTCCGGTCAGGACCGGCCCCAGGTGTCTGGGCGCCCTAGGCAGGACAGCCTGGGGCACCCACCCCACCGGGATGCCAACCGGGGCCTGGAGATGGCCCAGCGCCCGGCAGAGCCGGGGAAGGGGCGGGCTTAGAACGCCCCCTTCCCTCCCAGGGGCGGCGGCGCGGCTCTCCCAGGTGCCTCGCACCCGCGAGGCACCCTGGAAAGCTGGGGCTGCCGGTGTTGGGCGGCCCGGGGGCTTTTCATGGGGGGAGGGGCATTTTGGCGCCCCTGCAGGGCAGGCGCCCTAGGCGAGCGCCTAGCTCGTCTAGTGGGCGAGCTGGCCCTGCCTCCGGCACACACATTTTTGTCTTAGCTCAGGAAGGGATGGCCCCAGAGCAAGCATCTTTAACGCCAGTAGCTCACAAAGTAGAATTTTTGCTCACAAGACTCCACAGCTTAGAGGGAGCATTGGTCTAGGCAGGTACCGGATGTAAGGCTTGGGATGGGTGAAGAAAACGGTGTTTAGAGGATCTCTCACCCGGACACCTTGGAGAAACTGTAGGAGCAAAAGCCCCCCCGAGAGAGGAGGAGGGAACCAGGCTGTCCCCCCCCACCCTGCTCATCTCTCTTACCTGGACTGGAGGTGTAGCAGCTGTTTCCACACCTCTGGAAAGACGAAGGCTCAACAGCATCTCTTCACTGCCTGTTACTGAGACAAAAGGGGAAAGAAGGGTGTTTGCCCGTTTGTTCCCTTCTACACACGCAGCCTTCCCAGGGTTGTGAAGCCTCGCCCTGTGGAAACTCAACAAGGTTTTTAACACTTTTTTACTAAATTCTGGGAGAGGCAGAAGGGAAGCACCTGGTACCTATGACCAGGGCTCTTTTGTAGCAGGAACTCCTTTGCATATTAGGCCACACACCCCTAATGTAACCAATCCTCCAAGAGCTTACAGTAGCCCCTGTGAGAAGAGTTCTGTAAGCTCTTGGAGGATTGGCTACATTAGGGGTGTGTCGCCTAACATGCAAAGGAGTTCCTGCTACAAAAAGAGCCCTGCCTATTGATTATAAATGCTGCCAACGTATTTCAGACTTCTCTGAGACCTGCGTCTGGCCTGGGGGAGGGGGAAAAGGGGGGTGGAATTGACATCGCATGACCCGTCACCGTCATGTTCGGCCCATGACTTGAGCGCATCTGGAGACTCAAGGGTTATATGAATGAGTTTTCAGAATGTCTCTTTCCAGTTTGATGTGGTGGCTAAGAGCGACGGATGACCTTGGGCCAGTCACAGTTCTATCACGAGCAGTTCTCTCAGCGTTCTCTCCGCCCCGCCTACCTTATAGGGTGTCTGTTGTGGGGAGAGGAAGGGAAAGGAGATTGTAAGTCGCTCTGAGGCTCTGAGGGAAGGGTGGGGTATGAATCCTTCCTTTTTCTTGGAATGCTAACCTCATACTCCCTTTTTCAGCCAGATGAAACGTCAAGATGGTACCACGTCTGCCCCTCGCCCCTCACAAAGCCTCTCCCCAAAGCTCCAAACCAGTAAAGTGGCTAAGTTTGTGGGTGACACGAAGTTGTTCAGGGTGGTGAAAACCAGGGAAGATTGTGATGGGCTCCAGAAGGATCTGTTGAAGCAGGGCGAGTGGGCGTCAACATGGCCAAGTGCAAAGTAATGCACACTGGAGCCAAAAAATCCTAACTATGAATACACGTCGCTGTATACACAGAGTGTTGGGCTGGATGGGTCACTGGCCTGATCCAACACGGCTTCTCCTATGCTCTGATGTGCAAGACCATCGCCCTCCCTCCCTCCCAGCGTCATATTTCCCACAGTGGTCCACCAGATGCCCCTTTCAGCACGGGCACAGAAGCCAAATTTCCCCATTATTATTGTGCCCCGGAAACTGGTATTCAGAGCTCTGCTGCCCGAGAAGGGGGAGGCTCCCTTAATCCACCAGGTGGAATAGCTGTGCTGAGGTTTGTCTACCTGTTCTCTTTTGATCCACCTTGAGTTTCTCATGTGGAAGGAAGGCGAGTCATTAATATCTAAATCAATGGGAGGAAATTCCCCTCCATGAATCTGTCTAATCTCCTTTTAGAGACATCACAGTTGGCGGACACCGAGTGCCGTAAATTCATTCTGTGTGGTGCGAAGAAGTATTGAAACCTGTTCCCGACCGGAAATCTCTACTCATCAAAATCGCAGTGTGCCCCAAATGCATCCAGGCACGGGGAGTCCTTACCGGCGTTCCCTCTAAGCTGAGTTAGTGCGAGCTAGCTCACAGTTTTTTAGCCTCTGGCTCACACATTTTTCTCTTAGCTCAGGAAGGAGGGGCTCCAGAGCAAACTAATTGAGGCAGCAGCCAAATCGCTTGCTCACAACCTTAAGGCCAGTAGCTCACAAATTAGAATTTTCGCTCACAAGGCTCCACAGCTTAGAGGGAACATTGGTCCTTACCACAGGAGAGGGAGTCTTGGGCACGCTCCGCGGCCTGCGCCCTCTGCCTTTCCTCAGAGGGCGCGCCTTCTGCTTCAGGGATTGTAGCTTCTGTCTTCAGGGATGGTCCCGACATCTGAAACAGCAACGAGGGAGAAAGGTAAGAGATGGAATGGAAAAGAGACCCAGGAATGGATCCTGCCCCACTCCCAGGCTCTGCACCCTTCCCTCAGCAGACCTGGTGAGTTAGTAGAAATTCTCTAGTACAAGAAGCTCCTGAAGGGAGCCATTAAATGTCCCATTTGGATGATTAACACTTGGGCAATTATCCGGCAGGGAAACTTTAGGATAAGGCCAGTTATTGCTTGAATTGGATGTATCTGGAGGAAATCCCTTCACCTGTCCTGCCTGCCTCTCCTCCTCGGCCTGACTCAGGAGGAAGCCTTCGGCCAGGGCCACCGCCTGGGAACTGGTCTCCGGCCCACATCCTCGGACCCAGCCCTGCATTTCCTGGGGCAGGATGGTCAGGAACTGCTCCAGGATCACCAGGTCCAAGATCTGCTTCTTGGTGTGCCTCTCTGGCTCCAGCCAGTGGCGGCAAAGTCCATGGAGCCGGCTGCAAACCTCTCGGGGCCCATCGGCCTCATGGTAGCGGAACAGCCGGAAGCGTCGGCAAGGTACATCTGTGGCCATTGTGTTCTTAGCCAGGATCTCTGGCACAGCTCTTTCCCAGGATGCAACACCACCCCCAGCTTGGTTCAGATGGGGGCCTTTGCTTGCTGTCTTGCCAGTCCCTGGTCCTCCTGGGTCCTCCTCTGCCATCTCCTTCCCCTTCTCTTCGGTCACCTCAGACTGTAAAAAGATGCTTTTATTCAGTCGGCTATGAAGAGAGGCCTCTCCTTGTGGGGGGACAGAGAAAGACAGGCAATAACAGTGTGAAAGGAAAAATAAAAGAGATCAGAGATACACCACAGAACATCACAAACCTTCGTATGCTCAGGAGACAAATGAGAATCGCCTTTTGTGGATCAGAACAAAACAGCTTCTCATGGTTTGTAGAACAGTTTAATATCGGTTCCCCAAACTACGTATTAGTTTAGATACATCTCTTTGGTTCTTAGGGAAAGTTTAGTCTCTCTGTTCTGCTTTCTAAGGATGTTAACGAGCTTCGCCTCTCGTTACATTGGCTCTGTCTGTCCGAGGGGCTAATTCTTGAAGTAAACCCAAAAAGGACAAGAGGGACTGGTGACCCCTTGACCAATGTAGGCATCTCTTCGATGGACCTGAAGTGAGAGGCAAGATCTCTGTCCGAGCACCCAGCTGAGGGGAAAGGGCAGGAAGAAGAAGAAGAAGAAGAAGAAGAAGAAGAAGAAGAAGAAGAAGAAGAAGAAGAAGAAGAAGAAGAAGAAGAAGAAGAAGAAGAAGAGAGAGGAGGAGGAGGAGGAGGAGGAGGAGGAGGAGGAGGAGGAGGAGGAGGAGGAGGAGGAGGAGGAGGAGGAGGAGGAGGAGGAGGAGATTGGATTTATACCCCACCCTTCACTTGGAGTCTCAGAGCGGCTTACAAACTCCTTTCCCTTCCCCTCCCCACAACAGACACCCTGCGAGGTAGGTGGGGCTGAGAGAACTCTGACAGAAATTGCTCTTTTTCAAGGACAGCTCTTGCCAGAGCTTGTGACTGACCCAAGGTCACATCAGCCGGTGCAAGTGGAGGAGTGGGGAATCAAACCCGGTTCTCCCAGATTACAGTCTGCACACTTAACCACTACACCAAACTGGCTCACCAAACTGGCTCAGGAATGTGAAGAAAGAGCAGCTGAAATCGGAAGAGAAAGGCAGACAGGCTTTGGCGGAGATTTGGCTTAAGGATCTTGAGGCGCAGGAACGCTCCCTCCGGGTACCTGTTGTGGTGTACCGGACCTCCTGCTTCGTGGGAATTCCTCTGGCTTCTACCCACTCTCAGCTCTGCCAGGATATTTATCATTAAAGCTGATAGTACGAAGACACCAGAAGGCTCCAGGGTTTTCTCTTTTCAAGGGGAAGCAGCCCTGGTAAACGGTATCCCTCAGAGTTTCTTACCACTTGAAGAAGCGGTGTGGGGAGGGCTATAACCAATGCTCCCTCTAAGCTGTGGAGTCTTGTGAGCAAAAATTCTACTTTGTGAACTCACTGGCATTAAAGTTGTAAGTGAGCAATTTGGCAACTGCATAAATTAGTTTGCTCTGGAGCCCTCCCTTCCTGCACTAAGGCGAAAATGTGTGAGCTGGAGGCTAAAAACTGTGAGCTAGCTCACACCCACTCAGCTTAGAGGGAACACTGGATATAACAAGTCTTTCCTCCAGAGAAGGAATTGCAAGGCTAGATCTAATGGGTGGAAATTACAAGGGGGTTGTTACCTGCTAAATATCAGGAGAAACTTCCTAACTGTAAGAGTGGTTGAGCAGTGGAACAGTCTGCCTCGGGAGGTGGTGGATGCTCCTTCGCTGGATGTTTTCAAGCGGAAGCTGGGCGACCATCTTTCGGGTATGTTGAAGGTATGTAAGGCTATCTTTCGGCTCTGCTCCTGCAGAGTGCAGGGGGTTGGACTAGATGACCTCTAAGATCCCTTCCAGCTCTAACATTCTGTGATTCTATGAAGAATCACAGTTTTCTCCTGGCTGCATATTCGAACTCACCCTGACAAAAGGACCATTTCCCAGAGTCAAACCAAAGTCCAGATCTTGAACAGCTTTGGATGGCTACTATGCACGTCACTGGTGCCCAGCTGGAGAGGGTTGCCGGGGGGGGGGGAGCCAGCCAAAATGTTTGGCATTTGGGCCAGCCAATCAGCATGAACGATTCATCCCATTGGATCCCATCTGGGACTCCTCTCTGGGCCTCCGGACTACCAAAAGGCAAGATTTGTATACTTGCTGTCCTCTCCCTTAGCGGGACCGGAACCCATACCTCCTGGGACCGTGCCCTTGTGTTTCTCCATGTTGTATTGATGACAGGTTTCTGCCCTTTTTTCCTGGCAAAAGGATGCCTTTCCCCCACCCGGACCGCAGTGCGGGAGGGAGAATTTGGCACTGTGTTCCGGCTACCTCTGCTAAGTGAAGCTATGGAGCAATGGGGCAGGGGCGAGGCGGTTGGAATGGGCCATGTAAACTCCCTGTGCGTCCACTTTGCAAATACACTGCTGTATCGGGATGTGCTTGCGCCCACATCCCTGGTGCTCCTACGTTGCTCACACCACGATCCTCACAGTGATGTACGCCATTTGTTCCTCCTGGCTTTGTGTCTGTTGATTCCAGCACAGGCAGGAGTTCCCCCCTAAGCCCTTTCTTACTCACCTAACTGAAAAAGAACATAAATAAGAACCAAAGAGAAGCCAATGTTGGATCAGGCCAATGGCCCATCTAGTCTAACACTCTGTCACACAGGGGCCAAAAATACCAGGGGCCACCAGGAGGTCCAGCAGTGGGGCCAGGACACTAGAAGCCCTCCCACTGCCGCCCCCCCAGCACCAAGAATACAGAGCATCACTTGCCCCGGACTGAGAGCTCATATAAGAACATAAGAGAAGCCAATGTTGAATCAGGCCAGTGGCCCATCTAGTCTAACACTCTGTCACACAGGGGCCAAAAATACCAGGGGCCACCAGGAGGTCCAGCAGTGGGGCCAGGACACTAGAAGCCCTCCCACTGCCGCCCCCCCAGCACCAAGAATACAGAGCATCACTTGCCCCGGACTGAGAGCTCATATAAGAACATAAGAGAAGCCAATGTTGAATCAGGCCAGTGGCCCATCCAGTCCAACACTCTGTCACACAGTGGCCAAAAATACCAGGTGCCATCAGGAGGTCCAGCAGTGGGGCTGGGACACTAGAAGCTAGTTATCATTATGGTAGTCTAAGATTTGGGATTTCTATGAAATGGACAAAATTTCTGATAAAGTTTATCTTCCAAACGCTCTGATCTGCTCTTGAAATGGTTACCTTTCCTTGAACCTGTTTTTAATGATGATATACCCTCAGGTTACTCTGTACCACAAAAGTATTACGAAGTTCCTCACTTTATGTAAGTTATACTGTTCCTAGTTATTCGTTTATACCTTCAGGTTTACCTGTAAGAATGAATGTTGTTATTGTTTTAATATATAAAATTAATAAAAATTTATTTTAAAAAATGGAATTTTTGCTCACATGACTCCATAGCTTAGCGGGAGCATTGGTTTTACAACCCACCCAACCCAGTGGCAGATTAACCATTAAGCAAACTAGGCATGTGTTTAGGGCGCCAGGGCCAAAGGGGGCATCGCAGAGTTGGGAAAAGGGTGGAAAAATGTAGAAAAATGCCTTTCAGGTCACGAATATTGGAACTTTGATAGATTTAACTTGTGAAATATTAAAACAGATGTTGTATTGAATTTTTGTAGAACTTTATGTAGCCAAAGCTTGACTTAGTTTTGTAGAACTTTATGTAGCCAAAGCTTAGCTTGGCTTGACCAGTGGGGCCATTTATTCGTGTTATATCATACGAATAAATTGTTGGTATTGCTGCAGCCTGCATTGTATATCTGATCAGACAGGTCAACCACTAAAATGGACTGGGGTCAGTGTGGAAAGGGGGGGGCACCAAGATCGGTCAGTGCTGTTTAGGGCCCCAGTGAGCCTTCATCCACCCCTGCACCCACCTCCAGATGGCAGAGCTCGGTTCCCCCAGAGCAAATGGGGGACGGACGGACTCCATGCCCTTGTAATCGGCGTTCCCTCTAAGCTGAGTTACTGTGAGCTAGCTCATAATTTTTTAGCCTCCGGCTCACGCATTCTGGTCTTCACTCAGGAAGGGAGGGCTCCAGCGCAAACTGGTTTATGCAGCGGCCAAACCGCTGGCTCACAACTTTAATGCTTAGAACAGATAAAAGGAAGGACTTCTCCACCCAAAGAGTGATTAACATATGGAATTCACTGCCACAGGAGGTGGTGGCAGCTGCAAGCATGGACAGTTTCAAGAGGGAATTAGATAAACATATGGAGCAGAAGTCCATCAATGGCTATTAGCCACAGGATATAGAATGAGAACTCTCAGTCTGGGGCAGGTGATGCCCTGTATCCTTGGTGCTGGAGGGGGCAGCAGTGGGAGGGCTGCTAGTGTCTTGGCCCCACTGCTGGACCTCCTGATGGCAACTGGTATATTTTGGCCGCTGTGTCACAGAGTGTTGGACTAGACGGGCCATTGGCCTCATCCAACATTGGCTTCTCTTATGTTCTTATGTAATGCCCAGTAGCTCACAAAGCAGAATTTTGGCTCACAACCCCACAGCTTAGGGGAGCATTGCTTGTAATCCCACCTGCGGTCCCCACCCCCACCCCCCAAACCGGCCCTTTCGCAGAATCCACTTCCCAGTCAATCAAAGGTTTAATAGGGTCCAGGACCCAGCCAATAGCCACCAAAGCCATCACAACAAAACAAGGTACCCAATTCAGCCAAACGCCCCCCGTTTTAAAATCTCAAGAACCCACGTCCCAAATGTCCAGCCGGGGTTTGCCATCCGGGAGTTGGCAACCCCAGGAAAACCGTGGTGGCCGAGTAGGATCCCAGCTTCCCCCCCCACCCCCGTCCAAAATCTCAAAGGTGACCCCCCCCCCGCGCGCAATGACTCACTTGCAAGGCAGCCACACTCCGATCCGGCTGCAAGGCTTTTCCCCGCTTCTTTGCACACCCGAAGCCCCTTCCCCGCTCTCTTTCCCCATTCAGGAGCAAACCCCCTGCCCCCTCCCCTCCCCTCCCCTCCCCGGGGAGGAAAGCGCCTCCTCCCCTCTTCTCCGCACCCCCCCCCCGCCTCTCTAGCAAAAGGGCGCTCCACGTTTAACCCTTGCGGTCCTGCAGAGGAAGGAAGGCCTGTTTCCCCGCCTCTCTCCAGCAGGAGCTGCAAGCCAGGCCGCCGTCAGGTCGGCACCGACGCCCTGTGCAGCTCAAAGGGGGCTGCTCGGGAGTAGCTCTGCACGTGGGGCTACGCGCCTGGAGGGGGATCCCGCGCTGCGTTCAGCCCTCGCGGAAAATAGGAGGCTGCAGGCTGGCTCCCGGCTCCTTCTCCCTCCGCCTAGTTGTGTTTTTGTTGTTTTTGTTAAGGACCGTAAAACTCAACTTTGGGGGGAGGGAGATTGTGTGAGATACATAAGAACATAAGAGAAGCCAATGTTGGATCAGGCCAATGGCATCACTTTGCCCCGACCTGAGAGTTCATATAAGAACATAAGAGAAGCCAATGGTGGATCAGGCCCAACACTCTGTCACACAGTGGCCAAAAACACCAGGGGCCATCAGGAGGTCCAGCAGTGGGGCCAGGACACTAGAAGCCCTCCCACTGTTGACCCCACCCCAGCAAGCTCCAAGAATACAGAGCATCCCTGCCCTAGACATAAGAACATAAGAGAAGCCATGTTGGATCAGGCCAATGGCCCGTCCAGTCCAACACTTTGTGTCACACAGTGGCCAAAAACACCAGGGGCCATCAGGAGGTCCAGCAGTGGGGCCAGAACACTAGGAGCCCTGCCACGGTTGCCCCCCCCAGCACCAAGAAGACAGAGCATCTCTTGCCCCAGACTGAGAATTTGTATAAGAACATAAGAAAAGCCAATGTTGAATCAGGCCAATGGCCCCTCCAGTCCAACACTTTGTGTCACACAGTGGCCAAAAACACCAGGGGGCATCAGGAGGTCCAGCAGTGGGGCCAGGACACTAGAAGCCCTCCCATTGTTGCCCCCCCTGCAAGCTCCAAGAATACAGAGCATCCCTGCCCTAGACATAAGAACATAAGAGAAGCCAATGTTGGATCAGGCCAATGGCATCACTTTGCCCCGACCTGAGAGTTCATATAAGAACATAAGAGAAGCCAATGGCCCATCCAGTCCAACACTCTGTCACACAGTGGCCAAAAACACCAGGGGCCATCAGGAGGTCCAGCAGTGGGGCCAGGACACTAGAAGCCCTCCCACTGTTGACCCCCTGCAAGCTCCAAGAATACAGAGCATCCCTGCCCTAGACATAAGAACATAAGAGAAGCCATGTTGGATCAGGCCAATGGCCCGTCCAGTCCAACACTTTGTGTCACACAGTGGCCAAAAACACCAGGGGCCACCAGGAGGTCCAGCAGTGGGGCCAGGACACTAGAAGCCCTCCCACTGTTGACCCCCCCCAAGCACCAAGAATACAGAGCATCACTTGCCCCAGCCTGAGAGTTCATATAAGAACATAAGAGAAGCCAATGTTGGATCAGGCCAATGGACCATCCAGTCCAACACTCTGGGTCACACAGTGGCCAAAAATACCAGGTGCCCCATCAGGAGGTCTAGCAGGGGCCAGGACACTAGAAGCACTCCCACTGTTGCCCCCTCCAGCACCAAGAATACAGAGCATCACCTGCCCCAGACTGAGAGTCCCTATCTATACCTTGTGGCTAATAGCCACTGATGGACCTCCGCTCCATATGCTTATCTAATTCCCTCTTGAAACTGTCCATGCTTGTAGCCGCCGCCACCTCCTGTGGCAGTGAATTCCATATGTTAATCACTCTTTGGGTGAAAAAGTCCTTCCTTTTATCTGTTCTAACCTGACCACTGAACAATTTCATGGAGTGCCCACGAGTCCTTGTATTGTGAGAAAGGGAGAAAAGATCTCTTTCTCAACCTACTCTATCCCATGCATCATCTTACAAACCTCGATCACGTCACCCCTCAGCCGTCGTTTCTCCAAGCTAAAGAGCCCCAAGCGCCTCAACCTTTCCGATTCTTTAGATAGGGGAGGAGTGCTGCAGATGACGGACCTTCTTTCTGTTGCCCCCCTTGGAGAGAGAAAACGCAGGACCCCAAATGCCGCCAGAAAGAACCCAGCTTGGGAGTTTTTCCTATAGACTAGGACATGTTTCTGCAGTACCATGGGGTGGTTTTCTTTCGTTTCAACGTAAAAATCATATGCATTCATGAGGTTCCAAGCGGATCCAACTTTTACCTTCCCACCCCACTTTTCCAAAATGAGCGCCAAGGGTTAAAGAGACAGAGAGAGCCGCGGTCCTAGAGAGGCATCCAAAGATGGAGGGGGGTACTGCAGAGGGAAGCCATCTCCTCCTCCTCCTCCTCCTCCTCCCCTGGCAAGAAAGCCCCTCTGAGTCTGGCGGGCTTCTGCTGGAACGGCTGGCAGGAAATCTGGTGAGCCCAAAGAGGCTTTGGAGGGGGTGGGAATTGGGGGGCTGCAATGAAACAGCAAGGGGGGGATGTAGCAGGGGGTGAAGGAGGGCACCCCCCCCCAGTTTCTGCCTAGCATCCCTTTGGTTCCTCCCCCCGCCCCCGTTCTCCTGCCCCACGGAGAGCCGCTTGTCCCCCTTTGTGCAAAGCCACGTGGTTCCTGCAGCGGACTTGCGCGCGGGATCTGAATCCGGCACTTTTGGAGATTGGAGAACATTCAAGTGGTTTCCAGAGGCGCATTTAGGAAGGAGTGGGGGCTGAGAGTGAGATTTTGGGGTGGGGGAGAAGAAAGGAGCAGATCGAGGAGGGGGAAGGAGCAGTGGGGGAGGCGCTGAGGGGAGAGCTGGGGGGCAGGGGGGCTGAAAGAAAGGCTGAGGGAGCTGGGGAAGGGGGTTGCTAAGGGGGCGCAGGGACTGTTCCACTGGACCCCCAGAAGACCCGCAGGAAGAAGAATCTCAAGAGTGCAAAAGGGGGTTTTTGGGAAGAAATCCTTCTTCTCTGCATCCAGCAGTGCGGGAAGGCTCACCATTAAAGTCTCCTCTAGTCTAGATAGTGTGTAGCTGCAATAAAGAAGGCCAACGCTATGCTGGGGATTATTAGGAAGGGAATTGAAAACAAACCAGCCAGTATCATCATGCCCCTGTATAAATCAGTAGTGCGACCTCATTTGGAATACTGTGCACAGTTCTGATCACCACATCTCAAAAAGGATATTGTAGCATTGGAAAAAGTGCAGAGAAGGGCATCTAGAATGATAAAAGGGTTGGAACACCTTCCCTATAAAGAAAGGTTAAAACGCTTGGGGCTCTTCAGCTTGGAGAAACGACGGCTGAGGGGTGACATGATCGAGGTTTATAAGATTATGAATGGGATTGAGCAGGTTGAGAAAGAAGTACTTTTCTCCCTTTCTCACAATACAAGAACTCGTGGGCACTCAATGAAATTGCTGAGCAGTCGGGCTAGAACAGATAAAAGGAAGTCCTTCTTCACCCAAAGAGTGATTAACATATGGAATTCACTGCCACAGGAGGTGGTGGCAGCTACAAGCATGAACAGTTTCAAGAGGGAATTAATAAACATATGGAGCAGAAGTCCACCAGTGGCTATTAGCCACAGGGTATAGATGGGAACTCTCAGTCTGGGGCAGGTGATGCACTCTATTCTTGGTGCTGGAGGGGGCAGCAGTGGGAGGGCTTCTGGTGCCCTGGCCCCACCGCTGGACCTCCTGATGGCACCTGGTATTTTTGGCCGCTGTGTGACAGAGTGTTGGACTAGATGGGCCATTGGCCTGATTCAACATTGGCTTCCCTTATGTTCTTATGTTCACCCCAGCGGGTTTTCTTTTCCCGGGTATGGGGCGTGGGAGCCAGTTTATTTTTCTAATTTGCCAGCTGGCTAGTGTAAGGGCTAAACCACAGGCCTATCGGACTATACCACTGTATTAATATAGAATTGATACAGTGGTATAGTCCGATAGGCCTGTGTTTTTTGGTTTTTTGGTTGACAGTTTTTAAAACACTGGAACCATTCACTGTTGAGCCCCGGGACTGGACTGCAGGTAGTTTGGGGGCAGCATTCCCTCTAAGCTGAGTTAATGTGAGCCAGCTCATCGTTTTTTTTAGCCCCCGGCTCACCCAGGTTTCGCCTTCGCTCGGGAAGGGATGGCCCCGGGGCAAACTGATCGATACAGTAGCCCAAGCGCTCTCTCACAACTTTTAAGGCCAGCCGTTGCTCGCAAAGTAGAATTTTCGCTCGCAAGACTCCGCAGCTCTTTTCTCCTTTTCCCCCACCCCTGGCAAGGATTCGAGGCAGCTTCCCTTGAGACTGCAGGTGGAGGAACACATTTTAGGAGACTTCCCTCTGCTAAAATCTCCCCACTACAAAAAGCCTCCTGGCCAGCCCAGGCAGAGAGTGCAAACACTTTTTCCCTAATGGGCTATTTTTCTGTGTGCAGGGAGACATTAATTCCGAGCTGGAGTCTCTCACCTGCCGCCTCCAGTCAGGAACTCCGTCCCCTCAAGGCTCTCCCACCTCATTCCCAGCACATTCTCCTAAAAGTTGGGGGCAGGGCAGGCAGGAGGGTCTTGGCTTCTCTCAGAGGGGAGGAGGGAGGGGTGCGGCCTCCGGCAAGGAAAGGGAGTCTTCTCCCAGGAACGGATTGGCAAAGTCTTGCGAGGAAGCATTGATAAGAACATAAGAGAAGCCAATGTTGGATCAGGCCAACGGCCCATCCAGTCCAACACTGTGTCACACAGTGGCCAGAAATACCAGGTTGGTGTAGTGGTTAAGTACGCGGACTCTTAATCTGGGAGAACCGGGTTCAATTCCCCACACCTCCGCTTGCACCTGCTGGATGACCTTGGGCAAGCCACAGTTCTGTCAGAGCTGTTCTTGAAAAAGAGTCGTCCTTGAGAGAGTTCTCTCAGCCCCACCTACCTCACAGGGTGTCTGTCATGGGGAGGGGAAGGGAAAGGAGTTTGTAAGCCGCTCTGAGACTCCCTTGGGTAGTGAAGGGCAGGGTATAAATCCAATCTCTTCTTCTCTTCTCAGGTGGCATGAGGAGGTCCAGCAGTGGGGCCAGGACCCTAGAAGCCCTCCCACTGTTGCCCCCCCCCCCAGCACCAAGAATACAGAGCATCACCTGCCCCAGACTGAGAGTTCCTATCTATACCCTGTGGCTAATAGCCACTGGTGGACCTCTGCTCCATCTGTTGATCCAATTCCCTCTCGAAACTCTCCATGCTTGTAGCTGCCACCACCTCCTGTGGCAGTGAATTCCAGGTGTGAATCACTCTTTGGGCAGGAGGAGGATGGATGTGTAAGGAAGGCAGGAATTTCCCCACGCAGAATGGCCAGTTGAGGGGAGAGATGTGGGGCCGAACGCTCCGGAGCCTTGATAGATGAAATCCAGAATCGTGAATTCTACCCTGAATCCAATCTGGAGGGAGGTTCACTCCAGGGACTGGCACAGAAAACGTGTGTGGAGGAAAAAGGGTTTCCCATATCCTCTCTTTCTTTTCTTTTCTCTCCCTCCCCAGGCAGGAGCAGAAGGACACCCCAGATGCCTCCTCCGCCCTCTCCTCTGTGCGCTGAAGGGAAAAGAGCCGCCATGCAGCCAGCTCAGGTATTTGGGGGGGGGGGGGGCATCACTGGGGAGACGTGCGGCAGACAGTAAAGGATGCTTTCTGCTTGGTTGTAATGCTCAGAGGATCGGGCTCCTTTCCATTGATTCTAGCGTTCCCCTCTGGGAAGGCAGAAAAATAGTCACTCCCTGTCTAGGATGGTTTATGCAGGACGGATTAGAACATTACCTTTGATATGGCCCAACTCCAAATGTCTCCGTCACAATACTGAATGTCCCACAGAAGCCTATTTAGTCCTTTATCCTCCGGACACCTCTGGCCTCTTCCCCAGAAGGCTGGTAGCCCACTGCGGCTGAGGATGGCCCCTCGAATTCCAAGATGATCCAAAGGAGGGTGGCCGGGGGGGGGGGGAGATGTCCCCAGGGTGGCTCTTCCACTATGAATTGACTCTCTCTGTTTCTGGCTTCCCCCCCATGGACCAGCTGCCCAGTGATGTGAAGAAATTGCTTCCTTCTCTTCCTCCTTGCAGGCCGGGGTGTCCTTTGAGGAGGTGGCCGTGTACTTCACCCGGGGGGAGTGGACCCTGCTGCGCCCGGCCCAGAGAGCTCTCTACAAGGAGGTCATGCTGGAGAACTTTGGGAACGTGGCCTCTCTGGGTGAGGAGGGTCCTTTTCTCCTTCTTGCGCTGAGGAGTGACCATAAGGAAGCCGTGAAGGAGGAGGGACGTGGTCAACCTGTCTGCCCTGGTCCCAGTGGCCGGTCTCTGCCCCCTCCGCGATCCTTCCTCCGATGTGGGAAGGGTCCAGCGCTCTCCTTGCCAAGAGAGGGAGAGCCCCTGCCTGGCAGTCCTGGGCCTGAGCCACGTGAGAGGGCATCAGGAGAGGTGCCAAGGGAGGCCTGGTCTGGAGGTGGTGGTGGGGCGGTCTAAGCAGGGGGCTTCCCTCCGGTCTGGTCCTGGCCTCCCCTGGGCTGAGAAGTGGCTGTGGAAGGGACTCTGCCGTCTTTTCGGTCATCTTAGCTCTCAGCTGGCCTTTCCGTCTCAGCCCCATTACTTGCCTGTGGTGTGTTTCTGGAGGGACAGTCGATCTGGCTTGGAATTGTCAAATTTATGGGCACACAGAAGAAGAGGTCTGATTTTGTTGGTTTCCCTCCCTGATCAACAGGACCTCTGATTGCCAAACCTGACCTCATATCCCGGCTGGAAGAGGAGGAAGGGCTGTTTCTCCCGGACCGTGATGAAGAGGAGGGATTGACAGGTAGGGGCTGAAGATCTCTTGGGACTGTGCGTCACTTGCACTTTTTTGGAATGCCTGCTGGATTTCTGTGGCCTTGTTTATCCTCACAGTTTTCCCTGATAAGGTCTTGGAGGAATTGTGGATGTTGAAATGCCACCTGTAGATCTTCAACCCAGGTCAAGAGGCAGTTTCCTTCTGTCTCCTCTTATGGCCCTTGTGCCAAGTCCAGGTCAGTCCTGTCCACTCTGGAAGGCAGCGTCTTTCTGGCCAGGGCTTTTGCCAGCCCTGTTTGGCCTGAGATCCCTTTCACTAGAGATGCCAGGCCTTGACACTGGCTCTCTGGGCCTGCAAAGCAAAGCACGTGCTCTATGGCAGAGACATGACTCAAAGCGACCCCAGATGGCTATCATGCGACCACAACCCCAGCATGAAGCGGTTGTGCGTGTGATTCTGAAGGGTGTGGTGCATAAGAACGTAAGACAAGCCAATGTTGGATCAGGCCAATGGCCCAACCAGTCCAACACTCTGTCACACAGTGGCCAAAAATACCAGGTGCCATCAGGAGGTCCACCAGTGTGACCAGGACTCTAGAAGCCCTCCCACTGCTGCCCCCTCCCCAGCACCAAGGATACAGAGCATCCCTTGCCCCAGATTGAGAGTTCACATAAGAACATAAGAGAAGCCAATGTTGGGTCAGGCCAATGGCCCATCCAGTCCAACACTGTGTGTCACACAGTGGCCAAAAATACCAGATGCCATCAGGAGGTCCACCAGTGGGGCCAAGACACCAGAAGCCCTCCCACTGTTGGCCCCCCCCTTGCCACACACCAAGAAGACAGAGCCTCACTTGCCCCAGAGTCCCTATCTATACCCTGTGGCTAATAGCCACTGATGGACCTCTGCACCATATGTTTACCTAATTCCCTCTTGCAGTATGCCAATAGAAAATCCAGCCTTTTCCAGAGGAAGTCCTACCTTTCGTAGGGTATATTGAAACCCCAGTCAGGATTCGTCTCGTCTGATTAATACCCAATTGCATGTGGTCTGGATCTGCCCACCAGGAAGCTGTGCCAGTTTGGCGTGGCGGTTAAGTGCGCGGACTCTAAATCTGGGAGAACTGGCTTTGATTCCCCACTCCTCCACTTGCAGCTGCTGGATGACCTTGGGCCAGCCACAGTTCTGTCAAAGCTGTTCTCTCAAGGACAATTTCTGTCAAAAGCTCTCTCAGCCCCACCTACCTCACAGTGTGTCTGTTGTGGGGAGGGGAAGGGAAGGGAGTTTGTAAGCCGCTCTGAGACTCTTGAGTGAAGGGCGGGGTATGAATCCAGTCTCTTCTTCTTCTTTACGTAGCCCAGCAAATATGCAGGAGGGGTTTTAGGAAAGGGGGATCTACACAGCATATTTCCTCTCAGGGTTGGGGGAAGTGACCAGGGACAAAGCAATTATGGGTTGCATTGGAGGAGCAGGCAGGCTGGCCCAGTGCCGATTTGGAAATCGCACTCTGACTCCTGAGTGTGGGTTCACTTTTGGGGTGTACGCTTGACCTTTTTTTTTTTAAGAGAGGCACCGAACTCATTTGCTGCAAGAGCCGGATCTCCTATAAAAATGCCACTTTGTCCCTGGTCACTCCTCCAGTGCCTCTTTTCTCAAAGTACGATTGCCTCAGTTTAGCCACTTTAGCTTCTAGGGAGATTTCAGGCTTGATTTGACCTCGAGGATACTGATTTGTGTTTTTGGTGGTCCACAGTAGGCGGGAAACTATCCTCCAACACCACAATTTGAAGGAATTTACTTTGCTTGTCCTGAGGGATTTGTTTTGCTTGTCCTGATCTCAGTAGAAGGCGGTAAGAAACCGCCCCCCTCCCAAGCCCTTTCCCTCTCCATTCCTTTTTCAGCGGGAGTTTCCTCTCTGCTGCCCCCATCTTTAGACTTGCAGTCTGTCAGCTGGCATAAAAGAACCGGCCGACAGAGTGGCCTCCCGTCCACTAGGTGGCCCTAAGCGATTGCCTAAGAGGGGCCAGTCTGCTCTGACACCTTCCTAGTCTCTACTCTGCCACCCTCCCTAGCCTGACTGCCCACCAGGACATCCGAGCACAGGGAAACTCAAAAAGGAAAAAACCCCACATCCCTCTTTCCCAAGATCTAAAATTTACCTCTGTAATATTAAAGAGAAGGAACTTCATCATTTCAGCCTTCTTCTTCTCATTAGACTACCTTCTTCTCCCTCTGTACATTTCTTCAGACCCTCTGCATGAATGGCTGTCTCTCTTTTAACAAACGCCCTTCTTCTTTCTCCCTTCTAAAGTCCTTGTCCTCTCTGCCCGGTTGTTGGCCCTCCAGAGGAACTGGCTGGCCACTGTGTGAGGCTGGATGCTGGACTAGATGGACCTTCACTGGTCTGATCCACCAGGGCTCTTCTGATGTTCTGATGAGCACTACTGGTGGTGGTCACATACAGCTCATAGCTAAAACCAGTTCAGTGCGTCATTAACAACCTATGCTGGACGATGATACGTCTCTCTCACAGGCATTGGGAGGCAAACCTTTTCTTGCCTCTTAACTTTAAAGAACTTCTAACCCAGAACAAACCCTTTCCTAACAAGGACACAGAATCTGGGACCAGGGCCTGCCGCAAACCCTAAGTTCATCTGAAAAACACCATCACAAGGCCTGACAGTATCAGCCATACCATCTCGGATTCATCCCCTTGTTCTCTTCCGAGGTGGTCCATGCCAGCAAATAGCAGCAGTGGCCTTCCACTCCGTTAGCTGAACAAACACATCAGCCCCTCCACAAAAGACTAAATGAACCCAAGCGTTGCAGTCATTAAACAGAGAAGCGTAAAGGAGAAATTAAAATGCTTGATTGCCGAGCTTCAGTATGTTCAGGAATTCAGAACAACGGACCTCATAGGGCTGGGCGGAGTCATAGCTCACAGAAGCAAATTTTCCGCCTGTGAGCATTTCTGTTCTGCCCCGAGGCATTTCCCCTTTGTTCTAATCTAGCTAATTCCAGTGTGCATGGGTACCTCTGCATCCCGAGTTCCGTTTCTGCAACTCCCCTCCCACCCTCTGACTTGGGATATAAAGACTGAGAGATCCCCATTCTGAACCAAATATGATGAAGGGAACCTTAACTATCAAAGTTTATACCCAGAAAACCTTAAGAACATAAGAACATAAGAGAAGCCAATGTTGAATCAGGCCAATGGCCCATCTAGTCCAACACTCTGTCACACAGCGGCCAAAATATACCAGGTGCCATCAGGAGGTCCAGCAGTGGGGCCAGGACACCAGAAGCCCCTCCCACTGTTGCCCCCCCCAGGCACCAAGAATAGAGTGCATCACCTGCCCCAGACTGAGAGTTCCCATCTATATCCTGTGGCTAATAGCCACTGGTGGACTTCTGCTCCATATGTTTATCTAATTCCCTCTTGAAACGGCCCATGCTTGTAGCTGCCACCACCTCCTGTGGCAGTGAATTCCATATGTTAATCACTCGTTGGGTGAAGAAGTCTTTCCTTTTATCTGTTCTAACCCGACTGCTCAGCAATTTCATGGAGTGCCCATGAGTTCTTGTATTGTGAGAAAGGGAGAAAAGGACTTCTTTCTCCAACCTGCTCAATCCCATTCATAATCTTATAAACCTCGATCATGTCACCCCTCAGCCATCGTTTCTCCAAGCTAAAGAGCCCCAAGCGTTTTAACCTTTCTTCATAGGGAAGGTGTTCCAACCCTTTTATCATTCTAGTTGCCCTTCTCTGCACTTTTTCCAATGCTATAATATCCTTTTTGAGATGTTGCGACCAGAACTGTACACAATATTCCAAATGAGGTCGCACCAATGATTTATACAGGGGCATGATGATACTGGCCTGGATATTCTGCCCCGAGGCATTTCCCCTTTGTTCTAATCTAGCTAATTCCAATGTGCATGGGTACCTCTGCACCCTGAGTTCCATTTCTGCAACTCCCCTCCCACCCTCTGACGGGGATATAAAGACTGAGAGATTCCCATTCTGGACCAAATATGACAAAGGAAGCTTTAACTATCAAAAGCTTATACCCAGAAAACCTTGTTAGTCCTTAAATGCTACAGGACTCAGAATTAGGTATTTGTGAAAAGTGCCGTATCCTCACACCAGGTATCCCTTTCTTTCAGCAGGAGATGTGCGGCAGTCAGCAAATGGAGCAGAGGACCACCCTTTGATGGAGAAAGAGGATACCTATTCAGATGTGAAAGAAACATTTGAATATTTGGACGCACCAAGGAAGGAGGAGGGGAAACACCCACCGAAGAGGAGGAAGAATTCCGGTCTTTTACAGGGGGACGACTCTCTACAGCACAATATGCGTCGAGACAACAGGAGTGAGTGCACTGCAAGCAGGGAAAATGCCAACGAAATACCTGTTATTAATATACAACAAAGGATGTGTAACGGAAAGAAAATAAATAAATGCCTGGAATGTGGGAAAAGTTTCAGACAGAGAGCACACCTTGCTTCCCATCAAAGAATTCACACAGGGGAGAAACCGTACAAATGCCTGGATTGTGGGAAAAGCTTCAGTCACAGTTCCAGTCTTACTTCCCATCAAAGAATTCACACAGGGGAGAAACCATATACATGCCTGGAGTGTGGGAAACGCTTCACCGACAGTTCCAGTTTTACTCGCCATCAAAGGATTCACACAGGGGAGAAACCGTACAAATGCCTGGAGTGTGGGAAAAGCTTCAGTCGGAGTGACATTCTTATTTCCCATCAAAGAATTCACACTAGGGAGAAATCATACAACTGCTTGGAGTGTGGGAAAAGTTTCAGTCAGAGTGACAGTCGTACTTTCCGTAAAAGAATTCATGTAGGGAAGAACTCATACAAATGCCCGGAGTGCGGAAAAGGCTTCAGACAAAGTTCACACCTTCGTGTTCATAAAAAAATTAGCGCACGGGAGAAACGGTATAAATGCCTGGACTGTGGGAAAAGCTTCTATGACAGTGGAAGACTTAATTCCCACCAAAGAAGTCACACAGGGGAGAAACCATATAAATGCCTGGAGTGTGGGAAAAGTTTTGGAAGAAAAGATACCCTCTTCTCCCATCGAAGAATTCACACAGGGGAGAAACCATACAAATGTTTGGAGTGTGGGAAAAGCTTTAGTTACAGTAACATTCTTTCTTCCCATCAAAGAATTCACACAGGGGAAAAGCCATACAAATGCTTGGAGTGTGGGAAAAGGTTTCGTCAGAGTGGTAAACTGTCTTCCCATCGAAGAATTCACACAGGGGAGAAACCATACAAATGCCTGGAGTGTGGGAAAAGTTTCAGTCGCAGTACACACCTCAGTGTCCATCAGAAAATTCACACGGGAGAACCCATATAGTGTGGTAAAAACTTCAGTCACACTGGAAGCCTTACTTCCCATAAGGGAATTCACAAAGGGGAGAAACCATAGAAATCCCTGGAGTTTGGAAAAAGCTTCAGTCACAATTCACACATGGGGAGAAACCATATAAATGCACGGTGTGGAAAAGGGTTCATTTGGAGTGCACACTTTAATGGCCATCAAAAACCCCACCGAGTGGAGAAACCATACAAATGCATGAAGTTTGGGAAAGCTGTGGTCTGTCACAGTCAGTGTACCCTCTAAGGTGTGGCATGGCATGAGCAGAAATTCTACTTGAGCTACTGGCATAAAAGTTGCGACTGAGCCTACCTCACAAGGTTGCTGTGAGGATTAAAATGGAAGAGAAGAGAGTACAAACTGCTAAGTTTCCCCATAGGGGAGGAAAGCAGGATCTAGATGAAGTAGCTACATAATTAAGAAATAAATAAGAAAAGTGTACAAACTACGGTCTCAGAGACAGGAAGCTGGGGGTGGGATTCTAACCATGGAAGCATTTTCTGTGGTGGGAGAGGAAAGGGTATGGGGGTGAGAGAACCCATATATTGCACCCATGGAGGGGGGGGAGGTATCCGGTAAACTCCAAGGTCTAAGTCAGAATGCCAGTCTGGTGTAGTGGTTAAGTGCGCGGACTCTAATCTGGGAGAACCGGGTTTGATTCCCCACTCCTCTGCTCGCAGCTGCTGGATGATCTGGGGCAACCCACAGTTCTGACAAGAGCTGTTCTTGGAAAAGAGCAGTTTCTGTCAGAGCTCTCTCAGCCCCACCGACCTCACAGGGTGTCTGTTGTGGGGAGGGGAAGGGAAAGGAGTTTGTAAGCCGCTCTGAGACTCCGGGTGAGGGGTGGGGTATAAATCCAATCTCCTCCTCCTCCTCCTCTTCTTCTTCTTCTTCCTGCTTTCATTTTCTTTTGCTAGATCCCAGGTCAGATAGTAGGCTGTACTGTTCTACTGCTCTGTGTTGGTACTTAGTATGAAATAAAGCTTTGGCTTGTCAAAAACAGCTTGAGACTGTGGGTCAATACACTTTCTCCAAATGGGATCATATAAACAGTATCTTTAAATACCCCCCCCCCAATTGTGTATGAAAAGTGGCATGATTCACTAAACTCTTTCTGCATATAAATTCTGCCAAGTATCTTGTGAATCAAGCCTCTCAAAAAAAATCTTAGAGAAATGAGTAAGCCAATGCAGCACAAAACACTGGGCTAAAAATCTCGATGGTATAAGAGAACATGAGGTGCTAAAGGCAGGAACCTTTTGTTCATGTAATGAAATGACTGAGCATCACCCCTTAAGCCAAAGTAACACAGCAATTAGTCGTTGTAGATTTTCCGGGTTGTGTGGCCGTAGTCTTGGCATTGTAGGACCTGATGTTTCGCCAGCAGCCGTGACTGGCATCCTCAGAGGTATAACACAGAAAGATGGAGCACTCTCTGTGTCAAGGTGAGAAGAAAAATGGTAGGCAGGTAATTTATATCTACAAGTCATAATGACTCAGCCCTACCCCACCTTCCTGAGTAGATATAAATTGCTTGCCTACCATTTGCTTCCATCAGGAAGATGGAGTACTCTCTGTGTCAAGGTGAGAAGAAAAATGGTAGGCAAGCAATTTATATCTCTATAAAGAGGAGAGTGGCGAGAGAGTGAAACGTACAAGACCTCAGGGGTCACAACCCACTAATACCCTGCTCCATACGAACTTAAGGTGGCTCAGGAAGGGCCAAGGGCCTGGAGGAGTCTGGAGAGCTGGGTTTTGTCGAACCAGGAGACTCAGGAGGCCAGGCAGATAAAGCCCCAAAGGTTATCCACAAAACAGGTTCTGGAGAGTGGAGTCAGAGAAGGGTTTTGCGGACCAAAGGACATCTGAGTCAAACTGAGAGGGATAAGCCTACAGCTTACGAAAAGGCCGAGTGAAGTGTTTATACTGCGAAGTATCCAAAGTATCCTGTGTAAATATATCCCATCCCCCTGTTGGAGTTTTCTGTATAATAAAACATCTGTGCTGTGTGACATTTATAAGCCCTGGTGCCAGACTCTGAGGGGGAAGAATAACACTGGGCAGTGGTCCTCCATATATCCAGAAGTTAAATCTCCATATATCCAGAAGAGACTGCTGTTAAGGGTGAGCTGGTCGGCCATCAGAGAGAGGAATTAGGACTGATCAGTCACCTCATAAGATGATAAACTGAATACACTGCCATTACCTAAATAGAAAGGCAGCGACGCCACAGCTACCTCACAGCAACGTCCTGGGACGGGGTGGTGCGAGTGATACTCCTCCTCTGCCCCTCGGCCTTCTGGCCACCCCAGGCTTACAAAATGTTCTGATGAGTGGAGCTGCCAACAGGTACCAGGGCCGGACCCTGCTGAAGTTCATCTCTCCCTCCTGCCCCAGTGCACCCCTGATCGCCCCCTCCAGAGCCCACCGGCGGAGGTGAGCCACTAGAAGGCTTGGAAGGAGAGAGGCGAGTCGCCTGCCCCATGCCCGGCTCATCCGCTAGTCACCCTGTCCTCAGGAAAAAAAGAAATGTGTGTGCAAAGGGGCCAACACCTGTGGGTCAGCAGGAAGCCCATGGAGTTGGAGGGTTGGCAGTGCTCCCTCTTAACCTGTGGAGTCTTGCGAGCAAAAATTCTACTTTGTGAGCTCTTGGCATTAAAGTTGTGAGCGAGCAATTTGGCTGCTGCATCAATCAGTTGGCTCTGGAGCCGTTCCTTCCCGAGCTAAGACAAAAATGTGTGAGCCGGAGGCTAAAAAACTGTGAGCAAGTAGCTCACACTAACTCAGCTTAGAGGGAACACTGGCTGAGCACATGCCAGTGCATTTTAGAGGGAACGCTGGTCATCACGGTGACATTCTTATTTCGCGTTGAAGAAACGACGGCTGAGGGGTGACATGATCGAGGTTTATAAGATTATGCATGGGATTGAGCAGGTTGAGAAAGAAGTACTCTTCTCCCTTTCTCACAATGCAAGAACTCGTGGGCACGCCATGAAATTGCTGAGCAGTCGGGTTATAACAGAGAAAAGGAAGTCCTTCTTCACCCAAAGAGTGATTAACACCTGGAATTCACTGCCACAGGAGGTGGTGGCAGCTACAAGCATGGACAGTTTCAAGAGGGAATTAGATAAACATATGGAGCAGAAGTCCCTCAGTGGCTATTAGCCACAGGGTATAGATGGGAACTCTCAGTCTGGGGCAGGTGATGCACTCTATTCTTGGTGCTGAGGGGGCAGCAATGGGAGGGCTTCTGGTGCCCTGGCCCCACTGGTGGACCTCCTGATGGCACCTGGTATATTTTGGCCGCTGTGTGACAGAGTGTTGGACTAGATGGGCCATTGGCCTGATTCAACATTGGCTTCTCTTATGTTCTTATGTAAGTCACACAGGGGAGAAACCAGGGGAGAGGAAATACGTAGTGTGTTCATGATTTTAATTGTATTTATGAATGTTTATGCATTGTGCATTTTCATAACCCCTGTAAAGTTCAGTTCCTGGTCAGGGATAATACCAAAAGATCATAACCGCCTCTCAGTTTTGAATGTTCATTATTGTAACTGAAGAAATAGGAGATTTATTGCTTTGGAATCGCAAACAGCTGCTGTCTTGGGTCTTATAACTTTGCGTGGAGAGTTTAATGGCAGTTATGAAGAGCTGCAGTGGCTCAAGTGGTTAAGACGCTGAACTGCAGGCTGTGGAAGGTCAGTAGTTCAGCAGTTCGAGACCCGAGTGGCTGCATGACGGGGTGAGCTCCTGTCTCTAGTTCCAGCTCCTGCCAACCTAGCAGTTCGAAAGCAAGAAATTGCAAGTAGATAAATAGGTACCACTTCGGTGGGAAGGTCAGCGTTCCATGTGCCTCGGTGTTTAGTCATGCCGGTGACATGACCACAGAAACATCTTTGGACAGCGTTGGCTCTTCGGCTTTGAAACGGAGGTGAGCACCGCAACCCTAGAGTCGGATTCGACTGGCTTTCGAGCCAGGGAACCTTTACCTTTTATGAAGATGTATTCCAGTCCATGTGGTGAAGTCACTGCTTTGCACAATCGCTCTAGGGTCCAATTGTTTTATTTGGAGGACAATTATATGTTCAAGTTCAAAAGTTTTATTTCTCTTCCTCTGTCACCTCTATCGAAACTGTTGCATAAGGGTCAAATTTAGAGCCCAGTGGCACCTTTAAGACCAACAGAAGTTTTATTCGAGATACGAGCTTTCATGTGCATCCACACTTTTTCAAATACACTGGAATGGGAGGTAAGGTTCAAACATATAGAGGGGCTGAACAGCAAACTAACATGTAACATGATGAAACAGGAAACCTCCTCAGGAAACAATCCATATGCAAAAGAACCTCCTCAGGAAAGCTCCTCCATTAGCATGTTCACAAACTGGGGAAATCCTACAAGATAACCTCAGCCCTACCCCACCTTCCTGAGAAGGTATAAATTACCTGCCTACCATTTTTCTGGTTATTTTAATCTCCAAACAAAAAGCAGGCCTTTTTCAGTAAGGTTAGTAAGAAAGGGCTCTTACTCACCTAACTGAAAAAGGCCTGCTTTTTGTTTGGAGACTAAAATGACCAGCAACAAGAACATCTGTGTTGTTCATTTCACCTTTCTTGCACTAAAAGCCCCCCAAAACCAAATTCTGATTATATAGCAGATCGAAAACTGGTGGCTAACAGGGTGGTCAACCTCCAGTTGGGGTCTGAGTTCGAAGAAGAAGAAGAGGAGGAGGAGGAGGAGGGTGGTCGACCTCCAGTTGGGGTCTGAGTTCAAAGAAGAAGAAGAGGAGGAGGAGGAGGAGATTGGATTTATACCCTGACCTACACTGGGAATCACAGAGTGGCTTACAATCTCCTTTCCCTTCTTTCCCCACAACAGACACCCTGTGAGGTAGGTGGGGCTGAGAGAGCTCTTGAGAGAACAGCTGTCCCAGAACTATGGCTTGCCCAAGGTCATCCAGCAGGTGCAAGTGGAGGAGTGGGGAACCAAATCCAGTTCTCCCAGGTAAGAGTCCGCGCACTTCACCACTACACCAAGACCCACCTCTCATTGACACAGATCGGTTCCCCCAGAGAAAAAGGGGGAGAACTCTGTGCCCTTGTTCCCATCTGTGGTCCTCTTCCCACCCACCCCCCAAAACCAGCGCTTTCACAGAATCCCCATCAATCAAACCAGGGTCCAAGACCTAGCAAATAACCACCAAAGACATTAGAACAAACAGGGTACACTATGCAGCCCAAAATGCACCCCCTTTTAAAAAAAAATCTCAAGAACCCACTTCCCAACTGTCCAGGAATCTGCCATCCGGGAGTTAGAACATAAGAACATAAGAGAAGCCAATGTTGAATCAGGCCAATGGCCCATCTAGTCCAACACTCTGGCACACAGCGGACAAAATATACCAGGTGCCATCAGGAGGTCCAGCAGTGGGGCCAGGACACTAGAAGCCCCTCCCAGTGCTGCCCCCCCCAGCACCAAGAATAGAGTGCATCACCTGCCCCAGACTGAGAGTTCCCATCTATACCCTGTGGCTAATAGCCACTGGTGGACTTCTGCTCCATATGTTTATCTAATTCCCTCTTGAAACTGCCCATGCTTGTAGCTGCCACCACCTCCTGTGGCAGTGAATTCCATATGTTAATCACTCTTTGGGTGAAGAAGGACTTCCTTTTATCCATTCTAACCTGACCACTGAACAATTTCATGGAGTGCCCACGAGTTCTTGTCTTGTGAGAAAGGGAGAAAAGTACTTCTTTCTCAACCTGCTCAGTCCCATGCATAATCTTATAAACCTCGATCATGTCACCCCTCAGCCGTCGTTTCTCCAAGCTAAAGAGCCCCAAGCGTTTTAACCTTTCTTCATAGGCAACCCTGATGGTGCAGGATCCCAGCCTCCCTCCCTTCCAAAATCTCAAAGGGAAACACCCCCCCCATACCAATGACTCACTTCCAAGGAAACCTCCCGGCGCGATCCAGCTGCAAGGCTTTTCCTTCTTCTCGCATACCTGAAGCCCCTTCCCTGTGCTCTTGCCCCGTTCAGGAGCAAACCCCCTGACCCCCCCCACCAAGAAAAGCACCTCCCCTTTTCTCCGCCCCTCCCCACCGTCTTTGCCCGGCCTCTCTAGCAAACGGCTCTATAAGTTCAACCCTTTCAGCGCTGCAGAGGAATGCAAACCGTCAGCAGCACCGACGCCCTATGCATCCCAACGGGGCTGCTCTGGAGTAGTTCCGCACGTGGGGCTGCGCTCCCAGAGGGGCCCGTGCTGTGTTCAGCCCAGTGTTCCCTCTAAGCTGAGTTAGTATGCGCTAGCTCACAGTTTTTTAGCCTCTAGCGCATAGATGATTTTTTTTTTTGCCTTAGCTCAGGAAGGATGGCTCCAGAGCAAACTAATTTATGCAGTAGCCGGATCGCTCGCTCACCACTTTAACGCCAGCACCTCACAAAGGAGAATTTTTGCTCAGGAGACTCCACCGCTTAGAGGGAGCATTGGTTCAGCCCTCTCAGAAAAAGGAGGCTTCAGGCTGGATCCGATTCCCAGCTCCTTAGTTATTCACCTAGTGGTATTTTTGTTGTTGTTAACATAAGCACATGAGAGAAGCCCATGCTGGCCCCAGACCGAGAGTTCCTAAGAACATAACAGAAGCCAATGTTAGATCAGGCCAATGGCCCATCCAGTCCCACACTCTGTGTCACACAGTGGCCAAAAATGCCAGGTGTCATCTGGCAGTGGGACCAGGACACTAGAAACCCTCCCACTGTTGTCCCCCCCAAGCACCAAGAAGACAGAGCATCACTTGCCCCAGACCGAGAGTTCATATAAGAACATAACAGAAGCCAATGTTAGATCAGGCCAATGGCCCATCCAGTCCAACACTCTGTGTCACACAGTGGCCAGAAATACCAGGTGCCCTCAGGAGGTCCAGCCGTGGGGCCAGGAAACCAGAAGCCCTCCCACTGTTGCCCCCCCAAGCACCAAGAAGACAGAGCATCACTTGCCCCAGACCGAGAGTTCATATAAGAACATAAGAGAAGCCAATGTTGGATCAGGCCAATGGCCCATCCAGTCCAACACTCTATGTCACACAGTGGCCAAAAATACCAGGTGCCATCAGGAGGTCCAGCAGCAGGGCCAGGACACTAGAAGCCCTCCCACTGTTGCCCCCCCAAGCACCAAGAAGACAGAGCATCCCTTGCCCCAGACTGAGAGTTCATATAAGAACATAAGAGAAGCCAATGTTGGATCAGGCCAATGGCCCATCCAGTCCAACACTCTGGGTCACACAGTGGCCAGAAATACCAGGTGCCATCAGGAGGTCCAGCCGTGGGGCCAGGAAACCAGAAGCCCTCCCACTGTTGCCCCCCCCCAAGCACCAAGAAGACAGAGCATCACTTGCCCCAGACCGAGAGTTCATATAAGAACATAAGAGAAGCCAATGTTGGATCAGGCCAATGGCCCATCCAGTCCAACACTCTATGTCACACAGTGGCCAAAAATACCAGGTGCCATCAGGAGGTCCAGCAGTGGGGCCAGGACACTAGAAGCCCTCCCACTGTTGCCCCCCCCAAGCACCAAGAAGACAGAGCATCCCTTGCCCCAGACTGAGAGTTCATATAAGAACATCAGAGAAGCCAATGTTGGATCAGGCCAATGGCCCGTCCAGTCCAACACTCTATGTCACACAGTGGCCAAAAATACCAGGTGCCATCAGGAGGTCCAGCAGCAGGGCCAGGACACTAGAAGCCCTCCCACTGTGCCCCCCCCCAAGAACCAAGAACACAGAGCATCCCTTGCCCCAAGCTGCGGTCACACATACTTAATAATCCACTTTCAATCCACTTTCCGTGCACTTTCCAACCGGATTTTAGAGTGTGAACTGGCAAAATCCAGCTGGAAAGGGCACGGAAAGTGGATTGAAAGAGGATTATTTACTGTGTGTGACCACAGCCCCAGACTTCCTATCTATAGGTAAAGGTTCCCTCGTTCGAAAGCCAGTCGAATCCAACTCTAGGGTTGCGGTGCTCGCCTCCATTTCAAAGCCAAAGAGCCAGCGCTGTCCAAAGACGTTTCCGTGGTCATGTGGCCGGCATGACTAAACACCAAGGTGCACGGAACGCTGTTACCTTCCCACCAAAGTGGTACCTATTTATCTACTTGCAATTTCTTGCTTTTGAACTGCTAGGTTGGCAGGAGCTGGAACTAGAGAGGGGAGCTCACTCCGTCATGCGGCACCCGGGTCTCGAACTGCTGAACTACCGACCTTCCAGTCTGCAGTTCAGCGTCTTAACCACTTGAGCCACCGCAGCTCCTATCTATACCTTGTAGCTAATAGCCACTGATGGGCCTCTGCTCCATATGTATAAGGACCGTAAAACTCAATTTTTTTGTGTGTGGGGGGGAGATGTTGTGTTAGAGTCTAACAGTTACAGATGATGCTATTCTTTAGACAGAGTGCTGCAAAGATAACTAACCGTCTTTCGGATGCCCCCCCTGGAGAGAGAAAACGCAGGACCCCAAATGCGGCCAGAAAGAGCCCAGCTGGGCATTTTTCTATAGACCAGGACACGTTCTACAGCGCGACGGTGGTCTTCATTCATTTCAGCGTAAAATCATATGAATGCATGAGTGGATCCAACTTTTACCTCCCCCCCCTTTTCCAAAATGAGTGCTGTCTCTAAGGGTTAGAGACAGAGAGAGCTTCGGTCCTAGAGAGGCGTCTAGTGATGGGGGGGCTGCAAGGTGGGGAGCCATCTCCTCCTCCTCCTCCTCCCCTGGCAAGAAAGCCCCTCTGAGTCTGGCGGTGAGCCCAAAAGAGGCTTTGGAGGGGAGGGGAGATGGGGTTGGGGGCTGCAATGCAAGATCCAAAGCAGAGAGAAAGGAGGGGGGATGTAGCAGGGGGTGAAGGAGAGCACTCACCCCACAGTTTCTTCCTAGCATCCTTTTGGTTCCACACACACACCCCTGTGCTCCTGCCCCACGGAAAGCCGCAAAGCCACATGGTTCCTGCTGCGGACTTGAGCGCAGGATCCGAACCCGGCACCTTTGGAGACTGGAGGACGTTCACGTGGTTTCCAGAGTCACATTTAGGAAGGACTGTGGGGAGGGGGCCTGAGAGTGAGATTTGGGGTGGGGGAGAAGGAAGCAGCAGATCGAGGAGGGGGAAGGAGTAGTGGGGGGGCTGAGGGGAGATTTGGGGGGCAGGGGCAGAGGGGGCTGAAGGAAAGGCTGAGGGAGCTGGGGAAGGGGGCTTTTAAGGGGGACACACGGACAAAAGACCCACACGAAGAAGAACCTCAAGGGTGCAAAAGGGGGATTTTCGGAAGAATTCTTCCTTCTCTGCATCAAGCGAAGCAGGAAGGCTCACCGTTTCAGGTCCCCCCGTCCCCCCCATGGCAACTGTTTTTCCTTCCCCAAGTATGGGGTGTGTGAGGCAGTCTATTTTTCTAATTTGCCGTTTGTAACGGTGTAACCACAGGTCTATTGGACTATAGGTAAATCCTGAACTCAGCTGCAGAATCACCCATTAAGCTTTTATTGAGCAAACTTTCGGAGAGACGCCTCTCTTCCAATGCGACGAAATATCAGAGGCCAGTCTTCAGATCTTGTGTCAACAGAGCAAACACTGAACTTCTTAGAGAAAATGTTTTTATTTAAAATGAAGCATCCGCTCTTTGTATCAGGCAAGAATCTGATGAAAGGGGGGAAAGTTAATTATACAGCTACAGAAAACGGCACTCGATAAAAATCAGGCCTCCAAACATTTCTCACACTTCGCGAAATACCTAAACATTACAATTCTTTAAGATTCAAGCGAGTCCATTTTTAAGCTGATGGGCAGAAGGCTATGTACAGTGGGTTACCCGGCACACGTGATAGGCTCACCGGATATAAGGTCTTTTCTGATTGGAAGCCACTGGCAGAAAGCCTCATGTGACCTTTATGTGACACTTTTGATAGAGGTGACAGAGGGAGAGAAATAAAACCTTTGAACTTGAACACGTGATTGTCCTCCGAGTAAAACAATTGGACCTAAAGCGATTCTGCAAAGGAGTTTCTATACTACATGGACTAGAATACATCCTGGTAACTGCAATTAAATTCTCAAAGCAAGGTGATAAGACTCAAGACTTATTCCAGAGCGATAAATCTCCTCTTTCGTCAGTTATACCAAGGAACTGTCAAGATTGAGAGGTGGTTATGAAATTTTGGTACTTTTCCTGAAAAGGAATTGAACTTTACAGAGGTTATGAAACTGCATAATGCATAAACATTCATAAATACAATTAAAATCAGGAATTTCCTCTCCCCTGGTTTCTCCCGTGTCTGACTTCTTCTCTGGAAAGTAAGAACGTTAGTGTGACCACAGATTATCCCACACTCCATACTTTTGTATGGTTTCTCCATTCTGTGAACTTTTTGATGCCCATTAAAGTGCGCACTTTGAAGCTTTTCCCACACTCCAGGAATTTATATGGCTTCTCCCCGGTGTGAATTTTCTGACACCAACGTGTAAACTGCAACTGAAGCCTTTCCCACACTCCGAGCATTTCTATGGTTTCTCCCCTTTCTGAATTCCTTGATGGGAACTAAGGCTTCCACTGTGACTGAAGCTTTCCCCATACTCTAGGCATTTCTATAGTTTCTCCCCTGTAGGAATTTCTGATGGACACTGAGGTGTGAACTGCAACTGAAGCTTTTGCCACACTCCAGGCATAGATATGATTTCTCCCATGTGAATTCTTCGATGGGAAGTAAGGTTTCCACTTTGACGGAAACTTTTCCCACACTCCAGGCATTTGTATGGTTTCTCCCCTGTGTGAATTCTTCGATGGGAAGCAAGAATGTTACTGTAACCAAAGCTTTTCCCACACTCCAGGCATTTGTATGCTTTTTCCCCTGTGTGAATTCTTTGATGGGCGATGAGAGTATCTTTTCTTCCAAAACCTTTTGCACACTCCAGGCATTTGTATGGTTTCTCCCCTGTGTGAATTCTTTGATGATTAGTAAGAACCTTACTATAACCAAAGCTTTTCCCACACTCCAAGCATTTGTAAGGTTTCTCCCCGGTGTGAATTCTTTCATGGGAGATGAGACCATTTTTTCTTCCAAAACCTTTTCCACACTCCAAGCATTTATATAGGTTCTCCCTTGCGTGAATACTTTGATGGGAGATAAGAGTGTTGCTTCGACTGAAGCTTTTTCCACAATCGAGGCATTTGTATGGTTTCTCCCCTGTGTGAATTCTTTGATGGGAAGCAAGACAGTCATTCCGACTGAAGCTTTTCCCACACTCCAGGCATTTGTATGGCTTCTCCCCTGTGTGAATTCTTCTATGGGAAGTAAGACTTCCCCTCCGACTGAAGCTTTTCCCACAGACCAGACATTTGTATGGTTTCTCCCCTGTGTGAATTCTTCGATGGGAAGCAAGACAGTCATTCCGACTGAAGCTTTTCCCACACTCTGGGCATTTGTATGGTTTCTCCCCTGTATGAATTCTTCGATGGGAAGCAAGGTGTGCACTGTGTCTGAAGCTTTTCCCACAATCCAGGCATTTGTATGGTTTCTCCCCTGTGTGAATTCTTTGATGGGAAGTGAGGTGTGCACTGTGACTGAAGCTTTTCCCACAATCCAGGCATTTATATGGTTTCTCACCTGTGTGAATTCTTTTATGGTAAGTAAGAATCTTACTGTAACGAAAGCTTTTCCCACACTCCGAGCACTTGTATGCTTTTTCCCCTGTGTGAATTCTTTGATGGGTGATGAGAGTATCTTTTCTTCCAAAACTTTTTCCACACTCCAAGCATTTATATAGGTTCTCCCCTGTGTGAATACTTTGATGGGAGATAAGAGTGTTCCTCTGACTGAAGCTTTTCCCACACTCCAGGCATATGTATGGTTTCTCCCCTGTGTGAATTCTTTGATGGGAAGCAAGACCGTCACTCCGACTGAAGCTTTTCCCACAATCCGGGCATTTGAATGGTTTCTCCCCTGTGTGAATTCTTCGATGGGAAGCAAGGTGTCCACTGTGACTGAAGCTTTTCCCACACTCCAGGCATTTATATGGTTTCTCCCCTGTGTGAATGCTTCGATGGGAAGTAAGGTGCGCTCTTTGCCCGAAACTTTTCCCACATTTCCGGCATTTATATATTTTCTTTCTGTTACACATCCTTTGGTGAATACTGATAACTGATGTGTCAGTGAAACGTTTCTTGCTTGCAGTGCGCTCATCCCTGTTGTCTCCTTGACATGTATTTTGCCGTAGAGAGTCACCCCCCTGCAAAAGACTGGAATTGTTCCTCCCTTTAGGGGGGTGTTTTCCCTCCTCCTTCCTTGGTGCATCCAAATATTCAAACTTCTCTATCACGCCTGAATATGTATCCTCTTTTCCCATCCGTCGGTGTTCTTCTGCTCCATTTGCTGACTGCCGCACGTCTCCTGCAGAAAGAAAGGGATACCTGGTGTGAGGATATGACACTTTCCACAAACACCTCATGTTGAGCCCAGGAGCACCAAAAGACTAGCAGGTTTGTCAGGTAAAAGCTTTCAGACTCAAGGCTCTTTTTTGTCATATTTGATTCCAAATGGAGATCTCTCCGTCTTTATATCCCCGCCAGAGGGTGGGAGGGGTGTTTCAAAAAAGGAAGTCAGGATGCAGAGGTACCCATGCACATTGTCATTAGCTGGATTAGAACATAGGAGAAATGCTTAGGGGCAGAACAGAAATGCTTAGGGGCAGAAAATTAGCATCTGTGAGATAAGAGTCCGATGTCCCTGTTCAGCCCAGGGGGAGGTGTCCAATGTTCTGAATTTGTGAATGAACTTAAGCTCAGCAATCACGCCTTTTAATTTCTCCCTGAAGGTTGTCTTTTTAAGGACTGCCATGCTTTTGTGCAGGGATTGACCTGTTTGTCTGAGGAACAGAGTGGAAGGCCGTTACTGCTATTTGCCGGCATATACAACCTTGGAAGAGAACAAGGGAATGAACCGGAGAAGGCATGGCTGGTGCTGTTAGGTCTTGTGATTGGGTTGCCCGAGTGGACTTGGGGACAGAGTTTGTGGTGGGCCCTGGTCCCAGATTCTGCGTCCATGTTAGGAAAGGCTTTGTTCTGGGTTCGAAGTTCTTTAACGTTAAGAGGGAAGAAAAGCTTTGCCTCCCAATGCCTGTGAGAGAGACGTATTATTGTCCAGCGTGGGTTGTTAATGATGCACTGAACTGGTTTTAGCTGAGAGCCGTATGGGACCGCCAGCAGTGACCCTCAGAACACAAGAAGAGCCCTGGTGGATCAGACCAACGGTCCCTCTAGTCCAGCCTCCTGTCTCACATAGTGGCCAACCAGTTCCCCTGGAGGGCCAACAACAGGGAAGAGAGGACAAGAAGGGAGAAAGAAGAAGGGCGTTTGTTAGGAGAGGAACAGCCATTCATGCTTGAACACATGGCCGAAGGCCTGAAATTAGGTGCTGATGGAGAAGGAGGTAGTCTAAGGAGAACAAGAAAGCTGAAAAGATGAAGTTCTTTCTCTTTAACATCACAGGGATAAGTTTTGATCTAGGGAAAGAGGGAAGTGTTTTTCCTTTTTGAGTTCCCCTATGCTCAGATATCCAGGCTAGGGACGGTGGCAGAGCAGAGGCTGGGAGGGTGATAGAGCTGGCTGGCACCCCTCCACAGCTGGCCCCTTAGGCAATTGCTTAGTGCCACCTAGTGGATGGGAGGCCACTCTGTTGGCTGATTCTTTTACAGTCTGGCTCCCAGCTGACAGACCGGAAGCCTAACTCAAGCCAGATGGGGGCAGCAGAAAGGAAACCACAGCTGTAAAAGGAATGGAGACGGAAAGGACTTGGGAGGAGGCGGTCCCTCATCGCCTTCTACTAAGACCGGGACAAGCAAAGTAAATCCCCCGGGAATTAGTAGATGCCTTCAAAACGTGCTGTTGGAGGATAGTTTTCTACATATCGCAGACCACCAAAAATACAAATCAGTATCCTCGAGACCGGGCGTGTCAAACTCATTCATTATGAGGGCCGGATCGGACATAAACGAGGCCTTGTTGAGCCGGGCCATGTGTGTCATAAAAGGTCATGCGCGGCAGCCTCCTGTCCCAGGTTGAAGATCTCCAGGCACCATTTCAGCCTCCACAATTCATCCAAGCTCTTTTCAGGGCAAGCTCTGAGGTCAAACAAGGCCACAGACATTCACCAGCCATCCCAAGGAAGGCGCAGGCAACACACCGTCCCAAGACAGAGATCTTCAGCCCCTACCTGCCAATCCCTCCTCTTGATCGCAGCCCGGAAGAAACGGCCCTTCCTCTTCTTCCAGCCAGGATATGAGGTCAGGTTTGGCAAGCGGAGGTCCTGTTCATTAGAAGAACACCCAAACACACAAAATCAGACCTCTTCTTCTGCGTGCCCCTAAATGCAACAATCCCAAGCCAGATCGGGTGTCCCTCCAGAAACACACAACAGGCAAGTCATAGGGGTGGGATGGAGGACCGTACGGGGTCTTTCCTCATCCAGAGACTCTGCCGGAGCATAGGCTTTGCATGCACACACATGTACACCCAACTCTGGGCCTCTGGGGACCTCAGCCTCCGTGTGCACAGACGGCAGATTGGGGGCAGCACTTTCCCGCAAAGCAGTGAGACCCTCCTTTTAAAACTTTGGTTAAGGGTAACGGTATAGACTGGAGGCCGGACGGAAAGGAGAATCTTAAAAAGCAGCTGGGACTCAAAGCACTTAAGATATCTATCTGGGTCATTCCGAATTCAATGATTACTAAGATCTTTGATGATGAAGATGCCCGATTGTGTCTCACCCGGGGCTGGTCCATGAGAGAGTCGTGGGGTTGCCTGCAGTCCCTGAAGAACGTGAGAGAAGGAAGGCTAGACAAGAGAGGGGAAGGGAATGAAACGGGGCACGGAGGAGGCTGGGGGGATCCAAGGAGGGGGCGAGTTATGCTGGAGACCCGGCCAGACAGGGGGCAGACGGGAGCCGGGGAACCGGGGGATCCGGAGGATCCGGAGAGGGACACGGGGAGGCCACCCAGCAGAAACCAGGAGCAGCGTCAGAGCAGTGGGGAGAAATACTAGGGGGGCTGTGGCCCAGAGGGAGAGAAAGAGGGAGAGATGAAGAAAGAAAGTCGATCACAGCTGCTGATCTGAAGGGTGTGATTGTCCCATTTACGGTTCCCAGCTCCTCCCTTGCCACCGGCAGGGGATGGGGGAGTAGGATTGCAAGGATTCCGGATGGGAAACTCCTGGAGAGTTGGGGATGGAGCCTGGGGGGACGGGGACCTTGGTGGGGTACAGTGCCATAGAGCCCAGCCTCCAAACCATCCTTTTTCACCAGGGGGGACTTGTCTCTGTCATCTGGAGGTCAACTGTCATTCCAGGGGACCCCATCTGGAGGCGGCATCCCTCCTAATCTCCTTACTTAGGGGCACTAGCGGCTAAGATGGAAGAACCTGGCCTGAAATGTAGGGCCGAGTCCCAGACCGGTTATATTTCATCCCCCATATCTCTTGGGGGGAGGGTTGTCCTGTGACAGTCGAATCAAACCACACTGACTTGTTTGCTACTTCCAGGATTCAGGTCATCTATTTCCTTTGCCCACATCTGTTTGGAACAAGGCAAACTGTGGTCTGAGACTCACTCAAGAACAACCGTTCAGGACTTGCTTACAGATACATTAAAGAGCCTAACGATGAGTTTGTCCCTTTATAACTAACTCAGGAGGAGCTGCGGTGGCTCAAGTGGTTAAGATGCTGAACTGCAGGCTGTGGAAGGTCAGTAGTTCAGCAGTTCAAGACCCGTGAGTGCCGCATGACGGGGTGAGCTCCCGTCTCTAGTTCTAGCTCCTGCCAACCTAGCAGTTCGAAAGCAAGGAATTGCAAGTAGATAAATAGGTACCACTTCAGTGGGAAGGTAACAGCATTCCGTGCGCCTTCGTGTTTAGTCATGCCGGCCACATGACCACGGAAATATCTTCGGACAGCACTGGCTGTTCGGCTTTGAAACGGAGATGAGCACCGCAACCCTAGAGTCGGATTCGACTGGCTTTCGAGCAAGGGAACCTTTACCTTTACCTAACTAACTCAGGAAGCAGGCCAGGTTGTTCACTTGGATGTGTTAAGAAGACATTTAACTAAGCAAAATCCCTTTACGTCTCCAGCAGTATTTGTCCTTCGTTGTCACAAACACTGACCATTTCTTGTGGCTGGAATCTGAAATGATCTTAGCCACAAAGGTATAGATAGGAACTCTCAGTCTGGGACAAGTGGTGCTTGGGGGGGAGGGCAGCAGTGGGAGGGCTTCTAGTGTCCTGGCCCAACCGCTGGACTTCCTGAGGGCACCTGGTATGTTTGGCCACTGTGTGACGCAGAGTGTTGGACTGGATGGGCCGTTGGCCTGATCCAACACTGGCTTCTCTTATGTTCTTAGGAACTCTTTGTCTGGGACAAGTGATGCTCTGTCTTCTTGGTGCTTGGGGGGGGCAACAGTAGGAAGGCTTCTAGTATCCTGGCCCCTCTGCTGGACCTCCTGAGGGCACCTGGTTTGACAAGAGTGTTGGACTAGATGGGCCACTGGACTGATCCAACATTGGCTTCTCTTCTACTCTTAGCCAGTCAGGACTGTTAGCTTTCAGCAGGAGCTTTCTTGCAAGGGGTTATCCAGAAAGCTCATTTTGAATTTTGAAGATTTGGGCAATTATTTCTTCCAAGTCCGATCAAGATTCTTCTTCCTCTAGGGCCTTTGGGCACCTCTTCTCTGGGAATGAAAGCAAAGGGTTTGTGTGTGTGTGTGGGGGGAATTTAAGCTAAACCTTTTCCTATCTTTTGGGGTAGACTGAGACCCTAGACAACTAGAGGGGTGCTGGCAGAACAATGGCACTTCTGCGCCTCTTCTCTGCCAAGCTGAGAGGGAAATGCCACCTGAGAACTAAAATGTCTAGAAAAGACAGCAGAGTTCCTTCCACAGCCACACCTCAGCCCAGGGAAGGCCAGGCCCAGACTGGAGGGAAGCCCCCTGCTTAGACCCCCCTCCACCACCACTGTCTCCAGACCTGGCCTCCCCCGGCACCCCTTCTGATGCCCTCTCACTTGGCTCAGGCCCAGGACTGCCAGGCAGGAGCTCCCCCTCTCTGCAAGAAGGGCACAGGACCCTTCCCATGTCAGAGGACGGATTGTGGAGGGGGACAGAGACCGGCCATGGGGACCAGGGCAGACAGCCTGACACCACGTCCTTCTTCCTGAAGGGCTTCCTTATGGTCATTCCTCACTGCGAGAAGAAGAAAAGGACCCTCCTCACCCAGAGAGGCCACGTTCCCAAAGTTCTCCAGCATGACCTCCTTGTAGAGAGCTCTCTGGGCCGGGCGCAGCAGGGTCCACTCCCCCCGGGTGAAATACACGGCCACCTCCTCAAAGGACACCCTGGCCTGCAAAAGAAGGAGAAGGAAGCAATTTCTTCACATCACACTGGAAATCTGGTCCATGCGGGGGGACGCCAGAAACAGAGAGAGCTCATTAATTGGGGAAGAGCAGCACAAAGGGGTGGCAAGAAGAGCCCCCCTGGGGACATCTCCCCCCCCAGCCCTCCTTGGGAGCACCTCGAGGGGCCGTCTTCAGCCTTGGTGGGCCAGCAGCCTTCAGGGGAAGAGGCCAGAGATGTCCGGGGGATAAAGGACAAAACAGGTTTCCATGGGAAACTTAATATTGTTACAGAGACATTTGGAGTTGGGCCATGTCAAAAGGAATACTCTCATCGTCTTGCTTCTCGGCAAAACCCATCCAAGGCTGGGGGTGACCGTTTTTCTATCTTCCCAGTCGGGAATAACAGAATTAACAGGAAGGAACCCGATCCTCTGAGCAGAACAACAGAGAAGAGATCATTCTCATCGCCTGCCGCCCGTTTCCCCAGTGATGCCCCCCCCCCCAATACCTGAGCTGGCTGCATGGCGGTTCCTTTCCCTTCAGTGCACAGAGGAGACGGCGGAGGAGGCATCCGGGGCGTATTTCCACTCCTGCCTGGGAGTGAAGGAGAGAAAGAAAGAGGGTAGGAAACCCTTTCTGTTCTGCGCACATTTTCTGTGCCAGTCCCTGGAGTGAACCTCTCTCCAGATGGGATTCAGGGCACAATTCAAGATACTGGATTTGAGCCTTTAAGGATCCAGAGAGTTTGGGCCCCCCCTCTCCCCTCAACCAGCCTACCTGCCACATTCATTCATTCCTCTCCTCACCTTGAAATGGTTTCTGCCAATCTCTGCCACCCCCTTCCTGGGAGAGGAGTCCCCCACCATCACCTGAAGCCACGCCCCTCCCTCATACCCTCTGAGGGAAGCCAAGACCCTCCTGCCGGGTCCGTCCGTCCCCCCTTAGGAGAAGGTTCTGAGAAGGAGGTGGGAGACCCCTAAGGAGTTGGGATGGAGCACCTGACTTGAGGTGGCAGGTGAGAGAGGCCAGCTTGGAATCAAAATTCTCCCTGCACACAGAAAACTAGCCCAGCAGGGAGTAAGTTTTTGTAGTCTCTCCCTGGGTTGGCCATGATGATTTTCTGTAGCGGGGAGATTTCAGCAGAGGTTTTGAGAGGCTTCCCTCACGGAAGCCTCCCAAAATGTGTTCCTCCACCTACCAGTTTGGTGTAGTGGTTAAGTGCATAGACTCTAATCTGGGAGTATTGGGTTTGATTACCCACTCCTCCGCTTGCAGCTGCTGGATGATCTTGGGCAAGCCATAGTTCTGTCAGAGCTGTTCTCTCAAGGACAGTTCTCTCAGTGCTCTCTCAGCCCCACCTACCTCACAGGGCGTCTGTTGTGGGGAGGGGAAGGGAAAGGAGATTGTAAGCTGCTCTGAGACTCCAAGTGAAGGGCAGGGTGTAAATCCAGTCTCCTCCTCTTCTTCTTCAAGGGAAGCTGCCCTGAATGCATGCATGGGAAAAAAAACAGGAGAAAAGAGGATAATTTAATCCTGTCCATCAGTGTATGTCTCTGCCACAACAGAACAGTGCCCCCCACATAGTTACATGGGCTGTTCTAGTGTTTTAAAAACCATCACTTCTACACTAATATACTAGTACAGCTTGATAGATGTGTGATTATAGACTAACCAACTGGCAAATTTAAAAAAAAAACAACTAAACTGGTTCACACACCCCATACTCAGAGAAGGAAAAACAGTTGTCACTGGTGTAGGGGATTCTGAAATGGCAGCCATCCCGCCTTGGTTTCAAGATTCGACTTCACCCCAAAGCAGTTTTGGGCGGTGTCATGACCCCAGCGGGTCACCGCCTTCCGCTGCCACCACCCTGGACTTACGGTCCCTTGAGAAGGCCCAGGGTACACTCTCAAGCCCAAGCAAAATGCCCCTTTTACAGGCGAGAAAGCACAGGCGTGATGACCAGGCAGAGAACACTTAAACAAATGGCTTATTAACATTAATGGGGCATGGAGATACAGTAAGGTGCTTTAAAAAGACATCACAGTGTTGAAAGGCCAAAAGAACACAAAGCTAAGGGCGACTACCTATTATTATTCCTCAACTGTTCCTACTTAAGGCCCTCCAGCCTTCTTTCCAGGCCTCCTGCCTCACACTCAGGCTGAGCCAAGTGGGCGGATCTTTCTCCTCAGACCAGACTGTCCCCCTCTGTGAGACAAGTCCGCAGGAGAGCAAAAGAACTGCGGGATCTTTCTCGCACCAGACCAGCCCGTTCCCCTCTGCCAGACCAGACCACAGATGAGAGACCAAAGAACAACACTGAGCCTTCAGTTTGGCTAACAGCTGAAGACAAACTCCTCACCAAGTATGTAAGAATCTCTTCACAGAATCCCTGTACTCTGATTGGCTAAAACCGTCCCTAAGCATTGTGGGGATTGTAGGCGGTCTGCTTTCTACTCCCAGACAGGCCCCTCCTACACCTTAGGCCTCCAGGCCCTGCCTCCCTCCTGCACAGATCATGACAGTGGAGAGATCACAGAAAAGCCAGGGGGGAAACCCAATGCTGCGTGGAAGCAGGAAAAATGCATCTCCCCAAAGCATTTAACCTGGAGCAAATCCCCTTTGGGGAGGAAAGCTGACCCTCCTGCTGCAATCTCCCCAAGACAGGAAGGCGCAGCCTTGATACAGAGGAGGAGGATTTCCTCCCCAAATCGCCCTTTGCACACTTCCAGGTTCTGTTTGGGGTGGATCTTCCGAGGGCCAAGCGACGCAAAAACCCAAACACCCTCCCCAGCCATTCTTCCAGCCCCTCCGCCCCTGTCCTCCCCCAAATCTCCCCCCAGCCCCCCCCACTCCTTTCCCCTCCTTCTCTCCCACCCCAACCCTCACTCTCAGCCCCCCCACTCCTATCTAAATGCAGCTCTGGAAGCCCCTTGAACTTCCCCCAATCTCCAAAGGGGGCCGCATTCGGATCCTGCGCTCAAGTCCGCTGCAGGAACCACCCCTCCCCGTGGCTCTCTGCACAAAGGGGACAAGCGGCTCTCTCCGTGGGGAAGGAACCAAAGGGAGTCCCTGCAAGGAAGAAACTGGGGGGAAGAGGCGGCTCTTTTTCACCCCCAGCTTCATCCCCCTCCTTTCTCTCTGCAATGGGTCTTGCATTGCAGCCCCCAGACCCCATATCCACCCCCCTCCCCTTCCAAAGCCTCTTTTGGGCTCACCAGATTTCCTGCCAGCCGTTCGAGCAGAAGCCCGCGGGGCTCAAAGACGCTTTCTTGCAAAGGGCGGAGAGGGAAATGGCTCCCCTTGCAGCGCCCTTCGCCATCACTAGATGCCTCTCTAGCGCCGCGGTCTCTCTCTCTCTCTCTCTCTCTCTCTTAGAGACAAGACTCATATTTGGTGTGTGCTTTAAGGAAAGGTGGCGGTATTCCTATGTAAGGTGGCCCTGATTTCCGCCAATTCCCCCCTAAGGGATTGGGAAGCCACCCCCAGTGTGCTGCTACACTACACTGGTGAACAATGCTCCCCCTAAGTTGTGGAATCTTGTGAGCAAAAATTCTACTTTGTGAACTACTGGCACTAAAGTTGTGAGCAGGGGAGGAGGAAGAAGAGATTGGATTTATACCCCGCCCTTCACTACCTGAAGGAGTCTCAGAGCGGCTTACAACTCCTTTCCCTTCCCCTCCCTGCAAAAGACACCCCGTGAGGTAGAAGAAGAAGAAGAGATTGGATTTATACCCCGCCCTTTACTACCCAAAGGTGTCTCAGAGCGGCTTACAAACTCCTTTCCCTTCCCCTCCCTGCAACAGACACCCCGTGAGGTAGAAGAAGAAGAAGAGATTGGATTTATACCCTGCCCTTCACTACCCAAGGGAGTCTCAGAGCGGCTTCCAAACTCCTTTCCCTTCCCTTCCCCTCCCCACAACAGACACCTTGTGAGGTAGAAGAAGAAGAGGAGATTGGATTTATATCCCGCCCTTCACTACCCACGAGTCCCAGATCGGCTTACAAACTCCTTTCCCTTCCCCTCCCCACAACAGACACCTTGTGAGGTAGAAGAAGAAGAAGAGATTGGATTTATACCCCGCCCTTCACTACCCACAGGAGTCCCAGAGCGGCTTACAAACTCCTTTCCCTTCCCCTCCCCACAACAGACACCTTGTGAGGTAGAAGAAGAAGAAGAGATTGGATTTATACCCCGCCCTTCACTACCCACAGGAGTCCCAGGGCGGCTTACAAACTCCTTTCCCTTCCCCTCCCCGCAACAGACACCCTGTGAGGTAGAAGAATAAGAAGAGATTGGATTTATATCCCGCCCTTCACTACCCACGGGAGTCCCAGAGCGGCTTACAAACTCCTTTCCCTTCCCCTCCCCGCAACAGACACCCTGTGAGGTAGAAGAAGAAGAAGAGATTGGATTTATATCCCGCCCTTCACTACCCACAGGAGTCCCAGAGCGGCTTACAAACTCCTTTCCCTTCCCCTCCCCACAACAGATGGGTTATAAGCCCAATCTCCTCCTCTTCTTCTTCTTCTTCTGATCATTATTTATTTCATTATGGAAAGTCTCTTCAAGGGATGATTTTACAAAAACAAGGTTAAATGAGACTCCACTTCATTTAAAACCAAATATCAAACCAAATATCCCCTTCTGTTATCTAAACATGAACACCCTCTTGTGTGCCAAATGGGAATTCACCACCACCGTACCACCATAGAAGCATCTGTTTCTTCCTCTGAGCCTGAAATGAGGCTTTGCTGACAGAGCTAACAGCAGAGCCAGTTCGGTGTAGTGGTTAAGTGCGCAGACTCTAATCTGGGAGAACTGGGTTTGATTCCCCACTCCTCCACTTGCACCTGCTGGATGACCTTGGGCAAGCCATAGTTGTGACAAGAGCTGTCCTTGAAAAAATAGCAGTTTCTGTCAGTGCTCTCTCAGCCCCACCTACCTCACAGGGTGTCTGTTGTGGGGAGGGGAAGGGAAAGGAGTTTGTCAGCCGCTCTGAGACACCTTTGGGTAGTAAAGGGCGGGGTATAAATCCAATGTCTTCTCTTCACTTCTCTTTGTCTGAGTTCTCTGCTGTGGCCTGTCCGTCCTAGGTGGCTCTCCACGGCATAGGCCACAGCCTCATCGAACCATGCCAGCCCCTTTGCCATGTCAAGGCAGTGATCCATGAGGGATAATGTAAGCAGAGAAAAGGGCAAATAGATGAAACGATATCCCTCGACGTTTTTTTATTCAAACAGCAGGTCAGGGGCTGCAGAGTTCTTTGATGGAGAATTTGGTCGCAGGTGGCTTGAAAAGAGCATGAGCCAGATTCATGGGGGAAGTCATAATGAGAGGGAATCGGAATATCCTCTCTCTGTGCGTATTAAGTGCCGTCGAGTTGCTTCCGACTTATGGCAAATCTATGAAAAGAGGGACCTCCAAAATGTCCTATTGCTCAGGCCTTACAAACTGAGGGCGTAATTGTTAGTCCATGTATTAATGTACTGAATGTATTTTTAATGGGATTTGCTCAATAAAACTTCAAAATTAAAAAACAAACAAAAAACCAAAAAAACCCTACATAAGAACATAAGAGAAGCCAAGGATGGATCAGGCCAATGGCCCATCCAGTCCAACACTCTGTCATACAGTGGCCAAAAACACCAGGTGCCATCAGGAGGTCCAGCAGTGGGGCCAGGGCACTAGAAGCCCTCCCACTGTTGACTCCCCCAAGCACCAAGAATACAGAGCATCCCTTGCCCCAGAGTCCCTATCTAGACCTTGTGGCTAATAGCCACTGATGGATCTTCTGCTCCATATGCTTATCCAATTCCCTCTTGAAGCCATCCATGCTTGTAGCCACCACCACCTCCTGTGGCAGGGAATTCCATGGGTGAATCACTCTTTGGGTGAATCACTCTTTTATCCATTCTAACCTGACCGCTCAGCAATTTCATTGAGTGCCCACAAGTTCTCATTTTGTGAGAAAGGGAGAAAAGTACTTCTTTCTCTACCTGCTCTATCCCATGCATTATTTATAAACCTCGATCATGTCACCCCTCAGCTGTCGTTCCTCCAAGCTAAAGAGCCCCAAGCGCCTCAACCTTTCTTCATAGGGAAAGTGTTCCAACCCTTTTATCATTCTAGTTGCCCTTTTCTGCACCCTGAGGGCCCTGGCTCCCTTGATCGAGTCTATCTCATGTTGGGTCTTCCTCTCCTCCTCCAGCCTTCAACTTTCCCTAGCGTTATTGTCTTTTCCAGTGAGTTTTGCCTGCTTCTAATGTGACCAAAGTACAAGAGCCTCAGTTTAATCATATTAGTGTCCATCCAGCCTCTTGCCTTGCTATAGGCAAAGGAAGCTAAGGTGGTCTGTTTGTGGCAGGCAGAAACCGTTGGAAAATTATGTGTAGTGTCGCCAAACTGGCCACTAGCTTCAGGATGACTCTGTGGGGGTTGGTCCAGGTTATGTCCTGAAATCCACCCACCCCTTGCAGTAGAAACAAAGGCTGTGTGTGGCAGGCATAATTAAGCAGAAAATAGAGCAGGCAGTCCCAAAATCACCCAGCAGACTCAGGAGGAGGAGGAGGAAGAACAAGAAGAGGAAGAAGAAGGGGAGGAGTAAGAAGATGAGGAAGAAGAAGAAAAAGAGGAGGAGGAAGTAGAAGAGGAAGAAGAAGAGGAGGAGGAGGAGGAAGAATAAGAAAAGAGGAGGAGGAGGAAGAAGAAGAGGGGGAAGAGGAGGAAGGAGAGAAGGAGGAGGAAGAAGATGAGGAGGAAGAAGAGAAGGAGGAGGAGGAAGATGACGAAGAAGAAGAAGAAGAGGAGGAGTAGGAAGAAGAGGAGGAGGAAGAAGAGGAGGAAGAAGATGAGGAAGAAGAAAAAGAGGAGGAGGAGGAAGAAGAGGAGGAGGAAGAAGAGGAGGAGGAAGAGGAGGAGGAAGAAGAAGAGGAGGAGGAAGAAGAAGAGGAGGAGGAAGAAGAAGAGGAGGAGGAAGAAGAGGAGGAGGAGATTGGATTTACACCCCGCCCTTCACTTGGGAGTCTCAGAGTGGCTTACAAACTCCTTTCCCTTCCCCTCCCCACAACAGAAGCTCTGTGAGGTAGGTGAGGCTGAGAGAGAGCTCTTTCAAGAACCGCTCTTTCCAGAACAGTTCTGAGAGAACAATGGAGTTTGTAAGCCACTCTGAGACTCCTTTGGGTAGTGAAGGGCGGGGTATAAATCCAATCTCTTCTCTTCTTGTACCTCACAGGGTGTCTGTTGCGGGGAAGGGAAGGGAAAGGAGATTGTAAGCCACTCTGAGACTCCTTTGGGTAGTGAAGGGCGGGGGTCTAAATCCAATCTCTTCTCTTCTTGTACCTCACAGGGTGTCTGTTGTGGGGAGGGGAAGGGAAAAGAGATTGTAAGCCACTCTGAGACTCCTTTGGGTAGTGAAGGGCGGGGTATAAATCAGTGTTCCCTCTAAGCTGTGGAACCTTGTGAGCAAAAATTCTACTTTGTGAGCTACTGGCATTAAAGTTGTGAGTGAGCTACTGCATAAATTCGTTTGCTCTGGAGCCCTCCTTCCTGAGCGAAGGCAAAAATGCGTGAGCCGGAGGCTAAAAATCTGTGAGCTAGCTCACACTAACTCAGCTTAGAGGGAACACTGGTCTAAATCTCCTTCTTCAACGTCCAAAAGGGCCCTTTCCTTTGGTACCAATGCAGTCCCGTGCAGCCTCACATGAGTCTGTTCTCTGGGGAGGGAACGCCCATGAGAAGGCAGTCCGTCTCTTCCGAACACGACTGACAGGCGTTCCGCTTGGCATTGCACGGTTCCAGGATGGAATCTCAGGGCAAACTACCCTTTGTTCGCATCCACCTGAATCTTTCCCCTCTAAGACCGAGCAGCCCTCTTTCAGATGGGCAACTGCCTCTCCGGGCAATTCACGGGTGCCCCAATGGAGATTGCCTTGCGATCTACCTTGCTCCCAAGGGAAGAAAAGAACACACAAACAGAACACAACACTAAGAACCAGGGCTTTTTTGGTAGAAAAAGCCTAGCAGGAACTCATTAGCATATTAGGCCACACCCTTGACAGTACAGCTCATCAGTCTATTATTTATTAGGCCACACCCCCATGTTACCAGAAGTGTGGTCATCCAGCCACACCCACCTTTTGCTTCTTGTTCTGTTTACCTTGTTTGTTGTCAAAACGCCAGGGCTTCTTTTAGAGCAGGAACTCCTTTGCATGTTAGGCCACACACCCCCAATGCAACCAATCCTAATGAGTTCCTGCTGTTGGGTGTGGCCTATTATGCTAATGAGTTCCTGCCGGGCGTGGCCAACTCAGGAGCCAGCCGGAACTCCGTTCCTGTGCGTTCCTGCCTAAAAATAGCCCTGCTAAGAACCCAAAACGTGCATGCCCATCCTTGGCGAATCCTGCCAGCCCTCATCGCTCTCCAGCCTCCTCCCCCAGCTGCGCAGTTTCTCCTCTGTTCTTGCCTGACCGTAATCTGTTGTGTCAGGGTGCAGCCTGGGTACCTGTTGCGCAGCACGTGGGGAACGCCTGAGCCAGCACATTCAGTCGCACTAGCACTCACCAGCAAGCACTCCTTGCCTCCAGAGGTTTTCCAATAGTCAACCACACTGAGACAGTCCAGTGGTTTCCATATACAGGCAATTTATTTACAAGTTTACACAGCTCTCCAACAAAATGCTCCGCCATACACCACCATCAGAAGGAGGGAAATACTGTACAGAGCAATGACATATATACATTGGTCAGCCAATCACATCAGTGCTGACTCATGGTTACATCAGTCCCAGGTTGCATCAGCCCATGCCCACACTGGCTGAAACCGGTTTAGTGCAGCTCTCCAGCTTACATACCAACAGAACCGTGCCCCTCCTTGTCTTACAAGGTGCACTTAGGGCACTGAGTTTCCCCTCGTTGTACCCCAAAATGCCTACGGGGTCCCTTTGTGGTTGCCACAACTGTGGTAGGAGCCTAGCTCGAGACCCTATAAAAAACAAGACAGGCTTCGGTGTGAACACAATGGGAAAAACAAAACAAGCTCACCAAGGGAAATCACTGTTCTATGACTTTAACACACTTGGCTGTACTCTTTCTAATGTTTCTAGTTTTCAAGGCGTCTTGATAGAGCTATGAAGTGGGAAAGTAGACTAAAAAGTCTTTGCTTTTCAAGCTCCTGAATTGCTTTAATTACTTTAATGTGAATCCAGGGAGTACAAGAGATAAAGAGAACATGCTTCTCCAGGATTAACAAGCGGTTAATGTCGGGTGGTGGCAGCAGCTTACCCAAGAGAAAGAGAGAGGGAGAGTAAAGCCTCTCCTGGTGTTCAGAAAACCTGGAAGGTCAGGGTGGAATACGGCCTGGAGGCCAGAGCAGGCCCATTCCACCATATACCTGATACAAATAATAACCTCTTTAATGAGTTATGTAAAGGTAAAGGTAAAGGTTCCCTTGCTCGAAAGCCAGTCGAATCCGACTCTAGGGTTGCGGTGCTCATCTCCGTTTCAAAGCCGAAGAGCCAGCGCTGTCCAAAGATGTTTCCGTGGTCATGTGGCCGGCATGACTAAACACCAAGGTGCACGGAATGAGTTATGACCCTTCCTTAAATTTCATTTTCTCTTGATTTATAAAGAAGAAGAAGAAGAAGAAGAGATTGGATTTATACCCTGCCCTTCACTTGGAGTCTCAGAGTGGCTTACAAACTCCTTTCCCTGCCCACAACAGACTTCCTGTGAGATAGGCAGGGCTGAGAGAGCTCTTTCCAGAACAGTCCTTGAGAGAACAGCTCTGACAGAGCTATGGCTTGCCCAAGGTCACCCAGCAGCTGCAAGTGGAGGAGTGGGGAATCAAACCTGGCTCTCCCAGATTAGAGTCCACGCACTACACCAAATAAAGGAAATTCTTATTCCTATATATAAATTTAGGAAATACTTATTCTAGAATTGCCAACTACTGGAGGGGAAAAAATCTTCTTTCTCTTAAGAGAGGCACTGTGGGATGTTATTTCTCTCCAGATGCCCATTTCCACACACTAAGCCTCTGGGTGAAAAGCAGGATCCCCCCCCCCTTTCAGGTCAGTTAGCAACCATAATGTAGATATGTTGTCGAGGGCTTCCATGGCCAGAGTTCATATTCCAAGACACTGAAAGGCTGGACAACACCTCCAATTACCATGTCAGATTACACAGGGAAACCATTGAAATTAATAAACATAAACACAATTTCAACAGGAAAGAAGAGAGTTTAAAAATAAATAGGGCATGGTTTCCTGTCCTGAAAAACACAAAAGGCTCTACATCTTACAATAGCACTACCGAGAAGATTAGAATTTCAATAGCTAATCCATATTCAAAAGAACCTCCTCAGGAAAGCTCCTCCATTAGCATGTCACAGCCTGGGGAACTCCTACAAGATAATGACTCAGCCCTACCCCACCTTCCTGAGGAGATATCAATTACCTACCTACCATTTTTCTTCTCACCTTGACACAGAGAGTACTCCATCTTTATGTGTTATACCTCTGAGGATGCCAGTCACAGCTGCTGGCGGAACGTCAGGTCCTACAATGCCAAGACCACGGCCATACAGCCCAGAGAATCTACAACAACTAACATAATGCAAATACTTTTCCAAATTAAAGTAATGAGATGAAATGTCTCAGCCTGCTGTCTAAAGATACAGTCCCCAAGGAGGAATTCAAGGGGACCTCTGAGGAGCTGCGGGTGGGAAGCCTTGGCCCAGAGCTCATTCCAGGTCATTTCTGGCTCATGGAGTGGGAGGGGTGGTTGGAGCAGGAGGAGGGAATCTTACTTCCGCTTTCTGGTTGTCAGAACCCTGGAGCAATCTGTTCCAAACAACAGTCATTCAGAGGAATAAAAGTTTATTGAGACATTGACAATATCCCGACTCTTAACGTTTTGTGTTAGAACTAACCCAAAAGTGCGTGAAGCCAGCAGTTAATACTAGGATCACCTAACATTCTAATGGCTCAGAGCCAATCACACTAAGCCAGGGCTCATTGCCTGCAGGAGCGCACAGGAGCAAAGCTCTGGCAGTAAGGTGCCCAGGGGGTGGGCACATGCAGCAAGCCCCACCCCCTGCTCCCAGCAGCCCCCTCCTCGCCTTTCCCGGCCTGCTGGCTGACCCAGCAGAGCGCTGCTGTGAGCTGGCCCTCGAGCTGCTCCACCACTGCCTGGGCCATGGCACCCAGCCTACCCAGGCCCTGCCCATCCTCATGCTGGCCCTGGCATGGTGCCTCTGAAAGGTGGGCCCCGGCTACTCCCATGAGGCCTGCGAGGAGCTCTGCCCCGGCCTCCTGTGCCTACTCGGCCTCTTCCTGTGCCTCTACCCTGCCACCACCGGCCCCCTACCTGCTCAGGGCCATGTGCATCCTCCGCGCTGCCCTCCTTGACCCACAAGCAGTCACGCACTTTCCTGCGCTTGCCGGCCATCCAAAAGAGTCCAGTGGCACCTTTAAGACCAAGGTTTATTCAGGTACAAGCTCTCCTCTGTGAGGGCAGATCTGCGCACTTCCCCATAGCTAGCAATCCAAAACAGTCCAGTGGAGCCTGAGCGGTGGGTGTTGCTTTCTGACACTTCTGGTGATGTCAGGGGGTGTGGCATATGCAAATAAGTTATGCTAATGAATTATGCTAATGAGCTCCTGCACCTCTTTTTCTGTGAAATGACCCCTGCACTAGGCTAAAGGAGTATAATGGTTCATGATTCCCAGGAGAAAGTTGTCACCAGGATCTCAGGGTTACATGTCTGCGCTCAGAGGGACAGGAAAGAAGGAGGCTGCGAAACAAGCAGAAAACGAAAGCGAACATTCCAGTTATCTCCTTGCCTCCCATGGCAACCAAGCCCAATGCAATGGGTGGGTTGACACTGGTTCTCTCTGGGAGAATCAGGGGATGGTTGGGGAGGACAATCGGGATTGGGGAATCTGTGTCCCACAAGGTTCACCTGTGAACTCCACAGATACCAAGTCCATTGCCACAACACTGGATAATATTGGGGGGATCTGACCCTTTAGAACTTACTGAGTTGCTGGGTTGAGAGATACAAACTTTTCCTTTCAACCCAAATAAATCCTATTGTCAGAACGCAAGGTGTTGACACCCAAAAAAACCTCACAGCAGGCTGGACGGGGGAGATTAGGATTGTGTCATGCCTCTCTAGAACTGCTTGTCGTCTAAAAATGTTTGTGCATTAAGGATGCCAGCTGGTCATACTATGTTTACGCCAGGAGCAGAGAGGCTGTAGATATGTGTTACCCTCAACTTGTCTATTTCCTCACCGGATTTGGGAAAGGAAATGTTTCTTGTCAGTTTTGTAGATGTCAGAAAGAGTTAGACTGGCTGGTAATCTAAAGTAGCGAGTTCCACAGAGGAGAGCAGCCACTGAAAAGGCCCTGCTTTGTGAAACTTGCTACTTTAGGTTTCCTGCCAGGCTTATGCTTTCTGAAATCTACAAAACTGGCAAAAAAACACGTCCTTTCCCAAATCTTTAAGTGTAAAATAAGAGAAAATTTCTTTTCATGTGCTAAGCAGTTGCATTGTTTCTTCTTGTGTGGTTCTTAAATGCTGAAGAAGATTTCCATGCTGAGTGAAACTCCACACTCTGAGCATTCAAAAAGGTTTTCTTCTGTGTGGGTTCTCTAATGCTGTTGAAGACTGCTACTGTAACTCAACCTCTTTCCACACTCTGAGCACTCCAAGTGCTTCTTCCATGTGAGTTCTTAGATCCTGCTGAAGATGGCAACTCAAAATGAATCTTGTTCCATACACTGAGCATTCAAACGGTTTCCTCCCTGTGTGGTTTGTCAGATGCTGTTGAAGACTGCCACTCAAATTGAATCTCTTTCTACACTGTGAGCATTCAACAGGTTTTTCCCTCTGTGGGTTCTTTGATGACTATAAAGATTGCCTCGCTGACTGAATCTCTTCCCACACACTGAGCATTCAAAAGGTTTCTCCCCTGTGTGGGTTTTCAGATGCACTTGAAGATGGCCACTCCTACTGAATTTCTTTCCACACTCTAAGCATTCAAAAGGTTTCTCCCCCGTGTGAGTTCTTTGGTGCAGTTTCAGAGTTCCTCTGTGACGGAGTCTCTTCCCACATTCTGAGCATTCAAAGGGTTTTTCTGATGTGTGGGTCCTCTGATGCCGCTGAAGACTGCCAGTCGTACTGAATGTCTTTCCACACTCAGAGCATTCAAAAGGTTTCTCCCCTGTGTGGGTTCTCTGATGCAACTGAAGTTGGCCACTACAACGAAATTTCTTTCCACACTCCGAACAGTCAAACGGTTTCTCCCCTCTGTGAGTTCTCTGATGCAGCTGAAGATTGCTACTAGAACTGAATTTCTTTCCACACTCCAGACATTCAAACGGTTTCTCCCCTGTGTGGGTTCTTTGATGCAGTTGAAGAGTGCCACTCTGACTAAATCTCTTTCCACACTCTGAGCATTCAAAAGGTTTCTCCCCTGTGTGGGTTCTCTGATGCAACTGAAGATTGCCACTGCTACTGAATCTTTTCCCACACACTGAGCATTCAAAAGGTTTCTCCCCTGTGTGGATTTTCAGATGCACTTGAAGATGGCCACTCCTACTGAACTTCTTTCCACACTCTAAGCATTCAAAAGGTTTCTCCCCTGTATGGGTTCTTTGGTGCAGTTTCAGAGTGTCTCTGTGACGTAATCTCTTTCCACAGTCTGGGCATTCAAAGGGTTTTTCTGCTGTGTGGGTTCTCTGATGCTGCTGAAGACTTCTACTTGTACTGAGTTTCTTTCCACACTCTGAGCATTCAAAAGGTTTCTTCCCTGTGTGGGTTCTCTGATGCAATTGAAGATTGCCACTACAATTGAATTTCTTTCCACACTCTGAGCATTCAAAAGGTTTCTCCCCTGTGTGTGTTCTCTGATGCCGTCGAAGATTCCCCCTTTCACTGAATCCCTTTCCACACACTGAACATTCAAACGGTTTCTCCCCTGTGTGGGTTCTTTGGTGCAATTTCAGAGTGCCTTTGTGACGTAATCTCTTTCCACAGTCTGGGCATTCAAAGGGTTTTTCTGCTGTGTGCGTTCTCTGATGCTGTTGAAGACTGCCAGTTGTACTTAATTTCTTTCCACACTCTGAACATTCAAATGGTTTCTCCCCTGTGTGAGTTCTTTGGTGCCGGTGAAGAATGCCACTCTGACTGAATCTCTTTCCACACACTGAACATTCAAAAGGTTTCTCCCCTGTGTGAGTTCTTTGGTGCAGTTTCAGAGTGCTACTCCAACTGAATCTCTTTCCGCACTCTGAGCATTCAAAAGGTTTCTCGCCTCTGTGTATTCTTTGGTGCATAAGGAGCTGTGATCTATTTCTCAAGTACTTTCCACACTGAACGGATTTACTTGCCTTCATTATCATGTGCTTTGGAAAATGTACTTTACGCTTTCTTCCATCTCGCTTCTCAACCATATGGCCACCTTTCATTTTCTTAGGTCTGCCTTGATTCCTGATGGTTTTTTTCAAGCCTTCTTTTTTAACTCTATTCGGCATCTGCTGATGAAGTTCCTCACCCTCCTCATTCTTCTGATCATCCTCTGCTGAAATAAATAGAGAGATCCTGTTAGCACCTGGGAAGGGTGGTAAGCTCCATAGGCATCTATGTGGCTAAAGTAGGAAAGGATTGATGGCCCTTTGGCCTTATCCAGCTTGGCTGATCTTAACCACCCCTCCACCTATCCCAAGAATACCTAGTATTTAAGGATACCTCGCTCCTCAAGAGCCACAGCTTACCTCTTGCCCAGAAGGAGTTTCTGAGCCTCTAGATTTCAGGCCCTCAGAAGACCTCCTCCTTACCCAGTGGGTTGTATGATTGTACTAAACCAAAGGTTGCTCAGAAGTGAATGAGAAATCCACCATTATTATTCCTTGTCTGTTCCCTTGAAATAACCGTGAAGGATACCCACTCTCTGCCAGCTCTTCTGGGAAGAAGATATGCTCCTGGGATCCGCCTGAGGAAAACTCCAACCTTTTTTTGGATGCAAGACTGTTGTCCACCGCAGTCTGTCTTATATACCTGCCTTCTTTCGCAGAGAGAGAGAGAGAGTGATCATTCTTAAATGGGGAAGGAAAGAAATGCGAGAGTAAAAATTCTTCTGGAAGGACGGAACCATGCTCAGGATCAAAGGCCTCAATCCCAACCAGTATAAGGGGAATCGATCTGTGAGAGAAAGCACCCTAGTTCCCTCAAGGGTTTACGGGATTATTAAGCGGCCTGGTTTGACTTGCAGATGTTCATAATTTGAGTCTCCATGGAACTAGCATCCTTCTTGTTTCCAAGGCCAGACTCCATAATGTGGTTATCGGTTAATCGTGAGAACCTGTATCCAGCTGTGTAACCAGAAGGGGCCCCCTCCCTCCTGGTTACACAGCTGGATACAGGTTCTCACAATTAACCAATGATCACATTATGGAGTCTGGCCTTGAAAACATGAAGGATGTCAGCTTCAGGGAGTTAATCAGTGATTAGGAGGGCGCTGACAGCCTCTGGAAAATTCCCTCAAGGAGGACCCTTGATTGGGTCATTTGGACCACCTGACCCTTGAGAGCGTATGGGTATCGGCTAGAGGGAAGCCATGCTAAATTTATACTCATGCCGTTCTAGTATGCCTTGCTATTTTCTTGCTTCATCACGATGAATAGTTTTGTGTAGAGCGACTTTTTAAATACGGTTTTTATCAGGGCTTTTTTTGTAGAAAAAGCCCAGCAGGAATGTATTAGCATAACAGGCCACACCCAACAGCAGAAACGCATTAGCATATTAGGCCACACCCCTGACCGCACAGCTCATTAGCCTATTAGGCCACACCCCCATCCAGCCACACCCACCTTTTGCTTCTTATTCTGTTTACCTTGTTTGTTGTCAAAACCCAGGGCTTTTTTTTTGCATGTTAGGCCACACAGCCCTAATGCAGCCAATCCTGATGAGTTTCTGCCCCAAAATAGCCCTGGTTTTTATTAATTTTAACAATAACTTTTAACATTAACAAACAAAATGCTCAATACCCAACAGCCTCCGATAAATGTCACACTAGCAAGATTTCTGTAAGTCATCCCTCACTTAACCTTCCCCTCCCTTTTCCCTAGTAAAGAATCTATTAAAAGCTATAAGATCTCTCACTAGGGGGACAAGGAGATTCATTTAACATAGCAACATCCATTCACAACAACCTAACCAAGAAACAAACAAACATGCCATTAATAAACAGAGGCTTGAATTTGCCTCAAAAGATACCTTAACTTAAAAGAGCAACAGCTTTTGAATATATGGAGTTATTCTTATATCATTATTAGACAGATACGATAAAACAGGGAACCATTGTTCTACAAACACTGAGCGATATTCACTATTTCCTGCCTATTTAAACCTATCTGTTAACCTATCTAGAACAAATATTCTGCTATCTTATTAAACCATGCTTGTATTGTAGGTTTAGATTGGCTTTTCCATTTGCTAGCTATGATCATTCTGGGAGCAAGATTGTAATTGCTTTTTTAGTGGCCAATGAAGAGATTGCTTCATACCCATAGTTTAAATAATACCACTTCCGGTTTACAAAGTAATTGAACACCTGTGATTTTTTGAATATGGGCTATGACTTTTTCCCAAAAATCTTGTATGGCTAAACAGCTCCACCAACAGTGAATATAGTTACCTTGTAATCAATGCTTCCTCTAAGCTGTGGAGTCTTGTGAGCAAAAAATTCTACTTTGTGAGCAATTGGCATTAAAGTTGTGAGGAAGCGATCTGGCTACTGCAGAAATTGGTCTGTTCTGCAGCCATCCTTCCTGAGCTAAGACAGAAATGTGTGAGCTGGAGGCTGAAAAACTGTGAGCTAGCTCACACTTAACTCAGCTTAGAGGGAACACTGTTGTAACCCCCATTTCTTCCAGCACATTTTTGAATTTGTTTTTGAGATATAAGCTAAACGTGACAGAGTTATACCAACGAGAAAGGGTTTTAAAAGCCTGAAGATGTAAAATGTCATTACTAGATTTGTAAATAGGTAATGATCTTATCTCGTCCCACTGCTGAAGCAAAGGGTTTGTTAATCCCTCTTTTTGCCAAGCTTTTTGGTATGTTGGTGTTCTTCTACAATTCAATATTGCTAGAATTTTATATATTTTAGAAAGTAGAAGAAGAAGAGATTGGATTTATACCCCGCCCTTCACGCAGAGTCTCAGAGCAGCTGACAAACTCCTTTCCCTTCCCCTCCCCACAACAGACACCCTGTGAGGTAGAAGAAGAAGACGACATTGGATTTATACCCCTGCCCTTTTGCTTCTTATTCTGTTTAAAGAAGTCCTTCCTTTTATCTGTTCTAACCCGACTGCTCAGCAATTCCATGGAGTGCCCACGAGTTCTTGTATTGTGAGAAAGGGAGAAAAGGACTTCTTTCTCTACCTGCTCTGTCCCATGCATGATCTTGTAAAGTAGTGGGACAGGCCTCAAAATGGCATATTGCTATTCAATATTTTGATTTATGCCTTATCACAACAGCAGCAATTCACACATTTGGCACCTATGGAAGACCCTTACCCAGAAAGGCCACGTTCCCATAGTTCTCCAGCATGACTTCCCTGTGGAGAGCTCTTTGTCCCGGATCCAGCAGGGCCCATTCAGCCTCCGTGAAATGGATGGACACCTCCTCAAAGGAAAAGGGACCCTGAGAGAAAAAACAGATTCCCTCGTCAGAGATCACGCCAGGCAGAGACGGCACACTGGAAAGGAGTCGTCTGGGAAGGTACTGGATGTAAGGCCTGGGGTGGGTAAAGGGAATGGGGTTGAGAAGATCTCTCGTCCGGACACCTTGTAGAAACTGCAGGAACAAAAGAACCCCTGAGAAAGATTAAGGTAACCAAATTTAAAGAACTTGAATACAAGTTTCTCACAAAACGGTATAAGACACCAGCACAGCTAGCTAATATGATTCCAGGTCTGAGCGCCTTGTGCTGGCATTGCAAACATTCTAAAGGCTGGTACGCGCACATGTGGTGGGAATGCGCAGAAGAAAAGACCTTTTGGAAAGAAATCACTGAAATCATTAGAAAAGTACGCAATATAACATTACCCATAGATTTTGACTTAATGCTGTTAAGTACAATAGGAAGCCCACTCCTGGATAAGACCACTCAAAATCTAGTTAGGCTATGATACTGGCGGGAAAGGTGGTCATCGCTCTGGGTTGGAAAGACAAAAGTAAAAGGATAATAGAAATCTGGCACAAATATTTGTTTGATTCCATACAGTCGGATATCGTGGCGTTAATTAACAAAGGAATATCATGGGAAGAAAAATCCACGGAAATCAAGACCAGATGGACGACCTACCTAGACTGGATACTGAAAGAAAGAAGGAAGGACATTCAGTGGGAGATCAAGACTCTCTGCCCATGGCTGGGGGGGATAGACTAAGACAAAAAGAGAGGGAGGGAAGGAGGAAAGGGGAGAAAATGTATATAACCAATAAATACCCAATGTAACAGACTAAATAACCAATAAAAATATTAATGGGGGGAAAAAAGACCCCCTAAGAAAGGAGGAGGAACCCAGGTCGTCCCCTGCTCACCTCTCCTACCTGGACTGCAGCCGTTTGCACACCTCTGGAAAGACGCCGGCTCAACAGCATCTCTTCACTGCCTGTTACTGAGACAAAGGAGGGAGGGAGGGTGTTGGCTTTCTTGTTCCCTGCTTCACACAAACCCCCTTCCCAAGGTTGTGACACCTCGCCCTGTGGAAACTCAGCAAAGTTTTTGACACTTTTGACTAAATTCTGGGAGAGGCAGAAGAGAAGCCCCAGGTACCGATGAGCCTCAGGGATTATAAATGCTGCCAACATATTTCAGACTTCTGTGAGACCCGTGTCTGGCCTGGGGGGGGGGAAGCGGGGGAGCGGAAATGATGTCTCATGACCCCTCACCATCATGTTCGTTCAATACATGACTTGAACACATCTGGAGACTCGAGGGTAACAGGGATGAGCTTTCGGAATGTCTCTTGGCATGCTAAACTCACGACCAGGTTTTCAGCCAGATGCAACATCCAGATGACACCACATCTGCCCTAAATCCCACCCTAAGTCTCTCTCCAAAGATCCTGGGGGTGCAAAGCCACAGTCTGCCTTTCCTACAGCATCCTGTTCCCCACTGCAGCCCGTCAGAAAGCCCCTTTCAGCACAGGCGCAGAAGCCAAATTTTCCTATTATTATTATTGTGCCCTAGAAACTCATTCTCAGAACTCTGCTTGCCCCGGAAGGTGGAGGTTTTTATTCACTGGGCTGAATAGCTCTGTTTAAGTTTGTCTCCCTTTTCTCTTTTGAGAAAAGTTCCTCGAAGAAGAAGAAGAAGAAGAAGAAGAAGAAGAATTTATACCCCGCCCTTCACTTTGAGTCTCAGAGCAGCTTACAAACTCCTTTCCCTTCCCCTCCCCACAACAGACACCCTGTGAGGTAGGTGGGGCTGAGAGAACTTCTGACAGAAACTGCTCTTTCAGGAACAGCTGTGCCAGAGCTTGTGACTGACCCAAGGTCACATCAGCAGGTGCAAGTGGAGGAATAGGGGAATCAAACCCGGTTCTCCCAGATGATGATGATGATGATGATGATGAAGAAGAAGAAGAAGAAGAAGAAGAAGAAGAAGAAGAAGAAGAAGAAGAAGAAGAAGAAGAAGAAGAAGAAGAAGAAGAAGAAGAAGAAGAAGAAGAAGAAGAAGAAGAAGAGGAGGAGGAGGAGGAGGAGGAGGAGGAGGAGGAGGAGGAGGAGGAGGAGGAGATTGGATTTATACCCCGTCCTTCACTGCCCAAAGGTGTCTCAGAGTGGCTTACAAACTCCTTTCCCTTCCCCTCCCCACAACAGACACCCTGTGAGGTAGTTGGGGCTGAGAGAACTTCTGACAGAAACTGTCCTTGAGAGAACAGCTGTGCCAGAGCTTGTGACTGACCCGAGGTCACATCAGCAGGTGCAAGTGGAGGAGTGGGGAATCAAACCCGGTTCTCCCAGATTAGAGTCCGCAAACTTAACCTCTACACCAAACTGGCTCACTAAGAAGAAGAAAGGTGAGAGGTGAATATTTAAAATTAAGAGGAGGAATTGCCCTCCTAGAAGTTGTCTAATCTCCTTTCAGAGGCGTCACAGTTAGTGCACACCGAGTGACGCAAGAGAAGTCTGTGTTGTGTGGGGAAAGTATTTAATTTCCCCCCCGGAACTGAACTCTCTACCCATCAAAATCACAAATGCGTCCAGGCACGATGAGTCCTTACCACAGGAGAGGGCATCTTCCACCTCAGGGATTGTAGCATCTACCTTCAGGGATGGTCCCAACATCTGAAACAGCAGCGAGGGAGAGGGGTAAGAGGTAGAATGGAAAAGAGACCAAGGAATGGGTCCTGCCCCACCCCCAGACTCTATACCCTTCCATCAGCAGACCTGGTGAGTTATCTGGAGGGATCAGAAATTCCCTAGTAGAAGAGGATGTTTTAGGAGGCCATATAATCTCCCATTTCGATGATTAACACTTGGACAGATGCCTGGCAGGGAACCTTTAGGATAAGGCCAGATATCGTTGCTTGAATTGGACATACCTGGAGCAAATCCCCTCACCTGTTCTGCCTGCCTCTTCTCCTCGGCCTGACTCAGGAGGAAGCCTTCGGCCAGGGCCACCGCCTGGGAACTGGTCTCTGGCCCACATCCTCGGACCCAGCCCTGCATTTCCTGAGGCAGGAGAGTCAGGAACTGCTCCAGGATCACCAGGTCCAGCATCTGCTTCTTGGTGTGCCTCTCCGGCTCCAGCCATCGCTTGCAAAGTCCATGGAGCTGGCTGCAAACCTCTCGGGGCCCATCGGCCTCATGGTAGCGGAACTGCCGGAAGCACTGGCCATGGACGTCTGAGGTCATGGTGTCCTTAGCCAGGATCTCTGGCACGGCTCTTTCCCAGAATGCAACACCACTCCCAGCTTGGTTCGGATGGGGGCCTTTGCTTGCTGTCTCGCCAGTCCCAGGTCCTCCTGGATCCTCCTCTTCCATCCCCTTCTCTTGGGTCACCTCAGACTGTGAAAAGATGCCTTTATTCACTTGGCTATGAAAAGAGGCTTCTCCCTGGGGGGGGGAGGACAGAGAGAGAGACAGCAACAGTGTCAAAAGGAAAATAAAAAAGAACATCATAAACCTTCGTATGGTTAGGAGACAAGCGAGAACTGCCCTGCTGGATCAGAACAAAAGTGCTTCTTGTGGTTGGTAGAGCAGCTTAATATAATTTTTCCAGATTACATATTATTTTAGAAACGCCTCTTTGGTTCTTAGGGAAAGTTTAGGGTCTGTGTTTGGCCCCTTAAGGATGTTACCAGCTTGGGCTTTCGTTACATCGGTTCAGTCTGTCTGAGGGGCTCATTCTTAAGGGAACATGGAGCCCCCATCGAGAGGGACCGCTGAACCCAGGGGTGTCAAACTCATTTGTTATGACAGCCGGATCTGATATAAATGAGACCTTGTGGGGCTGGGCCACGCGCAGGGCTCTTTTTGGGCTGGAACGCACAGGAACAGAGTTACGGCTGGCTCCTGAGTTGGCCACGCCCAGCAGGGACTCATTAGCATAACAGGCCACACCCAGCAGCAGGAACTCATTAGGATTGGCTACACGAGGGCTGTGTGGCCAGACATGCAAAGGAGTTCCTGCTCCCGAAAAAAGCCCTGGGTTTTGACAACAAACAAGGTAAACAGAATAAGAAGCAAAAGGTGGGTGTGGCTGGATGACCACACTTCTGGCAACATGGGGGTGTGGCCTAATATGCTAATAAGCTGTGCTGTCAGGGGTGTGGCCGAATATGCTAATGAGTTCCCGCTGGGCTTTTTCTACAAAAAAAGCCCTGGCCACGCGTGTCCTAAAATGTATTGCCAGGGAGCGGAGATATACACTTTATAAAGGACATAAACGGGTTTTTTTTTTAAACTTAAAAAAACGTGCTTAAAACATTAACACTCTTGCAATATTTTGTTTATTGAACCACGTCTGATCACCGACACCTCTGGCTCTGAATTATTGCCTCAAAATGTCTGTGCCGTTGCAATCTTGAGTGTGCTGTCCAGGTGTGTCTCTGTAAGCCGCCAACTGACGATGGCGCAGCAGCAGCAGCAGCAGCAGCAGAACCGGAAGCAGAAGAAGAAGAAGACAGCCAGTTCCACGGAGGGCCTGAGAGAAGCCCTCTGAGGGGACTGATCCACTTTCCAACTGGACTTTGCCAGTTTGCATAGTAAAATCCAGTTGGGAAGTGCATTGAAAGTTGGATTAATAATGGATTATTTCGTGTGTGTGACCACAGCCATTGTGTTAGACCAGGGGTGGGCAAACTTGCTCAACGTAAGAGCCACATAGAATAAATTTCAGATGGTTGAGAGCCGCAAGACATGAACAAATATTACGCGCACATTTTTATTTAGAAAATATGCAGATTTGCTTTTTATTACCATTAAATGAGACTGCCAAAAATAAAAACAAAAGGGGTAAAAACAGATATTGATAATGATATTTATTTGTCTAAGAGAGAGAGAAAGAGGGGGAGGTGGAAAGAAAGAATGAAAGAGGTGGAAAGAGAGAGAGAGAGAGAGAAAGAAAGAAACAGAGAAAGAGAGAGAGAGAGAGAGAGAGAGAGAGAGAGAGAGAGAGAGAGAGAGAGAGAGAGAGAGAGAGAGAAAGAAAGAAAGAAAGAAAGAAAGAAAGAAAGAAAGAAAGAAAGAAAGAAAGAAAGAAAGAAAGAAAGAAAGAAAGAAAGAAAGAAAGAAAGAAAGAAAGAAAGAAAGAAAGAAAATAGATAGGAGGGACGGGGGAGGGAGGCAGGGAGGGATCAAATGCAGGCCTCCCCTTCACTTCCCCAGCTGCCCTGCTGGGAGCCACACAATATGTGTGAAAGAGCCGCATGTGGCTCGTGAGCCGCAGTTTGCCCACCCCTGTGTTAGACAATGCTATTCTTTAAATAGACGAGGGCAGATACTTACTTTCTACGGCCCCATGGAGAGCAAACGCAGGACCTTGTATGTGACCAGAAAGCGCCCAGCTGGGAGTTTTTAGGCTGCAAGTCACACAGGCTAAATAATCCACTTTCAATCCACTTCCCAACTGGATTTTGCCAGTTCACACAGTAAAAATCCAGCCTGAAAGTGGAATATTTAGTGTGCGGGACCGCAGCCTTATTTTATTTATTTTTCAGGTTTTTTACCCCACCCTCCCAGCCAAAGCTGGCTTAAACAATATTTCTGGGAGGAAGAGACAAGACGCAGTGTTCCCCCTCAGCTGAGTTAGTGTGAGCTGCCTCATGGTTCTTTAGCCTCTGGCTCACACGTCTTTGCCTTAGCTCAGGCAGGAGGGCTCCAGAGCAGTATTCCCTCTAAGCTGAGTTTAGGGTGAGCTAAGCTCACAGTTTTTCAGCCTCCGGCTCACACATTCTTGCCTTAGCTCAGGCAGGAGGGCTCCAGAGCGGTATTCCCTCTAAGCTGAGTTTTGTGTGAGCTAAGCTCACAGTTTTTCAGCCTCCGGCTCACACATTCTTGCCTTAGCTCAGGCAGGAGGGCTCCAGAGCAGTATTCCCTCTAAGCTGAGTTTAGGGTGAGCTAAGCTCACAGTTTTTCAGCCTCCGGCTCACACATTCTTGCCTTAGCTCAGGCAGGAGGGCTCCAGAGCAGTATTCCCTCTAAGCTGAGTTTTGTGTGAGCTAAGCTCACAGTTTTTCAGCCTCCGGCTCACACATTCTTGCCTTAGCTCAGGCAGGAGGGCTCCAGAGTGGTATTCCCTCTAAGCTGAGTTTAGTGTGAGCTAAGCTCACAGTTTTTGAGCCTCTGGCTCACGCATTCATGCCTTAGCTCAGGCAGGAGGGCTCCAGAGCGGTGTTCCCTCTAAGCTGAGTTTAGTGTGAGGTAAGCTCACAGTTTTTTAGCCTCCAGCTCACACGTTTTTGCCTTCGCTCAGGAAGGGATGGCTCGAGAGCAAGCTAAATTTATGCAGTAGCCAAATCGCTCCCTCACAACTTCGGTGCCAGGAGCTCACCAAGTAGAATTTTTGCTCACAAGACTCCACAGCTTAGAGGGAGCATTGGGCAAGAACCCAGATTCCGGGCAAAGGAGGCTGGATTCGAACCCCCCACCCTCCCCGTTCCGGGGCTTGCTCTGTCCCCGGCAATATACACTCTCCTCTCCCAGCCCCCAGAGACAAAAGAAGAAAGAATGCCACAACCTTGACACAGAGAGAGTACTCCATCTTTCTGTGTTATATCTTTCTGTTGTTCTACCTCTGAGGATGCCAGTCTCAGCTACTGGCGAAACGTCAGGTCCTACAATGCCAAGACCACGGCCACCCAACCCGGGAAATCTACAGCAACTAAAGAAGGGGAAAGAGTTTACCTGCATGTAGAAAGAGGTTGCCCGTCGTCTTGCCTTCTTGCAGAGACATTAATTCAAGGGTTAAGGAGAGAGAGAGAAAGAGATTTTTGGATGGATGGCGAGGGAGGAGGGGCGGTGAGGTCATTTCCCGTTCAGGATCTCTCCCCCCACACACACCACCGCCGCCACCCCTCCCCGTGGGAACGCGGCCTCGGATTTTCCCAGGCGTGGCAGGATCGCCTCCCGCTTTCTTCCATTCGGGGATCGGGGGAGTGGGAAGTTTACCGGGACGGGGGGTAGCCCTGCATGGAGGCAAACGGCAGAGAAGGGCTTGACGGGGGCCGAGGAGAGAGAGCCTAAAGGGAGGGGGGGGGGTGGCCTGCTATTCCCGCGACCCCTTTGCGGATTCCCCGAAAGCGCCTTCCGGGCGCCGTCTTCTGCAGAGTCAGAAGATTCCTCCGAACGCATTCCGAGTGGGGACGCAGGTCCGGATCCTTCGCATTGGCTCCAGGTAGAGAGAAAACGGGTTTCAGGTCTCCGGGGGCCGTTTGCAATGGAGGAGAGGAAGGGGAGGGGGGTGTCTGGTGGAGGAATTCTGGTTAGAGTTCCGGATCGGGATCTAGAAACACAAGAGCAGGAAGGAAGGGATCCCAAGCAATGCTCCGTCTTTAGCAGGGGCGGATTAAGGCTCTCACTGGGTGCCCTAAGCACTGACCGGCCTTGGTGCCCCCCCCTCTTGATGCCCTAAGCACTGACCAATCTTGGTGCCCTAAGGACTGACCAATCTTGGTGCCCCCCTCTCTTGGTGCCCTAAGGACTGACCAATCTTGGTGCCCCCCCTCTTGGTGCCCTAAGCACTGACCAGATTTGGTGCACCCCCCTCTTGGTGCCCTAAGCACTGACCAGTCTTGGTGCCCCCCCTTGGTGCCCTAAGCACTGACCAGATTTGGTGCACCCCCTCTTGGTGCCCTAAGCACTGACCAGATTTGGTGCACCCCCTCTTGGTGCCCTAAGCACTGACCAGTCTTGGTGCCCCCCCTTGGTGCCCTAAGCACTGACCAGATTTGGTGCACCCCCTCTTGGTGCCCTAAGCACTGACCAGTCTTGGTGCCCCCCCTTGGTGCCCTAAGCACTGACCAGATTTGGTGCACCCCCCTCTTGGTGCCCTAAGCACTGACCAGTCTTGGTGCCCCCTCTCTTGGTGCCCTAAGCACTGACCAGTCTTGGTGGTGCACCCCCCCTCATTGAAATGGCTGTCATGACAACTGAATTTGGCTCCATCATTTTACTTTTAAACACATGCATTTTACTTTTCATAGAATCATAGAATCATAGAACGTTAGAGTTGGAAGGGACCTTGCAGGTCATCTACTCCAACCCCCTGCACTGTGATGCCCAGAAGAATCATAGAATGTTAAGAGTTGGAAGGGACCTTGCAGGTCATCTACTCCAACCCCCTGCACTGTGATGCCCAGAAGAATCATAGAATGTTAAGAGTTGGAAGGTACCTTGCAGGTCGTCTAGTCCAACCCCCTGCACTCTGATGCCCAGAAGAATCATAGAATGTTAAGAGTTGGAAGGGACCTTGCAGGTCGTCTAGTCCAACCCCCTGCACTGTGATGCCCAGAAGAATCATAGAATGTTAAGAGTTGGAAGGGACCTTGCAGGTCATCTAGTCCAACCCCCTGCACTCTGATGCCCAGAAGAATCATAGAACGTTAAGAGTTGGAAGGGACCTTGCAGGGCATCTAGTCCAACCCCCTGCACTCTGATGCCCAGAAGAATCATAGAACGTTATGAGTTGGAAGGGATCTTGCAGGGCATCTAGTCCAACCCCCTGCACTCTGATGCCCAGAAGAATCATAGAATGTTAAGAGTTGGAAGGGACCTTGCAGGTCATCTAGTCCAACCCCCTGCACTCTGATGCCCAGAAGAATCATAGAATGTTATGAGTTGGAAGGGATCTTGCAGGGCATCTAGTCCAACCCCTGCACTCTGATGCCCAGAAGAATCATAGAATGTTAAGAGTTGGAAGGGACCTTGCAGGTCGTCTAGTCCAACCCCTGCACTCTGATGCCCAGAAGAATCATAGAATGTTAAGAGTTGGAAGGGACCTTGCAGGTCGTCTAGTCCAACCCCTGCACTCTTGATGCCCAGAAGAATCATAGAATGTTAAGAGTTGGAAGGGACCTTGCAGGTCATCTAGTCCAACCCCCTGCACTCTGATGCCCAGAAGAATCACAGAATGTTAGAGTTGGAAGGGACCTTGCAGGTCATCTAGTCCAACCCCCTGCACTCTGATGCCCAGAAGAATCACAGAATGTTAAGAGTTGGAAGGGACCTTGCAGGTCATCTAGTCCAACCCCCTGCACTCTGATGCCCAGAAGAATCACAGAATGTTAAGAGTTGGAAGGGACCTTGCAAGTCATCTAGTCCAACCCCCTGCACTCTGATGCCCAGAAGAATCACAGAATGTTAAGAGTTGGAAGGGACCTTGCAAGGTCATCTAGTCCAACCCCCTGCACTCTGCAGGAGCAGAGCCGAAAGATAGCCCGACATACCTACAAGATACCCGAAAGACGGTCGTCCAGCCTCTGCTTGAAAACGTCCCAGGGAAAGAGCACCCACCACCTCCCGAGGCAGACTGTTCCACTGCTCAACCACTCTTACAGTTAGGAAGTTTCTCATGATATCTAGCCGGTAACGACTCCCTCGTAATTTCCACCCATTAGATCTAGTCTTGCAAACTGGAGCCTATGACACTGCACCTCGCCAACAAAAAATAGAAGATAACCCTAGGGGTGCACCATGATCAATTTGCACTAGTTTTATCATTTATCAAGGCATTCCCTGCGCCTTGGTGTTTAGTCATGCCGGCCACATGACCACGGAAATGTCTTGGGACAGCGCTGGCTCTTCGGCTTTGAAACAGAGATGAGCACCGCAACCCTAGAGTCGGATTCGACTGGCTTTCGAGCAAGGGAACCTTTACCTTTACCTATCATTTTTTATTTTTATTTTTTACAAATCTTCATTCGTTTTTTTCTTCTTTTCACCCTTTTCCCAACTTTGTGGTGCCCTAAGCACGTGCTTAGTCTGCTTAATGGTTAATCTGCCGCTGCCTCTAAGCTGTGGAGTCTTGTGAGCAGAAATGCTACTTGGTGAGCTACTGGTATTAAAGTTGTGAGCGAGCGATTGGGCTGCTGCATGATGGAGGCTAAAAAACTGTGAGCTGGCTCACGCTAGCTCAGCTTAGAGGGAACACTGCTCCACTCCCTGCAAAATGCAGGAAGTTTGCAGCTACCCCCCACTCCCTCAGTGACCCCCTGCTGTATGGCCAGAGGATGGGAGAGACCTCCCCCCCCAGGATCCCTGGGCTAATCTGGCCTGGAGGAAAATTCCTTCCTGACCCCCAACTCTGAGAGAACCAGATTCGGATCTCGGCTCTGTCATGGAAATTGGTGTATGACTTTGTGCCAGTCCCAAGAGCCCCCCGCAGAATCAAATCTAGTCAGCTTCCTCTATCAAGGTGTGTTGTCTTTTGGTTGGGATATAAATGTTCATTGGCCCGGCTAACGTGAGGGTAGTTGGGAGTCTTTATTGCAACACTTTCTCCTTTAAAAAGGTTCCCTTGCTCGAAAGCCAGTCGAATCCGACTCTAGGGTTGCGGTGCTCATCTCCGTTTCAAAGCCGAAGAGCCAGCGCTGTCCGAAGATGTTTCCGTGGTCATGTGGCCGGCATGACTAAACACCAAGGCCCACGGAACGCTGTTACCTTCCCACCGAAGTGGTACCTATTTATCTACTTGCAATTTCTTGCTTTCAAACTGCTGGGTTGGCAGGAGCTGGAACTAGAGATGGGAGCTCACTCCGTCATGCGGCACTCTCGGGTCTCGAACTGCTGAACTACTGACCTTCCACAGCCTGCAGTTCAGTGTCTTAACCACTTGAGCCACCATAGCTCCTTTTTTTCCTTTAGCTGCCTTTAAAATTTTTTAAAATCATCTTACATTTTCTAGGTTATCAGAGTCTGTTCCCTACTGGGCATACTGAATAACTAAACTTTGATGCTTTGACGCTTCCTTCCCTGCTTTTCTTTGGTAACTTACGCCCAGGAAATAGATGTGCTCCACTGATTTTCTCCTTTCCACCATCTATGTTCTCATATAGATGGTGTAGTGGCTAAGAGCCAGTTTGGTGTAGTGGTTAAGGGTGGTGGACTCTAATCTGGGAGAACCGGGTTTGATTCCCCACTCCTCCACATGCAGCCAGCTGGGCGGCTTTGGGTCAGTCACAGTTCTCTCAAGAGCAGTTCTCTCAGAGCTCTCTCAACCCACCTACCTCATAGGGTGTTTGTCGTGGGGAGGGGAAGGGAAGGAGATTGTAAGCCACTGTAAGTGAAGGGTGGAGTAGAAATCCTCCTCCTCCTTCTCCTCGTTTTCTTCTTCTTCTTCTTCTTCTTCTTCTTCTTCTTCTTCTTCTTCTTCTTCCTCCTCCTCCTCCTCCTCCTCCTCTTCTTCTTCTTCCTCCTCCTCCTCCTTCTCTTCTTCTCCTTCCTCCTCCTCCTCCTCTTCTTCTCCTTCCGCCCCCTCCTCCTCCTCCTCTTCTTCTTCTTCCTCCTCCTCCTCCTCTTCTTCTTCTTCCTCCTCCTCCTCCTCCTCTTCTTCTCCTTCCTCCTCCTCCTCCTCTTCTTCTCCTTCCGCCCCCTCCTCCTCCTCCTCTTCTTCTTCTTCCTCCTCCTCCTCCTCTTCTTCTCCTTCCGCCCCCTCCTCCTCCTTCTCTTCTTCTCCTTCCTCCTCCTCCTCCTCTTCTTCTTCTTCCTCCTCCTCCTCCTTCACTTCTTCTCCTTCCTCCTCCTCCTCTTCTTCTTCTCCTTCCGCCCCCTCCTCCTCCTCCTCCTCTTCTTCTTCCTCCTCCTCCTCCTCTTCTTCTTCTTCTTCTTTTTCTGTCTCCCTGGAGATCTGGTTGCACTTTTATGTGTTCCTGGACATGAATCTTGTTCTTTCTCTTCCCTTTTTCCCAGATGCTTTGCCGTTGGTGCCACAACACTTTTTCGGAGGGAGTCCTCATGCTCAAACAAAAACACGTTCTTCTGCAAACTAGATATTTACCTATGGCCAGTTTGGTGTAGTGGTTAAGTGCGCGGACTCTAATCTGGGAGAACCGGGTTTGATTCCCCACTCCTCCGCTTGCACCTGCTGGATGACCTTGGGCAAGCCATAGTTCTGGCACAGCTATTCCTGAAAAAGAGCAGTTTCTGTCAAGAGTTCTCTCAGCCCCACCTACCTCACAGGGTGTCTGTTGTGGGGAGGGGAAGGGAAAGGAGTTTGTCAGCCGCTCTGAGACTCCCTTGGGTAGTGAAGGGCCATGGGGTATAAATCCAATCTCTTCTCTTCTTCCCTGTTGCATCCAGCTGGAATAATAGGGCTCAGGTATCATGATCTACAAAAACGTAGATCAAGATGGATAGCCGTTTTAGTCTGTAGCATTAGAAAAGAGCCAAAGCCCAGGAGGGCCTTAAAGACTAACAAAATACGTGGCATGGCAGGATCTTTTGTGAGTCACCATTCATTTCTGAAGAAGTGAGCAGTGATTTACGAAAGCGCTTACCTTGTCACGTATTTTGCTAGTCTTTAAGGTGCTCCCGGACTCTGGCTCTTTTCTATTGCTACAAGAAGGTGTGCAACTCAGCCTCTGTGGTTGTGGAGAAATGGGTGGCGGTTGCCCTAGGACCCCGTTTGGACCCCTAAGTGGGAGGAACTCCACCTGCGCTCCCGCACAACACGTGAACACGCCGTCTAGCTCCTCTCTGAGCCTTCTTATTCATCTTTCTCTCTCTTTTTATATTATTTTTTTATTTTCAGCATACAAAACAAACATAAAAGGGGGAAATTCAATTCAAGTTTCTTCAATATATCATATTAATGTAGGCTTGCCAAGACCTTACCGTATTTCAGCGGAGGACGGATACGTCCTGGCAGGACCATCCCCGGGGGAAGGAAAGACGCGCGCATGATGCCGTCGCCAGGAAGTGACGCTAGGCGACGCTCTGGCAATGTGGCTGGAAACTCGATGGTACCATCGAGTTTTCAGCCCCATTGCCAGAGCGTCACCTGGCGTCACTTCCTGGCGACGGCATGGTGCGTTACAGGGAGGACTGGTCCGACCGGGGAGCATGCGTCCCCCGCTTCCACGCGGTAAGTACTTGGGAACCCTATATTAATGCCTAATTTATCATTAATTTGTATAGTTCACCTTTATAACAGTAACCATATTGCGTGCAAATGTATGTTATTTATACAATAAAGATCCTGAACAAAGTTTAAATGACTCCGATAGTTACTTGGAGTAATCTTCAAACCGTTGGTAAAATCTTGACGATGTATTCTCGAATAGTGTCTCTGGTTGTCCTTTCAAAATCAGAGTAAGTTTGTCCATTTCTGCATTTTTTAACATTTTGTTTAAGAGTTTTTGTCTCAAAGTTGTCTCTGTTCATCCCCAATATTTGGTGTACAATATTCTAGCAGTTGTAGTTAAATACAAGATAAGATACAAATTTTTTTTTTACAGTTTTCAGGTAAGATATTCAATAAAAATATTTCTGGTATAAAAGGTACAGAAGATTTAATTTTTTTTTGCGTGATTTCATGAATCCAAGCTCAATACTTTTTCGCTTTATCACATAGCCACCACATATGGTAAAAATATCCCACCTTATTTTGACATTTCCAACATAAATTTGAACAACTGGGATCAACATGAAAATTTTCATCTTTCTCTCTCATAGGGAGAAGCCTCAGTCACCAGTTGAGATGCCATTGGAAAGACCTTCACGGTCTGAGAGGACAGTAGAGGCACACTGAAAGACTTGTCCCATTTGGGGTACTTCCCTCCCACCCACTAGTCTTAAGGAAGAAGTTGTCTGTAGGACACGGCGTTCTTTCAGCATCGAATGAAGCCGTGCTGGAGACAAGATCAAAGATGGGAGAGCCAGTCTCAGTTGGTTCTGATGCCATCCGGACAGTGAAGAATGAAGAAGGCTGGAGAAGAAGCGGGCAAGAAATCTCCAGAGAGAACATCGCCTGCTCGAATGTACAGCCCTGGCACTTCCGGGAGTTCTGCTACCAGGAGACCGAGGGCCCCCGAAAAGTTTACAGCCACCTCTACAATCTTTGCCGCCACTGGCTGGAGCCGGAGAGGCACACCAAGAAGGAGATGCTGGACCTGGTGATCCTGGAGCAGTTCCTGACCATCCTGCCCCCAGAGATGCAGAGCTGGGTCAGGGAATGCGAGCCGGAGACCAGTTCCCAGGCGGTGGCCCTGGCGGAAGGCTTCCTCCTGAGTCAGGCAGAGAGCATGAGGCAGGAAGAGCAGGTGAGGAAATTTCATCCCGATCGAGTCAGAGGACTAAGAATGGCAAGGAACGGTATCCTGAATGTCCCCTTCCCGAGGTGGCCAGCTGGTTCTGGAACTCAGCTTTCACCCAAGCGCTGAACAATGCACTTTCAAGCCACTTTTTAATGCATTTACTGGGATAAATTATTAGGAACTGTGGTCCACACTATGTATTGCTCGGTGAAACTAGGATCCTGCTATGTAATTTTGGCATCATTTAATGTGTCATGTTCGCACTTATTTTATTTATTTATTATTTGTATTTGTAGTACAGCAGTCCGAGACCCAGGGTGCCGTATGATGGAGTGAGCTCCCGTCTCTAGCAGTTCGAAAGCAAGAAATTGCAAGTAGATAAATAGGTACCACTTCGGTGGGAAGGTAACAGCATTCCGTGCGCCTTGGTGTTTAGTCATGCCGGCCACATGACCACGGAAACGTCTTCGGACAGCGCTGGCTCTTCGGCTTTGAAACGGAGATGAGCACCGCAACCCTAGAGTCGGATTCGACTGGCTTTCGAGCAAGGGAACCTTTACCTTTTAGCCCCCCATTCCGTGTTCAGGGCGGGGAACATCATTATAATAAATTTACAGGGCTCTTTTTGTAGCAGGAACTCCTTTGCATGTTAGGCGACACACCCCTAATGTTGTCAGGTAATCCTGCCATGAGATGGATGGAAGGGAAGGAGGGAGGGATGGTCTGCAACTTTTCATGCTTGGAATGTAGGGAGGTGTGCAGGTTGCCTAGGAGACTCAGGATTCCATGGCCTGGGCACTCTGTTATCTCACCAGATGTCCTTGGTCTCACAGTTCTTGTTTCCTCTGTCTGAGACAGCTTTGGGGCAGTTTGGTTATTTACTGCTTTAGTACTTTCGCACCTCTTCCCGCGCGCGGGCTCAAGTGACTATTGGTAGATGGGGGGGGGGCACTTTGAGCGGGTATAATTGTGGGTGCCTCTTTAGATTTAGTCATCCCTGACAATGAGATGTTAACGTGCCTTTAGAACTGCTTTCAATAAACGCTATCTTCTCTATGAAGCCTGGTGTTTGAATGACTTTCTGAAGAGCCTGACTAATGTAGCCAATCCTCCAAGAGCTTACAGAGCTCTTCTTACAGGGGCTACTGGAAGAAGAAGAAGAGGAGGAGGAGGAGGAGGAGGAGGAGGAGGAGGAGGAGAGTGGATTTAGACCCCGCCCTTCACTTGGAAGTCTCAGAGTGTCTTACAAACTCCTTTCCCTTCCCCTCCCCACAACAGACACCCTGTGAGGTAGGTGGGGCTGAGAGAGCTCTGACAGAAACTGCTCTTTCAAGGACAGCTCTTGTCAGAACTATGGCTTGCCCAAGGTTGTAGGAGATTAACGATCATGGCACACCAGTCTTAGTCTCCTTGCATCCTACCTCTGTGGGTAATCAGTAACTTGGTACACTGATTCTGACCTTGTGCTAATCTTGTCAACGCAGGTCTCTTTGGCGCCAGGAGTAGCACTGTCACTGTTAATTATGCTGTGCAAACATTCCAGGCATTCTGCTTGAGCATGTGGTCTCCCTTTGTGTCATGCAAGCAACAGCCCCCTCTTACGCAGGGAGCTGAGGGTATAATAAAAGCTGCTTGCTGCCCCTGAAAGGCAGGCCGGTTCTTTCACCGCTCAGACCGTGTCTCGTGTGATTCCTTCACAAGGTCATCCAGCAGCTGCGAGTGGAGGAGTGGGGAATCAAACCCGGTTCTTCCATATTAGAGTCCGCGCACTTAACCACTGCACCAAACTGGCTGCCAATCTAAGCTCTTGGAGGATTGGCTACATTAGGGGTGTGTGGCCTAATATGCAAAGGAGTTCCTGCTACAAAAAGAGCCCTGATTAATAAACACAATTGCAGGTTAAAGCACAATATAAACATTAAAAACGATGGGTACAATCCGTGCTCCCTCTAAGCTATGGAGTCCTGTGAGCAAAAATTGTACTTTTCGAGCTACTGGCATTAAAGTTGTGAGCAGGTGATTTGGCTACTGCATAAATTAATTTGCTCCAGAGCCATCCCTTCCTGAGCTAAGACAAAAATGTGTGAGCCGGAGGCTAAAAAGCTGTGAGCTGGCTCACGCTAACTCAGATTAGAGGGAACACTGGGTACAACTTAAGACAGAAGTCTTAAAGAGATTGGATTTTGAAATGAAAATTCTGGCCCAATGGTAGAGGTGGATTAAAGGACAGTTGTCAGTGGGTGGGGAAAGCAATCTCAGAGAGGTCATATGTGGGCGCCCATTGCCTCAACTAAAGGCCTGGTGGGACAGCTCTGTCCTGCAGGCCCTGTGGAACTGAAGAAGATCAGAAGTATGGAACTGAAGAAGATGCTTTGCTTCAGTTCTGTTTTTAGACTTCTGGCTGGCTCTGCAACCATAATCATATTGTATTAGATCAAGATGAGTAGCTCCGTTAAGAACATAAGAAGATAAGAGAAGCCAATGTTGGATCAGGCCAACGGCCCATCCAGTCCAACACTCTGCGTCACACAGTGGCCAAAAATACCGGGTGCCATCAGGAGGTCCAGCAGTGGGGCCAGGACACCAGAAGCCCTCCCACTGTTGACCCCCCCAAGCACCTAGAAGACAGCATCCCTTGCCCCAGAGTCCCTATCTATACCTTAAGAATATAAGAGAAGCCAATGTTGGATCAGGCCAATGGCCCATCCAGTCCAACACTCTGTGTGACACAGTGGCCAATAATACCAGGTGCCATCAGGAGGTCCAGCAGTGTGGCCAGGACACCAGAAGCCCTCCCACTGTTGACCCCCCCAAGCACCAAGAATACAGAGCATCACTTGCCCCAGACATAAGAACATAAGAGAAGCCAATGTTGGATCAGGCCAATGGCCCATCCAGCCCAACACTCTGTGTCACACAGTGGCCAAAAATACCAGGTGCCATCAGGAGGTCCAGCAGTGGGGCCAGGACACTAGAAGCCCTCCCACTGTTGCCCCTCCCCCCAAGCACCAAGAATACAGAGCATCACTTGACCCAGAGTTCCTATCTAGACCTTGTGGCTAATAGCCACTGATGGACTTCTGCTCCATATGTTCATCTAATTCCCTCTTGAAACTGTCCATGCTTGTAGCTGCCACCACCTCCTGTGGCAGTGAATTCCATGTGTTAATCACTCTTTGGGTGAAGAAGGACTTCCTTTTATCTGTTCTAACCCAACTGCTCAGCAATTTCATGGAGTGCCCACGAGTTCTTGTCTTGTGAGAAAGGGAGAAAAGTACCTCTTTCTCCACCTGCTCTATTCCATGCATAATCTTATAAACCTCGATCGTGTCGATCATCTGTATGTTAATCTGCATGTACCAGTAGAAAAGAGCAAGAGTCCAGTAGCACCTGGAATGATAGAGTGATAGAATCATAACGTTAGAAGGGACCCCCCAGGGTCATCTAGTCCAACCCTCTGCACAGTGCAGGGAATTCACAAATACCTCCCCCACACACACACACCCAGTGACCGCTGCTCCATGCCCAGAAGACGACAGAAAACCTCCAGGATCTCCAGCCAAACTGGCCTGGAGAAAAAGTGCTTCCTGACCCCAAAGTGGCGATCAGCATTTCCCTGGGCGTGCGGGAAAGGGCCACGAGAACTAAGCACTGACGCCACCCTTCCTGCCCTCCCTTCTCGTGATCTGCCTAAATTCACTGAACCTGCATTGCTGTCAGACGGCCACCTAGCCTCTGTTTGAAAACCTCCCAAGAAGGAGAGCTCATCATCACATTCCGAGGAAGCCCGTTCCACTGAGGAACCCCTCTAACAAAATTTGTGGCAGGGTAGGAAGGGAAGGGAAAGTCACTGCTCACTTCTACAAATACAGATACATGCTGTATTGTTTATTGAGTGTCCCATCCAATGTTCCCTCTAAGCTTTGGAGTCCTGTGAGCAAGAATTCTACTTTGTGAGCTACTGGGCATTAAAGTTGTGAGCGAGCCATTTGGCTACTGCATAAATCAGTTTCCTCTGGAGCCGTCCCTTCCTGAGCGAAGACAAAAGTGTGTGAGCTGGAGGCTAAAAATCTGTGAGCTAGCTCGCACTAACTCAGCTTAGAGGGAACACTGCTCCCATTTCATCCAAACTGGTTTTATTCATTTTACGCATTAACAACAAGATTAACGACAGGATAGGCATGTACATATAGCCTGCATATATTATTTTATAGGTAAAGGTAAAGGTTCCCTTGCTCGAAAGCCAGTCGAATCCGACTCTAGGGTTGCGGTGCTCATCTCCGTTTCCAAGCTGAAGAGCCAGCGCTGTCCAAAGACGTTTCCGTGGTCATGTGGCCGGCATGACTAAACACCGAGGCGCACGGAACGCTGTGACCTTCCCACCGAAGTGGTACCTATTTATCTACTTGCAATTTCTTGCTTTCGAACTGCTAGGTTGGCAGGAGCTGGAACTAGAGACGGGAGCTCACCCCGTCATGCAGCACTCTTGGGTCTCGAACTGCTGAACTACTGACCTTCCACAGCCTGCAGTTCAGCGTCTTAACCACTTGAGCCACCGCAGCTCCTATATTATTTTATACATACAAATTAATATAGCTCTATATAGTCTAGTGTCTTACAAGTCAAACATTATGACCTGAGAGCTTAGAGTTTAATCTAAAAAGTCTAAACAGTGATACTTTCCATTAAGAGAACATAAGAGAAGCCAATGTTGAATCAGGCCAATGGCCCATCTAGTCCAACACTCTGTCACACAGCGGCCAAAATATACCAGGTGCCATCAGGAGGGCCAGCAGTGGGGCCAGGACACTAGAAGCCCTCCCACTGCTGCCCCCTCCAGCACCAAGAATATAGTGCATCACCTGCCCCAGACTGAGAGTTCCCATCTATACCCTGTGGCTAATAGCCACTGATGGACTTCTGCTCCAGCTGATATCTAATTCCCTCTTGAAACTGTCCATGCTTGCAGCTGCCACCACCTCCTGTGGCAGTGAATTCCATATGTTAATCACTCTTTGGGTGAAGAAGGACTTCCTTTTATCTGTTCTAACCCGACTGCTCAGCAATTTCATGGCGTGCCCACGAGTTCTTGTATTGTGAGAAAGGGAGAAAAGTCCTTCTTTCTCTACCTGCTCTGTCCCATGCATAATCTTATAAACCTCGATCATGTCACCCCTCAGCCGTCGTTTCTCCAAGCTGAAGAGCCCCAAGCGTTTTAACCTTTCTTCATAGGGAAGCATTAAATGCTGTCCGTACAGTACAATACCTTTTGAGATTGCTAAATGAGGTGAAGAGTATTTGTTACATCAGGTATTGTTCCTTTAGTAGTTAGATGTGCTAATATGGGAGACCAGAAACTCGTAATATCATCGTGTTCACCTTTAGGTTTGTTTTATTTCAGAATGTCTGAGGTTTTTCCCATTATGTATATGTTCCAAAGTTTTTGATAGCAGAGGATGATGTTTAGATTGTTTGTGGATTTCCATGTAGATGCTATTGCTGTTTTGGCTGCAAATAGTAATAAGCTGTTTCTTTTCCTTCGTGTTGTGGATAGGGCGGTTTCCTCTCCGAGGTTTAGAAGTAGTGCTTCCGGGGATTTATCTATCTTATGATCAGTTATGATCCTTATTTCTTCTGTTATTTTGTCCGATCCCGTCGATTGTATTGACTTACTCGGTTTAATCCACCTTGGATCCAAGTAACAAAAGCGAACTGTAAGTAAAATAAATAACCAAAATTGCGAGTGGATTTCGCTGTTCCAGTTGCAAAGTGCATAGAAAGAGCATCGTTCAGTCTGTGTGAAAGCAAGTGTCCCGTGTTCAACGAAAAGAGATGCCAGGCTTGCCCCACCCACAGCTCTTGCTTGCAAAATTCCTTTTTAAAATTCCTCTCACTACTCTGTCCTGTTGTTTCAGGTGTGGGGGCCCTCATGGGACGGCACCGATTCACCCGGGGCAGAGCAAGCGGTTTCTGATGCCAGGCAGAAGTCGATGTCAATAGGGAGCAGAGGAAAGGATGACCAAAGTGCCGGGGCCTTGGGTAAGGATTAACGGGGCAGGTTTCTGTTTGATAACGTAAACACATGACGCTGCCTTATTCACGTGTGGCTGTGAAAGCTGAAGAACATAAGAGAAGCCAATGTTGGATCAGGCCAGTGGCCCATCCAGTCCAACACTCTGTCACACAGGGGCCAAAAATACCAGGGGCCATCAGGAGGTCCAGCGGTGGGGCCAGGACAGTAGAAGCCCTCCCACTGTTGCCCCCCACCAAGCACCAAGAATACAGAGCCTCACTTGCCCCAGACTGAGAGTCCCTATCTATACCTTGTGGCTAATAACCACCAATGGACCTCTGCTCCAGATGTTTATCCAATTCCCTCTTGAAGCCGTCCGTGGTTGTAGCTGCCACCACCTCCTGTGGCAGTGAATTCCATGTGTGAATCACTCTTTGGGTGAGGAAGGACTTCCTTTTATCTGTTCTAACCCGACTGCTCAGCAATGTCATTAAGTGGCCAGGAGTTCTTCTATTGTGAGAAAGGGAGAAAAAGACTTCTTTCTCAACCTGCTCTATCAAAAAGGATATTGTAGCATTGGAAAAAGTGCAGAGAAGGGCAACTAGAATGATAAAAGAGTTGGAACACCTTCCCTATGAAGACAGGTTAAAATGCTTGGGGCTCTTCAGCTTGGAGAAATGACGGCTGAGGGGTGACATGATCGAGGTTTATAAGATTATGCATGGGATTGAGCAGGTTGAGAAAGAAGTCCTTTTCTCCCTTTCTCACAATACAAGGACTGGTGGGCACTCCATGAAATTGCTGAGCAGTCGGGTTAGAACAGATAAAAGGAAATACTTCTTCACCCAAAGAGTGATTAACACATGGAATTCACTGCCACAGGAGGTGGTGGCAGCTACAAGCATGGACAGTTCCAAGAGGGAATTAGATAAACATCTGGAGCAGAAGTCCATCAGTGGCTATTAGCCACAGGGTATAGATGGGAACTCTCAGTCTGGGGCAGGTGATGCCCTCTATTCTTGGTGCTGGAGGGGGCAGCAGTGGGAGGGCTTCTAGTGTCCTGGCCCCACTGCTGGACCTCCTGATGGCACCTGGTATATTTTGGCCGCTGTGTGACAGAGTGTTGGACTAGATGGGCCATTGGCCTGATTCAACATTGGCTTCTCTTATGTTCTTATGTTCTTATCTCACGAATAATCTTATAAACCTCTATCATGTCACCCTCAGCAGTTGTTTCTCCAAGCTAAAGAGGAGGAGGAGGAGATTGGATTCATACCCTGCCCTTCACTCAGAGTCTCAAAGCAGCTCACAAACTCCTTTCCCTTCCCCTCCCCACAACAAAAACGATCTGGGGCAGAAAACTCCAAGGAAAACCAGTGGTAAGTGCCGTGTGAGAAATCGGCCCTTGTGAGGTAGGTGGGACTGAGAGAGCTCTTTTCAGAACTGTCCTTGAGAAAACAGCTCTGACAGAACTGTGGTTTGCCCGAGGTCATCCAGCAGCTGCAAGTGGAGGAGCGGGGAATCAAACCCAGTTCTCCCAGATTAGAGTCCGTGCACTTAATCACGACACCAGACTAGCCCCAAGCGCTTTAACCTTTCTTCATAGGGAAAGCATTCCGACCCTTTTGTCATTCTAGTTGCCCTTCTCTGCATTTTTGTACATGTACATCCTGCATGTACGTCGGTACATTTACAAAGGAAACTGGAGAGCTCGATTCGAATCCAGTAGCACCTTGGAGACAAACAGGATTTTTGGGATGTAAGCTTTCAAGAGTCAAAGCTCCCTTTTTCCAAGGGCAGTTCTCAAAAGAGCTCTCTCAGCCCCGCCTACCTCACAGGGTGTCTGTTGTGGAGAGAGGAAGGGAAAGGAGTTTGTGAGCCGCTCTGAGACGCCTTCCGGTAGTGAAGGGCGGGGTATAAATCCAATCTCTTCTCTTCTTCTACCTCACAGGGTGTCTGTTGTGGGGAGAGGAAGGGAAAGGAGTTTGTCAGCCGCTCTGAGACGCCTTCCGGTAGTGAAGGGCGGGGTATAAATCCAATCTCTTCTCTTCTTCTACCTCACAGGGTGTCTGTTGTGGGGAGGGGAAGGGAAAGGAATTTGTCAGCCGCTCTGAGACTCCTTCCGGTAGTGAAGGGCGGGGTATAAATCCAATCTCTTCTCTTTTTCTACCTCACAGGGTGTCTATTGTAGGGAGGGGAAGGGAAAGGAGTTTGTCAGCCGCTCTGAGACTCCTTCCGGTAGTGAAGGGCGGGGTATAAATCCAATCTCTTCTCTTCTTCTACCTCACAGGGTGTCTATTGTAGGGAGGGGAAGGGAAAGGAGTTTGTCAGCCGCTCTGAGACTCCTTCCGGTAGTGAAGGGCGGGGGATAAATCCAATCTCTTCTCTTCTTCTACCTCACAGGGTGTCTGTTGTGGGGAGGGGGAAGGGAAAGGAGTTTGTGAGCCGCTCTGAGACTCCTTCCGGTAGTGAAGGGCGGGGGATAAATCCAATCTCTTCTCTTCTTCTACCTCACAGGGTGTCTGTTGTGGGGAGGGGGAAGGGAAAGGAGTTTGTCAGCCGCTCTGAGACTCCTTCCGGTAGTGAAGGGCGGGGTATAAATCCAATCTCTTCTCTTCTTCTACCTCACAGGGTGTCTGTTGTGGGGAGGGGAAGGGAAAGGAGTTTGTCAGCCGCTCTGAGACTCCTTCCGGTAGTGAAGGGCGGGGTATAAATCCAATCTCTTCTCTTCTTCTACCTCACAGGGTGTCTATTGTAGGGAGGGGAAGGGAAAGGAGTTTGTCAGCCGCTCTGAGACTCCTTCCGGTAGTGAAGGGCGGGGTATAAATCCAATCTCTTCTCTTCTTCTACCTCACAGGGTGTCTGTTGTGGGGAGGGGGAAGGGAAAGGAGTTTGTGAGCCGCTCTGAGACTCCTTCCGGTAGTGAAGGGCGGGGGATAAATCCAATCTCTTCTCTTCTTCTACCTCACAGGGTGTCTGTTGTGGGGAGGGGGAAGGGAAAGGAGTTTGTGAGCCGCTCTGAGACTCCTTCCGGTAGTGAAGGGCGGGGTATAAATCCAATCTCTTCTCTTCTTCTACCTCACAGGGTGTCTGTTGTGGGGAGGGGAAGGGAAAGGAGTTTGTCAGCCGCTCTGAGACTCCTTCCGGTAGTGAAGGGCGGGGTATAAATCCAATCTCTTCTCTTCTTCTACCTCACAGGGTGTCTGTTGTGGGGAGGGGAAGGGAAAGGAGTTTGTAAGCCGCTCTGAGACTCCTTCCGGTAGTGAAGGGCGGGGTATAAATCCAATCTCTTCTCTTCTTCTACCTCACAGGGTGTCTGTTGTGGGGAGGGGAAGGGAAAGGAGTTTGTAAGCCGCTCTGAGACTCCTTCCGGTAGTGAAGGGCGGGGTATAAATCCAATCTCTTCTCTTCTTCTACCTCACAGGGTGTCTGTTGTGGGGAGGGGAAGCGAAAGGAGTTTGTCAGCCGCTCTGAGACTCCTTCGGGTAGTGAAGGGCGGGGGATAAATCCAATCTCTTCTCTTCTTCTACCTCACAGGGTGTCTGTTGTGGGGAGGGGGAAGGGAAAGGAGTTTGTGAGCCGCTCTGAGACTCCTTCCGGTAGTGAAGGGCGGGGTATAAATCCAATCTCTTCTCTTCTTCTACCTCACAGGGTGTCTGTTGTGGGGAGGGGAAGGGAAAGGAGTTTGTAAGCCGCTCTGAGACTCCTTCAGGTAGTGAAGGGCCATGGGGTACAAATCCAATCTCTTCTTCTTCTACCTCACAGGGTGTCTGTTGTGGGGAGGGGAAGGGAAAGGAGTTTGTAAGCCGCTCTGAGACTCCTTCCGGTAGTGAAGGGCGGGGTATAAATCCAATCTCTTCTCTTCTTCTACCTCACAGGGTGTCTGTTGTGGGGAGGGGAAGGGAAAGGAGTTTGTGAGCCACTCTGAGACTCCTTCCGGTAGTGAAGGGCGGGGTATAAATCCAATCTCTTCTCTTCTTCTACTTCACAGGGTGTCTGTTGTGGGGAGGGGAAGGGAAAGGAGTTTGTCAGCCGCTCTGAGACTCCTTCCGGTAGTGAAGGGCGGGGTATAAATCCAATCTCTTCTCTTCTTCTACCTCACAGGGTGTCTGTTGTGGGGAGGGGAAGGGAGAGGAGTTTGTCAGCCGCTCTGAGACTCCCTTGGGTGGTGAAGGGTGGGGTATAAATCCAATCTCTTCTCTTCTTCTACCTCACAGGATGTCTGTTGTGGGGAGAGGAAGGGAAAGGAGATTGTAAGCCGCTCTGAGACTCCTTCGGGCTGTGAAGGGCAGGGTATAAATCCAATCTCTTCTTCTACAAAATGAGAAGCCAGTGGAGTCTCCATAATCTGATTTCGAATGCAGTTCTCAGCATCCTCTGGGATCCAAACAGGATGAGAAAGGTGAAGCAAGGACTCCCCAGATGAGCTGATGTGGCAGAAATGCATCTCTCAGAGAGAAGGAGTCTCGGGCCGTTCAGTGTTTGATAAATAAGAACCGAAAGCTGAAAGTGGGCCAGACGGTTAACAGAATAACCGACCTCCCCACCTCCTTTTTTCCCCTCACAGGCAGCAGAGGGTCACTGGCAAATCGTTCTGGGCCGTCTCCTGTTTCTGACACCTCATGGCTATTGCTGCAGGTAGGGAGGAGATAATTTTGGAGGTGGGGTGTGAACACCTTAGGAGCCTCTTTGGTGTAGTGGTGAAGTGCATGGACTCTAATCCAGGAGAACTGGGTTTGATCCCCTACGCCTCCGCTTGCAGCTGCTGGATGACCTTGGGCAAGCCATAGTTCTGTCAGAGCTGTTCTCTCAAGGACAGTTCTGGAAAGAGCTCTCTCAGCCCCACCTACCTCGTGGGGTGTCTGTTGTGGGGAGGGGAAGGGAAAGGAGTCCGTAAGCCGCTCTGAGACTTCAAATGAAGGGTGGCATATAAATCCAATCTCCTCCTCCTCCTTTTGAGAGCCAGTTTGGTGTAGTATTTAAGTGCGCGGACTCTAATCTGGGAGAACAGGGCTTGATTCCCCACTGCTTCGTTTGGAGCTGCTGGATGACCTTGGGCAAGCCATAGTTCTGTCAGAGCTGTTCTCTCAAGGACAGTTCTGGAAAGAGCTCTCTCAGCCCCACCTACCTCGCAGGGTGTCTGTTGTGGGGAGGGGAAGGGAAAGGAGTCTGTAAGCCGCTCTGAGACTTCAAATGAAGGGCGGCGTATAAATCCAATCTCCTCCTTCTTTTGAGAGCCAGTTTGGTGTAGTGGTGAAGTGCGTGGACTCTAATCTGGGAGAACCGGGTTTGATTCCCCACTCCTCCACTTGCACCTGCTGGTGTGACCTTGGGTCAGTCACAAGTTCTTGTCGGTGAAGCGTGTTGAGTGCCTGCACCGGTTTCTGTAACAATGAGCTCAGTCCAAAGAAGCCACTGTCCACCCAGGCTTGTGTAGAAACTATTTACAGATTTATTTACACAGCAGTTGATGATGCAGGTATACACGGACAAAGTGCTTCGCCATACATCCATACACGAAGAGAGAGAATAGCTATACTGTACGTAGTTACATATATAGACATCATTAGCCAATCAGCTTTCACTGCTGAGTCATTCTGACCCCAGCCTTTGAGGACTAGATCACCAGCTTATGTCTTACGGTTACATACATTGACAGTTCTGGCACAGCTGTCCTTGAAAAAGAGCAGTTTCTCTCAGAGCTCTCTCACCCCACATCTACCTCAGAGGGTGTCTGTTGTGGGGAGGGGGAGGGAAAGGAGATTGTAAGCCGCTCTGAGACTCCCTTGGGTAGTGTTGTACATATTTGATTCCATGTCAAAAATGAACTCAAACGAGGAGGAAGATCTATGTTTTTATTTCAGTTAACAGGAAAACAGCTGGACCAAATAGTGCATCCAAAATTGACTACTTTCTTCTCAGCATATTTGGGAGATACGCTTCAATTAACAGGAAAACAATTGGACCACATGAGAGCCAGCTTGATGTCGTGGTTAAGTGCGCGGACTCTTATCTGGGAGAACCGGGTTTGATTCCCCACTCCTCCACTTGCACCTGCTGATGTGACCTTGGGTCAGTCACAAGCTCTGGCACAGCTGTTCTCTCAAGGACAGTTTCTGTCAGAAGTTCTCTCAGCCCCGCCTACCTCACAGGGTGTCTGTTGTGGGGAGGGGAAGGGAAAAGAGTTTGTAAGCCACTCTAAGACGCCTTTGGGCAGTGAAGGGCGGGGTATAAATCCAATCTCTTCTCTTCTTCTACCTCACAGGGTGTCTGTTGTGGGGAGGGGAAGGGAAAGGAGTTTGGAAGCCGCTCTGAGACGCCTTTGGGTAGTGAAGGGCGGGGTATAAATCCAATCTCTTCTCTTCTTCTACCTCACAGGGTGTCTGTTGTGGGGAGGGGAAGGGAAAGGAGTTTGTAAGTTGCTCTGAGATGCCTTTGGGCAGTGAAGGGCGGGGTATAAATCCAAACTCTTCTTCTTCTTCTACATAACTCATCAAAAAATTGACTACTTTCTTCTTTTTTTCCTTCATCTTCTTCTTCTTGAACATATTCTGAGCATATTCAGGAAATACATGATATTTTATACATGGACTGACATCATCAAAAAAACAATATTCAAAAAGCATAATTGGTTACAAAAGACAGTGGCCATTTGAATAATAAGCCCCTGATTTGTCAGATGTAAAGAAATATATATCTACATCAAATCTACGTAAAACCTAAGTGTTTACTTAACCTAACCTAAATGATAATGGGCAAGGATTTTTCGTATCCTAAACAAAAGTGTTCATTGTTCTTGATATGAGACCAAAATCTTATCTGACCCAGACATTGCTAAGTTTTGCCCTTAAGAACTACGGAATCATGAACTTTGTACCTATTATATTGTCTGCTAACAATATCAGACCTACAAGAGAAAAGCCTTCTATATAACAGGCCTTTCTAACGTCCTAATAAAATATTACTTAAAAGAGAAATCCATAAAACCAAGAAAGAAAATATGAATATGAACAATCAAGAAGAAAGAACCTATATAAAAAAATCTTTATATTCCCATTCATACTACAGTAGTGAAGGGCGGGGTATAAATCCAACCTCCTCTTCTTCCTCTTCCTCCTCCTCCTTCTCTGCCCCGCCCTTGAACATTTTCCCTGGACGCTGAAGAAATCTTCCTCTTTCCCTTTGGTTCTCTCACACCTGCCCTCAAGAAAGGCTTCAGACACCTCCAAGAAGAGGCCTGGGATCTCACAAGAGAGCTCCTGACCAGCTCACCGAGGCCTCTTAGAAGAAGAAGAAGAAGAAGAAGAAGAAGAAGAAGAGTTTGGATTTATACCCCGCCCTTCACTGCCCAAAGGCGTCTCAGAGCGGCTTACAAATTCCTTTCTCTTCCCCTCCCCACAACAGACACCCTGTGAGGTGGGTGGGGCTGAGAGAACTTCTGACAGAAACTGTCCTTGAGAGAACAGCTGTGCCAGAGCTGGTGACTGACCCAAGGTCACATCAGCAGGTGCAAGTGGAGGAGTGGGGAATCAAACCCGGTTCTCCCAGATAAGAGTCCGTGCACTTAACCACTACACCAAACTGGCTCTCCCTGGACTACACCAAGCTGGCTCTCCCTTTGACTGTTTACTGCTTCTTTCAGGGTTCGACGACGTCCTTTGAGGACGTGGCGGTGTACTTCTCGGAGGAGGAGTGGGCCCTGCTGGATCCGGACCAAAGGGCTCTGCATAGGGATGTCATGGCGGAGAACCACAGGATGCTGTCCTCTCTGGGTAAGGCCTCTGCTCTCTGAAACCAGGAATGCCATTCTGCATCGGTGCTCTGGGGACATTGGTGGCTGGCCCTTGGCCCTTGGCTCTGGGACGGCATTTGAATAAAGTGTTAGTCACCGTTCCCGCTGGAGATCAGCAATCGGTGTACCTGAGCCCCCAGAGTTCACAGTAGCTGAAGAGACTGGGATTTTTCAGTTTAGAAAACAGATGACTTAAGAGGGGACATGAAAGAGCGGAGGGGTCGAACTCATTTGTTACGAGGGCCGGATGTGACGTAAATGAGACCTTGCTGGGCCGGACCGTGTGCGTCATAAAATGTAATGCCAGGCAGCGGGGTTATGAACTTTATAAAGGACACAAACACAAAGGGGTCCTTTTTACTTAAAATACAAACATGCTTAAAAACAGGGTTATTTTTGGGCAGGAACGCACAGGAACGGGGTTCCGGCTGGCTCCTGAGTTGGCCACGCCCAGCAGGAACTCATTAGCATAACAGGCCACACCCAACAGCAGAAACTCATCAGGATTGGCCACATTAGGGGTGTGTGGCCTAACATGCAAAGGAGTTCCTGCTCTGAAAAAAGCCCTGGGTTTTGACAACAAACAAGATAGACAGAATAAGAAGCAAAAGGTGGGTGTGGCTGGATGACCACACTTCTGGTAACATGGGGTGTGGCCTAATAGGCTAATGAGCGGTGCCATCAAGGGTGTGGCCTAATATGCTAATGAGTTCCTGCTGAGCTTTTTCTACAAAAAGAGCCCTGCTTGTGGGGCGTGAATGGAAAGTTGGGGGCATGGCCACAGGACGCCTCGACATGGCTATGGGCCAGGTGGGGCCACTGCAAGGCAGGGCTTTCTTTGGCTTCCCACAATCCAATGCACATGTTTCCCACAGCTGCGATAATATCCACAAGCCCCTGGAGGATCAGTAGGGCTGGTAGGCGCGTAGGCTTCCCCCTTCAGGCCTCGCTGACTCTTGCTGTGAGCTTGTTTTGTAGAGCAGAGAGGCAGCTGTGTTCTAGTCTCAGAGCCCACGGAGCTGGTCTGTTGCCTGAGAGGTAATAAGTGTTCAGGAACAGAGGCCCGCCTCCTCCTCCTTCAGGTTCGCTGCCTTCCTGATGGCTGTGCCGTGCTTCCAACCGAAGTACAGATCATACTAACCGTGACAGAACAGTGGATAGGCTCTGAATAAGGCATGCACTTACAAAGCAATTGTTCTGGAAAGTGAGTAGAGAGGGAGGCATTTGGTTCCTCCTCATGAAGCAGCCATTTTGGATTTGGCTCTGCCTCCTGTGGCGGCCATTTTGGAATGGCACTCACCATTCCCTCTCAGAATTCCTGCAGGCTCAAAAATGGGTCCTGATTAGAAACAAATGATTACAACAGTCCCCTCGGTCACTTCTAGCCTATCTAGTTGAAAGCCAAGTTAAGTTTAGCTAATAATATCTCCAAAAGGAGGAGGGAAGGAAGAAAAGGCTCCACTTTCCCCTCATCAGGTTTCTCTTTCGGTTCCTGCAGGTGATGGACAGGAGAACGAGAAAGAGGACAGATGGGAAACGGAAGAAAAGCTGGAGTGGAGGAAGAAATCCATTCCTTATGACCGTAAAGGCTTCCATGAAATTCCAGTCCAAGCAGGAAGTAATGAGTTAGACAAATGGAATAAGCTTCCTTTAAGTGTGGACATTTTAACTAACGAATCAAATCTTAGCCCAAATCAAGGAAGTCACACAAGTGAGAAACTGTGCGAAGGCGTGAAGTGTGAAGAGACCATGCGTCCCAGCGCAAAGTTTTCAAGGCATCCAAGTCACCACACTGTGGAGAAACCCTATAAATGCTCAGAATGTGGAAAGGGCTTCAGTCAGAGAGGCAACCTTAAGTATCACCATAGAATCCACACAGGGGAGAAGCCGTACGACTGCTCGGTGTGTGGAAAGAGCTACAGTCAGAAATCCCATCTTAACAAGCACCAAATAATCCACACGGGGGAGAAACCGTACCAGTGTTCGGCGTGTGGAAAGCGCTTCAGTCAGAGCGCGCATCTCGTGAGACACGAAAGAATCCACACCGGGGAGAAACCATATAAATGCTCAGTGTGTGGAAAGAGCTTCAGTCAGAGCACAAATCTAACTTACCACGAAGCGATCCACACGGGGGATGTACCATATACGTGCGCCGTGTGCGGGAAAAGCTTCAGTCGGAGCACGCATCTTCTTAGACACGAAAGAATTCACACAGGGGAGAGATCGGTGTGTGCAAAGAACTTCAGCCGAAGCACAAGTCTAACGCTGTTGGAGAGAATCCATGCTGGGGAGATGCCAGAGAAATGTTCAGAGTGTGGGAAGAGTTTAAGTGACCTCACAAGACTTATCTCCAATCAAAAAGTACACGTAGGGGTGAACTCACTTGCATGTTCCGAGTGCGGGAAGGGTTTCTGTCACGGCACCTGCCTTTCAACGCATCAGAGAGTCCACACAGAGGAGAAACCATATACATGTTCCGAGTGTGGAAAGGGTTTCAGTTACAGAATTCACCTGGCTATCCATCAGAGAGTCCATACGGGGGAGAAGCCTTATACATGCACAGAATGTGGGAAAAGCTTCAGCCACAACACTAGCCTTATTTCGCACACTCGAATTCACACAGGGGAGAAACCATATAAATGCTCAGAGTGTGGCAGAAGCTTCACTCAGAGCACGAGCCTTAATTCTCACAGACGAATCCACACTGGGGAGAAACCGTATACGTGCCTTGAATGTGGAAAAGGCTTCCATCAACGGTCACAGCTTACTTCCCACCAAAGGATACACACAGGGGAGAAACCATTTCAGTGCTCTGAGTGCGGAAAGAGTTTTAGCCATAGCACAAGCCTTTCGAAGCATCGAAGAACCCACGCGGGGAAAAACTGTATTAATGCTCCTAGTGTGGAAATGGGTTCAGTCACGGGCCAGTCATTTCTTATCATCCCAGGAACTATACAGGGGAGAAACGGTTTCCTCGATCAGAATGTGGAACAAGCTTCGTTTGTGGGAAATACCTCGTTGTACGTCAACACATTCACACAGTGGTAAATCCTTGGAATCCTTAGCTACGGCTGCAGTGTGGAAAGAACTTCTGAAGAACTTCATTTCAGTTGACTGATGCCCAGAAGAATCATAGAATGTTAGAGTTGGAAGGGACCTTGCAGGTCATCTAGTCCAACCCCCTGCACTCTGCAGGAGCATAGCCAAAAGATAGCCCTACATACCTACAACATACCCAAAAGATGGCCGTCCAGCCTCCGCTTGAAAACGTCCAGCAAAGGAGCATCCACCACCTCCCGAGGCAGTCTGTTCCACTGCTCAACCACTCTTACAGTTAGGACGTTTCTCCTGATATCTAGCCGGTAACGCCTCCCCTGTAATTTCCACCCATTAGATCTAGTCTTGCAATCTGGAGCAAGAGAGAATAGATCTGCTCCATCTTTTACGTGACGGCCCTTCAACTACTTGAAGACTGTATAAACATCTCTGGTTAACCAAATGTTAATGATCAAATGACAGTCTACCTTTGGAAATTTATCTGTACAAATTCTCAAACATTGCGCAGAAAAAAACCAGGGGGTACCTAAAGCACATTATAATAGAAGGATTGCACGTGGGAGAATGAACATGTTGTGTGAAATCTGGGCTGTCTGTTGCTCACACATCTGTCTTCTTGTGTGTGATGAATACCTTCTCAAAAAAACCAATGCGTAGATCCATGTGATACAACAAAGATACTGCAAAGGGAAATCCATCGCTGACTGGACCAGTTCTGTTGTTCTGTGCCATTGGATGCAACATTTTCATGCCGTTGTTGTATTTCAGGCTCTCTGTTTCCTTACAATGAGCTGGAGCCAATGGAAGAGACGTTAGTTTCCTTTTGAAAGAAACTTCTGATGCTTCTTCCATGTCTGTCTACAAATATAAAGGTAGTGGGAACAGACAGTAGCCTACACATTAGAGAGGGAATCATGGCTTATTGGCAGAGCATCTGTTTGGCATGCAGGTCACAGGTTCAGTCCCCGGCATCTCCAGTTAAAACGATCAGGGTTTAGGTGAAGGGAAAGACTTTGGCCCTGAGACCTCGGAAAGCCCCTGCCCATTTGAACAAACCGTACTGCCCTTGATGGACCGAGGGTCAGATTCAGTGTAGGGCAGCATTGTGCATTCATGTGCATTCACCAAAGTGGCAGTGTTCCCTCTAAGCTGAGTGTGAGCGAGCTCACAGTTTTTTAGCCTCCAACTCACACATTTTTGTCTTCGCTCAGGAAGGAGGGCTCCAGAGCAAACTAATTGATGCGGTAGCCAAATCCCTCGCTTACAGCTGGAATGCCGGGAGCTGACAAGGTAGAATTTTTTGCTCGCAAGACTCCACTGCTTAGAGGGAGCATTGCTAAGCGGGTAGAATGCATCAGGAAATTATAGCCATAGAAGAGTCCGTAAAGGTAAAGGTAAAGGTTCCCTTGCTCGAAAGCCAGTCGAATCCGACTCTAGGGTTGCGGTGCTCATCTCCGTTTCAAAGCCGAAGAGCCAGCGCTGTCCGAAGACGTTTCCGTGGTCATGTGGCTGGCATGACTAAACACCAAGGCGCACAGAACGCTGTTACCTTCCCACCGAAGTGGTACCTATTTATCTACTTGCAATTTCTTGCTTTCGAACTGCTAGGTTGGCAGGAGCTGGAACTAGAGACGGGAGCTCACTCCGCCATGTGGCACCTGGGTCTCGAACTGCTGAACTACTGTCCTTCCACAGCCTGCAGTTAGTACTTTAAAGACTAACAAGACTTGTGGCCTGCCAGGAATGTTGTTAGTCTTTACTGCTACAGACAGATTAACACAGCTACCCATCTTGGTCCATCGTATAAATATGGCTGTGCGTTGTTGTTTTTTATTTCAGAAATGTCTTCCAGTACAGATCGCTTGCTAGCTCTCGAAATTCTTCTACGATTGTGATGTCCTTGCTCAAAAGAATATCTGACGGAGCCGGGAAGGGTAAAGACATGGGCAATCAGTAGCAGGAAAGCAGGGGCACAAAACTCAAAACAGTTTCGTGAGCCGTAAGGTATCCTGACTGGGGTGAAGTGGGTCACCCTGTAATGTTTAATTCGCTTCGTTACGGGCTAGGAACCCTGAGAGTTAAGACATTTCTAGGTTGCCTCACCAGCACAAGCCCTGGGGATGCAACGGAGAAGTTTCCTATCCTGGGTGCCCAGGAAAGGTCGTGTTCTGCTTATTGCTCCTGGATAGGACCACACCTCAAGGACTTGTCAATGAAACAATGGAGGAATTTGCGGGAGGGTATCCAATGGCAACGGCTGCTTTTCTCCTCACCTGTCCGGAAAGCTTGCCTTGCGTCCCTTCTGGGACCCGAGAAACCACGAACCAATCTGTAGTCCAAACACGCTAAACAAATGTAACGATAATTATATGGAAAGCAAAGTCAATAATAATGCCAAACTCGTAATGTATTATTATAGCATCGCAAACATAATACGAGACAGTTATCCAAAAGTGGGTGGTAACAAACTCAAACCCACAATAAGTCACGACATTTCTCCAAAGCAGCAGACTTCCTTCATAAATAGAACAAGCTCGTAGAGGAAAAAAAATGTTTATATAAATATCACGTATCCTTGAATTAAAGTCCAAACATCTATATACTGTGGCTTGTAGTCAATGAGGTCCGTTCTAAGTAGAAACGACACAGTTCCGGATAATATAATCAGCGTTTCAAATCTATTTGTTCGTCAGGTACATCAGGTAAGTCTTAAGAACATAAGAACACAAGAGAAGCCAATGTGGGATCAGGCCAATGGCCCATCCAGTCCAATGTCACACAGTGGCCACAAATAAACAGGGGCCACCAGGAGGTCCAGCAGTGGGGCCGGGACACTAAAAGCCCTCACACTGTTGACTCCTCCCTCCCAAGCACCAAGTCTACAGAGCATCACTTGCCCCAGACCAAGAGTTCCAAAGAACACAAGAGAAGCCAATGTCAGATCAGGCCAATGGCCCATCCAGTCCAACACACTGTCACACAGTGGCCAAAAACACCAGGTGCCATCAGGAGGCCCACCAGTGGGGCCAGGACACTAGAAGCCCTCCCACTGTTGCCCCCCCCCAAGCACCAAGAATACAGAGCATCACTTGCCCCAGACCGAGAGTTCCTAAGAACATAAGAGAAGCCAATGTTGGATCAGGCCAGTGGCCCATCCAGTCCAACACTCTGTGTCACACAGTGGCCAAAAGCACCAGGTGCCATCAGGAGGTCCAGCAGTGGGGCCAGGACACTAGAAGCCCTCCCACTGTTGACTCCTCCCTTCCAAGCACCAAGTATACAGAGCATCACTTGCCCCAGACCAAGAGTTCCAAAGAACACGAGAAGCCAATGTTGGATCAGGCCAGTGGCCCATCCAGTCCAACACTCTGTGTCACACAGTGGCCAAAAACACCAGGTGCCATCAGGAGGCCCACCAGTGGGGCCAGGACACTAGAAGCCCTCCCACTGCTGCCCCCCCCAAGCACCAAGAATATGAAGCATCGCCTGCCCCAGACCCAGAGTTCCTAAGAACATAAGAGAAGCCAATGTCAGATCCGGCCAATGGCCTATCCAGTCCAACACTCTGTCACGCAGTGGCCAAAGATACCAGGTGCCATCAGGAGGTCCAGCAGTGGGGCCAGGACACTAGAAGCCCTCCCACTGTTGCCCTCCCCCCAAGCACCAAGAAGACAGAGCATCACTTGCCCCAGACTGAGAGTTCATATAAGAACATAAGAGAAGCCAATGTTCTCCAGTCCAACACTCTGTCACACAGCGGCCAAAATATACCAGGTACCATCAGGAGGTCCAGCAGTGGGGCCAGGACACTAGAAACCCTCCCACTGCTGCCCCCTCCAGCACCAAGAATAGAGTGCATCACCTGCCCCAGACTGAGAGTTCCCATCTATACTCTGTGGCTAATAGCCACTGATGGACTTCTCCGTATGTTTATCTAATTCCCTCTTGAAACTGTCCATGCTTGCAGCTGCCACCACCTCCTGTGGCAGTGAATTCCATGTGTTAATCACTCTTTGGGTGAAGAAGTACTTCCTTCTATCTGTTCTAACCCGACTGCTCAGCAATTTCATTGAGTGCCCACGAGTTCTTGTATTGTGAGAAAGGAAGAAAAGTACTTCTTTCTCAACCTGCTCAATCCCATTCATAATCTTATAAACCTCGATCATGTCACCCCTCAGCCGTTGTTTCTCCAAGCTAAAGAGCCCCAAGCATTTTAACCTTTCTTCATAGCATTTTAACCTTTCTTCATGAACAACTCTTCATTCTCATTGTAGAGTTGCAATTCCCCAGGTCCGGGTGGGGAATTCCCTGGTTTGGGGGCTTCTGCCTGCCACCGGGAAACCCTGCCCCAAACAGTGATGTCACCGAGCGACTTCCCAGATGCAGAGACATCACATGGAAGTGACCTAATCACTTCGGGGACGTCGTGTGGCAATGTTTTGGTTTCTGGGCAGAACTCTATGGTTTCACCCAGATTTTACCATAGAGTTTTGCCCCCAAAACCCAAGTGCCATCCCCAACATAAGTGATGTCACTTCCGGGTGATGTCATGGCCTCGGGGATGTCCCTGCCCTCTCCTGGAATGCCTGCCAGATTTCCCTGCAGGCAATACAAAGGGGACCTGGAAACCAGTGTTCCCTCTAAGCTGAGTCAGTGTGAGCTAGCTCACAGTTTTTTAGCCTCCGGCTCACACCTTTTTGTCTTCGCTCAGGAAGGGGTGGCTCCAGAGCAAACTAGTTTATGCAGTGGCCAAATCGCTTGCTCAGAACTTCAGTGCCCGTAGCTCACAGAGTAGAATTTTTGCTCACAAGCAGGGGTCATTTGGAGCAGGAGCGCACAGGAATGGAGCTCCGGCAGTTAGAAGCACAGGCAGCAGCAAGCCCCGCCCCCAGCTCCCAGCAGGTGTGCAAAGCAGCACGTGTAGCGTTCCTCCTGGGCCCAGATAGGCTACTCTGGGACTGGAATGACAGCCCCCAGAGTGGAAAGACAGTCCCTAGGGGTGGCGCCTGGGTGGTGGGTGTTGCCTTCTGACACACTTCCAGTGATGTCAAGGTGTGGCATATGCAAATAAGTTATGCTAATGAGTTATGCTAATGAGCTCCTGCACCTCTTTTTCTATGAAAGGACCCCTGCTCACAAGACTCCGCAGCTTAGAGGGAGCATTGCTGGCAACCCTATCTTGCTGTGAGAAAGATGCTGGGATAATGGCCTTTGTAATTTCAATTTTTTTTTTCATCACAGATACTAGGGTGCCTATCCTGAGTCCCAAAGACATCCCGTGTCTCTACAAGCCTGCCGCCGTTAAACACAGGAATGCCGGCAAGAACGGCCCTTTTTATTTTGCTGTTTTTAGCATGAGGAAGAGGTCTGCTGAGCTGGAAAACCTACAAGGATGTTTTATGTCGTTTTGGTTGTTCTTAGTAAAAGGCATTATGTGGGTTGTGATTCTGATTTGAGAGCCAGTTTGGTGTAGTGGTTAAGTGTGTGGACTCTAAACTGGGAGGACCAGGTATGATTCCCCACTCCTCCACTTGCACCTGGCTGGATGACCTTGGACAAGCCATAGTTCTGTCAGAGCTGTCCTTGAAAAAGAGCAGTTTCTGTCAGAGCTCTCTCAGCCCCTTCTCAGAATAATGCTTTTAAAGAGAGCCAGTTTGGTGTAGTGGTTAAGTGCGCGGACTCTAATCTGGGAGAACCGGGTTTGATTCCCCACTCCTCCACTTGTACTTGCTGATGTGACCTTGAGTCAGTCATAAGTTCTGTCAGAGCTGTCCTTGAAAAAGAGCCCTTTCTGTCAGAGCTCTCTCAGACCCACCCACCTCACAGGGTGTCTGTTGTGGGGAGGGGAAGGGAAAGGAGTTTGTAAGCCGCTCTGAGACTCCGAGTGAAGGGCAGGGTATAAATCCAATCTCTTCTTCTTGATTTGGATCCGCAACGGTGACTTTTGTCTCCACTCTCCCCTCTCCGCCGCCTTCATGCCTCACATTTCCTTCCCCTGCGGCAGTCCTAGGACGTCCTCCCCCTAGTTGGTAAAATGCAAAACTTGCCAAAACTGAAGAGTTGTGTGCCTGTGTCTGTGGACCTGATGTGGCAGTTTTGTGGGAAAGGCAAGGGAGACTTCCCAGGCAGGGAGTCTGGGCAGGAAGTGACCTCACAAACCTGAATCCCTTGCTGCACCTCCCCAACTTCCAGCAGTGGTGTTTTAACCCTTAGATTGACTATGTCTCGGAATGAAAGGAATGGAAAAGAAAATGGGTGTTGTCAACTGCGGTTTGGGAGATGGCTGAAGATTTAGGGGTGGAATTTGGGGGAGGAAATGACCATCGGTGGCTACTAGCCACAAGGTATAGATGCCCACCCTGTCTGAGGCTGTGATGCTCTGTACCCTTGGTGCTTGAGGGGCAATAGTAGGAGGGCTTCTGGAGTTCTGGCCCTGCTGATGGACCTCCTGATGGCACCTGGGTTTTGGCCACTGAGTGACTCGAAGTGTTGGGCTGGATGGGCCACTGGCCTGACCCAACACAGCTTCTCTTACATTCTTATGTCTGAGGGAGTGATGCTCTGTCTTCTTGGTTCTTGGGGGGGTCAACAGTGGGAGGGCTTCTAGTGTCCTGGCCCCACTGGTGGACCTCCTGATGGCACCTGGTATTATTGGCCACTGTGTGACATGGAGTGTTGGACTGGATGGGCCATTGGCCTGATCTAACATTGGCTTCTCTTATGTTCTTATATGAACTCTCAGTCTGGGGCAAGGGATGCTCTATATTCTTGGTGCTTGGGGGTGGCAACAGTGGGAGGGTTTCTAGTGTCCTGACCCCACTGCTGGACTTCCTGATGGCACCTGGTATTTTTGGCCACTGTGTGACACAGAGTGCTGGACTGGATGGGCCATTGGCCTGGTCCAACACTGGCTTATTTTATGTTCTTAAGGTATAGATAGGGACTCTGGGGCAAGGGATGCTCTGTATTCTTGGTGTTTGGGGGGGGACAACAGTGGGAGGGCTTCTAATGTCCTGCCCCCACTGCTGGAGTTCCTGATGGCACCTGGGTTTTGGCCACTGTGTGACACAGAGTGTTGGACTGGATGGGCCATTGGCCTGGTCCAACACTGGCTTATCTTAAGTTCTTAAGGTATAGATAGGGACTCTGGGGCAAGGGATGCTCTGTATTCTTGGTGCTTGGGGGGTGGCAAAAGTGGGAGGGCTTCTAGTGTCCTGGCCCCACTGCTGGACCTCCTGATGGCACCTGGTATTTTTGGCCACTGTGTGACGGAGTGTTGGACTGGATGGGCCACTGGCCTGACCCAACATTGGCTTCTCTTATGTTCTTATGCATGGGGCAGTGATGCTTGGGCGGCAAGAGTGGGAGGGCTTTTGGAGTTCTGGAAAAAGTAGAAAGGTGAAGAGTGGTAAGTCCCCCCATCCGCCAGTGGTTGCCAGGAGGGGCCTAGGAACCTTACCCCCCAAAATGTATTTTCTTAAAAACAATAACCCACCTCTTGCTTCCAACATCTCTGGCCAGTGAACTAGGGATGCCAACTCCTAGCTGGGAAATACCTGAAGACAGGGCTTTTTTTTTGTAGAAAAAGCCCAACAGGAACTCATTCACATAATAGGCCACACCCAGCAACAGAAACTCATTAGCATATTAGGCCACACCCCTGACAGCACAGCTCATTAGCATATTAGGCCACACCCCCATGCTGCTAGAAGTGTGGTCATCCAGCCACACCCACCTTTTGCTTCTTATTCTGTCTACCTTGTTTGTTGTCAAAACCCAGGGCTTTTTTGGTAGCAGGAACTCCTTTGCATTTTAGACCACACACCCCTAATGTAGCCAATCCTAATGAGTTTCTGCTGTTGGGTGTGGCCTGCTATGCTAATGAGTTCCTGCTGGGCGTGGCCAACTCGGGAGCCAGCCGGAACTCCATTCCTGTGAGTTCCTGCCCAAAAAATAGCCCTGGTCTTTTGCCAGTTTTGCACGTGTCAGAAGGTTTTCACTTGGGAGATAGACTAAAGTAGGGGGCAACCACTATCATTTATTTATCTTATGGCACAGTTACACATAGGATGGATATAATAATATAACATATATAACAAAGTTGATACAATGAGTGTGCAGACAGACTGGGCACTCCCCCTAAATACTAATATCTAAATTTTCAGTCCACTGATCACAGCTGGGGAGCATTCAAAGAGCTCCATCACATCTCCCTGGAAAGCATGACACTCACATTTCTCTGACAGATGGATAATAGTTTGGCAGGCTGCACCACAATTCGATTTGGGTCCTGGTATTTTGCCCCATTTAAACTGTCTGTACAACCGCCAAAGCCTGTCTGTATTCTATTAGCCGTCTTCCATACTTTACATGGCAAGTCAAATCCTGCGGGCCCCTCATTGGTGTTTATCATATTATGGATATCAGTTGGAGCTGATTGCATCCATGTTTGCAACCATTCATTCCCTAGAATGAAATTTTGAGATTGCAGGATTTGTGCATACCTTATTGCCAGGTGTTGAGAACTTAGTCTGGGTAGACCAGTGTCAGACCAGTGGATGGGCAACTCGCGGTTTCCAATGATCTTTCTATATTCATGAAAAAGAGCATCTTGTCTTCAGAGATGCTGGGGAGCAATGTGGTACAACATGAGTAACCAATAGGTTGGAGTGGGTTTAATACATCCACTGATGGTTTTCTTTGCTGTATTGAGTTGAACTTCAAGGTTGTGGGCATGAGAGCTGTTGAACCACGTTGAAGCTCCGTATTCCGCAATATTATACACCAACCCAAAAGATGAGCATCTAAGTGTTGTAGCAGACACACCCAAGTTGTACCTCAAAATTTTTGGAGAATGTTGTTACGTGTGTGCATTTTTGCTGCTACATTGGTAAGAAAGGGTTTATATGTCCTGTCCAGGGAGATGCCAAGGTACTTAGGTGTATGGTGGTGTATAAGTCAGATGCCCTTAAGGTAGACATTCAGTTCACAGTTGGCAAGATTGTTACTAAGACGGAAACAGCAGCATTCTGGTCTGCTGGACTTGGGATGAGCCACCATTTACTGTAGTTGTCAGACAAAATTTCGAAGTTCCCAGTCAGTATTTCCTCAGTCCTTTCAATTTGTTGTATACTAACATGGACCGCGCATGCGGTTGGGGTTTACATGTGGCCGTGCGAATGAGGGTAGCTTTGCATTAGAGAACAATGCCGAGCATGGATCCTAGAATGGACCAATAGGACAGCTCGAATGGAGGAAAAGACCTATAGGATTGGGATGTATAGTAATAGGCCCATCATTGGGAGCGGGGTGTGGTTGGGGGGGATTTAAGCCAGTCTTCGGTCTGGCTACTTTGCCTTTAGTTTCCACTAATTTCCAATAAACTATGAGCTGATTCACTCAACGAACCCAGTACTTTACACAATTCCAGTAAAAAGGCCCATCTTCACATAGCTACTTTCAAAGCGTTTCTGAGCCCCCAACACCTGGGCATTCAAAGAAGAGCCTCATCAGAACCCACTAGAGGAAAGGTTTGCCCTTACGTGGATCATCTGAGAAACTGGAAGGTTGGATCTCTGCCTCAACCTCTTGCTACACGGTGAGTATTTATGAGGTTCCTCCCCTGTCTGAATACCTCAGTGATTAAAGAGATAAGGGCTGGTCTTGAATCTCCTTCCACCCTCAGAACACATCCTTTCTTTCTTCCCTGTAAGATCTATTTGAGTTCTGTCCTAAGCTTGAATATTTCTATCATTTCCCATGCTATGAGAGCTCAAAACGTTTCTCCCGTGTGGGCTCTTTGATGTTGTTGAAGACTGCGAAGATGACTGAATTTCTTTCCACACTCTGAGCATTCAAAAAGTTTCTCCCCTCTGTGGGTTCCTTGATGACGTTGAAGATGGCCACTCTGACTAAATCTTTTTCCACACTCTGAGCATTCTAAAGGTTTCTCCCCTGTGTGGGTTCTTAAATGATTGTGAAGATGGCTGCTCTGACTGAATCTCTTTCCACACTCTGGACATTCAAAGGGTTTCTCCCCTGTGTGGGTTCTTTGATGTAGTACGAGACTGCTACTTTTACTGAATCTCTTTCCACATTCTGAGCATTCAAAAGGTTTCTCCCCTGTGTGGGTTCTTTGATGCAGTAGGAGATCACCACTCTGACTGAATCTCTTTCCACACTCTGAGCATTCAAAAGGTTTCTCCTTTGTGTGGGTTCTTAGATGCCGTCGAAAATTGCTGCTGTTACACAATCGCTTTCCACACTCTGAGCACTCAAAAGGTTTCTCCCCTGTGTGGACTCGCAGGTGCTTTCGAAGGCTACATGTCTCACTGAATCTCTTTCCACACTCTGAGCACACAAAAGGTTTCTCCCCTGTGTGAGTTCTTTGATGCTGTAGAAGATTGTTACTCTTACTAAATTTCTTTCCGCACTCTGAGCATTCAAAAGGTTTCTCCCCTGTGTGAGTCCTTTGATGCTGTAGAAGGTTATTACTCTTATTGAATTTCTTCCCGCACTCTGAGCATTCAAAAGGTTTCGCCCCTGTGTGGATTCTTTGATGTTCTTGAAGATGGCTGCTCTGATTGAATTTCTTTCCACACTCTGAGCATTCAAAAGGTTTCTCCCCTGTATGGGTTCTTCGATGAAGCAGGAGATCACCACTCTGACCAAATCCCTTTCTGCACTCTGAGCATTCAAAAGGTTTCTCTTTTGTGTGGGTTCTTAGATGCCGTCGAAAATTACTACTGTAACAAAATCGCTTTCCACATTCTGCGCATTCAAAAGGTTTCTCCCCTGTGTGGATTCTTTGATGAAGTAGGAGATTGCCACTCAGACTAAATGTCTTTCCACACTCTGAGCAATCAAAAGGTTTCTCCCCTGTGTGGACTTGTAGGTGCTTTCGAAGGCTACAGGTATCACTGAATGTCTTTCCACACTCTGAGCATTCAAAAGGTTTCTCCCCTGTGTGAGTTCTTTGATGCAGTTGAAGTTTTCCATTGTGACTGAAACTCTTTCCACACTCTGAGCACGCAAATGGTTTCTCACCTCTGTGGATTCTTTGATGTTGTTGAAGACTACCGGCTCCACTGAATTTCTTTTCACACTCTGAGCATTCAAAAGGTTTCTCCCCAGTGTGTATCCTTTGGTGCAGAAGGAGCTGTGATCTGTATTTAAAGTACCTTCCACATTGAAAGCATTTACATGCCTTCGTTATAATGTTCCTTGGGAAATATAGATTTCCCTGTTGTCTGTTAGAGGACGTCATTCCACTCTCGGAACAGATAAATGTCTTCTCTCCTAAATGAATGCCTTGGTGTTTAAAAAGTTCTGATTTCTGCAAGAAACTCTCACCACGGCAGCTACGTTTCTTTCTTGCATGTTCTTGTTGATGTTTAAGGAGCTCTGCTCTGCAAAGGAAGCTCCTTCCACACTCCAGGCATTGATGGGTCTTCTTTCCACTGTGCATTTGCAAATGGATATTATATTGGTTTTGATCTGAGACGTTAATTCCACAATCCAAGCACTTGTACGTTTCTTCCACCAAGTGAATTACTTTGTGGAAATCCCCTCTTTGGCAAGGAATGGGTTGATCCCTCTTCTCGACTCGATGGCTTCCTTTCTGCCTCTTGGGTCTGCCTTGATTCCTGAAGCTTCCTCTCAAGTATTCATTCTTGACTTCATCTGGCAATACATGATGCAGTTCCTCATCCTCCTCATTCCTCTGATTGCCTTCTGTTGGAATAAAGAGAGAGATCATGTTAGCACCCACACAAGGAGGTCTGACTTGCTGCACTTGAAATTCCATCCACACTCTAAGCCAGGGTTGTCAAACATAAGGTCCGGAGGCCAGAACCAGCTCACCCAGGGCTCTTACCCAGCCTGCAAGCAACTGGTGTGAGGGAGGGAGGGCAGGAGGCTGCTTGGGGGAAGCAAACAGGCATACGTGGTGAGCAGTGTTTCCACTAAGCCGAGTTAGTGTGAGCTGGCTCACAGTTTTCTAGCCTCTGGCTCACACATTTTTGTCTTCAGGAAGGATGGCTCCAGAGGAAACTAATTTACACAGTCGCCAAATTGTTCACCCACAACTTTAATGCCAGTAGCTCACCAAGTAGGATTTTTGCTCACAAGACTCCACAGCTTAGAGGGAGCATTGGACTGGTGAGGTGTGTGTGGTTGAAGCTGCCGAGAAATAGCATGGAAATAGCTAGGGGGTGGGGCTAAGAGGCTAAGTGGTTAAACGCGCAGACTCTAATCTGGGAGAACCGGGTTTGATTCCCCACTCCTCCACTTGCACCTGCTGATGTGACCTTGGGGTCAGTCACAAGCTCTGGCACAGCTGTCCTTGAAAAAGGGCAGTTTCTGTCAGAAGTTCTCTCAGCCCCATCTACCTCACAGGGCGTCTGTTGTGGGGAGGGGAAGGGAAAGGAGTTTGTAAGCCGCTCTGAGACTCCTTTGGGCAGTGAAGGGCGGGGTATAAATCCAATCTCTTCTTCCTCTTCTACCTCACAGGGCGTCTGTTGTGGGGAGGGGAAGGAAAGGGAGTTTGTAAGCCACTCTGAGACTCCTTTGGGCAGTGAAGGGCGGGGTATAAATCCAATCTCTTCTTCTTCTTCTACCTCGCAGGGTGTCTGTTGTGGGGAGGGGAAGGGAAAGGAGTTTGTAAGCCGCTCTGAGACACCTTTGTGTTGTGAAGGGCGGGGTATAAATCCAATCTCTTCTCTTCTTCTAGGTTAAACTAGTGTGGGGGGAATGGAAGTGAAGGCGGAGAAAGAGGAGGTGCGGTGTTTTTTCCGTCCCACCTCCTCTGGCTGCAGTTCAGTGAGGATTAGAGAAACCACTACATGGGGGTGTGGAGCCAAACGGCCACCGCTGCCACAACTGGCTTCATGGTTTTTTAAATGGCTTTTTAAATCATGAGGGGGCTGGTGAGAGCAGGCACATGGAGCGGCAGTGAGCTGACAAAAAAGAAGAAGAAGAGATTGGATTTATACCCCTGTTCCCTCAACTGTATGGCTGGTTTCTCTACTTTTCCCTCCCATTCTGCCACGCTTCTCCAGAGCTGCCCAGCTGTCTTCGGGAAGCCGGTTTTTAGGTCTCTGGTTCTTCCCTTTTTATTTTCTCCCTTCATAGCAGGAAAGGTTTTACACCACTGGTTCCCAAAGTGGGCAATGCCGCCCCCTCAGGGAGCACTGGAACAATCCAGGTGGGCTGGAACAATCCGGGTGCAGATCCACAAACTGCAACTTTTTTCCACTTCTTGAAGGTAGATGTCCAGGGGGGTGCCAAGTAATTTTGTTTTTTCTGAAGAGGGGGTGGTAAGCCAAATAAGTTTGGGAACCTCGGGTTTAAATTGTGTTTGTACTTCATATGAACATTTATTTCCTTTCTGCAGTGCTTGTATATTTTTATTTTCCTGACCTAACCTGGTTCGTCTTTCTTTTAAATTAATGAGTTTCTTTTCTTTAGATTGTTGAAGGCTTTAACGGCCAGAGTTCATTAGTTGTTGTAGATTTTCTGGGTTGTGTGGCCGTGGTCTTGGCATTGTAGGACCTGACGTTTCGCCAGTAGCTGTGACTGGCATCCTCTCTGTGTCAAGGTGAGCAGAAAAATGGTAGGCAAGTGGGGTAGGAGTTCCCTTGTAGGAGTTCCCTAGGCTATGAACATGCTAATAGAGGAGCTTTCCTGAGGAGGTTCTTTTGTCTATGGATTGTTTCCTGAGGAGGTTTCCTGTTTCCTGAGGAGGTTCTTTTGTGTGTGGAATGGCTATTGAAACTCTAATCTATTTTCTTGTTTAGGACGCTGATACCCTTCATTTCTTTTGAGTGTTGGTCTGTATCTCGACCCTGCTACACATAGATTTCGGGTCCTGGGAATTCATACCCCACAATACACGTGTTTTCTTTTTGGTAGCAGAAGGACTCTTTTGCTAGCTACAGGGGTGGACGTGTATGAGGGAGTTGGGTGGCAGATCCTTTTCTGAGGTCCTCTCAGCCCCTCCTGGGTTCCAGGCCAGGACGCCCTCACTGGCTCAGGTGATAGCCACAACACTGGCCTCAGTTGCCCCTGGGCCAGCCAGGCGTCTTGGGTCGCTCTCCCAGGCCATGCTGAACACCACCATTCCAACTCCTCGAGACCCCCGACAGAGACCCCCGACCCCCGACAGAGGACACGTTGCGGGGCAGGCCTGAAAACAATGTATTTGTGTTCAAGATTTTTATTCGTGCCTCCGTCCGAATGGCAGCAATTCACACCTTTGGCGCCCGAGAAAGTGTCAGACTCACAGTTGTCGCTCTCCGTGCACTCTTTTGTTAAAGAAGTTCATTGAGGAGATCTGAATAACTGTAGAGTTGAACTTCCTTGTCAGGACTAAAGGTGCCAAAGCAGGGACCCGGTGTATAACCAAAATGCCCGCATTCCATTTTTCCATCACACACACAAGCAATACTAATGACCATGACAGACATATTGGCTCATCTAGCAATTCACAAAGCCTTCTCTCTCCACAGTTAACTCTTGTGTGGAAATTCCTTGGGGCAGCTTGGAGAAGAATCATTGATGATAATAATAATAATAATAATAATACTTTAGATTTATTGATCGCTTTTTCCCACACACTTCTGGGCTCAAAGTGATTCACAGTTACTCAGTTTTGACAATGGACTAACAGTATTCATGGGGGAACAGGGGAGACAACACACATATAATTATTAAGCACAGACTGTAGCCACTTGGGAGGATTTGTCTGCAGGCTGAATCAGAAGTGAACCAATGGCGTTTTTTCTTCTGCCGGCTGGCTGATGACGTCAGGACTCGTGATGTTGCATTGTCACACTGCCACCGCCTGGCCGATTCGCTCCACTGCAGGGAATGCCGACACAGATTTTCCACCTTCCGATCTCTCAACGCAGCAGACGTCTTCCCACAGCAGCTAACACCTCCCGAGGGGGTTGGTGTGCCCACCCCTAGTGGGTGGTCCCCAATTTTATCTACTCACTGAAGCTTTCGAATCGCTGGGTGGACGATGAGCTAGGGACAAGGCTTGGCTGCTCACACCAGCGCGGGGCTAGAACTGACAAAGCTTGGCAGTTCAGATGTTATAGTTATGCAGGGGCTTTTACCCACTGCGCCACCGCTCCCCTGAGCCAGTTTGGTGTAGTGGTTAAGTGCACGGACTCTTATCTGAGAGAACCGGGTTTGATTCCCCACTCTTCCACTTGCACCTGCTGGTGTGACCTTGGGTCAGTCACAAGCTCTGGCACAGCTGTTCTCTCAAGGACAGTTTCTGTCAGAAGTTCTCTCAGCCCCACCTACCTCACAGGGTGTCTGTTGTGGGGAGGGGAAGGGAAAGGAGTTTGTAAGCCGCTCTGAGACGCCTTTGGGCAGTGAAGGGCCATGGGGTATAAATCCAATCTCTTCTTCTTCTTCTTCTGATCTACAGACAGACTCTCACACACTCACTCCCCCTGCCCCCCCAGGAATGCCATGTCAAGTGAGGGCAAACGATAAGCAGCTGGGATTAAAACCAGATGTGCAAAGCGGGCAGGGAATACGATAGCAAAGAAACCAGGCAGGGCCATACCACAGGTATAGAAGGCACAGCACACAGTATGCCCGAGTCTGACAGAAAGCTCCTTACCCAGAGAGGCCACGTTCCCGTAGTTCTCCAGCATGACTTCCCTGTAGAGAGCTCTTTGTCCCGGATCCAGCAGGGCCCATTCTGCCTCCGTGAAATGGATGGACACCTCCTCAAAGGAAAAGGGACCCTGAGAGAAAAAGCAGAGTCCCTCCTCAGAGTTCATGCCAGGCAGAGAAGGCACACTGTCAGGGAGCAGTCGGGGAGGGCGTGGGACGCAAAGCTTGGCATGGGAAAAGGGAGCGGCACTCAGAGCCTCTTTACCCCGGACACCTTAGCAGCAACTGCAGGAGCAAAAGGTCCCTCTTTGAAAGCGGGGTTGGGGGGAACCAATGCTCCCTCTAAGCAGTGGAGTCTTGTGAGCAAAAATCCAACTCTGTGAGCTGCCGGCATTAAAGCTGTGAGCGAACGATTGGGCTGCTGCATAAATCAGTTTGCTCTGGAGCCCTCCCTTCCTGAGCCGAGACCAAAAAATGGGTGCGCCGGAGGCTAAAAAATTGTGAGCTGGCTCACACTAACTCAGCTTAGAGGGAACACTGGCAGCTTATTTTAATCAAAGGTTTCTCCCAAGCACTTTTAAATAATAATTCCAGTCTATACTTATCTTCTAGTTCAGATTGCAACCAGTCTTGATCCACTTATATCGAAAGAACAGACTGATCCCATCTGTACTAGCAGCATACTGTTGAATACTTACTTAATAAATTGAGACTTATATGAAAAGGGTCTAAAATTGACATGCTGTAAAACTATTTCAGATTGCTCTTCTAGTGGCATTTGACAGCAGCACAATTTTGTAAAAAGGAAATACAATGCAGGCAAATACAACACTTTCCCTATGAAGAAAGTTTAAAATGCTTGGGGCTCTTCAGCTTGGAGAAACAACGGCTGAGGGGTGACATGATCGAGGTTTATAAGATTATGAATGGGATTGAGCAGGTTGAGAAAGAACTACTTTTCTCCCTTTCTCACAATACAAGAACTCGTGGGCACTCCATGAAATTGCTGAGCAGTCAGGTTAGAACAGATAAAAGGAAATACTTCTTCACCCAAAGAGTGATTAACATATGGAATTCACTGCCACAGGACGTGGTGGCAGCTACAAGCATGGACAGTTTCAAGAGGGAGTTAGATAAACATATGGAGCAGAAGTCCATCAGTGGCTATTAGCCACAGGGTATAGATGGGAACTCTCAGTCTGGGGCAGGTGATGCACTCTATTCTTGGTGCTGGAGGGGGCAGCAGTGGGAGGGCTTCTGGTGCCCTGGCCCCACTGCTGGACCTCCTGATGGCACCTGGTATATTTTGGCCGCTGTGTGACAGAGTGTTGGACTAGATGGGCCATTGGCCTGATTCAACATTGGCTTCTCTTATGTTCTTATGTTCTTAACTGCTAAAGGTGGTAGGTAGAAAGAGGGGTAGCAGGATCAAGATACTTGGCAGTTTTGATACTGAGTACAAAACACTGTGGAAATGACACCTGACTATGAATAGTCTATAGAAAGGCAGTATTACAAGGCTTGGCAAGTGAACTCAGGCATTCAAAGGGTTGTCCCCCGCTCATCTCCCCTACCTGGACTGGAGGTGCAGCGGCTGTTTCCACGCCTCTGCCAAGACGATGGCTGAGCACCACCTGTCCATTGCCTGTGAGGGAGACAAAGAAGGAAGAAAGATTGTTCGCCAAGACTCGCTCGTTCGTTTGCTTGTCTGAATCCCACTTCGAGCACCCTCCTTCCTGGGGCTGTGAAAACCTTGCCATAAAAACACTCTACAAAATTTTGTGTTCAACAGCAGGTTCCAGGGAGGAACAGACCCCAAGTCCGGGGATCAGCTCTACTTTATTCGGGATTTCAGCAAGAACAAGACTGAGTTTTTGCATCTTCATAGTCGTCCAGCAAAAGGAGAAGAAGAGGAGGAAGAGGATGGGTGAGTGGGCGTCAACGTGGCAAATGGGGTTCAATGTGGCCAAGTGCAAAGTGATGCACATTGGAGCCAAAAATCCTAAATATAAATACACGTTGATGGGGTCTGAACTGGCAGAGACGGACCAAGAGAGAGATCTTGGAGTCGTAGTGGATAACTCGCTGAAAATGTCTAGACAGTGTGTAGCTGCAATAAAGAAGGCCAACGCTATGCGGGGGATTATTAGGAAGGGAATTGAAAACAAATCAGCCAGTATCATCATGCCCCTGTATAGATAATTGGTGCAACCTCATTTGGAAGACTGTGTACAGTTCTGGTCGCCACACCTCAAAAAGGATATTATAGCATTGGAAAAAGTGCAGAGAAGGGCAACTAGAATGATAAAAGGATTGGAACACCTTCCCTATGAAGAAAGGATAAAACGCTTGGGGCTCTTTAGTTTGGAGAAACGACGGCTGAGGGGTGACCTGATCGAGGTTTATAAGATTATGAATGGGATTGAGCAGGTTGAGAAAGAAGTCCTTTTCTCCCTTTCTCACAATACAAGAACTCGTGGGCACTCCATGAAATTGCTGAGCAGTCGGGTTAGAACAGATAAAAGGAAGTCCTCCTTCATCCAAAGAGTGATTAACATATGGAATTCACTGCCACAGGAGGTGGAGGCAGCTACAAGCATGGACAGTTTCAAGAGGGAATTAGATAAACATATGGAACAGAAGTCCCTCAGTGGCTATTAGCCACAGGGTATAGATGGGAACTCTCAGTCTGGGGCAGGTGATGCACTCTATTCTTGGTGCTGGAGGGGGCAGCAATGGGAGGGCTTCTAGTGTCCTGGCCCCACTGCTGGACCTCCTGGTGGCACCTGGTATTTTTGGCCACTGTGTGACAGAGTGTTGAACTAAATGGGCCATTGGCCTGGTTCAACATTGGCTTCTCTTATGTTCTTATGTTCTTAAGACAACAGCACCAAAGAAAGTGATGAAGAGGGAGCAGTGGCATCTTCTGACGAGAACTCAGACTCAGCACTGGGGCAGCAGCCCCAAAGAACAAGCTATCACTTGAGAAAGAAAAAGGACCAAAAAATGAGTAATTATTGCACTCTGGAACGTCTTTAAAAAATTTTATTTTGTATAAACGTTTCTTACCTTGCTCTTTATGAAGGCAGACATGGGGGAGTTTTCCATTTTTTAGTATTTTTCAGTCTAAATGGACTATTAGACGAACATATTCCATGAACTTTAACTGTAACTTTGAGCTAATAAGCTGATTCTATAAGCATTATGTAGGACCACCATCTCTCGGGTTTTTAGTGGCTTTTCTTTACTTTCACCATTAGTTGGTAGTTCCCTCCCCTTTTTTTTCCGTTGTAGTTTATAGAAGGAGCTGCAGTGGCTCAAGTGGTTAAGACGCTGAACTGCAGGCTGTGGAAGGTCAGTAGTTCAGCAGTTCGAGACCCGAGAGTGCCGCATGACGGAGTGAGCTCCCGTCTCTAGTCCCAGCTCCTGCCAACCTAGCAGTTCGAAAGCAAGACATTGCAAGTAGATAGATAGGTACCACTTCGGTGGGAAGATAACAGCATTCCGTGCGCCTTGGTGTTTAGTCATGCCGGCCACATGACCACGGGAACGTCTTCGGACAGCGCTGGCTCTTCGGCTTTGAAACGGAGATGAGCACCGCAACCCTAGAGCCGGATTCGACTGGCTTTCGAGCAAGGGAACCTTTACCTTTACCTTAGTTTATAGAAAAAGCAATTAAAAATCCCCTTTGGGGGGCAAAGAAGAAAAGACTGAGACTCCAGGGCTGCAGCCCCTTAAACAGCATGCAATGGCCACACCCAAACACACCCCACTCCCAACGACAGGCTATTTACATAACATTACTACCTCATCGGTTCTCTCCAGGATCCTGGTGAGCTATTGTTCTCTGCTCGAAACTCAGCCCGTCTCTGGTAGAAGCACTCCTGTAGTTTACCATTCCAAATACGTAACAGTAAGGATTTCTAGTAAATTGTGGGAGAGGTGAAAGAGAAGCACCAGGTAACTCTGAAAACCAAGGCATGACCTCAGTGTTTGTGAAAACTCCAGGGTAAAATGGAGGGGTTTCCAGAGTGTCTGCCAATGCTCTGACATCACAGCCAGTCCAGACTCCACCTTCAGACATCACAGAAGTGCCAGGCTACGGGCTGGCATCTGTAGCCCACTTTCCGCTTTCTGAGCGTGGCCCACCAGACGCTCCTAATCGGGGGCACAGATGGCAAACGTCAGCCACTTGGAAGCAATGCTCCCTCTAAGCCATGGAGTCTTGCGAGCAAAAATTCTACTTTGTGAGCCCCTGGCATTAAAGTTGTGAGCGAGCGATTTGACTGCTGCATGAATTAGTCTGCTCTGGAGCCCTCCCTTCCTAAGCCGAGACAAAAACGTGTGAGCCGGAGGCTAAAAAACTATGAGCTGGCACACACTCACTCAGCTTAGAGGGAAGACTGGTGCTAACCAATGCTCCCTCTAAGCTGTGGAGTCTTCTGAGCAAAAATTCTACTTGGTGAGCTGCTGGCATTAAAGTCGTGAGCGAGCGATCTGGCAGTGGTTTGATGCAGTGGTGAAGTGCGCGGACTCTAATCTGGGAGAACCGGGTTTGATTCCCCCACTCCTCCACTTGCACCTGGCTGGATGACTTTGGGCAAGCCGTAATTCTGATAAGAGCTGTCCTTGAAAAAGAGCAGTTTCTGTCAGAGCTCTCTCAGCCCCACCTCCCTCACAGGGTGTCTGTTGTGGGGAGGGGGAGGGAAAGGAGTTTGTAAGCCGCTCTGAGACTCCTTTGGGTAGTGAAGGGCGGGGTATAAATCCAATCTCTTCTTCTTCTACCTCACAGGGTGTCTGTTGTGGGGAGGGGAAGGGAAAGGAGTTTGTAAGCCGCTCTGAGACTCCTTTGGGTAGTGAAGGGCGGGGTATAAATCCAATCTCTTTTCTTCTTGTACCTCACAGGGTGCCTGTTGTGGGGAGGGGAAGGGAAAGGAGTTTGTAAGCCGCTCTGAGACTCCTTTGGGTAGTGAAGGGCGGGGTATAAATCCAATCTCTTCTTCTTCTACCTCACAGGGTGTCTGTTGTGGGGAGGGGAAGGGAAAGGAGTTTGTAAGCCGCTCTGAGACTCCTTTGGGCAGTGAAGGGCGGAGTATAAATCCAATCTCTTCTCTTCTTCTACCTCCCAGGGTGTCTGTTGTGGGGAGGGGAAGGGAAAGGAGTTTGTAAGCCGCTCTGAGACTCCTTTGGGTAGTGAAGGGCGGGGTATAAATCCAATCTCTTTTCTTCTTGTACCTCACAGGGTGCCTGTTGTGGGGAGGGGAAGGGAAAGGAGTTTGTAGGCCGCTCTGAGACTCCTTTGGGTAGTGAAGGGCAGGGTATAAATCCAATCTCTTCTCTTCTTGTACCTCACAGGGTGCCTGTTGTGGGGAGGGGAAGGGAAAGGAGTTTGTAGGCCGCTCTGAGACTCCTTTGGGTAGTGAAGGGCAGGGTATAAATCCAATCTCTTCTCTTCTTGTACCTCACAGGGTGTCTGTTGTGGGGAGGGGAAGGGAAGGGAGTTTGTAAACCCCTCTGAGACTCCTTTGGGCAGTGAAAGGCGGGGTATAAATCCAATCTCCTCCTCCTCCTCCTTTTGGAGATTTCATTCATTCGCCATGGCTGATAGCTGCGCCCAGGAATCAATGTTCCCTCTAAGCCGTGGAGTCTTGTGAGCAAAAATTCTACTTTGTGAGCTACTGGCTATTGTGAGCGAGTGATTTGGCTGCTGCATAAATTAGTTTGCTCTGGAGCCCTCCTTCCTGAGCGAAGACAAAAATGTGTGAGCCGGAGGCTAAAGAACTGTGAGCTAGCTCATACTAACTCAGCTTAGAGGGAACACTGCCCAGGATTGCCTTCTATAATTCTGTCTGATCAAGTGAGTGGCCGTCACTATATGCCACGGAACTGAATGCCAGAACTTAACTCTGTATTGTGTGCAGAAGTATTTTCCTTTTTTCTGTTGTCCTGAATGTAAAGTACTGAGACTGATGCGTGGATGTGGGATAACAGCTCATGCTTTATTAGGTATACTTCGGACTTGAGATGGCTGCCTGGCTTGCAGGCTGGTTTATATTCCCGTGTTCCCCACTCCCCCAAAATCACACACACACATCCCTGATAGGTTATAGCTGCGGCTAGGATCCATTTGGGCTATTGTCTCTGGAGGTGAAGCTCGCGTCCTTTTCCAGACCGCGTGATTCCCTGACCGCGTGTGCGGTCTTCGCTTGGTATACAACACTAAACTTTCTACCCAAGAACCTTACTGTGTGGCCCAGTCCCGTCCGGCCACAAAGCAGCCTTACCGTGTGAGAAGCCATCTTGGGCACGCTCCTGGGCCTGAGCCGTCTGTCCTTCCTCCAAAGGAGACCCTTCCTCCTCCTCAGAGAAGTTAGCTTCCATCTTCACTGCTGGTCCCCACATCTGAAAGAGCAGAGAAGGAGATGGGTCAGAGGAGGAACGGAACAGGCCAAGAAGACAGATCCTACCCAACTCCCAGACTCCTCAGCCCTGCATTGACCAGTATTGCTGGTTCAACCACAGGGGCAAGAAATCAGGGTTGGTTTTTCTTTCCAGCTGAGTGAATTCTCTAGAGGTAGAAATATCTAGCCGGGAAGCCTTAGGATACAGTTGTGTGAGCAGTGTTCCCTCTAAGCTGAGTGAGTGTGAGCTAGCTCACAGTTTCTTAGCCTCCAGTGCGCAGATTTCTGTCGTCGCTCAGGAAGGAGGGCTCCAGAGCAGACTGATTCCTGCAGCAGCCAAATCGCCCGCTCACAACTTTAACGCCAATGGCTCCACCAAGTAGAATTTTTTGCTCACAGAGGGAGCCCTGGTTGTGAGTGACTAGAACTGAGCAAAGGAAACCCCCCCACCTGTCCTGCCTGCCTCTCCTCCTCTGCCCGACTCAGGAGGAAACCTTCGGCCAGGGCCACCGCCTGGGAACTGGTCTCCGGCCCACATCCTCTGACCCAGCCCTGCATTTCCTGGGGCAGGAGGGTCAGGAACTGCTCCAGGATCACCAGGTCCAGCATCTGCTTCTTGGTATGCCTCTCCGGCTCCAGCCAGCGCTTGCAAAGTCCATAGAGTTGGCCGCAAACCTCTCGGGGCCCATCGGCCTCATGGAAGCGGAACTGCCGGAAGCGTCGGCTGCGTACATCTGCGGTCATACTGTCCTGAACCACGGTCTCTGTCACAGCTCTTTCCCAAGATTCATTGCCACTCCCTGCTTGGATGGGACGGGGAATTTTCCTTGCTCTCTTGCCAGTTCCACGTCCTTTTGGGTCCTGCTCTTCCATCTCCTTCCTCTTCACTTGGGTTGCACCCGACTGTGGAAAGATACCCTTACTCGCGTGGCTATGGAGAGAGAGGGAAAACGTATCAAAAAAGCAGAAAGAGACCAAAAGGGAATGGAGCTACATCACCGACCCTGGTCAAAAGACACCTTAAAGATTGCCCCAGTGGAATCAGATGGAGGGTCCTTGTTTAGTTTGTGGGTCAGGAGGACCAGTGTTCCCTCTAAGCTGAGTGAGTGTGAGCCAGCTCACCGTTTTTTAGCCTCCGGCTCACACATTTCGGTCTTCGCTCAGGAAGGGAGGGGCTCCAGAGCCAACTAATTGAAGCAGCAGCCAAATCGCTCGCTCACAAATTTAATGCCAGTACCTCACGAAATAGAAAGTTTTGCTCACAGGAGGACTACACAGCTTACAGGGAGCATTGGTGAGGATTAATGTCATTGTGCTATATTACCTATCAAGATTTTTTAAGAAATGCCCGTTTGGCTCTTCAGGAAAGTAGACCTTCTCTCTTTGGCTCTCGAGAAATCTGTGGCCGATGTCATGATCTAGAGGCTAAAAGACTGTGAGCTAGCTCACACTCACTCAGCTTAGAGGGAACACTGATTCTGACCTGGGCATCCCAAATGGAGAACTGATCTCCAGTGGCTACCCTTTGGGTCTGGTCCATGAGGAATGATTTGACCCACTGCAACCCAGAGCCCCTGATGCCTAATTCTGCCTCCAAGTACCCCAGCAAGAGGGCAGGGTCCACTCAGCCAAGGGCGGCAGAGAAAGCCAGCGGGAGCCAGCAGGAGGCCGGACCTTTGTCTACATTTAGAGGGGGACTGGCAACTCAGGGCAGCAGGCTGGAAACGGCCTGAACAGGGGTCCAGACCAGTGTTCCCTCTAAGCTGAGTTAGTGCGAGCTAGCTCACAGGTTTTTAGCCTCCGGCTCACACATTTTGGTCTTCGGTCAGGAAGGGATGGCCCCAGAGCAAACTAAATTTATGCAGTGGCCAAATCGCCGGCTCACAACTTTAATGCCGGTGGCTCACAAAGTAGAATTTTTGCTCACAAGACGGCTTAGAGGGAGCATGGGTCCAGAGCAAAGAAACGATCCAAGAAATCCTGGAGGGGGATCCACTCCTGCTCGCTCTCGATCTCTCGGTCTCGGAAGGGCAGTGGAGAGACCAGGCGATCACTGGTGCAGTGGTGAAGTGCGCGCGGACTCTAATCTGGGAGAACCGGGTTTGATCCCCCCACTCCTCCACATGCAACCAGCTGGGGAGCCTTGGGGTCAGTCACAAGTTCTCTCAGAGCTATTCTCTCAGGAGCAGTCATTAAAAGAGCTCTCATCTCAGCCCCGCCTACCTCATAGGCAATGTTCCCTCTAAGCTGTGCAGTCTTGTGAGCAAAAATTCTACTTTGTGAGCTACTGGCATTAAAGCTGTGAGCGAGCAATTGGGCTAGGCATAAATCCTCTTGCCCTGGGGCCATCTGTCCTGAGCTAAGACAAAAATCTGTGAGCCGGAAGCTAAAAATCTGTGAGCTAGCTCACACTAACTCAGCTTAGAGGGAACACTGCTCATAGGGTGTCTGTGGTGGGGAGGGAAAGGGGATTTGTAAACAGCGCTGAGACTCTGAGTGAAGGGCGGGGTATAAATCTAATCTCCTCCTCCTTTTTCTGTAGAGACGATCTTTTCAGGAAGACATCTTAGAACCATTCATTACATTTTGCATAGGCGACAGAATTTATTTCTGTATTCATTTATTATTGCACTGCCAACTCCCCATCAAAAAAAAGCACACTACAGCCGGCTCACAGATTTGTAAACAGCTGAGACTCTGAGTGAAGGGCGGGGTATAAATCTAATCTCCTCCTCCTCCTTTTTCTGTAGAGACGATCTTTTCAGGAAGACATCTTAGAACCATCCATTACATTATGCATAGGCTACAGAATTTATTTCTGTATTCACTTATCATTGCACTGCCAACTCCCCATCAAAAAAAGCACACTACAGCTGCATTTCTCTCTCCCAGAATTGCAAAGCTTATCCACCCGCCCATCCAATGACTTACTTTGCGAGTAAACCTTCCCAAGATCCGGCTGCGAGGCTCTTTGCCGGCTGCCGCAGATCTGAAGCCCTCCAGGGTCTCTTTCGCCCTGCAGTGGCAAAGCCCCCCCCAGACCCTTTTCCTCCCCCCCCCCGCCTTGCTCGGCCTGTCTAGGAAGGTGCTTGCTCAGTTTAACCCTTTCGGTGCTGCAGAGAAATGAGGGACGCTTTCTCCGGTCCCCTCCACCGGGCGCAGCGCCCGGACCTGGACCGGTTGGACTTCAGCGACGCCCTCTCATGCAGCTCGACGTCGGGAGTAACTCTGCAGGGGGGATCCCAAGCTGTTCAGCCCTCTCAGTAAATGGGGCATGGGGGGGCAGAAGGAAGAAGAGGAGGTTGGATCTATATCCGGTCCTTCACTCGGAGTCTCAGAGCTGCTTACAAACTCCTTTCCCTTCCCCACAACAGACACCCTGTGAGGTAGGCGCGGCTGAGAGAGCTCTTTCAAGGACTGCCCTCGAGAGAACAGCTCTGAGAGAACTTGTGACTGACCCAAGGTCGCACCAGCAGCTGCATGTGGAGGAGTGGGGAATCAAACCCGGTTCTCCCAGATTAGAGTCTGTGCTCATAACCAAATCGGCTCTCTATTGGGTATCATCACAGTACAATAACCAATTATGACCTCCAGGGCGAGACACGGTTGTTATAATAGGTAGAAGAAGAAAGGCTTTATTGTATTTAGCCATGGGCCATTACAATCCAAAAATAACAACAGAGAAAAATACTATAAACATAGGAAATTGTGTAAAATTGAGTATAGTCTAAAATATTTAAAAGGTCTAAAGTATTTAAAAGGTATAAAACCGAAGATATGAGCAGTTAAGTGAAACACAGCATACCCACTAAAATCAGTGTTAACTAGTTCCCGTAAGAACAGCGTTGGCCCGTATCTTCTTTGCAGCCGAGGCAAATAAAGCCATTCTATAGGATATATCAGCATTAGAATCAGCTAACAAAAATACAGTCTTCTCAGGGACTGAGAAAAAGCTTAAAACTGCTAAAATACCAGAGAGAAATTTTAACCTAGGTTGGATATACAAAGAGCATTCAAGGAGCATTCAATAGTTGTAACCGGTGTTCCCTCTAAGCTGAGTTAGTGTGAGCCGGCTCACAGCTTTTAGCCTCCAGCACACACATTTTTGTCTTAGCTCAGGAAGGAGGGCTCCAGAGCAAACTGATTGATGCAGTGGCCAAATTGCTCGCTCACAGCTTTAAGGCCAGGAGCTCACAAAGTAGAATTTTTGCTCACAAGACTCCACAGCTTAGAGGGAGCATTGGTTGTGACTGACCCAAGGTCACACCAGCAGCTGCATGTGGAGTAGTGGGGAATCAAACCCGGTTCTCCCAGATCAGAGTCCGCGTGCCTAACCACTTCACCAAACTGTTTATTACTTGGATGGGAGACCACCAAGGAAGTCCAGGGTTGCTATGGAGAAATGGCCCGTGGCAAAACGCCTGGGTTGATCTCTTGTCCTGAAAACTCCTGTGGTTCGGAACAGGTGGCTGGAGGACCCGTTTCCAAACATTTCCAAAATCTGTTACAAACATACCGTGACCTTGTTGTTGATATTGATGGTCAACTGCTAACCTTAAGTCACGGCGATTTAACACTGAGTGATGTTCTTAAAAAGCCTCAGTGTAGTGGGACAAAGTTTTGAGTTCAGTGGCACCTTTAAGACCAATAAAGTTTTATTCAGGGTATGAGCCTCAGACTAACAGGGCTGCCCAAAAACCGAGGGGAAAAAAGGGGGGGGGACTCAGCCCAAAATGTAGCCGTGATCTAAGAGGGTCAAGCTAACATATTAAATTATTAGTAAAGGTAAAGGTTCCCTTGCTCGAAAGCCAGTCGAATCCGACTCTAGGGTTGCGGTACTCATCTCCGCTTCAAAGCCGAAGAGCCAGCGCTGTCTGAAGACGTTTCCGTGATCATGTGGCCGGCATGACTAAACACCAAGGTGCACGGAACTTTATTATGGTGTACACATAAATAAAACATACATAAAGTTAAAAGAAATAGTCCAGATATCAGACGCTTAAAGCATATTACATTCAGAGCAGATAGTTATACATGTCCAATGGATGGACAGTAACTGCACAAATTCTCCAAATTATTCTGGTAACGAATATCCAATGTATCAGGATGTGTGTCACTTCCATCAAAGGTAATAGTCAAATCCATGGCCCATTATACAAATTTTTAGCAACTACAAAACATATGAGAAAAACTGTATAGAAAACTCTATAGAAACTCTGTAGAAAAAAAAATTATGCATTTATTTCTGGATGTGTGTTACTGTACAATAGGAATATTGACCACTGAGGAAGGCCCTAAGGGGCCGAAACATGTATGGTCTATTGGCAAAAAATTATACCCATCAATTGGACATGTATAACTATCAGCTCTGAATGTAATAAGCTTTAAGGGTCTGATATTTGGACTATTTCTTTTAACCTTATGTATGTTTTATTTATGTATACACCATAATAAATATGTTGTCGAAGGCTTTCACGCCAAGAGTTCATTAGTTGCTGTAGATTTTCCAGGTTGTGTGGCCATGGTCTTGGCATTGTAGGACCTGACGTTTCACCAGTAGCTGTGACTGGCATCCTCAGAGGTATAACACAGACAGATGGAGTACTTGTCCATGCTTGTAGCTGCCACCACCTTCCGTGGCAGTGAATTCCATGTTGTTAATCACATGGCTGAAGAAGTACTTCCTTTTATCTGTTCTAATCTGACTGTTCAGCAATTTCATTGAGTGCCTCAATGAGTGCGCACCTGGAGACTTTGGGGGGTGGATCCAGGAGAGGGCGGGGTTTGGGGACGGGAGGGGCCTCGGCATGGTACAATGCCATACAGTCCTCTCTTCAAAGCAGCCATTTTCTCCAGGGAAGCTGATCTCAAGTCAGCTGGAGATCAGTTGTAAAAGCGGGAGATCCCCAGGCCCCACCTGGAGGCTGGCTACCCTAGGTCAATACCAGTGCCTTGACTTATTTTATTTTCTTGGGTTTCTATCCCGCCTTCCCCATGAACGGACTCAGGGCGGCTTACATTTAAAGGCACTATGTGCCAAAATATATTAAACATATAAAACCAGATGAAAACAAGATAAAACAATCATATCATTACAATTAAAGTGCTTAGCATAGAATTGATCTTCCAATCACGTTAAAGATGGCATCCTGTAGATGGACATGAGCCCCAGTTCAGCCGCATCTGTCTCGTGCATTACTGTAGTTCGATCTCCATAAGAACATAAGATAAGCCAATGTTGAATCAGGCCAATGGCCCATCTAGTTTATCTAATTCCCTCTTGTAGCTGCCACCACCTCCTGTGGCAGTGAATCCCATGTGTGAATCACTCTTTGGGTGAAGAAGTATTTCCTTTTATCTGTTCTAACCCGACTGCTCAGCAATTTCATGGAGTGCCCATGAGTTCTTGTATTGTGAGAAAGGGAGAAAACTACCTCTTTCTCAACCTGCTCAATCCCATTCATAATCTTATAAACCTCAATCATGTCACCCCTCAGCCGTCATTTCTCCAAGCTAAAGAGCCCCAAGCGTTTTAACCTTTCTTCAAAGGGAAGGTGTTCCAACCCTTTTATCATTCTAGTTGCCCTTCTCTACACTTTTTCCATTGCTATAATATCCTTTTTGAGATGTGGTGACCAGAACTGTATACAGTATTCCAAATGAGGTCGCACCAATGATTTATACAGGGGCATGATGATACTGGCTGATTTGTTTTCAATTCCCTTCCTAATAATCCCCAGCATAGCGTTGGCCTTCTTTATTGCAGCTACACACTGTCTAGACATTTTCATTGAGTTATCCACTAGGACTCCAAGATCTATCTCTTGGTCCGTCTCTGCCAGTTCAGACCCCATCAACGTGTATTTATATTTTGGATTTTTGGCTCCAATGTGCATCACTTTGCACTTGGCCACACTGAACCCCATTTGCCACGTTGACGCCCACTCACCCATCCTCGACAGATCCCTTTGGAGTGCCTCACACTCCTCCCTGGTTTTCACCACCCGGAACAACTTCGTGTCATCTGCAAATTTAGCCACTTCACTGCTTACTCCCAATTCCAAATCATTAATAAACAAGTGAAAAAGCATCGGACCGAGTACTGATCCCTGTGGTACCCCACTGCTTACCACCCTCCACTGAGAAAGTTTCCCATTTATACTCACTCTCTGTTTCCTATTTATAAGCCAGTTTTTGATCCACAAGAGGACTTGTCCTTTTATCCCATGACTATTGAGCTTACTTAGGAGCCTTTGATGAGGAACTGTATCAAAAGCTTTCCGGAAGTCAAGGTAAATAATATCTATTGGGTCCCCCTTGTCCACATGTTTGTTCACTCCCTCAAAAAACACTAACAGGTTAGTGAGGCAAGATCTTCCCTTACAGAACCCATGCTGAGTCTGCCTCAATAGTTTTTGTTCATCAATGTGCCTACTAATTATTTCCTTAGTAACAGTTTCCACCAACTTACCCGATATCGATATCAGACTGACTGGCCTGTAATTTCCCGGATCTCCCCTGGAGCCCTTTTTAAAGATGGGAGTGACATTAGCTACCTTCCAATCCTCAGGAATGGAGGCAGAATGGAGGTGGGCTCCGTACAGAGCCCACCAACCACCCCGATGTTACTAACAATAATAGTTGGTTGGTAGTGGTGGGCGGCCCCTAATTAAAAGCCTGGCGGAAGAGCTCAGTCTTGCAGGCCCTGCGGAACCGATTGGGATAGGCCAAACGGTAGATGGGCCAAGTCTGGAGTGATATAATCCTTACGACCCACTCCAGTCAACATTCTGGCTGCAACATTCTGCACCTACTGATGTTTCCAAACACATTGTGCAGCCCACATTTTAGTCACCTAATCTATATGTAGGAAGGAGCTACAGGATTGGAGAAAAAAAAGATTTGGAAAATTCAGTGTTCCATGCTCAGATGGTCGGATGGAGGTTAAGTGAAGATCTTAGATTCATGACCAGCTTAGAGATTCAAGGGCAGACTGCCTCGGGAGGTGGTGGATGCTCCTTTGCTGGACATTTTCAAGAGGAGACTGGACAACCATCTTTCGGGTACGTTGTAGGTATGTAGGGCTGTCTTTTGGCTGTGCTCCTGCAGAGTGCGGGGGGTGGACTAGATGACCTGCAAGGTCCCTTCCAACTCTTAACATTCTATGATTCTAAGTGATTCACACAGCTGAAACGAGAGCTCTCTGGCTAAATGGTGAAACACAGATGCAGACTTGGAAAAGACCATTGTTTGGACAGAGGCAAAATGAGAAATACGCTCATTATAAGAGACATAATGGATTAATGAATTATTCCTGGTGTCCTATGAGTTATTCCTGCTGTCCAATTACTCCACTCTTGTTTGGAAACGTGCCATCAAGTTGCAGACCCCAAAGGGCAGAGGTGTCAAAGACATTTGTTACCAGGTCCAGATCTGACATAAACATCAGTTTGTTGGGCTGGGCCATGTGTGTCATAAAAGTTGATGCCAGGTACCGGAGATGTAAACTTTATATAGGACCCAGGCAAACACAGTTAAGGATATTTTTTTTACTCAAAATACAAACATGCTTAAAACATTAACACTCTTACAGTATTTGTTGACTGTATCTCCCCGATGCTCACCCTTCCACCGCCCTTTACTCATTAGCACTGGGACAGTATACAGGGACATCATACACAGCCTCTGTCATCCTTCCCTATTATATAAAAGAGTAGTGGTCAGCCAGCTTGATCATATAAGGGAAAAATGCGTGGCAGAATCCATTGGCCGCAGGGGCTGCCACTCAAATGTGGGGCCCTGCCATTGGCTGCCATGCCTGGCTGCGTGGGCTCAACACCGCCCACGCAGCCAGCAGCCAGCCTCCTGAACTCAGTCTGCAGCCAGCCGCCCTACACACCACAAGGCTGCTAAGGGCAAGGACGGGATCTTCGGGGCAGCGGCTGGCGGGCCGAGCCTGGGCCTGCCACCACTGGCCAGTGGCAGGGTAGCAACGGAGGGAGCCAAAGGGGAGGATGGGAACTTCATGTCACCGGCCAGCAAGGGGAGGATGGGACCTTTGGCACCGCAGCTCACACGGTGCGCACGGGGCTGCCATGACTGGCAAGTGGTGGGGTGCCAAGGAAGGGAGGCAAGGGGGAGGACAGGAACTTCACGGCGGCGGGACCAGCCTCGCCCTGACGGGGCCTTAGGAAGGGACCCAGATAGCGCCCGTTGCGTATGAGACCGCAACGGGCCTTGCCGCTAGTCTGGCAATAAAGGTCATGACCAGTTGCTTGTGGGCCAGACGAGTGCCCTGGATGGGCTGGTTCCGGACCACGGGCTGTATGTCTGACATCCCTGCTTAGAGATTAAGCAGACTGCTGCATGATGGAGTGAGCTCCCGTCTCTGGCCCCAGCTCCTGCCAACCTAGCAGTTCGAAAGCAAGAAACTGCAAGTAGATAAATAGGTACCGCTTCGGTGAGAAGGAAACAGTGCTCCGTGGGCCTTGGTGTCTAGTCATGCCGGCCACATGACCACGGAGAGGTCTTCGGACAGCGCTGGCTCTTCGGCTTGGAAACGGAGATGAGCACCACACCCCTAGAGTTGGATTCGACCGGCTTTCGAGCAAGGGAACCTTTACCTTTACCTAGTCTGCTAAATACTTTGGCCACCAAATGAGAAGGGAGCATTCACTGGAGAAGACCCTGATGCTGGGAAAGACTGAAGGTCAAAGAAGAAGGGGACGGCAAAGGATGAGATGGTTAGACAGTGTCATCGATGCGACGAACATGAAATTGAGCAAACTTCAGCGGACAGTGGAAGACAGGAGGGCCTGGCGTAATCTGGTCCATGGGGTCGCGAAGAGTCGGATTCGACAGTGCGACTGAACAACAAAAAGTCTGCTATTGCCTTCGTCTGCAAAGGCTTCCTTGGTGGTCTCCCATCCAAGTATTGACCCTGCTTAGCTTCTGAAATCCGATGAGATCAGGCTACGCTGTATCATTCTACATCCTAGAGCAATGCTCCCTCTAAGCTGTAGAGTCTTGTGAGCCAAAATTCTATTTTGTGAGCTACAGGCATTAAAGCTGTGAGCGAGCGATTTGGCTGCTGCATAAATCAATCTGCTCTGGAGCCATCCTCCCTGAGCTAAGGCAAAAATGTGTGAGCCAGAGGCTAAAAAACTGTGAGCAAGCTCACACCAACTCAGCTTAGAGGGAACACTGCTCCCAAGTACATCCAAGTCAAAATAAATGTTTAAAGGGACTGGTGAAAGGACTCGCGATTAGCCCCTTATACGACACTTTTGATGAAAGTGACAGAGGAAGAGAAATTAAACTCTTGAGCTTGAACATGTGATTGTCTTCCAAATAAAACGATTGGACCCTAAAGCAATTGTGCAAATGAGTAACTATACTAGGTGGACTAGAATACATCTTGAAAACTGCCATTAAAATCTCAAAGCAAGTTTATAAGAATCAAGACAGCAGTTGTCCGTAATTCCAGAGCAAGAAATCTCATACTGCATCAGTTATACTAATGAATTATCAAGGCTGAGAGGTGGTTCTGTACTCTTGGCGCCTTTTCTGGGCAGGAATTGAACTTTAAAGAAGTTATGAAAATACATAATACATATACATTCATACATATGATTAAAATCATGAATGTGTGACGTATCTCCTCTCCCCCATGTGTGTCCTTTGGTGGGAAGCAAGGTGTACACTCTGACGGAACTTTTTCCCACACTGCAGGCATTCGTACGGTTTCTCCCCTGTGTGAATTCTTTGATGGGAAGTACAACTGTCGATCCGACTGAAGCTTTTCCCACACTCCGGGCATTTATATGGTTTCTCCCCTGTGTGAGTTCTTTGATGGGAAGTAAGTCTTTGTTTGTCGCGGAAGTTTCTTCCACACTCCAGGCATTTATATGATTTCTCCCCCGTGTGAATTTTCTGATGACGACAAAGGTGTGAACTCTGAATGAAGCTTTTGCCACAGTCCAGGCATTTATATGGGTTCTCACCTCTGTGAATTTTTTGATGTACAGTAAGGTGTCCACTCTTCCTGAAGCTTTTCCCACATTCCAGGCATTTATGTGGTTTCTCCCCTGTGTGAATTCTTCGATGGGAAGTGAGACTGGACTTGTCGCTGAAGCTTTTCCCACACTCCAGGCATTTGTATGGTTTCTCCCCTGTGTGAACTCTTTGATGAGAGATGAGGTAATATTTTCTTCCAAAACTTTTCCCACACTCCAGGCATTTATATGTTTTCTCCACTGTGTGCATCCTTCGATGAGAAGTAAGGTCTTCACTGTGACTGAACCTTTTTCCACATTCCAAGCATTTGTATTGGTTTTCCTCTGTGTGAATTCTTTGGTGGGAAGTAAGGCTTCCATTGTGACTGAAGCTTTTCCCACACTCCAGGCATTTGTATGGTTTCTCCCCTGTGTGACTTCTTCGATGGGAGATGAGGTAATATTTTCTTCCAAAACTTTTCCCACACTCCAGGCATTTATATGGTTTCTCCCCTGTGTGAATTCTTCGATGGGAAGTAAGAGTGGAACTGTCAGTGAAGCTTTTCCCACACTCCAGGCATTGGTATGGTTTCTCCCCTGTGTGACGTCTTTGATGGTAAGTAAGACCGGAACTTTGACTGAAGCTTTTCCCACACTCTGGGCATTTGTATGGTTTTTCCCCTGTGTGAATTCTTTGATGGGCGATGAGGTAATATTTTCTTCCAAAACTTTTCCCACACTCCAGGCATTTATATGGTTTCTCCCCTTTGTGCATCCCTTGATGGGAAGTAAGGTCTTCACTGTGACTGAACCTTTTCCCACACTCCAAGCATTTGTATGAGTTTTCCGCCGTGTGAATTCTTTGATGGGAAGTAAGGCTTCCATTGTGACTGAAGCTTTTCCCACAGTCCAGGCATTTGTACGGTTTCTCCCCTGTGTGAATTCTTCGATGGGAGAGGAGGTAATATTTTCTTCCAAAACCTTTCCCACACTCCAGGCATTTATACGGTTTCTCCCCTGTGTGAATTCTTCGATGGGAAGCAAGAGTGGAACTGTCAGTGAAGCTTTTCCCACACTCCAGGCAGTGGTATGGTTTCTCTCCTCTGTGAATTCTTTGATGGTAAGAAAGACCAGAACCTTGCCTGAAGCTTTTCCCACACTCCAGGCATTTGTATGGTTTCTCCCCCGTGTGGCTTCTTTGATGGGAAGTAAGGTGCAAACTCTGGTGGAAGCTTTTCCCACACTCCAGGCATTTATATATTTTCTTCCTGCTACACATCCTTCGTTGGATATTAATGACTGATATTTCAGCGAAACTTTTCGTGCTCGCAGAGCACTCATCCCTCTTGTCTCCTTGACATATTTTTTGTTGTAAGGAGCCACCCCCCTGTAAAAGACTGGAATTCTTCCTCCCTTTAGGTGGGTGTTTCCCCTCCTCCTTCCTTGGTGCGTGCAAATATTCAAACTTCTCTTTCACATCTGAATACGTATCCTCTTTTTCCACCAATCGGTGTTCTTCTGCTACATTCGCTGACTGCTGCACATCTCCTGCAGAGAGAAAGGGATACCTGGTGTGAGGATATGACACTTTTCACAAATACCTAATTTTGATTCCAGTAGCATTTAAAGACTAACAAGGTTTTCTGGGAATAAGCTTTTGAGAGTTAAGGTTCCGTTTGCCATATTTAATTCAGAATGGAGATCTCTCAGTCTTTATATCCCCGTCAGAGGGTGGGAGGGGTGTTGCAGAAATGGAACTCAGGATGCAGAGGTACCCATGCACATTGTAATTAGCTAGACTGGAACAAAAGGAAAATGCCTAGGAGCAGAAAAGACCGGGAACACAGCCAAATCAGTAGAAGGGAGTATAAATGTTATGTAGCCCTAAACAGCTCTAAAATAGAAACTTTATTAACAAGACTATACTACCAAATGTCTTAAAGACAATAATTAATGTTACAACGTCAACACACAGCAAAAAATCGTAAATGAAACCCGGCTCATAACTTTGAACTACCCACAAAAGGAGCCATGTTATACAAATCATAAGAACATAAGAGAAGCCAATGTTGAATCAGGCCAATGGCCCATCTAGTCCAACACTCTGTCACACAGCGGCCAAAAATACCACGTGCCATCAGGAGGTCCAGCAGTGGGGCCAGGACACTAGAAGCCCTCCCACTGCTGCCCCCCCACCTAGCACCAAGAATAGAGTGCATCACCTGCCCCAGACTGAGAGTTCCCATCTATACCCTGTGGCTAATAGCCACTGATGGACTTCTGCTCCAGATGTTTATCTAATTCCCTCTTGAAACTGTCCATGCTTGTAGCTGCCACCACCTCCTGTGGCAGTGAATTCCATAAGTTAATTACTCTTTGGGTGAAGAAGGACTTCCTTTTATCTGTTCTAACCCGACTGCTCAGCAATTTCATGGAGTGCCCACGAGTTCTTGTATTGTGAGAAAGGGAGAAAAGGACTTCTTTCTCAACCTGCTCAATCCCATTCATAATCTTATAAACCTCGATCGTGTCACCCCTCAGCCGTCGTTTCTCCAAGCTAAAGAGCCCCAAGCGTTTTAACCTTTCTTCATAGGGAAGGTGTTCCAACCCTTTTATCATTCTCGTTGCCCTTCTCTGCACTTATAATCAATGTATAAACAATTGCAGGGACATCGCGAATGTCTTCGTGAGTAATGCAGCTCCAGACTCTGTATACAATAATACACCTTTGCCATGAGACAAGGATAACAGATGTGACCTTGTTTCGAGATCTTTTTCAGTCGTGTCTGTTGTGTCAGCCAGTGTATCATATCCTAAAACGGACCCAAAAAGGGTTCACAGTCTGGTGTATAACGATCCACGTAAATGGGCTCCCAACTAGATAATGTTAACAAAGGTGATAAGTCAAATGTAACTACGGTTGTTGGAGAATTCTCCAATGACAGTAATTACATTTGACTTATCACCTTTGGAGCCGCGTTACTCACGAAGATGTTCACGACGTCCCTGCAATTGTTTATACATTGATTTGTATAACATGGCTCCTTTTGTGGGTAGTTCAAAGTTATGAGGAGCTGCGGTGGCTCAAGTGGTTAAGACGCTGAACTGCAGGCTGTGGAAGGTCAGTAGTTCAGCAGTTCGAGACCCGAGAGTGCCGCATGACGGAGTGAGCTCCCGTCTCTAGTTCCAGCTCCTGCCAACCTAGCAGTTCGAAAGCAAGAAATTGCAAGTAGATAAATAGGTACCACTTTGGTGGGAAGGTAACAGCGTTCTGTGCGCCTTGGTGTTTAATCATGCCGGCCACATGACCACGGAAATGTCTTTGGACAGCGCTGGCTCTTCAGCTTTGAAACGGAGATGAGCACCGCAACCCTAGAGTCGGATTCGACTGGCTTTCGAGCAAGGGAACCTTTACCTTTTACAAAGTTATGAGCCGGGGTTCATTTACGATTTTTTGCCGTATGTTTATGTTGTAACATTAATTATTGTCTTTAAGACATTTGATAGTATAGTATTGTTAATAAAGTTTCCATTTTAGAGCAGTTTAGGGCTACATAGCGTTTGTACTCCCTTCTACTCGGAGCAGAAAAGGCCTGGCCTCCCGAGTGACAGGGATCTCAGGTGAAAAGGGACTGGCAAACACCCTGGCCTGAAAAACTCTGCCTTCCAGAGTGGACAAGACTGAACTAGATGTGGCCTAATGGCCATAAGAGTAGGCAGAAGGAAACAGCCTCTTGACCTGGACTGAAGGTGTACAAGCACCATTTCAGCGTCCACAATTCCCCCAAGCTCTTTTGAGGGGAAACTCAAACTGTGAGGAGAAACAAGGCCACAGAAATCCACCAGGCCTTTGGAAGGAAGGTGCAGGCAATACACAGTCCCAAGAGAGATATCTTAAGCCCCTACCTGCCAATCCCGCCTCTTCATCAGAGCCCAGGAGAAACAGCCCCTCCTCTTCTTCCAGCCGGGATATGAGGTCAGGTTTGGCAATCCGAGGTCCTGCTTATCAAGAAAATACACACACGTACAAAATTAGACCTCTTCTGTGTACCCATATATTCAACAATTCCAAGCCAGATTGACTGTCCCTCCAGAAACACACAACAGGCAAGTAATGGGGCTGGGATGGAGTACCATATGGGGTCAAGACTCATCCTTCTTTTGTTATCCTGAGACTCTGCAAGAGCACAGATATGGGGCCATGAACCCTTGAGCAGCAGCAGAAGAAGAAGGAAGAGGAAGAGGAGATTGGATTTATACCCCGCCCTTCACTCGGAGTCTCAGAGCGGCTTACAAACTCCTTTCCCTTCCCCTCCCCACCACAGACACCCTGTGAGGGAGGTGGGGCTAAGAGGAGGAGGAGGAGGAGGAGGAGATTGGATTTATACCCCGCCCTTCCCTCGGAGTCTCAGAGCAGCTTACAAACTCCTTTCCCTTCCCCTCCCCACCACAGACACCCTGTGAGGTAGGTGGGGCTGAGAGAGCTCTGACGGAAACTGCGCTTTCAAGGACAACTCTTGTCAGAAATATGGCTTGCCCAAGGTCAAACCAGCTGGTGCAAGTGGAGGACTGGGGAATCAAACCTGGTTCTCCCAGATTAGAGTCCGCACACTTAACCACTGCACCAGACTTAACCACTACACCCAACTCTGGGCCTCTTGGGAACTCAGCCTCTGTAGGCACAGACCGTAGACTGGTGCAGTATTTCCCCACAAAACAGTGAGACCCTTCTTTTAAAAGGGTTGACATTTATTAAACGGAAAGGGAAAGAGTGAAGGCAAGAAAGAAAGGAGAATGTTAAAGGCAGCTGGCAATCAAAACACTTAAAAGTATCTATTTGGGTAATTCCGAATTCAGCCATTCCTAAGATGTTTGGCAAGACGCCCAGTTACGGCTGACTCAGGACTAGTCCATGAGAGGGTTGTGGGGTTTTGTGTGCAGTCCTTGAAGAACACAAGAAAAGTCCAGCTCTTTCACTTTATTGTGTAAAGACATTTAGCCTAAGAAAATCTCTTTACGTCTTCAGCAATATTTGTCCTTTGTGCTCACAAAAACTGACCGTTTCTCGTGGCTGGAATCTGAGATGATCTTAGCAAGTCAGGACGATTTGCTTTTAAAAGGTGCTTTCTTGCAAGGGGGTATCTAGAAAGCATTTTAAAGGATTTGGGGAATTATTTCCCCCAAGTCTGATCAAGGTTCTTCTTCTTCTTGGGCCTTTCGGCACCTCTTCTCTGGGAATGAAAGCAGGGTATGGATGGGGAGGCTTTAAGCTAAACCTTTTTCTATCTTGTGGGGCAGACTGGACATCTAGAGGGGTGCTGGAATAATACTGGCACTGGCAGTTCTGTTCCTGTTCCCTGCCAAGCTGAGATGGAAGTGCCAGCCGAGAACTAAAAGGACAGAAAAGATAGCAGAGTCCCTTCCACTGCCGCTTCTCAGCCCAGGTAAGGCCAGGCCCAGGCTGGAGAGAAGCCCCCTGCAATAGACCGCCCCACCATCTCCAGACCAGGCCTCCCCTGGCACCTCTTCTGATGCTGTGATGGACTACAAGGCTTGTTGCTAAGCAGCAGGGAAGCAAGAGAGCTGCTAGGTCACATGACTAAGAGTGGTGGGGGTGGGTCGTTCAGAATTCTCAGGGAGTTTGAAAAAAAGAGAGAGTGAGTTGACAGTTGGTGAGTGAGCCCGAGAGCTCAGGAGGGAGAAGGAACCTAGGAAGCTGACTGAAAAAAGCAAGCAACCAGTTTGAGGAAAACTGGTGCCAGAGAACGCTCCCTGTTGGTCCCCGCTAGAGAGAGCGGGTAGCGATACAAAAGGAGAAACGGAACAACTCCTTAGTATTAACAAAGCTTAGTATTAACTCCTTAGTATTAACAAAGCTACACCAGAGCCAGTCTGGTGTAGTGGTTAAGTGTGCAGACTCTAATCTGGGAGAATTGGTTTTGATTCCCCCACTCCTCCACTTGCACCTGGCTGGATGACCTTGAGCAAGCCGTAGTTCTGACAAGAGCTGTTCTTGAAAAAAGAGCAGTTTCTGTCAGAGCTCTTTCTCAGCCCCGCCTACCTCACAGGGTGTCTGTTGTGGGGAGAGGAAGGGAAAGGAGTTTGTAAGCCGCTCTGAGATACCTTTGGGTAGTGAAGGGCGGGGTATAAATCCAATCTCTTCTTCTTCTTCTTCCACACACACACTTCTCCAAGGGAACTTGTGAAGTGGTTAAAGGAAAGACCAGGTGTGTAGGAAAGACTGAAGGTAGCTAGAATGGCCTCACCAGTCAGCTGAGAGAGCCAGACGGAGAAAGTCTTATGTGTAACCACAGTTAGTAACAGGAGAAGTGAGATACCAAATGGTCTTGTAGGACGAGGGATCAGCGAATGTGATTTATGAATGTGATTTTTGACTTTTCCCTTGACAGGTAGAATGCCAGCTGTCACTCTGCCTTATTAAGCGTTTAGCCTAGACAGAAGAGATTTAGAATAGAATGACTTAAGAGTATTATTTTAATTATTAAAGGTCCTTTTTAGATAGATTCAGAAAGTACTGGAATGGAATGTACATTTTGAAATTATGAGTTCCCCAGCTGAAGGACATCTGAAAGCAAAGTTATGAGCTCGAAAGACTCTGAATGTTCCCCAAACAGTATCTTTCTTTACAGAGCAGAGCATCTGGTCCCAGGAAGCCTGCCAAGAGCTAAGTTTCATGCATCTTATCAGGAAACTCCCAATTTTTAGGTTGAAACAAATAAATCAGGAATGATGCCAAAAGAAAGAGGAAAAAAGCAACAGTCTATCCTGTGTAAATATCCCACTCCCGCTGTGTTTATGTGAATAAAGAGTTGCGTAGTTTGCCATTAAAAAGCACTGGCGCCCGACTTCTTGAGAAGAGTTCATATCTGGCAGATATACCCCACCCACGGGAGGTGTAAAAATGAAGAGACTTGTTAGCCTAAACACATTATCCCAAGAAAGAACTGGTTATCAGTCATAACCTAGTCATAGCTCGAGACCAGATTCAACCAGCCAACCGGTTACGTTACAGTTGCCCTCTCCCTTGGCAGGCAGGGACTCCCTCTCTGTAAGGAGAGCACAGGACCACTCCCCACATCAGAGGAAGGATTGCGGAGGGGGGCAGAGATCGGCCACTGGGACCAGGGCAGACAGCCTGACAACCTCCTTCCACCTGAACGGCTTCCTTATAGTCACTCCTCACTGCAAAAAGGAGAAGAGGACCCTCCTCACCCAGAGAGGCCACATTCCCAAAATTCTCCAGCATGACCTCCTTGTAGAGAGCTCTCTGGGCCGGGCGCAGCAGGGTCCACTCCCCCCGGGTGAAATACACGGCCACCTCCTCAAAGGACACCCCGGCCTGCAAGGAGGAGAAGGAAGCATCTCTTTATATCACTGGAAAGCCGCTCCATGGGGAAAAGCCAGAAACAGAGAGAGTCAATTCACAGTGGGAAAAGAAGCACAAAGAGGTGGCGAGAACATAAGAACATAAGAGAAGCCAATGTTGAATCAGGCCAATGGCCCATCAACACTCTGTCACACAGTGCCCAAAAATACCAGGTGCCATCAGGAGGTCCAGCAGTGGGGCCAGGACACGAGAAGCCCTCCCACTGCTGCCCCCTCCAGCACCAAGAATAGATTGCATCACCTGCCCCAGACTGAGAATTCCCATCTATACCCTGTGGCTAATAGCCACTGATGAACTTCTGCTCCAGATGTTTATCTAATTCCCTCTTGAAACTGTCCATGCTTGTAGCTGCCACCACCTCCTGTGGCAGTGAATTCCATGTGTTAATCAAGAGAAGAGCCCCCTGGGGACATTCCCCCCCACCCCTCTTTGGGAGCATCCTGGAACTGGAGGGGCTGTCCTCAGCCACAGTGGGTCAGCAGATTTCTGGGGAAGAGGCCAGAGATGAACAGATGATAAAGGACTGAACAGGTTTCCATGGGAAATTCTATGTCGTTATGGAGACATTTGGAGTTCGGCCACATCAAAGGCAATGTTCTAATTCTCCTGCTTCTATCCTAGACGGGGGGGAGTGACCGTTTTTCTTCCTTCCCAATGGGGAGCACTAGAATCAATGGGAAGGAGTCCAATCCTCCGAGCATTACAACAGAGAAGGAAGTCATCCTACTGTCTGCCGCATGTCTCCCTAATAATCTCCCCCCCAATACCTGAACTGGCTGCATGGCAGCTCTTTTCCCTTCAGTGCGTAGAGGAGACGGCGGAGGAGGCATCTGGGGGTCCTTCTGCTCCAGCCTGGGAGGGAGAGAAAGAAAGAAAGAGGGTGGGGGAAACCCTTTTTGCTCTACTTGCATTTTCTCCGCCAGTCCCTGGAGTGAACCTCCCTGCAGATTGGGTTCCGGGCTCAATTCAAGACACTGGATTTGATCCTTCAAGGCTCAGGAGAGCTTGGCCCCACATCTCCCCCCTCAACCGGCCATTCCATATGGGGGGGCAGTCTCACCTTCCTTATTCATCCATCCCCTCCCCTCCTCACAAACACTGTCAATCCATTCCTGGGAGATGAGTCCTTGTCTGAAGCCACATGCCTCTCTCCCTCCCCTCTGAGGGAGGCCAAGACCTTTCTGACTGCCCCCCCCCGCCTTTTAGGAGAATGTGCTGGGGATGAGGTGGGAAACTCCTAATGGGACGGGATGGAGGGCCTGACACCAAGAGACGCCAGCTTGAAATTAAGTTTCTCCCTGCACACAGAAAACTAGCTCTGCAGGAAAAAAGTTTTGGCATTCTTTGCCTGGGCCGGCTATGGTGCTTTTCTGTAGCGGGGAGATTTCAGCAGAGGGCAGCCCCCCAACAGGTGTTCCTCCACCCACAGTCTCAAGCAATGCTCCCTCTTAACCCGTGGAGTCCCGCGAGCAAAAATTCTACTTTGCAAGCTACGGGCATTAAAGTTGTGATTGAGCGATTTAGCCGCTGTATAAATTAGTTTGCTCTGGAGCCCTCCTCCCTGAGCTGAGACAAAAATATGTGAGCCGGAGGCTAAAGAACTGTGAGCTGGCTCACGGTAACTCAGCTTAGAGGGAACACTGGTCTCAAGGGAAGCTGCCGTGAATCCATGCGCGGACAAAGCAGGAGAAAAGCGCACAAATGAGTCCCCGTCAGCTCATGTCTCTTCCACAGGGGGAGAGGTTTCCCTGCATTCTGGCTGCCCCAAACTCCCTGCAGTTCTCCCCCACACACACCAAACACTGGACTCTTCCAGTCTTTAAAGTAAAGGTAAAGGTTCCCTTGCTCGAAAGCCAGTCGAATCCAACTCTAGGGTTGCAGTGCTCATCTCTATTTCAAAGCCGAAGAGCCAGCGCTGTCCGAAGACATTTCCATGGTCATGTGGCCGGCATGACTAAACACCAAGGCGCACGGGAACACTGTTACCTTCCCATCGAAGCGGTACCTATTTATCTACTTGCACCCCCTGGTATGTGGCCCTAAGGGGGTCACCCCCCCGGTATGTGGCCCTAAGTTAGGATTTGTGTGTTAATGAAATATGTGAACCGCTCAGAGCCCTCTGGGGGTGAGCGGTATACAAATTGAAAGATAAATAATAATAAAAAATTCTTGCTTTCGAAATGCTAGGTTGGCAGGAGCTGGGACCAGAGATGGGAGCTCACTCCGTCATGCGGCACTCTCGGGTCTCGAACTGCTGAACTACTGACCTTCCACAGCCTGCAGTTCAGCACCTTAACCACTTGAGCCACCACAGCTCCTTTTCCAGTCTTTATAAGCCATTAATTCTATATTAATATATCAGTATAGCCCAATAAGTGTGTGGTAATACCGATACCGATGAGGAGCTGCGGTGGCTCAAGTGGTTAAGACGCTGAACTGCAGGCTGTGGAAGGTCAGTAGTTCAGCAGTTCGAGACCCAAGAGTGCCACATGATGGAGTGAGCTCCCGTCTCTAGTTCCAGCTCCTGCCAACCTAGCAGTTCGAAAGCAAGACATTGCAAGTAGATAAATAGGTACCACTTCGGTGGGAAGGTAACAGCGTTCCATGCGCCTTGGTGTTTAGTCATGCCGGCCACATGACCACGGAAACATCTTCGGACAGCGCTGGCTCTTCGGCTTTGAAACGGAGATGAGCACTGCAGCCCTAGAGTCCGATTCGACTGGCTTTCAAGCAAGGGAACCTTTACTTAATACCGATACACTAAGTCAAGTGACAAATATTTTTACAATCCTGACTCACCCCCTCCCCACCCCAGACCCAGGGAAGGAAGAACAGCAGCCACTGAGGCCGGGATGGGGGCATTTGAAACGGCAGCCATCCCAACCTGGCTTGCAAAGTTCAGCTTCACCCCAAAGCAGCTTTGGGAAAGATGGCAGGAAAGCCAGGAGGGGAAACTCCGGCAGGGGCCCATCTAGTGCTGCAGGGTGCTGTGCGGAAGCAGGAAAAATGCATCCCTCCAAAGCATCCACCCGGAGCAAATCACCTCCCGACCCTTCAGCTTCCTTTCCCTCCAGACAGGCACAGTCTTGATGCTGGGGAGGAGGATTTCCTCCCAAAATACCCCCTTTGCCCTCTTCGGATTCTGTTTCCTGTGGGTCTTCCGAGAGTCCAGGGACACAGTCCCCCTGACCCCCGCCCTTAGCACCCCCTTTCCCAGCACCCTCTACCTTTTCTCCAGCCCCTCCGCCCTTGCCCCCCCAATCTCCCCCTCCGCCCCCTCTTTCCTCCGCTCCCTCCTCCTCCCCCACCCCAAATCCCACTCTCAGCCCCGCCACTCCTTCCTAAACGTGCCTCTGGAAGCAACTTCCTCCAACTCCCAAAGGTGCCGCGTTCGGATCCTGCGCTCGAGTCCGCTGCAGGAACCACGTGGCTCTGCACAAAGGGGACAAGCGGCTCTCTCCGTGGGGCAGAAGCGGGGGGAATCAAAAGGACGCAAGGAAGAAATAGGGGGAGGCGGGTGCTCTCTTTCACCCCACCCCACTGCTACATCCCCCCCTCCTTGCTCTCTGCTTTGGGTCTTGCATTGCAGCCCCCGACCCCATATCTCCCATCCCCTTGCAAAGACTCACCGGATTCCTTCCAAGCCCTTCGAGCAGAAACCCGGGAGACTCAGAGGCGCTTTCTCGCAAGGGGCGGAGGAGGAAATTGCCCCCCCCCGGGAACAGCCTCCCACCATGTGCCGCTCTAGGACTGCGGGTCTCTCTCTCTCTTTTTAACCCTGGTGCTCATTTTGCAAAAAGAAGACAGGACTCCCGTATAAAGTGGCGCTGATTTCCCCCAATTCCCCCCCCCTTAGGAATTCCTCCCAAAAAGTGCAGGGTCAGGCCTATTTTAAAAGGATGGAGAGATTTTTTTAAATCGCTTTGATAAAGGGAGTTGCCTCTCTGCAAGAGGGTTTGCCAGGCTGTGTTCCCTCTAAGCTGAGTCAGAGTCACAGCTCTTTAAGCCTCTGGCTCACAGATTTTTGTCTCGGCTCAGGCAGGATGACTCCAGAGCAGACTAATGCATGCAGTAGCCAAATCGCTTGCTCCCAGCTGGGAAAAGGTAAAAGTCGGATCTACATGGATCCTCGTGAATTCGTATGCTTTTTACCTTGAAATGAAATAAAACTACCATCATATTGTAGGCCACGTGTTAGTCTACAGGGGGAAACCACAAAAATCACACATCCACAGATTCCTGGCGCTACCGTGGTGCAAAAACATGATTTTCAAAGCACTACCCAGACCTCTCACGACTTTAATGCCATTAGTTCACAAAGCAGAATTTTTGCTCACAAGACTCCACAGCTTAGAGGGAACATTGTTGCCAGGTCTGGGTTGGGAAACACCTGGCGACTTTGGGAGGGGGGTGGATCCGGGAGGGGGCGGGGTTTGGGGAGGGGAGGGGAGGGGCCTCAGCAGGGTCCAATGCCAGGGAGTCCACCCTCCAAAGCAGCCATTCCCCCCCCCAGGAGAGCTGCTCTTTGTCAGCTGGAGGTCAGTTGTCAAAGCGGGAGATCCCCAGGCCCCGCCTGGAGGCTGGCAACCCGAGCTGGGACCCAGCTTCGGCCTCCTTCTCCTGAGAGATCTGAACAGGGGGGGGCTCTGCAATGTTCCCTCTAAGCTATGGAGCCCTGCGAGCAAAAATTCTACTTTGGGAGCGACTGGCATTAAAGTTGTGAGCAGTGTTCCCTCTAAGCTGAGTGAGTGTGAGGGTAGCTCACAGCTTTTTAGCCTCTGGCTCACACATTTTTGTCTTCGCTCAGGAAGGGAGGGCTCCAGAACAAACAAACTGATTTAGGCAGTAATGCCACTAGCTCACAAAGGAGAATTTTTGCTCACAAGACTCCACAGCTTAGAGGGGACATTAGTTGTCAGCAGGTGATTCGGCCGCTGCGTAAATTCGTTTGCTCTGGAGCCCTCCCCTTCCTGAGCGAAGGCAAAAAGGTGTGAGCCGGAGGCTAAAAAACTGTGAGCTAGCTCACGCTCACTCAGCTTAGAGGGAACACTGGATCCATTCCACCTTTTTATTCCAACTCTATCTGAGCTGTAATGTATTTCAATGGAGTCCATGCAAGTCAATTGGCATTCCTGGCTCCCATTATTTCCAATGGGCCTTCAAGTCTTTCCCATTGTTTTCAATGGGCAATCCTGTCCTTCCTTTTAGTACATCCCGTGGCAAGAGTAACCTTTAAGCGGACTAAGGGCACCGGGGCCAAAGGGGGCACCACAAAGTTGGGAAAAGAATGTAGAAAAATGCCTCTCGGGTCACGAATATTGGAACTTTGATGCATTTAACTTGTGAAATATTAAAACAGATGTTGTATTGAATTTTTGTAGAACTTTATATAGCCAGCTCCTGGCTGGTTCCAGCTCCGGCCAACCTAGCAGTTCGAAAGCAAGAAATTGTAAGTAGATAAATAGGTACCACTTCGGTGGGAAGGAAACAGCATTCCGTGCGCCCTGGTGTTTAGTCATGCCGACCATATGACCACGGAAACGTCTTCGGACAGCGCTGGCTCTTCAGCTTGGAAACAGAGATGAGCATTGCAACCGTAGAGTCAGATCCGACTGGCTTTCGAGCAAGGGAACCTTTACCTTTACCTTTATGTAGCCAAAGCTCGGCTTAGTCTGTACAGTATATATTGTGTTATCATAGGAATAAATATTTGTATTGCTGCAACCTGCATTGCATATATCTGGTCAGAAAAGGTCAACAACTGAAATGGACTGGGGTCAGTGTGGAAAGGAGGGGGGGCACCAAGATTTAGGGCACCGGTGGTGAGCCTTAATCCGCCCCTGGTCCTCAGTGTTCCCTCTAAACTGAGTTAGTGTGAGCTAGCTCTCAATTCTTTAGCCTCCGGCTCACACATTTTTGTCTTCGCTCAGGAAGGGACGGCTCCAGAGCAAACGAATTTATGCGGCGGCCAAATTGCTCACTCACCACCAGTGTTCCCTCTAAGCTTGAGTTAGTGTGAGCTACCTCACAGTTTTTTAGCCTCCGGCTCTCAGATTTTTGTCTTAGCTCAGGAAGGATGGCTCCAGAACAAGCTAATCTATGCAGAAGCCAAATTGCCTGCTCACTGTGTACAGTTCTGGTCACCACATCTCAAAAAGGAGATTATAGCATTGGAAAAAGCGCAGAGAAGGGCAACTAGAAAGATAAAAGGGTTGGAACACCTTCCCTATGAAGAAAGGTTAAAACGCTTGGGGGTCTTCAGCTTGGAGAAACAACGGCTGAGGGGTGACATGATCGAGGTTTATAAGATTATGAATGGGATTGAGCAGGTTGAGAAAGAAGTACTTTTCTCCCTTTCTCACAATACAAGAACTCGTGGGCACCCCATGAAATTGCTGAGCAGTTGGGTTAGAACAGATAAAAGGAAGTCCTTCTTCACCCAAAGAGTGATTAACATATGGAATTCACTGCCATGGGAGGTGGTGGCAGCTACAAGCATGGACAGTTTCAAGAGGGAATTAGATAAACATATGGAGCAGAAGTCCATCAGTGGCTGTTAGCCACAGGGCATAGATGGGAACTCTCAGTCTGGGGGCAGGTGATGCACTCTTTTCTTGGTGCTGGAGGGGGCAGCAGTGGGAGGGCTGCTAGTGTCCTGGCCCCACTGCTGGCCCTCCTGATGGCACCTGGTATTCTTGGCCGCTGTGTGACAGAGTATTGGACTAGATGGGTCATTGGCCTGATTCAACATTGGCTTCTCCTATGATCTTATGATCTTACAACTTTAATGCCAGTAGCTCACAAAGTAGAATTTTTGCTCACAGGACTCCACAGCTTAGAGGGAACATTGCTCGCCACTTTAATGCCAGCAGCTCAGAAAGTAGATTTTTTGCTCAGGGGACTCCACAGTTTAGAGGGAAGCATTGTCTGGCGGCGCAGCCCCATGTGCAGAGAAGTCGCTGACCGGCGGCCCGACTGCGCCTCCTCCTGGAGAGAGGAGGGAAAACGGCCTTCCTTCCTCTGCAGCACCGCAAGGGTTAAACGTGGAGCGGCCCTTTGCTAGAGCGGCGGGGGGGGCGGAGAAGAGGGGAGGAGGCGCTTTCCTCGGGGGCGGGGGAGAGGTTTGCTTCTGAATGGGGAAAGCGAGGAAGGGGCTTCAAGGAATGCAGCAGCGGGGGAGATCCTTGCAGCTGGATCGCGGGAAGGTTTCCTTGGAAGTGAGTCTTTGCGCAGGGCTGGAGGGGGGTTTTCACCTTTGAGATCTGGGGAGGGAGGGAGGGAGGCCGGGATCCTGCTCGGCCACGTTTGTCCTGGGGTTGGCAACTCCCGGGTGGCAAATTCCTGGACATTGGGGAGGGGGGGAATTCCATGGCAGGCCTGCTTTGGGAACGGGAGGAGCTCAGATGGGAAGGCGGCCGTAGCGCCCTCCCCCAAGCCATGTTCCCTCTAAGCTGAGTTGGAGTGAGCAAGCTCACAGCTTTTTTAGCCTCCGGCTCACACCTTTTTGTCTTAGACAGGGGCGGATGAAGGCTCACTGGCAGTGTTCCCTCTAAGCTGAGTTGGAGTGAGCTAGCTCACAGCTTTTTTAGCCTCCGGCTCACACCTTTTTGTCTTAGACAGGGGCGGATGAAGGCGTCACTGGCAGTGTTCCCTCTAAGCTGAGTCAGTGTGAGCTAGCTCACAGTTTTTTAAGCCTCCGGCTCACACCTTTTTGTCTTAGCCAGGGGCGGATGAAGGCGTCACTGGCAGTGTTCCCTCTAAGCTGAGTCGGAGTGAGCTAGCTCACAGTTTTTTAAGCCTCCGGCTCACACCTTTTCGTCTTAGCCAGGGGCGGATGAAGGCGTCACTGGCAGTGTTCCCTCTAAGCTGAGTCAGTGTGAGCTAGCTCACAGTTTTTAAGCCTCCGGCTCACACCTTTTCGTCTTAGCCAGGGGCGGATGAAGGCGTCACTGGCAGTGTTCCCTCTAAGCTGAGTCAGTGTGAGCTAGCTCACAGTTTTTAAGCCTCCGGCTCACACATTTTCGTCTTAGCCAGGGGCGGATGAAGGCGTCACTGGCAGTGTTCCCTCTAAGCTGAGTCAGTGTGAGCTAGCTCACAGTTTTTTAAGCCTCCGGCTCACAAATGTTTGTCTTAGCCAGGGGCGGATGAAGGCGTCACTGGCAGTGTTCCCTCTAAGCTGAGTCAGTGTGAGTTAGCTCACAGTTTTTAAGCCTCCGGCTCACACATTTTTGTCTTAGCCAGGGGCGGATGAAGGCTCACTGGCAGTGTTCCCTCTAAGCTGAGTCAGTGTGAGCTAGCTCACAGTTTTTAAGCCTCCGGCTCACACCTTTTTGTCTTAGACAGGGGCGGATGAAGGCGTCACTGGCAGTGTTCCCTCTAAGCTGAGTCAGTGTGAGCTAGCTCACAGTTTTTAAGCCTCCGGCTCACAAATGTTTGTCTTAGCCAGGGGCGGATGAAGGCGTCACTGGCAGTGTTCCCTCTAAGCTGAGTCAGTGTGAGTTAGCTCACAGTTTTTTAAGCCTCCGGCCCACACATTTTTGTCTTAGCCAGGGGCGGATGAAGGCTCACTGGCAGTGTTCCCTCTAAGCTGAGTCAGTGTGAGCTAGCTCACAGTTTTTTAAGCCTCCGGCTCACACATTTTCGTCTTAGCCAGGGGCGGATGAAGGCGTCACTGGCAGTGTTCCCTCTAAGCTGAGTCAGTGTGAGCTAGCTCACAGTTTTTAAGCCTCCGGCTCACAAATGTTTGTCTTAGCCAGGGGCGGATGAAGGCGTCACTGGCAGTGTTCCCTCTAAGCTGAGTCAGTGTGAGTTAGCTCACAGTTTTTAAGCCTCCGGCTCACACATTTTTGTCTTAGCCAGGGGCGGATGAAGGCTCACTGGCAGTGTTCCCTCTAAGCTGAGTCAGTGTGAGCTAGCTCACAGTTTTTTAAGCCTCCGGCTCACACCTTTTCGTCTTAGCCAGGGGCGGATGAAGGCGTCACTGGCAGTGTTCCCTCTAAGCTGAGTCAGTGTGAGCTAGCTCACAGTTTTTTAAGCCTCCGGCTCACAAATGTTTGTCTTAGCCAGGGGCGGATGAAGGCGTCACTGGCAGTGTTCCCTCTAAGCTGAGTCAGTGTGAGTTAGCTCACAGTTTTTTAAGCCTCCGGCTCACACATTTTTGTCTTAGCCAGGGGCGGATGAAGGCTCACTGGCAGTGTTCCCTCTAAGCTGAGTCAGTGTGAGCTAGCTCACAGTTTTTTAAGCCTCCGGCTCACACATTTTCGTCTTAGCCAGGGGCGGATGAAGGCTCACTGGTGGGATGGACTAAAAGGAAGGACAGGATTGCCCATTGGAAACAATGGGAAAGACTTGAAGGCCCATTGGAAATAATGGGAGCCAGGAATGCCGATTGACTTCCATGGGCTCCATTGCAATACATTACAGCTCATGGAAGTCAATTGGCATTCCTGGCTCCCGTTATTTCCAAGGGGCCTTCAAGTCTTTCCCATTGTTTCCAATGGGCAATCCTGTCCTTCCTTTTAGTACATCCCCTCACTGGTGCCCAATATTTCACAAGTTAAATGCATCAAAGTTCCAAGATTCATGACCTGAAAGGCATTTTTCCACATTTTAGGAAAGACCTAAGCTTGTAACAGGAGCTGCGGTGGCTCAAGTGGTTAAGACGCTGAACTGCAGGCTGTGGAAGGTCAGTAATTCAGCAGATCGAGACCTGAGAGTGCCGCATGACGGAGTGAGCTCCCGTCTCTAGTTCCAGCTCCTGCCAACCTAGCAGTTCGAAAGCAAGAAATTGCAAGGAGATAAATAGGTACCACTTCGGTGGGAAGGTCACAGCGTTCCGTGCGCCTTGGTGTTTAGTCACGCTGGCCACATGACCATGGAAACGTCTTCGGACAGCGCTGGCTCTTCGGCTTTAAAACGGAGATGAGCACCTAGAGTTGGATTCGACTGGCTTTCGAGCAAGGGAACCTTTACCTTTACTTTAAGCTTGTAACATCCTTAAGGGGCCAAACAGAGATCCTAAACTTTCCCTAAGAACCAAAGAGGCATATCTAAAATAATATGTAGTCTGGGGAAATGATGGTAAACTGTTCTACAGGCCACAAGAAGCACTTTCGTTCTGTTCCACCAGGGCCATTCTTACTTGTCTCCTGAGCATACGGAGGTTTGTGATGTTCAGTGGTGTATTTCCATTCTTTTCTGTTTTCCTTTTGACACTGTTGTTGTCTATCTGCCTCTTTCCCTCCCAGGGGGAAGCCTCTTTTCATAGCCAAGTGAATAAAGGTTTCAAGAGGGAATTAGATAAACATCTGGAGCAGAAGTCCATCAGTGACTATTAGCCACAGGGTATAGATGGGAACTCTCAGTCTGGGGCAGGTGATGCACTCTATTCTTGGTGCTAGGGGGGGCAGCAGTGGGAGGGCTTCTAGTGTCTTATGTTCTTATGTTCTTATCTTTTCACAGTCTGAGGAGACCCAAGAGAAGGGGAATGAGATGGCAGAGGAGGAACCAGGAGGACCTGGGACTGGCAAGACAGCAAGCAAAGGCCCCCGTCTGAACCAAGCTGGGAGTGGTGTTGAATTCTGGGAAGGAGCTGTGTCCGAGATCCTGTCTAAGGACACCATGACCTCAGGTGTACATTGCCAGCGCTTCCGGCAGTTCAGTTACCACAAGGCCGATGGGCCCAGAGAGGTTTGCAGCCGGCTCCATGGACTTTGCCACCACTGGCTGGAGCCGGAGAGGCACACCAAGAAGCAGATGCTGGACCTGGTGATCCTGGAGCAGTTCCTGACCCTCCTGCCCCAGGAAATGCAGGGCTGGGTCCGAGGGTGTGGGCCGGAGACCAGTTCCCAGGCGGTGGCCCTGGCCGAAGGCTTCCTCCTGAGCCAGGCAGAGGAGAAGAGGCAGGCAGGACAGGTGAGGGGATTCCCTCCAGGTATGTCCAATTCACGCAATGATGTCTGGCCTTCTCCTGAAGGTTCCCTGCCAGACATCTGTCCGGGGGTTAATCATCCAAATGGGAGATTTTACGGCCTCTTTCAGCAGCCTCTTGTACTAGAGATTTTTTGATCCCTCCAGATAACTCACCAGGTCTGCTGAGGGAAGGGTGCAGAGCCTGGGAGTGGGGCAGGATCCGTTCCTTGGTCTCTTTTCCATTCCCTCTCTTACCCCTCTCCCTCGCTGCTGTTTCAGATGTCGGGACCATCCCTGAAGATAGAAGCTACAGTCCCTGAGGCAGATGGAGCTTCCTCTGAGGAAAGGCAGAGAGTGCAGGCCACGGAGCGTGCCCAAGACTCCCTCTCTTGTGGTAAGGAGTCAGGACTCCTCGTGCCTGGATGCGTTTGGGGCACACTGCAATTTTGATGAGTAGAGATTTCCAGTCAGGAACAAGTTTAAATACTTCTTCGCACCACACAGAATGAATTTACGGCAACTGTGATGCCTCTAAAAGGAGATTAGACAGATTCACGGAGGGCAATTCCTCCCATTAATTTAGTTATTAACGATTCACCTTCCTTCCACATGAGGAACTCAAGGTGGTTCAAAAGAGAAAAGGTAGACAAACCTCAACAGAGCTATTCAGAATTCTGCTGCTCCCTTTATTCACCAGACTGAACATTTTTTTCTGTGGCCCAATAATAATGGCAAAATTTGACTTCTGTGCCCGTGCTGAAAGGGGCATCTGGTGGGCTGCATTGGGAAATAGGATGCTGGTGTAGGGAGGGAGGGCGATGGTCTTGCACACCCAGGAGGACATTAGAGAAGCCATGTTGGAGCAGGCCAATGGCCCATCCAGTCCAACACTCTGTCACTCAGTGGCCAAAACCCAAGTGCCATCAGGAGGCCCACCAGCAGGGCCAGAACTCCAGAAGCCCTCCCACTGTGCCCTCCTAAACACCAAGAATACAGAGCATCACTGCCCCATAAAGAGTGTCCCATCTATACCTTGTGGCTAGTAGTCATCGATGGACCTCTGCTCCATACGTTTATCCAATCCCCTCTTGTCTGTGGTTGTGGCCACTGCCACTTCCTGTGGCAGTGAATTCCGCGAGTTAACGACTCTTTGGGTGAAGAAGAACTTCCTTTGATTTCTTCTAAGCCTCTTCCTGCTTAATTTCATGGAGTGCCCACGAGTTCTTGTATTGTGAGAAAGGGAGAGTCCTTCTTTCGCTACCTTCTCTATCAGATGCATAATTTTGTAACCTTCTATTATGTCACCCCTCAGCCGTCATTTCTCCAAGCGAAAGAGCCCTAACCTCTTTAACCTTCCTTCACAGGGAGAGTGTCCCATTCCCTTAATCATTTTAGTTGCCCTTTTCTTTTCTTTTTTATTTTTTTATTATTATTTTTAATTATTTTGCCCTTTTCTACATCTTCTCCAGGGTTATAATATCTTTTTTTTGAGGTGCGGTGACCAGAAATGCACACAATATTCCAAATGAGGCCACACCTTAAGGCATTATGACACCGGCTGACTTGTTTTCAGTTTGCTTCCTAATAATCCCCAGCATAGCATTTTCCTTTTTTATTGCCGTAGTACACTCAGTCGACGTTTTCAGTGCATTATCTACCACAACCCCAAGATCTCTCTCCTGGTCAGTCTCCATCAGGTTTGACCCCAGCAGCGTGTACTTAAGAACATAACATAAGAACATAAGAGAAGCCAATGTTGATTCAGGCCAATGGCCCATCTAGTCCAACACTCTGTCACACAGCGGCCAAAATATACCAGGTGCCATCAGGAGGTCCAGCAGTGGGGCCAGGACACTAGAAGCCCTCCCACTGCTGCCCCCTCCAGCACCAAGAATAGAGTGCATCACCTGCCCCAGACTGAGAGTTCCCATCTATACCCTGTGGCTAATAGCCACTGATGGACTTCTGCTCCAGATGTTTATCTAATTCCCTCTTGAAACTGTCCATGCTTGTCGCTGCCACCACCTCCTGTGGCAGTGAATTCCATGTGTTAATCACTCTTTGGGTGAAGAAGGACTTCCTTTTATCTGTTCTAACCCGACTGCTCAGCAATTTCATGGCGTGCCCACGAGTTCTTGTATTGTGAGAAAGGGAGAAAAGTACTTCTTTCTCAACCTGCTCGATCCCATTCATAATCTTATAAACCTTGATCATGTCACCCCTCAGCCATCGTTTCTCCAAGCTAAAGAGCCCCAAGCGTTTTAACCTTTGTTCATAGGGAAGGTGTTCCAACCCTTTTATCATTCTAGTTGCCCTTCTCTGCACTTTTTCCAATGCTATAATATCCTTTTTGGGATGTGGTGACCAGAACTGTACACAGTACTCCAAATGAGGTTGCACCAATGATTTATACAGGGGCATACTTATAGTCAGTGTTATACTTATACTTTATACTTATTTATACTTATAGTCAGTGTTCCCTCTAAGCTGATCAGCGTGAGCTAGCTCACAGTTTTTTAGCTTCCAGCTCACACATTTTTGTCTTAGATCAGGAAGGATTGCTCTTTTACACATATCGTGTGGCTTCCGGCAGGGCAGCTGGGGAAGCTAAACATCCAAATAATCCGAAATTACCAACAGACAAAGTGTGTGGGGGGGCTGATTAACCCCTGCAGTATTTCTCCTATTTAAATAGCTCCTCCTTGAATTATTTGACCATTGTAGGGGAAACACAAGTGCCTCTATGTTGAAAGTTGCCCCTTCAGCAAAAAAAAAATACCACCGCATTAGTTGGCTGAAATGTACAAACTCTGAGTACACCCCCTTGAAATCCAAAGTGAGAGAAGGTATTATAATATTGTATGACTATTCACCAACAAAGCATACAGGCTTAGCCCTGACCTGAGTTTTTTGTTGTTGTTTAGTCGCACAGTCGAGCCCGACTCTTCGCGACCCCATGGACCAGATTACGCCAGGCCCTCCTGTCTTCCGCTGTCTGCTGAAGTTTGCTCAATTTCATGTTCGTTGCATCGATGACACTGTCTAACCATCTCATCCTTTGCCGTCCCCTTCTTCTTTGACCTTCAATCTTTCCCAGCATCAGGTTCTTCTCCAGTGAGGGCTCCCTTCTCATTTGGTGGCCAAAGTATTTGAGCTTCAACTTCAGGATCTGGCCTTCCAGGGAACAGTCAGGGTTGATTTCTTTTAGGATTGAATGATTTGATCTCCTTGCAGTCCAAGGGACTCTCAAGAGTCTTCTCCAGCACCATAGTTCAAAAGAATCTATTCTTCGGCGCTCGGCCTTCCTTATAGTCCAACTCTCGCAGCCATACATTACTACGGGGAATACCATTGCTTTGACCATGCGGACTTTTGTTGGCAGGGTGATGTCTCTGCTTTTTATCATGCTGTTTAGGTTTGCCATCGCTTTCCTCCCAAGGAGCAGGCGTCTTTTAATTTCATGGCTGCAGTCACCATCTGCAGTGATCTGGGATCCCAGGAAGGTGAAGTCTGTCACTACTTCTACGACTTCCCCTTCTATTTGCCAAGGAGTGATGGGGCCGGATGCCATGATCTTAGTTTTTTTGATGTTGAGCTTCAAGCCCACTTTTGCGCTCTCCTCTTTCATCTGAGCAAGAGGCTCTTCAGGTCCTCTTCACTTTCTGCCATCACTGACCTGAATAACCCAAGTGAAGTCCAGCCTCATCAGATCTCAGAAGCTAATCAGGGCCGATCCTGGCAAGTAATTAGAAGGGAGACCTCCAAGGAATATCAGGGCTCAGGACACAGGGGCAGGCAATCAAGCCACCTCTCTGAAACGTCCAAACCCCTCAAGGGGTCACCAGAAGTCACCCTGACTTCCGGCCATGCAAGCACATACACAGACACACAACCATTAAAAAAACAGAGGAGTTAGCTGTGTTAGCCTGTTGCTGCAGAACAGTAAAAAGCCCAGTAGCACCTTTAAGACTAACGAAATTTATTGTAGCACTAGGAGTCAGGCCCGTTGTGGGAAGAAATACAACGAGCTCTAGAAGGGAGCTCCAGGTGAGCGTCCCAGCTGTGGTTGGCGGGGCGGCAGAGGGAAGGGGGAAATAGAGGGAGGCGACCCATGTTTATTTCCTTCTGTTTAACTATAAGGCAGGGCTGTCTCAAGTCATTTTGCTGCCAATAGCAAACAAATATCGTTAGCAAACAAATATCATTGGACAAATAAATATCATTATCAATATCTGATTTTTACCGCTTTCGTTGTTATTTTTGGCAGTCTTATTTAATGTTGATAAAAAGCAAATCTGCCCTATTTCCCAGTAAAAATGTGTCTTGCCGCTCTCAAACATCTGACATTTGTTCTATGTGGATCTTACAAGTTTGGCCAGCCTTGCTCCGGAGCAAACTGATCTATGCAGTGGCCAGATTGCTCGCTCACAACTGTAATGCCAGTAGCTCACAAAGTAGAATTTTTGTTCACAAAACTCCACAGCTTAGAGGGAGCATTGCTTATAGGTAGGATTTTGGCCTCCAATGTGCTTTACTTTGCACTTGCCCACATTGAACCTCATTTGCCACATCGACGCCCACTCGCCCAGCCTCAACAGATCCCTGTGAAGCGTCTCACAATCTTCCCTGGTTTTCACCATGATGTCATCTGCAAACTTAGCCGTTTCACTGCTTTGGAGCTTTGGGGAGGGACTCAGGGCAGACGTGGTGTCATCTTGATGTTCCATCTGGCTGAAAAAAGGGGGTTGTGAGATTTGCACACTAAGAAGAAGGAAGAATTTGTATCCCACCCTTCATTCGGAGTCTTAGAGTGGCTTACAATCTCCTTTCCCTTCCTCTCCCCACAACAGACACCCTGTGAGGTAGGTGGGGCTGAGAGAGCTCTGACAGAAACTGCCCTTTCAAGGACAGCTTGTGTCAGAACTTATGACTGACCCAAGGTCATCCAGCAGCTGCAAGTGGAGGAGTGGGGAATCAAACCCAGTTCTCCCATATTAGAGTCTGCACACTTAACCACTACACCATGAGGCAGTAGGTGATGTGAAAGACTTCAGCCAATGACCTCAGAGAGCCGCTGCCAGTCTGACTAGACAGTACTGACCTCCAGGATAGACTACTGTAACTCGCTCTACACAGGGCTACCGTTGAGACTGATCCCGAAACTACCACTAGTCCAGAATAGATGAAAAGAGATTGGACATATACCCTGCCCTTCGCTACCCGAAGGAGTCTCAGGGCAGCTTACAATCTCCTTTCCCTTCCTCTCCCCACAACAGACACCCTGTGAGATAGGTGGGGCTGAGTGAGCTCTGAGAGAAACTGCTCTTGAGAGAACACCTCTGAGAGAACTGGGACAGAACCAAGGTCACCCAGCAGCTGCTTGTGGAGGAATGGAGAACCAAACCTGGCTCTCCAGATAGTTTTATTATGAATTTATTGTTTTGACATATATTCCACCCCCTGCCACTTTTAGCCACTACCTCAAACAGGCAAGGGACACTCTGAAAACTCATTCACATAACCCTCGAGTCTCCAGAAGCGCTCAAGTTACGTCTGGGGCAAATATGATGGTGACGGGTCATGCGACGTCATTTCCACACACACACCCCTCTTTCCCTCCCCCCAGGCCAGACGCAGGTCTCACAGAAGCCTGAAATACGCTGGCAGCATTTATAATCCCTGAAACTCATAGGTACCTGGTGCTTCCCTTCTGCCTCTCCCAGAATTTAGTCAAAAGAGTTAAAAACTTTGTTGAGTTTCCACAGGGAAAGGTTTCACAGACCTGGGAAGGGAATTTAGACAAAAGAGTTAAAAACTTTGTTGAGTTTCCACAGGGGAAGGTTTCACAGACCTGGGAAGGGAATTTAGACAAAAGAGTTAAAAACTTGGTTGAGTTTCCACAGGGGAAGGTTTCACAGACCTGGGAAGGGAATTTAGACAAAAGAGTTAAAAACTTGGTTGAGTTTCCACAGGGGAAGGTTTCACAGACCTGGGAAGGGAATTTAGACAAAGGAGTTAAAAACTTGGTTGAGTTTCCACAGGGGAAGGTTTCACAGACCTGGGAAGGGAATTTAGACAAAAGAGTTAAAAACTTGGTTGAGTTTCCACAGGGGAAGGTTTCACAGACCTGGGAAGGGAATTTAGTCAAAGGAGTTAAAAACTTGGTTGAGTCTCCGCAGGGGAAGGTTTCACAGACCTGGGAAGGGAATTTAGGCAAAAGAGTTAAAAACTTGGTTGAGTTTCCACAGGGGAAGGTTTCACAGACCTGGGAAGGGAATTTAGACAAAAGAGTTAAAAACTTTGTTGAGTTGCCACAGGGGAAGGTTTCACAGACCTGGGAAGGGAATTTAGACAAAAGAGTTAAAAACTTGGTTGAGTTTCCACAGGGGAAGGTTTCACAGACCTGGGAAGGGAATTTAGACAAAAGAGTTAAAAACTTGGTTGAGTTTCCACAGGTGAAGGTTTCACAGACCTGGGAAGGGAATTTAGACAAAAGAGTTAAAAACTTGGTTGAGTTTCCACAGGGGAAGGTTTCACAGACCTGGGAAGGGAATTTAGTCAAAGGAGTTAAAAACTTGGTTGAGTCTCCGCAGGGGAAGGTTTCACAGACCTGGGAAGGGAATTTAGGCAAAAGACTTAAAAACTTGGTTGAGTTTCCACAGGGGAAGGTTTCACAGACCTGGGAAGGGAATTTAGACAAAAGAGTTAAAAACTTTGTTGAGTTGCCACAGGGGAAGGTTTCACAGACCTGGGAAGGGAATTTAGACAAAAGAGTTAAAAACTTGGTTGAGTTTCCACAGGGGAAGGTTTCACAGACCTGGGAAGGGAATTTAGACAAAAGAGTTAAAAACTTGGTTGAGTTTCCACAGGGGAAGGTTTCACAGACCTGTGAAGTGAATTTAGACAAAAGAGTTAAAAACTTGGTTGAGTTTCCACAGGGGAAGGTTTCACAGACCTGGGAAGGGAATTTAGTCAAAGGAGTTAAAAACTTGGTTGAGTTTCCACAGGGGAAGGTTTCAAAGACCTGGGAAGGGGGCAGGTGAAGCAGGGAACAAGCAGGCCAACACCCTTCCTTCCTCCTTTGTTTCAGTAACGGGCAGTGAAGAGATGCTGTTGAGCCGTCATCTTTCCAGAGGTGTGGAAATGGCTGCAGTCCAGGTAGGAGAGATGAGCAGGGGACAACCTGGGTCCCTTCTCCTTTCTCAGGGGGGTGTTGGCTCCTGCAGTTTCCACAAGGTGTCCGGTTAAGAGATCCTCTGAACGCCGTTCCCTTTACCCATCCCAAGCCTTACATCCGGTACCTTCCCAGACGACTCCCTCCCAGTGGGCGATCTCTTCCTGAGGTGATCTCTGACGAACGGAATCTGCTTTTTCCCTCAGGGTCCCTTTTCCTTTGAGGAGGTGTCCATCCATTTCACGGAGGCAGAATGGGCCCTGCTGGATCCGGGACAAAGAGCTCTCTACAGGGAAGTCATGCTGGAGAACTATGGGAACGTGGCCTTTCTGGGTAAGGACCTTTCACAGGTGCCAAATGTGTGAATTGCTGCCATTGTGATGAGGCGTGAATCAAAATATTAAATAGCAATGCACCATTTTGACGCCTGTCCCACTACTTGGGGAGGGGCAGAGAAGAAGAGACTGGATTTATACCACACCCTTCACTACCCAAAGGAATCTTAGAGCTGCTTACAAACTCCTTTCTCTTGGCATGCAGAAGGTCCCCGGTTCAATCCCCAGCATCTCCAGATAAAAGGACCAGGTAGGCAGAGATGCGAAAGACCTCATCCTGAGCCCCTGGAGACCAGCTGCCAGACTGAGTAGACAATACTGACTTCAAGGGACCAAGGGTTGGATTCAGTATAAGGCCTGACCGTCATCTGTTCATGTGTGTGTCCTTGCCCGGGGGCAACTGGGATGAGAGGCTCTCAGACAGACTCTGGAAGAGGCCAGATCCTCAATTCTCTGTTGCCAGCCTTTACAAACACACCCTTCCCCTTTGGAAAAAGTGCAGAGAAGGGCAACTAGAATGATAAAAGGGTTGGAACACCTTCCCTATGAAGAAAGTTTAAAACGCTTGGGGGTCTTTAGCTTGGAGAAACAACGGCTGAGGGGTGACATGATTGAGGTTTATAAGATGATGAATGGGATTGAGCAGGTTGAGAAAGAAGTACTTTTCTCCCTTTCTCACAATACAAGAACTCGTGGGCACTCCATGAAATTGCTGAGCAGTCGGGTTAGAACAGATAAAAGGAAGTACTTCTTCACCCAAAGAGTGATTAACACATGGAATTCACTGCCACAGGGTCGCCAAGAGTCGGATTCGACTGTGCGACTGAACAACAACAAGCCCACTGATGCTCGAAGGGATTTACTCCCAAAGTGCCATTCTGGGCACACACTTTCTAGTGTAGGAGCTGCCGCCATTGCACCTGCGCTACCATCGTGCTACAGTGGCCCTGGCAACCGTCCTGCGGTTGTTTGCATGGTATCCATGCTGCTGAATGAGTCCATCTTCCCCAGGAGTACCACGCCATCGTGTACTGAAGATTCTGAATATTGAGAGCAGATCTATTATTGTATTCTGTCTCTGTACGTTAGGGATTTTACTTGTCTTATTGTTTTATCTTGGCATAATTCTGGGGGAGGGCGGCCTATAAATTTGAACAAATAAAATAAATAGATAAATCGTGCCATTGAAGACCGTGGGGCTCACTCCTGAGTCAGTGTCGGAACCCTGGCTAGAGGTGCTCCACAACGCTCTCTTTGGAAGTGAAAATGTGGATTTATTTATTTATTTATTTATATTTTTCTCATTTATATCCTGCCCATCTCGTAAATGGGCTCAGGGGAGGGTGATAACACTTTAATAAACACAATAACATTTAAGACAGATGCGCCTTGGTGTTTAGTCATGCCGGCCACGTGACCACGGGAACGTCTTCGGACAGCGCTGGCTCTTCGGCTTTGAAACGGAGATGAGCACCGCAACCCTAGAGTCGGATGCGACTGGCTTTCGAGCAAGGGAACCTTTACCTTTACCTTTAAAACATATAAAAACAATAATCATGCTTGCTGTAGGGAGAGTCCGGCCCACTGAGGTAACTAGCCGGTTGCCAGTAGGTGGGAGATTGCAACCTCAGTGTGGGGGGGCATATGTGGACGCCCGCTGCCAGTTTGGTGTAGTGGTTAAGTGCGTGGACTCTTATCTGGGAGAACCGGGTTTGATTCCCCAATCCTCCACTTGAACCTGCTGATGTGACCTTGGGTCAATCACAAGCTCTGGCACAGCTGTTCTCTCAAGGACAGTTTCTGTCAGAAGTTCTCTCAGCCCCACCTACCTCACAGGGTGTCTGTTGTGGGGAGGGGAAGGGAAAGGAGTTTGTAAGCCACTCTGAGACGCCTTTGGGCAGTGAAGGGCGGGGTATAAATCCAATCTCTTCTCCTTCTTCTACCTCACAGGGTGTCTGTTGTGGGGAGGGGAAGGGAAAGGAGTTTGTAAGCCGCTCTGAGACTCCTTTGGGCAGTGAAGGGCGGGGTATAAATCCAATCTCTTCTCCTTCTTCTACCTCACAGGGTGTCTGTTGTGGGGAGGGGAAGGGAAAGGAGTTTGTAAGCCACTCTGAGACGCCTTTGGGCAGTGAAGGGCGGGGTATAAATCCAATCTCTTCTCCTTCTTCTACCTCACAGGGTGTCTGTTGTGGGGAGGGGAAGGGAAGGGAGTTTGTAAGCCGCTCTGAGACTCCTTTGGGTAGTGAAGGGCGGGGTATAAATCCAATCTCTTCTCCTTCTTCTACCTCACAGGGTGTCTGTTGTGGGGAGGGGAAGGGAAAGGAGTTTGTAAGTCGCTCTGAGACGCCTTTGGGCAGTGAAGGGTGGGGTATAAATCCAATCTCTTCTCTTCTTCTACCTCACAGGGTGTCTGTTGTGGGGAGGGGAAGGGAAGGGAGTTTGTAAGCCACTCTGAGACACATTTGGGTAGTGAAGGGCAGGGTATAAATCCAATCTCTTCTCTTCTTCTACCTCACAGGGTGTCTGTTGTGGGGAGGGGAAGGGAAAGGAGTTTGTAAGCCGCTCTGAGACGCCTTTGGGCAGTGAAGGGTGGGGTATAAATCCAATCTCTTCTCTTCTACCTCACAGGGTGTCTGTTGTGGGGAGGGGAAGGGAAAGGAGTTTGTAAGCCGCTCTGAGACACCTTTGGGTAGTGAAGGGCGGGGTATAAATCCAATCTCTTCTCTTCTTCTACCTCACAGGGTGTCTGTTGTGGGGAGGGGAAGGGAAAGGAGTTTGTCAGCTGCTCTGAGACGCCTTTGGGCAGTGAAGGGCGGGGTATAAATCCAAACTCTTCTTCTTCTTCTTCTTCTATTTATTTTGTTAGATTTTTCACCCTGCCCTCCCAGCGAGGCTGGCTCAAGGTGGCTTACCGTGTCAGAACTGGGGTTCTCGGTCGGGTATAGACAGTTCAAACAGAGGCCCCCTTTTGTTAACCGGTCATACTTCACAGGCAGCCCGCCTAACATTCACGTCTAAGCCCCCCCCCCCTCCATGTGGCTCTACAGTTTCATTATCTGCTAAAGCGAGCAGGCACAAGCTGGGTCCGATCTGTCAACTTGGAGCTCTGGTCCAGCATGTCAGAGAGGGGAGGGGGCAGATGGAAAGCAAGGCTTGGGAAGCGCAAGGCGAAAAGAGGGAAGCCTCCTCTGCCTCAAATCTCCTGGCAACCAGCAGCGGCTGCAGTGCTCTCTCTTTGTGGCCTAGCAAGTGCGTAAGGTGGAGATGGTTATGATGTGAGAGATGTTAACTTAAGAAAAACGCCCTAACTTTGTGAGGAGGGGAGCAGGAAACCGAGGGAGACCCAGACACACACCTCTCCTCTCTCAGGCACATGGAGCCAGTTTGGTGTAGTGGTGAAGTGCGCTGACTGTAATCTGGGAGAACCGGATTTGATTAACATATGGAATTCACTGCCACAGGAAGTGGTGGCAGCTACAAGCATGGACAGTTTCAAGAGGGAGTTAGATAAACATATGGAGCAGAAGTCCATCAGTGGCTATTAGCCACAGGGTATAGATGGGAACTCTCCGTCTGGGGCAGGTGATGCACTCTATTCTTGGTGCTGGAGGGGGCAGCAGTGGGAGGGCTTCTGGTGTCCTGGCCCCACTGCTGGACCTCCTGATGGCCCTTGGTATATTTTGGCCGCTGTGTGACCCAGAGTGTTGGACTAGATGGGCCATTGGCCTGATTCAACATTGGCTTCTCTTATGTTCTTATGATTCCTCACTCCTCCACTCGCAGCTGCTGGATGACCTTGGGCAAGCCATAGTTCTCTCACAGCTGTCCTTGAAAAAAGAGCAGTTTCTGTCAGAGCTTTCTCAGCCCCACCTACCTCACAGGGTGTCTGTTGTGGGGAGGGGAAGGGAAAGGAGTTTGTAAGCTGCTCTCAGACTCCGAGTGAAGGGCAGGGTATAAATCCAATCTCTTCTCTTCTCCTTCTCTTCTTATACAGGAGTATGCTTCCTTTAAAAACAACCCACCTGCAAATCCCTCCCCCAGCCCCGATGACTTCAAAGCGAAGTGTTAAAGCGTGGCATGGGAAAAATCCCTCCACCCCCAGAGATCATGGCCGCAGGACCTCCCAGTCCCAGCTAAGCTGGCGAGGAGCCTGTGGACATCCTCCCCCCACCAGCCCATATGGCGACAGCTCCAAAGTGAAGCGTGAGCAACCCCCCCAAATGCTGCCCGCCCACTGCCTGGAAAACATGGCCGCAGGTCTGACGACCCCCCTCAAAGCTAAGCTTCCCGGCTTCCATAAAGACTTCAATAAGAGTGTCCACCATTTTGTCCCCCGCTGACCGATTCTTACGAAGCAGGGGTGGGGGTCTCAAACCGGGGAACACCTACCTACATCAGTGACATAGATGCCTTTGGAGCATACCAGCTCTCCCAGGTGCTAACAGGATCTCTCTATTTATTTCAGCAGAGGATGATCAGAGGAATGAGGAGGGTGAGGAACTTCATCAGCAAATGCCAGACCGAGTTAAAAAGGAAGACTTGGAAGAAAACATCAGGAATCGAGGCAGACCTGAGAAAAAGAAAGGCAGCCATACAGGTGAAAAGAGAGATGGAAGACAGCGTAATGTAAATTTTCCAAAGCACAGGATAACGAAGGCAAGTAAATCTACTCAGTGTGGGAAGTACTTCAGAAAGAGATCACAGCTCCTGGTGCACAAAAGAATACACAAAGGTGAGAAACCTTTTGAATGCTCAGAGTGCGGAAAGAAATTCAGACAGAGTGGCCATCTTCAACAGCATCGGAGAACTCACACAGGGGAGAAACTTTTTGAATGCTCAGAGTGTGGAAAGAGATTCAGTAGGAGTGGCCATCTTAAACGGCATCAAATAACTCACACAGGGGAGAAACCTTTTGAATGCTCAGAGTGCGGAAAGAGATTCAGTCGCAGAGGAGGTCTTCAATATCATCAGAGAACCCACACAAAGGACAAACCTTTTGAATGCTCAGAGTGCGGAAAGAAATTCAGTCACACTGGCAATCTTCAGATGCACCAAAGAACCCACACAGGGGAGAAACCTTTTGAATGCTCAGAGTGTGGAAAGACATTCAGTCAGAGTGGCACTCTTCAACAGCACCAGAGAACCCACACCGGGGAGAAACCTTTTGAATGCTCAGAATGTGGAAAGAGATTCAGTCAGAGTGGCAACCTTCAACTGCACCAAAGAACCCACACAGGGGAGAAACCTTTTGAATGCTCAGAGTGTGGAAAGAGATTCAGTACAAGTAGCACTCTTCAACTACACCAAAGAACCCACACAGCGGAAAAACCCTTTGAATGCTCAGTATGTGGGAAAAGATTCAGTCAGAGTAGCATTCTTCAACTTCACCGAAGAACTCACACAGGGGAGAAACCTTTTGAATGCTCAGAGTGTGGAAAGAGATTCAGTAGGAGTAGCCATCTTAAACTACATCAAAAAACCCACACCGGGGAAAAACCTTTTCAGTGCTCAGAGTGTAGAAAGAGATTCAGCCATAGTATCAGTCTTAAGTCACACCAAAGGACCCACACAGGGGAGAAACTTTTTGAATGCTCAGAGTGCGGAAGGAGATTCAGTTGCAGAGGAGGCCTTCAATATCATCAGAGAACCCACACAAAGGACAAACCTTTTGAATGCTCAGAGTGTGGAAAGAGATTCAGTCACACTGGCAATCTTCAGATGCACCAAAGAACCCACACAGGGGAGAAACCTTTTAAATGTTCAGAGTGTGGAAAGACATTCAGTCAGAGCAGCTCTCTTCAACTGCACCAGAGAACCCACACAGGGGAGAAACCTTTTGAATGCTCAGAGTGTGGAAAGAAATTCAGTCAGAGCGGCACTCTTCAAGTGCACCAAAGAACCCACACAGGGGAGAAACCTTTTGAATGCTCAGAGTGCGGAAAGAGATTCAGTACAAGTAGCCATCTTCAACGGCACCGAAGAACCCACACAGCGGAAAAACCCTTTCAGTGCTCAGTGTGTAGAAAGACATTCAGTCAGAGTAGCATTCTTCAACGGCACCGAACAACCCACACCGGGGAGAAACCTTTTGAATGCTCAGAGTGTGGAAAGAGATTCAGTCAGAGCGGAAACCTTCAGCTGCACCAAAGAACCCACACAGGGGAGAAACCTTTTGAATGCTAAGAGTGTGGAAGGAGATTCAGTTTGAGTGGCAGTTTTCAACAGCATCTAATAAGCCACACAGGGGAGAACCTTTTGAATGCTCACCATGTGGAAAGGGATTGAGTTGCCATCTTCCACAGGACCTAAGAAGAAGAAGAGATTGGATTTATACCCCGCCCTTCACTACCCAAGGGAGTCTCCTTTCCCTTCCCTTCCCCACAACAGACACCCTGTGAGGTAGGTGGGGCTGAGAGAGCTCTGACAGAGACTGCTCTTTTTCAAGAACAGCTCTTGACAGAACTATGGTTTGCCCAAGGTCATCCAGCAGGTGCAAGTGGAGGAGTGGGGAATCAGACCCGGTTCTCCCAGATTAGAGTCCGCGCACTTAACCACTACACCAAACTGGACCACATAGAAGAAACATTTTGAGTGCAGAAGGAGTCTGAGTAACAGTAGCAATCTTCAACAGCATTAGAGAGGATAAACTTTTTAAATGCCCAGAGTGTGGAGTTTCACTCAGTATCGAAATTTTCTACTGCATCTAAGAACCTACACAAGGAGAAAGCATGTAACTACTTAGATCATGAAAAGAGCTCTTCTCTTGTTTCACACCTAAAAGGCAACCACAGACCATGTAAAGCACTGAAAAGATAGAAACTCTTGTGCAAAGCTTCAGTCTACACAGAAATCTTACCCTAACCAGGAAGAAATGTTAAAAAACGCTCGGACTGTGGAAGGAGTTTTAGCCATGTTTGAATCCCTCAAATAGGCCTCACAGAGAAGAGAGCTAGGATAGACTCTGCTGGTTGAAGGAGATTGTTTGGAGCAGGGCCGGCTCCAGGTGTCTGGGCGCCCTAGGCAGGAAGCCTGGGGCACCCCCCACTGGGGATGCCAACCTCCCGGTGGGGCCTGGAGACCGGGGGGTGGCGGAGTGCTGGCTTTCCTGGAGGCTCCACGGCTGCGGGACCCCCAGGAAAGCCAGGGAAGGGGGCAGGGGGCTAGCCGCTGCCCCCTCCCTCCCAGCGCTGGCTGTCCTGGGGGCTCCACGGCTGCGGGACCCACAGGAAAGCCAGGAAGGGGGCGGGGGTCTAGCGGCAGCGGTGGCGGCAGGCGCCCAGTTAGGGCGGTGGGGGGCGCTTTTTGGGTGGGAGTGGGCCGCCATTTGGCACCCCTGAGGCTGGGGCGCCCTAGGCGAGCGCCTAGTTCGCCCAATGGGCGATCCGGCCGTGGTTTGGAGGAGTCCATAGAAGGGAGGAAGCTTACAAATGCTCAGTGCGTGGCAAGAGCTTGTGGCAGAGATCCCATTTTCATGTTCTTCAGAGAATCCATGCAAGGGTGAAACATTCCTTTAGCTGGTTCTGATGAGGGTCTTCTTGAGGTGCCCAAGTTTTGGAGGCTCAGAAAGGCTCAGAAAGTCGTTACAAAAAGGGGGGCCGTTTCAGTAGTTGCCCCCCCCCCCGTGAAACTCGCTCCTTCAGGTTTTCTGCCTATCTACCTCTTTCTGACATCCACAAAACTGGTAAAAACCTTTTCCTTTCCCAAATCCTGTGAGGAAATAGACTACTACCTTTGATGGAAGTGACACACATCCTGACGAATGGAATCTTTGACGCCAGAATAATCTGAAAAATTCATACGGCTACTATTTATGGCCTACTATCGATGGCCTACAATACAAGCTTGTAGCATAGTTCTGGCACAGCCGTTCTTGAAAAAGAGCAGTTTCTATCAGAGCTCTCTCAGCCCCACCTACCTCACAAGGTGTCTGTTGTGGGGAGGGGAAGGGAAAGGAGTTTGTCAGCCGCTCTGAGACGCCTTTGGGTAGTCGTTTAATACAAACCCCTGAAGAAACCTGCCACTCAAGACAAAAAAGCTGCAAAAAAGTGAAACCGAAAGAGAGATGAAAATAGACAAAATCCAGATAGAAATATGCTGCTACTTGAACTTCAACAACTGAACACATATACTGCAATACAAAAGACACCATTTTAAGCACCATGGTTTGAGCATCAGGATAAAGTACAGGGATCCCATACACAATCCAGGTGCATAATGAACTGGTTACAAATATAGATTCAAACACTACCTTTGGGTAGTGAAGGGCGGGGTATAAATCCAATCTCTTCTTCTTCTTCTTCAATTGCAAAAACATATAAGAAAACAACATCTGGTCATATATATAAATTTCTTGTGTGTACATTTCTGGATGTGTGTTATTGTAATATAAAGAATATTGACCACTGAGGAAGGCCCAAAGGGGCCGAAATGCGTATGGTCCTGAGGTCAAAAGATCTTTACCCATCAGTTGTATTTGTATAATAACTAACTTGTTTGTATAAGCCTTTTAAGCCTGACACTTAGACTATTTCTTTTTAACTGCAGTATGTTTTAGCTATGTGTACACACTAATAACCTAGCAGTTCGAAAGCAAGAAATTGCAAGTAGATAAATAGGTACCACTTCGGTGGGAAGGTAACAGCGTTCCCGTGCGCCTTGGTGTTTAGTCATGCCGGCCACATGACCACAGAAATGTCTTCGGACAGCGCTGGCTCTTTGGCTTTGAAACGGAGATGAGCACCGCAGCCCTAGAGTCGGATTCGACTGGCTTTCGAGCAAGGGAACCTTTACCTTTACACCCTAATAAACATTTTGTATTTTTGTATAATATAGTTTGCAGCTTGACCCTCTTAGTTCACAGGGGATTTGGGGTTGAGTTTCTTCTCCCCCCCCCTTTTTTCAGTTTTTGATAAACATAGTGTGACCAGCCAGCGTCCTTAATTCACAAAGATTTTTTAATCTGGCCATCAATTCTAGAGAGGCATCACACAGCCGCAATCTCTCCCCAGTCCACCCTGCTGTGAGGTTTTTTGGGTGTCACCACCTTGAAGCCCAAAGACTGGATTGAAAGGAAAAGCTTATGCCCCTCAACCCTGAGATTCAGTGAGTTCTAAGGCTTCAGACCCTCCCAATATCATCCAGTATTGTGGAAACAGACTGATACCTGTGGAGTTGGAAGGTGAAACTTGTGGGATACAGATTGTCCAAGCCCAATTGACCTCCTTAAATCCCCCCGCCTTCCCCGATTCTCCAGGCGACACTCAGAAAGGAGAAGTAAGATTCCCTCCTCCTGCCCCCCAACTCCATGAGTAAGAAATGACCTGGAGTCAGTTCTGGGCCGAGGCTTACTCCACACCTCTGGCTCCTCAAACGTCCTCTTGAATTCCTCCTTGGAGATTGTGTCTTTCGGCAGCAGGCTGAGAATTTTCATCTCGCAATCAATCCGTCCTTTATTGGCATATAAAATAGATAAGGATGAAACACAGAATAAAGATTGCTTTTAAACAACCATTTGGTAGAGATGCCATCAAACTGACTTTTTATATCTTATCACAGCGCCACTTTATAGCGCATTGCAAAAATGTAGCCACCTTCCCAGTTGTATCTGGAGAGGAGTCATTCAGGATAAAACGAACCTTGACGTGAGCCGAGAATCCCGTCTTTATTTGCCAAAATAGGGTTTTGGTATTTAGTACGGATTTCTACATTAAAAGGACAATAAAAAAGAATATGTGAAATTGTCTCAGAGAAACTTGACTTACAGGGATAATATCTAGCTGAATATGGCACCACTTGATATCTTCCATATAGGATTGCAGATGGCAATAACATTAGAATGAAAAAACTCTACATTGTTGTGGGATTTGCAAGGGGTGGAGCTATGGAGCCACATGGGCCTGCTTTTCGTGGAATCTCCAAGCTCAAGGTAGGGCAAGTTTTACTGGCTGCACTATAGAGATTTTGTGATTCAGTGTCCAGAATTCTGCGTTTAATCCTATGGAATGCATCCAATCGGGAAAGCATAGATTGTGAATTCCAGGGATAGACCAGTAACGCTTATTTTCTTTTCAATGCAAGCTAACCAGTTAGACGATGCAGATTCTGAGAGCATTTGATAAGTAAAACTAGAGGGATCAGAGTTATGATCTAGTCGCAGCTGGTATTTGATAGTCGTGACTAAGGCTTGTCCCAACTAAGGCTTGTCCAGTTTCCAAACAAAGTGCTGCATAAGGCACACAATGCGGCATTCCCAAGATTTTACGGAAGAATTTGGACTGGTTCCAGAGAATGATCAAATGCACTGATCCAAAGTGGGATACCATATAGCAGCAGCAGACCCACTTTGGCATTAAAGACCCTGAGGCAGTGATCCCACACGCTAAATAATCCACTTTCAATGCACTTTCAAACTGGACTTTTGACAGTTCACACAGTAAAAATCCAGTTGGAAAGTGGATTGAAAGTGGATTATTGAGTGTGTGTGATCACAGCCTTAGTGTAGCAGGTACAAATTGGCAACCTCTGTTATAGAAAAAGCAAATAAAAGCCATGGCATTGATGTTAGCCAGATTGATTGCTGATTTTGTTGCGGGTTCGAACAGCAGAAGTGGTAGGCACGGAGTGGGCCAGAAGAGAGTGCGAGTATCCAAATAAATACTGGAGGCTTCAGCTAGGTGCAAACTATATACATTTATTTACACACCACAGCCACCATCAAACAGAGTGTCAAAGTGCTCTGCTGCAATCATATAAATGAGGAGAAGAAGCTGTACATCACTGTACATTTATACAAACACCAGTCAATCAGGCTTCAGTGCTGAGTCACTGTGATAGCAGTGGCAAGACTGCCCTAAACAGGTTATAGCCAGCTCTAACAGAGGTTCCTGGCTGACAGCTACCTGTCACTAGATCAAACACATCTAGCCAGACTTACAGAACATGTGGATCTCAACATGGTGCGTAGTCCAAGAGGCGTTGAATTGGAAACGAATACCTAAGTATTTGAAATGTTTAACCTGTCCTGTTCTATTTCCCCTTATTTCCCATTTGTACGGTTTCCACGTTCTTGAGAAAACAAGAATTTTTGATTCTTCGCAATTCAGTTGGAGCCCATTAGAAGCAAAGAACTCCAGACATTGATTCAGTAGACGCTTCAGGTTGACTCATAAGCAAGATATTAGTACTGCATCATCTGTGTATTATACCTGTGGTACATGTATAGAGCCAGGGTTAGGACTATGACTATCAACTCCAGTAAAAAACAAGGCCGGATCATTAAGAAGATTAAATAAAGTGGGGGCTAAGATACAGCCCTGTTTTACTCCGGTATTAGTAGGGATTTTTGTTATTAATTTTCCTGCTAAGGAATTTTTTACTTCTCGCGTTATGAAGGCATATAACTTCTTAATAAGCAAGTGTAACTTCTTGCTGATATTCATTGTATTTAATTTGCCCCATAGTAATTGGGAAAGCCCAGTAGCAAACGGGTTGCTACGGGCCACAGACAGACTTTTTCCTGTCTGATCGTGCCAGCGTGCTCTCATGGCGTCGGGATGGTCTGATCAGACCATCCCGACTCCATGCCGTGTCCCCCCACTTTCTCAGTATACGCATCACCACAAACTCCATAGGGAGCCCTCAGTGCGGAGATGTGATTCATCCATCCCCCGTTTAAGCAAATCAGAGACAAAAGACAAAAAAAACCCCGACTCACCCGCTGTGTGTCTGATCACACAGTGGCGGGCTGCCCCCACAGCTTCCACAACTGTGTGATCACGCAACTACAGGTCAAATTCCTCTGGAGAAAATAGCCTTGCTTCCCCCCCACACGTTATCTTGTGTGTGTGACCGGAACTTTCCTCTAGCTATAGAATCAAAAGCTCCTTTAAGATCTAAAGTGAGAGCCAGTTTGGTGTAGTGGTTAAGTGTGCGGACTCTAATCTGGGAGAACCGGGTGGTTTGATTCCCCACTCCTCCACTTGCACCTGCTGGATGACCTTGGGCAAGCCATAGCTCTGACAAGAGCTGTCCTTGAAAAAGAGCCATTTCTGTCAGAAGTTCTCTCAGCCTCTCCTAGCTCAGAGGGTGTCTGTCGCAGGGAGGGGAAAGGAGTTTGTAAGCCACTCTGAGACTCCCTTGGGTAGTGAAGAGCGGGGTATAAATCCAATTTCCTCTTCTTCTTCTAAACAAGCAGTATGTAGTTTAAGATTAGCTTTCCTAGAATATTTGTTAACCAAATGGAATAAAGTTTTTATTTTATTTTATTTTATTTTATTTTATTGGGTTTCTATCTCACTCTCCCCACTACAATAATCCATTGTAGATTTTCCCTGACAAAAAACTATTTGTGCTGGCTCCAAAATTCTCTGCTGTGACATCCAAAGAGTAAGTTTGGCTAATAAATGCTTTGCATATAATTTCCCAATAAGGAGACTTAATAGGTCTCTAATTTGATGTGGGGTCCCCTTAAATTCCTCCTGTGTCTTTAGGCTGCAGGCTGAGAAATTTCATCTCACTACTTTAATTTGGGAAGGTATCTGCTTTACAGTTGCCAACAGACCTGAAGAGAAAAAAACAAAATCCTGCCTCTTTCCCAAGGCTTAGCGTGTGGAAATGGGCCTCTGAAGCAAGAAATAACATCCCGTAATGCCTCTATTAAAGGGAGAGAAGACATTTTTCCTCCAGGTAGTTGGCAACCCTAGATTAAGTATTTCTTTTTTGGATCAAGAGAAAATGAAACTCAGCTAAGGAAAAGTCTTAGCTCATGAAAGAGATTATTATTTGTATGAGGCATGTGGCGAACGGGCCTGCTCTGGCCTACAGGTCCCAGGGCTATTTTGGGGCAGGAACGCACAGGAACGGCGTTCCGGCTGGCTCCCAAATTGGCCACGCCCGGCAGGAACTCATTAGCATAATAGGCCACACCCAACATCAGAAACTACATTAGGGCTGTGTGGCCTACCATGCAAAGGAGTTCCTGCTACAAAAAAAGCCCGTTTTGACAACAAACAAGGTAAACAGAATAAGAAGCAAAAGGTGGGTGTGGTTGGATGACCACACTTCTGGTAACATGGAGGAGTGGCATAATATGCTAATGAGCTGTGCTGTCAGGGTGTGTGGCCTAATATGCTAATGAGTTTCTGCTGTTGGGTGTGGCCTACTATGCTGATGAGTTCCTGCTGGGCTTTTTCTACAAAAAAGCCCTGACAGGCCCTATTCCGTCTGGCCCTCCAAGGTTTTCCCAACACCTGGAGAGGCTTTACTCTCTCTGCCTCTTGGGTAACCCGCCGCCAGCACCTGACCTTTGTAGGAATTTCCTGCTGGGAGGGTCAGGACTCCCAGCTTCCCTTTCAAGTTCTGAGGCCTTGTCCCTTTGTCTCCCGCTGACCAGCGCCTGGTCATCACATCGACAGCTGTGAGCAAAAATTCTACTTTGTGCGCTACCGGCATTCAAGCTGTGAGCAAGCAATTTGGCTGCTGCATCAATTAGTGCCAAATTAGGGGGATGAAGAGCGGGGATCACATTGTTTCAATGGAGGATAAATAAAAAGAAGAAGAAGAAGAAGAGATTGGATTTGTACCCCGCCCTTCACTACCCAAAGGTGTCTCAGAGCCGCTTACAAACTCCTTTCCCTTCCCCTCCCCACAACAGACACCCTGTGAGGCAGGTGGGGCTGAGAGAGCTCTGACAGAAACTGCTCTTTTTCAAGAACAGCTCTTATCAGAACTATGGCTTGCCCAAGGTCATCCAGCCAGGTGCAAGTGGAGGAGTGGGGAATCAAACCCAGTTCTCCCAGATTAGAGTTCGCGCGCTTAACCACTACACCAAACTGGCTCTCCAGGGTACACACAACCTTGCCAGAACCCGTAAGCAGGAAGGATTGAATTGGTGAGGTGCCCTTCAATGGAGCAGCAAAACTGACTCCAAAAAGGTATTTATGTATAGACATGTTTGTTTGGGGTTTTTTATTTATTTATTTGATTAGATTTTTATACCGCCCTTCCTGCAAGCAGGCTCAGTGCGGTTCATAATATAGCTTTATAAAACATATAAAGTCCAACAAGCAGTCTAAAATACAAATCTACAGATTAAGTTAAAATCCCCACATGGCGCCATAATCCAAGTCTCGTTCTCCAATATTCGCAATGAGGGAGGGAGTTGGAAGCCGGTAGTGGAGCAGATAGCTATTAGAGATGTTAACCATTAAAACCATTGTTATCAGGTATACTAAATTCAAATGTCGAATCCTCTACTTTCTACCAACGATGCTCCTTTCAGATGAGATCAAAAGGAAGCTATAGAAGGATTTTCTTCCTAGTAATTGCCAAAATTTATCTACTAGCAGTGCTAAAACCGTGCTGTGCTCAAAAGTATGATAAGTGGGACATCCACTAATTTACATTAGGACTTTTTTTGTAGAAAAAGCCCAGCAGGAACTCATTAACATATTAGGCCACACCCTGGCAGCACAGCTCATTAGCCTATTAGGCCACACCCCCATGTTACCAGAAGTGTGGTCATCCAGCCACACCCACCTTTTGCTTCTTATTCTTCCTGGTAAATACAGTTTATTATTGGATATATTACATGTTCATACAATTTAAACTTACCTACATATCCATTTTTCTTATTTCCCTTCTCCCCCCCCAAACAAGGCTTCCCGCACTGCTCCAACCCCATTAATGTCTCTCTTGTTCTGTTACAATTACTTCTAAACTTCTTTTCTCTTACAAACGGTAACAATTCAAAAATCTAATTCTCTTTCATTTTCTTCTTAATAACTATCAAAGCAAATCAAACCACGTTTAATGTCCCAATTTTTCAACAAGTATTTTTGAAAGTCTTTCCAGTCTTCAAAGAAAGTTTCATCTTCTTCGTTGTTTAACTTTCTTGTTAGTTTGTCCATTTCTGCCAAAAACAACGTCTTTTTAATCCATTCCCATGTTTCAGGTACTTTATCTTGTTTCCAACATTGAGCAAAAATCAGTCTAGCTGCTGTAATCAAGTACCATAGTAGTGTTCTCTTGGCTACATTTATTTCTTCCATTTTAAGACCTAACAATAACATCTGTGGGTCTTTCTTAAAAGTACATTTCAGAATTTTTTGTATCTCATTGTGGATCTCAGTCCAATACTTTACTGCTTTCTCACATGTCCACCACATATGGTAAAAAGACCCTTCATGTTTCTTGCATTTCCAACATTTGTTGGACATACTTTCATTTATAATAGCAATTTTTTTAGGCGTCATATACCATCTGTACATCATTTTATAACAATTCTCTTTAACATTTACACAAGTTGAAATTTTCATTGACTTTTTCCACAAATATTCCCAGGATGTCATTAATATCTCATTATTAACATTTACTGCCCATTTTATCATTTGCTCTTTTACAGTTTCATCCTCAGTGTACCATTTCAATAAAACCTTGTACAGTTTAGAAATCATTTTTTTACCTTTCTCAAGCCATACAGTTTCAATTTCAATGTTCTTTTCTCTAAAACCATGTTCTCTTTTATCGGTCTTAAATAAATCATAAATCTGTCTGTATTTCAACCAATCATATTCAAATTCGACATCAAATCTATCTTGTAACACAAAGTTTTTCCCTTCTAATTTTAAAAGACTTTTATAAGGTAGCCAATCTAACCCTTGATTTCTTGAGTATGGATTAATCACTTCTGCTGGTACTATCCAAAGTGGTCTTTCTTCTGAGAAGAATTTTCTATATCTCATCCATGTCTCGAACAGTGATTGTCTTACAAAGTGGTGTTTAAAAAATTTGTCCATTTTTACTTTTCCATACCATAAATATGCATGCCATCCAAATTTGTTATCATGCCCTTCTAAAGCCAATAACTTCTTATTCTCAAGATTAATCCACTGTTCCAACCATGTTAAACAGACGGCATCATAATACAGTCTTAAATTTGGTAGTTGAAGGCCTCCTCTCTCTCTTGCGTCGCATAAAATTTTCATTTTGATCCTTGGCTTTCTTCCTGCCCATACGAATTTGGATAATTCTTTCTGCCACAAATCCAATACTTTCCTTTGTTTTAGTATTGGAATGGTCTGAAATAAAAACATCAAACGCGGTAAGATATTCATTTTTACAGTTGCGATTCTTCCCATCAATGATAAATTCAAAGTGTCCCATTTCTTCATGTCTTGCTGAATCCTGTGCCACGCCTTTTCATAATTGTTTTTGAACAAGTCAATATTTTTCATGGTTAATTCAATTCCTAGATATTTAGTCTTTGTAACTACTTCACATTGGATTTTCTCTTGAAGTTCTATTTGTCTTTGCTTCGTCATGTTTTTACACATCACCTTAGTTTTGTTTTTATTAATGTAAAAGCCCTCAACTGAGCCAAATTCTTCAATTTTCTCCATCAGATGTGGTATTTTCTCAATAGGGTCCTGAATCATAAACATCACATCATCTGCAAATGCCCTGTATTTATATACGAATCCTTTCACTGAAAGTCCTTCAATACTATTATCTTTTCTTATTGATGTCAATAATATTTCCAACATCCAAATAAACAGCAACGGGGACAACGGGCAGCCTTGACGTGTTCCCTTTTGAACTTGGAAAAAATCCGTCCTTTCTTTGTTTATATTCAAAGCCGCTTTTTGTTCTGAATATATTGCCACAATCATGTTTAAAAAGAACTGTCCAATATCCATTTTTTCAATAACTTGCAGCATAAACTCCCAATTTAAGTTGTCAAAAGCTTTTTCTGCATCTAGGAAGAGGAATCCAACTTCTTTTTCTGGATGCTTGTCATAGTATTCAATTGCGTCTATCACCACTCTTAAATTGTCTCTAATTTGTCTATTTGGTAAAAATCCGGCTTGTTCTTCCGCTACAGTATCTTTCAGATATTTTTTCAATCTCTCCGAAATTATTTTTGCAAATAATTTGTAATCATTATTTAATAGCGATATTGGTCTATAATTCTTTACTTGAGTCAAATCCAAACCTTCTTTAGGTATCAATGAAATATTTGCTTCTTTCCATGAATCTGGGATCCGTTTAGTCTTTCTTATCTCATTCGACAGAAGTACTAAAATGGGGGTTAGCTCCTCTTTAAATTTCTTGTAGAACTTTGCTGTGAAGCCATCTGGTCCTGGAGCTTTGCCCAACTTTGCATCTTCTATCGCCATTATCACTTCTTCTTTCGTTACTAAACCATTTAATGATTCCTTAATTTGTTTTCCCAGCTCTGGAACTTCAATAGTCTCCAAATATTTCTTAATTCTCTGTTGATCAATTCCTTTCTTTTTAAATAGTTTGGCGTAATATTTGAAGAAAGATCTTTTTATACCATTCAAATTCATAACATCCTTTCCATCTTCAATAATCTTAGATATAAAATTCCTTTCTTTTCTATTTTTCAATTGCCACGCTAAAAACTTTCCTGGTTTGTTTGCACCCTCAAATGCTTTTTGCTGTAATTTCTTCAGATTCCAATATAATTCTCTATTTAATAAAACATTCAGCTGATCTTGCAGAAAGTGGATCTCTTTAATAATCTTTTTCTTCCCTGGTCTTTTCTTTAATTCCTTTTCTTTTTGTCGAATTTTTTCATAAAGGTCTTTCTGTTGTTGCATCTTTTGCTTTTTGTCCTTTGAGTTCAGAGAGATAAGCATACCTCTCATTACCGCTTTGTACGCATCCCATACAACTTGTATATCCGTACCTTTATTTAAATTTAATTCAAAAAAACTTTTCGTTTCTTTTTTTAAGGTTTCATTAATTAATTTTTGATCCAGTAAATCCTCATTAATTCTCCAATATAGTTGTTTAGTTTTTTCTTTAGATATCCAGAGTAAGGGATTATGATCAGAATTAGTTTTCGGTAAAATTTGTATTTTATAAGTTTTTTGCGCCATCTCCTCTGACATCCAAATCATGTCAATTCGGGAAAAGGAGTTATGTCTATTAGAATAAAACGTATAATCCTTAGTCTTGGGATTCCACTTCCTCCAGACGTCTTCCAGTTTCTCTTGCTTCATCAATTGAAAGAAATTTTTTGGTAGCTTTCCAATTGTCTCTCCACTTGCTTTGGATTTCCTGTCCAATATGTTATTCACTGTACCATTAAAGTCTCCAGCAAGGACTATTTGATCATAATTTAAACAATCCAACTCTTTAGTCAAGTCATTGAAGAAAGTCTCTTTTGCACCATTGGGTGCATATATATTTACAAGCAATGTCTTTTTTCTGTTCATCAATATTTCCACGCCAACATATCTTCCTTCTTTATCTGAGAAGATTTTTTAGGATCCAATTCTTTTGAAACATAAATCACTGTTCCTTTTTTCTTATTAGTTGCTGAGGAATGAAATTCTTCTCCCAATTTTTTATTAATCAAGTATTTATTATCTTGTTTTCTGATATGTGTTTCTTGTAAACAAATTATGTTACATTTTTGTTTCTCCAGCCAATGATTCACTAATCTTCTTTTACTTGGTGAATTTAGTCCATTTACGTTCCAAGATAAAAATTTGTAATCCATAATTGTGTTGAATTAAATATCTTTAAAATCGTCAAGATTGTTCTCTTTAAATCTATATAAGTCTCCTTCAGATTTAAGGGTAAATCTCACCGAATTGTACACAAATGAAAGTCCATATGGAATCTCCCATCTGAACCTGATATTCATTTCTTTCAGTCTGTCTGTCAATTTCTTGAATTTCTTTCTGTCTTGTAAGATCGATCTCAGAATTTCTCTCAAAATTATTATTTTTTTTCCATTAATTTCCAACGGTTGTGTGAATTGTTTCTTAAAAACATCTTCCTTCATTTTTGTTGTCACAAATTGAACAATCACATCTCTGGGTAATTGCTTTCTCTTGGCATAAGCTGAGTTTACTCTGTAAATCAAGTCAAAGTCTGGATCCAAATCTCCAACATCTTCCCCTACATAAGTTGTCATTGTATTGATTACTAGAGCCCGTAGATCCTGATCTTCCTCCTCTTCTATCCCTCTCAATCTCAGATGATTCTGAGTAGCTCTATATTCCATCATGGACTCCAGTCTTGTATTTTCTAACAGGGTTTTTTTAACCTTCTGTTCCATTTCTTCAGATTTTGTCACCAGGCTTTTGACCTCTTTCTTAACTTCTTCTGTATCTTTTTTAATCCCTGACACTTCTGTTAGTACCAGTTCTTTCAGTTCTTCCATATTTTTTTTCTGTACTTGGACTTGCACTTGTTCTATTTGCTCCAGTTGTATTTGCAGCTGTTGTTGCAATTGTTGTTGCAGCTGTGATTCTATTTGTTTTCCAAGATTCTGCACCACTTCGGTCATCCGTTTTTCCATCGCTTCCATAGCCGCTTGCCACTCTTTTTTTTCCTTTGCAGTCATTCTTGGACTAGGTGATGAAGCTGCTCTAGGTCTTGACCTCAAATCCGTCTTGAAAGTGACTTCAGTGCTAATCAATCTTTATATTAGCAATCTTCAAGCCGAATCGCCACCTTTATAACTTGTATCAATGCTTTTTCGGCTTAAAAATAACTTTTTAAAATTTAGTCCTCCTCAAAATGTCGGGCGCAATTTCTCTATGATTTTCCGGCTAGAGTAGGCTCCTTCAAGACTTCCTGTTTATCTGTCCGTCTCTGTAATCCAACTTCCGGTAAAGGTGGTGTCACACATTCAAACGTCCGTCTATTTCCGGCACAGCAACCTCTACAACGTCCACTCTAGCCTACTTCCTGTATCATAGAGTCACAGTTAGTTTCGTTTCTGCTACGTAAAGTTTAGACTTGACTGACCACAGGAATGCAAAACAAAGTCACTTTTCAGCCGTTTTCTCTAAAGGAAAGCTTTCGTTTTACTTTTAAATCAAGCGGAATAGTTCATTAAAGGTTTCTACGCTTATCCGTACGATTCAATTTCGCGTTCTTCTTTAAACCGGTAAGCGCTTATTCATTTATTACCTTGCTTGTAATCTCGGGGTTTCGCGGTGCTTCTTCTGTAATCGATGTTGAACTTGATGTTAAAGAGATCGGTAGATGGCGAATTTATGCTGAATTCTCAGCCCAGCTGGTATCTGTAGTGCTGATTTGCAACTGCCCTCTTCACGGAAGGAGATCAAAGTGTAAACAAGCTTCCTCCGAAGCTTATCCACACCGATCTCAACTCCCCCTCAGGCTTGGCTGCTTGCTTGCCACCCCCCGCCTGGGGAGTGCTGCGCTGGGCCAGATGAAGCCCAGACTGTCGTCAGATACCGCAGTACACTCTGCACAACTCGCAAAGTGTGTCAATTCGCCATTTTACTCCGACCGGAAGCCCTTATTCTTTTTACTATGTTTGTTGTCAAAACTCGGCTTTTTTTGTAGCAGGAACTCCTTTGCATGTTAGGACACACACTCCTAATGTAGCCAATCCTAATGAGTTTCTGCTGTTGGGTGTGGCCTACTATGCTAATGAGTTCCTGCTGGGCGTGGCCAACTCGGGAGCCAGCCGGAACTTCCTTCTTGTGCATTCCTGCCCAAAAATAGCTCTGACATTAGATGTAATCATTTCAGTTTTGTCATTAAATGCTGCTTGGTATTCAGATCAGGCCTCAATATAATAATGTAGCATTTGGGAATAAAGATGCAGCCCAACAGTCCAGCACTGGAGGCCAACATGGAGAAGACCTGCACTGCCACCATGTATTTCCCCTTCGTGCTCAGGTAGGTCGGCACAAACGACACCCACACACTACAAAACACCAGCATGCTGAAGGTGATCAGCTTGGCCTCGTTGAAGGCTCCGGGAAGCTTCCTGGCCAGGAACGCCACAGTGAAAGAGACGATAGCCAGGAAGCCCATGTAGCCCAGAGCACCATAAAACATGGCGGCAGACCCTTCGTTGCATTGCAGTGTGATCTGTCCAGCCTGGGAGTGCATGTCGGACTCTGGGAAGGGGGGAGAGGTTCCCAGCCAGAAGATGCAGAGGCCGATTTGGACGCTGGAACAGGAGATGACGATGGAGTTGGCCAAACTCTTGCCCACCCATTTCCGCATCCTGTTCCCTGGCTTTGTCGCCATGAAGGCCACCACCACAGTGATGGTTTTGGCCAAGACAGAAGAGACGGAAACCGAGAAGATGACGCTGAAGGTGGTTTGTTGAAGGAGACATGTCACCTTGCTTGGCCGGCCAATAAAAAGAAAGGAGGACAGGAAGGAAAGCAGGAGGGAGACGAGGAGCATGTAGGTGAGGTCCCGGTTGTTGGCTTTGACTACTGGAGTATCTCGAAATCTGATGAACAGTCCTAAAATACCACCAGTGATTAGGGACATGAACACAGGAATGACCGTTAGGATGACCCCCAGAGATTCTTCATAGGACAGAAAGGTCGTAGCCTTCAACATACATTTATCTCGGTCACTCTTTGGATGCTGATCTTCTGGACATTTGTCACACTGGTCTGCATCTGGAAAGAACAAACATCATTTCAGTGTTTGTGTCAGGCTTGTATGCTTTCTGGGTCTGTCTCGCTAGTTGCTCTAAAAAAAAAGTGATGAATTAGAAGGACATTGGGGTTTGTCTGAGCCGGAGATGTGAAACAAGGCGTCAAAAGACACTTATCATTTCCAGAAGGACTCTTCTTACGTTCTTTAGAGAAAGAGATCATGATCTCACAGGTCCGCCGGGCCGTGAAAACGGAGCTTTTCCAGCAGGCATTCCGATAGGAGCTGCACCTTATCCGTTTTGCCCTGCGCTGACCTAGAGCTAGAAGCTACCTAGAATGTGTTCATGAATGCACTTTACTATACTGTACCACCATTGATATATTAACGGTTTTAAATTAAGTTTTATGTAATTTTAATGTGATATGTAAATCATGCAATGTGCAAACAGGTCAGAAGCAATGCTCCCTCTAAGCAATGGAGTCTTGTGAGCAAAAATTCTATTTTGTGAGCTCTACTGGCATTAAAGTTGTGAGCCAGCGATTTGGCTACTGCATGAATGAGTTTGCTCTGGAGCCCTCCCTTCCGGAGCTAAGACAAAAATGTGTGAGCTGGAGGCTAAAAAAACTGTGAGCTAGCTCACACTAACTTAGCCTAGAGGGAACACTGCTTGGAGCGGGGGGGGGGTAAGGTGCTGCGTGGTGGAGAGGAGATTCCTTCATAGCTGTTTGCAAGAACATCTGTCCTTCTGTCAAGGCATGAACTCCCTCTCTGCTGCTCCGTCATATTTAAGACTCAGAAGCTAAAAAACTGTGAGCCAACTCACACTGACTCAGCTTAGAGGGAACACTGCTTGAGAGCATCACCAGTATGTGATCAGACAAGGTCTGGAAGGGGTTCTCTTTGCATCTCTTATGAGGCCTGTAGCCAGGATTTTTTAGTCGGAGGGGCTGTCATGGTCATGGGCCTATTGTGGAGAGGCCTAGTGGCTCCAAGGAAGCCTGTATTGGAGTAGTCATCAGGGCCTACATTTCCCAGGTTCCCTCTGGACCCTGTGATTGGGTAACAGGAGATTTTGGAGGGAAAAACTACACCAGTAGGGGAACAGAGGGCGGTGCCTGGGAAGAGGAGATAAAAGGCCTTGCCCAGGGTGGGAGGGGTTCTCTCTCAGAGAGCAGGGCTGGTTGGAGCTGCTGCAGACAGAGAGATACCTCATCCAAAAAGGGGTGAGAGACTGTGAACAGGCACCTAGGGAAGGCTAGGACTGTGTAGACAGACGTGTTAGGATTTATTATTGTACTGATCTACCTGCCCTTACTCTGCTCATTTTTCCTACTTGTTACTGATCTAAAGTTGTCGTTAAATCTCTTTGATAAAACTAGTTTGTTACTCTGCCTGGGTCCTCATGCCTCATTTGGTCATGCACAAGGGGAAACCTGTTGTAAAAGTACTGTAACAAGGGGCAGGGTGGGTGCTCTAGGTCCTCCCAAGGAGACCGATACCAGAGTGGTGGCAGCCAGTAGTGAGCCTCCCTCGCCGCTACCCACAACAGGGGTCTTTTAAAAAGTCGGGGGGGCACTGAAATTCATGCATAAGAACATAAGAGAAGCCAATGTTGAACCAGGCCAATGGCCCATCTAGTCCAACATTCTGTCACACAGTGGCCAAAAATACCACATGCTATCAGGAGGTCCAGCAGTGGGGCCAGGACACTAGCAGCCCTCCCACTTCTGCCCCCCAAGCACCAAGAATAGAGTGCATCACCTGCCCCAGACTGAGAGTTCCCATCTATACCCTGTGGCTAATAGCCACTGATGGACTTCTGCTCCAGATGCTTATCTAATTCCCTCTTGGAACTGTCCATGCTTGTAGCTGCCACCACCTCCTGTGGCAATGAATTCCATATGTTAATCACTCTTTGGGTGAAGAAGTATTTCCTTTTATCTGTTCTAACCCGACTGCTCAGCAATTTCATGGAGTGCCCACGAGTTCTTGTATTATGAGAAAGGGAGAAAAGTACTTCTTTCTCAACCTGCTCAATCCCATTCATAATCTTATAAACCTCAATCATGTCACCCCCTCAGCCCTCGTTTCTCCAAGCTGAAGAGCCCCAAGCGCTTTAACCTTTCTTCATAGGGAAGGTGTTCCAACCCTTTTATCATTCTAGTTGCCCTTCTCTGCACTTTTTCCAATGCTAAAATATCCTTTTTGAGATGTGGCAACCAGAACTGTACACAGTATTCCAAATGAGGTCGCACCAATGATTTATACAGGGGCATGATGATACTGGCTGATTTGTTTTCAATTTCAAAAGGGGTGCGTTAGATTGTGAACAGGCACCTAGGGAAGGCTAGGACTGTGTAGACAGACATGTTAGGATTTATTATTGTACTGATCTACCTGCCCTTACTCTGCTCATTTTTCCTACTTGTTACTGATCTAAAGTTGTTGTTAAATCTCTTGATAAAACTAGTTTGTTACTCTGCCTGGGTCCTCATGCCTCACGCACAAGGGGAAACCTGTAGTAAAAGTACTGTAACAAGGGGCAGGGTGGGTGCTCTAGGTCCTCCCAAGGAGACCGATACCAGAGTGGTGGCAGCCAGTAGTGAGCCTCCCTTGCCACTGCCCGCAATAGGGGTCTTTTAAAAAGTCGGGGAGCACTGAAATTCATGCCCTCTTTATGCAGCCCCTGCTTCTCCCCCAAAGGGAGAAGAGGGGGCCACGTGCCTGCACTCCAAGCCCTGAATTCGTGACTTGGAGTGCAGGTGTGCACGGGGCCTTCCCCTGCTTCTCCCCCAGAGCATTTAAAGTTTAAATGCTTTGGGAGAGAAGCAGGGGCCATGCACTTGCACTCAAAGCCACAAATTCGGGGCTTGGAGTGGAGGCACACCTGGGGCCTGCCCCCGCTTCTCTTCAAAAGTGGGGGTGGGTGGGAAGAAGTCGGGGCTGGGCCCTGGGAGGCTATGGGCCTGTCTCTCATGCAGAGCCATGCTGTAGTATAACAAGTGCTTATTGAGTTCTGGCATTTCTCCATCTCTTCTTCCATCTCACAGGCCATGGCCATGGCTTTGGTCCAATGTTCCCTCTAAGCTGAGTGAGTGTGAGGTAGCTCACAGTTTTTTAGCCTTAGCTATGGGACTGTCTCTTATGCAGAGCCGTGCTGTAGTATAACAAGTGCTTGTTGAGTTCTGGCATTTCTTCATCTCCTCTTCTTCCATCTCCCAGTCTGTGGCCATGGGCTTGGTCCAGTGTTCCCTCTAAGCTAAGTTAGTGTGAGCTAGTTCAGTTTTTTAGCCTCCAGCACACACATTTTTGTCTTAGCTCAGGAAGGAGGGCTCCAGAGCAAACTAATTTATACAGTAGCCAAATTGCTCACTCACCACTTTAATGCCAGTAGCTCACAGAGTAGCATTTTTGCTCACAGGGAACAACAGCTTAGAGGAAGCATTGGTTTGGTCCCAGGCTCCCAGTGGAGAGGGATGTTGTCGGACCTGCCACAAGAAGAAGAAGAAGAAGAAGAGGAGGAGGAGGAGGAGGAGGAGGAGTTTGGATTTATACCCCGCCCTTCACTGCCCAAAGGAGTCTCAGAGTGGCTTACAAACTCCTTTCCCTTCCCCTCCCCACAACAGACACCCTGTGAGGTAGAAGAAGGAGAAGAGATTGGATTTATACCCCACCCTTCACTGCCCAAAGGAGTCTCAGAGTGGCTTACAAACTCCTTTCCCTTCCCCTCCCCACAACAGACACCTTGTGAGGTAGAAGAAGGAGAAGAGATTGGATTTATACCCCGCACTTCACTTGGAGTCTCAGAGCGGCTTACAAACTCCTTTCCCTTCCCCTCCCCACAACAGACACCCTGTGAGGTAGGCGGGGCTGAGAGAACTTCTGACAGAAGCTGTCCTTGAGAGAACAGCTGTGCCAGAGCTTGTGACTGACCCAAGGTCACATCAGCAGGTGCAAGTGGAGGAGTGGGGGAATCAAACCCGGTTCTCCCAGATAAGAGTCCGCGCACTTAACCACTACACCAAACTGGCTCTCTTGGTAGTGCCAAAGGACCTCAGTCACCCATTTGATTGCCAGTGCCTTCCTCTTGGTTACTGCATACTGTCTGCTGAATTCCTGCCCCTGTTGCTGATGAATAGTATAGGGAGCTCCTCATCTCTGGCCTACTGGGAGAAGAGGACCCCTAATCTGATGCAAGAGAAATTGGGGTTTATCTGGGTTGGGAGTGTGAAAAAGATGTCCTGTTGTCTGGTACAAAATTGCACCTGTGGCCCCTTGGCTCCTTATACCAGAGCTGATGAGACCCTAAAGAAGGCTCTGTTCTGTCATGGACAGGCAGGGATCCTTTAAACGAACTAAAGATTTAATGAATATGTTTATGCACCCTAAGGGAAACTCATCCACACTTCTCATTCGTCCAAGGTTGGACAAACGTATTAATTGAATGCAAGGTGTGCCAGATGATGGAAAGTAGAACTCTTACCAAGGTCATCATTGACACACAGTTTAGTACAGCTGGTGACATCCTGGGGTCTCTGGTCCTTCTCTGTTCTTTCTTTCCCTCTTTCACACTTCCCCTTTACACTCCACCCTGTAGGTGAGCCCAGTTCTGGCTTCCTTCTTCTTGACATCTTTGTTCCCTTTCAGCAAAGCTACTTGGCTCCAGCTGTCTCTGCCGTTCCTCTTAACTCTCTTCTGTTTTAGGGTTGCTTCCCCATATCTCTGTGCACTGATTTGGGGTAACAAGAGGCTTGTCTTAAACTGAATGGATAAAAAGAACTATTTTGTTGTTGTTGTTGTTGTTCAGTCGCACAGTCGAGTCCGACTCTTCGCGACCCCATGGACCAGATTACGCCAGGCCCTCCTGTCTTCCGCTGTCTGCTGAAGTATGCTCAATTTCATGTTTGTTGCATCGATGACACTGTCTAACCATCTCATCCTTTGCCGTCCCCTTCTCCTTTGACCTTCAGTCTTTCCCAGCATCAGGGTCTTCTCCAGTGAATGCTCCCTTCTCATTTGGTGGCCAAAGTATTTGAGCTTCAGCTTCAGTCTCTGGCCTTCCAGGGAACAGTCAGGGTTGATTTCTTTTAGGATTGACTGATTTGATCTCCTTGCAGTCCAAGGGACTCTCAAGAGTCTTCTCCAGCACCACAGTTCAAAAGAATCTATTCTTCGGCGCTTGGCCTTCCTTATAGTCCAGCTCTCGCAGCCATACATTACTACGGGGAATACCATTGCTTTGACCATGCGGACTTTTGTTGGCAGGGTGATGTCTCTGCTTTTTATCATGCTGTTTAGGTTTGCCATCGCTTTCCTCCCAAGGAGCAGGCGTCTTTTAATTTCATGGCTGCAGTCACCATCTGCAGTGATCTGGGATCCTAGGAACGTGAAGTCTGTCACTATTTCTACGACTTCCCCTTCTATTTGCCAAGGAGTGATGGGGCCAGATGTCATGATCTTAGTTTTTTTGATGTTGAGCTTCAAGCCCACTTTTGTGCTCTCCTCTTTCACCCTGAGCAAAAAAGAACTATTTCTTCCCCCAAAGAGTGATTAACACCTGGAATTCACTGCCACAGGAGGTGGTGGCAGCTACAAGCATGGATGGCTTCAAGAGGGAACTGGATAAACATCTGGAGCAGAGGTCCATCCGTGGCTATTAGTCACCAGGTACAGATGAAACAGTCTGTCTGGGGCAGTGACGCTCTGCATTCTTGGTGCTTGGGAAACAACTATGGGAAGGCTTCTGGAGTTCTGGACCCACTGGTTTACCTCCTGCTGGCACCTGGGTTTTGGCCACTGTGTGACAGAGTTTTGGACTGGATGGGCCATTGGCTAGATCCGACATGGCTTCTCTTATGTTCTTATCTTTGACATTACTTCTGCTTACACACACATACCCATTTCCCTCATGCACGTTCAAGCATTCCCTATCTCTGAATGGGCTTAGGACATTTCAGGCTAAAGTTGCCGGGCACATGCAGTTTCAGGGACAGCTGCAAATGCGAGTTAGCTGTTCCTTTGTCCTGCAGGGTTAGAAGCAAAAATATAAGAATTTAATGAAGCATTTCATAAGCCATGATCTACTGGACAACAAGTACTGGTTATGGAGAGCTATGGAATGGGAACAGTATAGCCCGATCTCATCAGATCTTGGGAGTTAAGCAGGGGCAGTACTTGAGTGGGAGAACATGAAGAAAGGACCCAGAAGAAGGCACTGGCAAAGCAGGTCTACTTAATCACTTGAACTGAACACCTTATGGCAGGGGTCTTTTGGGGGGGAGCGCACCGGAGCACACCTCTGGGAGCTCAGGAGCCAAGCCCCGCCCCCAGCTGGCGTCCCGGAGAGTCTTTCAGGCAGCCGAATGTCAATTTCAGCTCCATTATATCCTATGGGCCATTGAAGTCAATGGTGAAAACATAGGGTATATTCTGGGGGCTGGAGGGGAAGGGCTTTGAGGGAGAGGCTCCAAACTCACAGGGTAGCTGATGGAGCCTCTCCCCAAGATACCCACCAAGTTTCAAGAACATTGGTTCGGGGATCCAATTCTATGGGCCCCTAAACAGGTTGCCCCCATTCCCTCCATTGTTCTCTATGGTGGGAAAAAAAGTAATTTAAAATGCAAATGCAGATTCAACCTTTGCCCCCTAGCTCTTTTTTTTTTTTTGACCAGCAAGGTCATTTCTTTGGAGTCACCCACCTTCCTTTGTGGAGATGGTTCCTTCCGGGCATGGAAAGCAGTCATAGCAGCAAAATGGCTTCCCTTCCTGAGTCGCCTTGGCTTGTCCAGGCTGACAGCTCTTGGAGCACCTAGAACAAGGTACGGACTAACCGGAAAATCGAGCAGAAGGGACAGGAAAATATCAGTTGTTTTTGTGTGTGCAGATAGACTATACAGGCCTGGCTTTGGAACTTCGGAGTTCCAGTCCTAAGAGGAGGGCATCATTACTGATAGAAAACCAAAGGAGTGGGACATTGATTTTCGCTGCTCTGTTGAGACAGGACAATTCAAAAGGAAGTATTACAGGTTGGGGCAGAACGTGCCCACTCTGACCTGCAAGCCTGTTCTGTCCTGCCCTCCGAGGGGTTTCCCAACTCCCTGGAGGGGCTTTTCCTTTTCCTTTTGAGGATAGCCGCTACCACCACCTGTAAAAAATATAGGGGTTTCCCACCGAGGGGAATAAAACCCTCAGCACCACTTCCAAGCTCTGAAGCCTTGCCTCAGTGTTTTCCGCTGTCCAGCACCAGGCTATCACGGGGGCAATTTAATGCTTTGGGCACCCTTGGGGGAATAGCCAGTTGCCAACTGCTTGCTTTAACCCCCTCCTGGGGCTCTCTTTTAAATAGTGTGATTCGAAACTGTGGAGGTCTATGTGGTACCAAGAACCACTACCAGCATCAAAAGTTTAAAGTATTTATTAAAAAGAAAAATGTTTACAAGCATACTTATAGCACAGCACTAGATGTGAGCAAAGGTTACAAAAGAAGTTGGAGACAAAACACGAATCCTCTTTCCCTGCTCTAAACATGCCATATCTGATGGTAAAATATAGGGCAGGCCCTTTTAGCTTAGTTAGTTCTAAATATCTACAAAGCCGCCATTACCTGGAAGCTTGCTCCCAGTCTCCTAGGTAAGCACATGGTCAAAAAATGGCTGCCTGCTTGCAGACACCACTTCAGAGTCCTCCTGCCAGCTGCATTTCAAAGGAAATAGAGACCCACTTCCTCTGGAAACAGTGGGAGGGCTTGTAGTGTCCTGGACCTCCTGATGGCACCTGGTATTTTTGGCCACTGTATGATGGAGTATTGGACTGGATGACCCATTGGCCTAATCCAACATTGGCTTCTCTTATGTTCTTACGTCCTTAAAGGAAGTTTTGTTAACTCTGTGTTTCCAGCCACTTGAAACCATCAGCCCAGGTCCAGGCTTTTTTGCTTGTTGCTTCCAGGAATCTGTTTCCTGAAGACAATCTAGCATTTTACACCTCCAAACCTCTGCTCTCTGCCTGAGGAAGAAGTGAGAGGAAGGGGACGACTGACCATTCCTTTGTCTAAGTCCATTAGCATCTCCATGAAGGTGAGCTGATGTGCCAGCAAATGGACTTCCTCCTCTGGCTAGAGAGAACAAAAACTGGTAAAACAGGGAAAGCTTGGGCTCCTTGCCAGCTCCCTTGCCATCCTCCCTCCAGGAGAAAATGCATTTCTCCACAGAGATAAATGGAGGATTAGTTATCTTTAGATACAAGATGGGAGGCCATGGGCTTTCAATCCTGGAACAGAGAAAAGGAGATACAATTTCTCAGGTTTTCAGGTTTGTAGAAGGCAGATGGTGTATAGGGGGGATGTCTTGGCTCAGAAATTCCCACCTACGGATTCTTCCATATGAGGTCTGAGTAGGTTCGCCAACTCCAGGTTGGGAAATGCTTGAAGATTTGGAAGTGCAGTTTGGGGAAGGCAGGGTTTGAGGGTGGGAGGGAATACAGCCTTAACAGACAGCAGCCTGAAGGGTTGCATAAGGATGGAGGGCCTGTGGATGGAGGGCATAAGGAGAGAGGCCTGTGCTTTGGGCAATTCCCACCTATACAGGTATTTGGAGGGGTGGGGCTTAGTGATTATTAGTATAATGCCCCCCCTCATCAGGGCAGTCAATTTGCAATCAGCCCTCCCTCCTTACCTTGACAATGTGGACTTCTGCTGGTCGCCAATTTTGAGGCCGGGTAGGAATTTTTCACCATGAAATTGGCCATAAAAGGGGGTGATTTTGCCTACCTCACATGGACTTTGCGGTAGGGGAATTGGCTCCGTGGCGGTGCTATTAACTAGGTGTTGGTAGGAATCTGGCCTGGTTTTGTTTATGAGGGGGAACACCAATTGACAGACCCCCCCCCGCCTTGATTGGTGGGTTGGCACACCAAGATCAAACCATACCTTGGCATGGGCCTCGGTGTCAGTAACGGCAACTTGATTCATGTTTCATACTGAGTCTATTGTTCTGTGTTCCCTATCTTGTCCCTGTTTCCGCGCTTGCGTAGGTATGCCAGCTGTAACGTGGGAGCCTCGCTACTACTGCTCGGTGTTATCACGGTGGCCTTGAATGCAGGCTTTGGGCTATTCTTGAGTCTACGGGAATTTTCCAGTCCTGTGAATCCGAGGGGTGGGAGGAGCGTTCTCCCGACCATTAAGTAACCCTCCCGCCGGGAGTTTCCCGCCCGCACGCTGAAAGATCATTTGCTAGCTGCGTTTTTGCATCACACTATAACTATGCCTGAGCAGCACTTCCCGCCATTCCTGACAATAACCGTATTACTGTGGGTTTTAGCACTGTATTCCAATAAAGCCTTTCTTTGCCTTAAGAATGCTTGGATCTACTTGCTTTTGAACCTGACACTCGGATGGGGACTGCTGGTGGCCTGTGATACACCCTGGAGTGTGTCTCCCCTCATGCTCCATGGCTATAGGTGGCAGTTTCACTTCCAGGTGTTAGCATGTCTGCCACCTGGCAATGACCGTGTTATGGTTGGCTTGTGCCAGGGGCTCGGTGGTTCACCGCATTTAAGGTCGGGAAAGGGATCAGCCTGACACAAGTTGTGGCCCTTGCCAGTTACAGTTGATTCAAGTTGATCTGAAAGTTAAAATAAAGCTGCCCTTTAGTTTATACCAAATACCTGTGTTGGTCTCTTTCTTCCGACTGTGTCTGCAACTCAGTGGAGTAAAATGCCACAGTGTCCGCTCTCTGAAGCAGCCATTTTATCCATGGATGCTGATCTCTTTATTCTCGTGAACTGGTATAACGTTGGGAGATTTCTAGGCCACCGCTGGAGGTTGGCGACCCTGATTTTGAGTTGGATCTTGTAAGAGTTCTTCCTGTCTATTTTTCAGAACATGATGGAAGTGTAATGAGTTACCCCGGATTGTATCTACACTGGCCTCAGGGTGATTTTCAGGGTGATTTTCAGGTGCAAGAGGCTGCCTTGCTTACTGGACATAGTATGGAGTTTTGAGATTGGATAGGCCATGGCTGGAAAACATGGTTGGAAAACAAAGAGCTAGACTTATGCCTTTGCACAGTCAAAAATGAATGACCTTAGCTGGAAAACACACCTTCCAGGAACAGATAGAAATATGTCCAGACCAGTCCTAACACCATAATTATCACTGTGCTAATCTCTTGCACATTGTCCCATTTTACAATCCCTTTTTTGTTCGTTTAGATATATCCCACCTAGGTAATAGTTTTGGAGAAAGAAATGCTACACAAGACCTAGAAATGCTCCACAAGAATGAATAAACAAATACATTCATTTACATGATCATAGAGAGTAACCAACAGGCTATGGAATAGATAGATTCCCCCACCTGGTTTAACCGCTTGGGCCACAGAATAGAGTTCTGGTCAATGGTGATCTTGGGCTCTCGGGATGGTTGTCTCTCCGCAGTCCCCACTTTCACTCCCCCATGGGAGTTATTGGGAAATCCCACCCACTGCACAATATCAAAATCTACTGCAATGTCCCTGTTTTCATCCAAGTACACTTCACCCGTGGAAGTATTGTAAAGTGGGATGTTCCTCAGGAAAGCATGGAGCTAAAATGAAAGAGAAAACTTAGGCACTTGGAAATCAGGCAAAGGGGGAAGATATCTCAGCACAGTTCACTTGAAATTCTAATGTTCTATGGCTCAAGGTCTGTGCCATGTCTCCAACATTCACTGTAGTTGTTAATGTCTTGCCAACTCACAATTAGCACCAAACTGATGTTTCTCCAAGGCATGCCACTGTAGCAAGAGGCATGGGTATTACGGATTTGCATTTGGATCTTCCCGAGCTGAAAATATACCCCCAAATTGTTATCAGTAGGAATATTCTGACACCCCACAAGTATTTGGGATTTTCCAGGAAAACCAATGCAATGCGCCCCCCCCCCAAAAAAAAAAAAAAAAATCCTGGATATTTTGGGGAACCAGGAAGATCAGCAAAACAAGTTCAACCTGGGAGAGCATATTGCTCTCACCACTCAGTTGTTCTTCCCGATTTCTTCTGCAGTCCCTTTAAACTAGGCTAGTTTAAAGGCTAGGCTAGTTTAAAGGAACTGCAAAAAAAAGTTGGGAAAAACAGCTGAGCCACAGAGAGCAGTTTCCCAAGCCAGGCTGGTTTAAAGGGACTGCAGAAATATCGGGGGGGGGAGTTGAGCAGAGAGAGCAACCTGCTCCTGCTGCTCAGTTGTTTTTGCAGCTTTGCCGTTCCTGGGGTATTGTTGTTTAATTCCCGATACAAATTCTGGGATTTTCGGAAATCCCCACATTTTTTTGTATCCAGCAGACTGAAACTGGGGGGGGAATCGCAACCCCCTAATGGCCATGGGTGTACAGGGAGAAGTTCTTAAACCACTGCATCAGTGAATCCCACTCAATGCTACAGTGGCCACTGACTCCACAGTGGCCTCCACCAATCAGCATCTGCACTACACAGTATAAACTCACACATAGTTTTCTGTATGGATTTTTTACTTTAAAAGACTAGGTCTCTGTGTGGCCCAGCAAGTAGGGTTGCCTGGCCCCCGCTCCAAGGAGGAGCCTCAACCAGTCATGAGGAAAGTCCCTCTTCATCTACGCAAAGTAAAGATGTTTCAGGGCATCCAGGGGATTGATAGTGGAAGAGCAGCAGCTGCAGAATTCCCCATTTTTGTTGTTCAGTTGCACAGTCGAGTCCGACTCTTCGCGACCCCATGGACCACATCACACCAGGCCCTCCTGTCTTCCGCCACCCTCAAAAGTTTGCTTAATTTCATGTTTGTTGAATCGATAACATTGTCTAACCATCTCATCTTTTGCTGTCCCCTCCTTTTTTTAACTTTTTATTTATAGTTTTCTTCATATAACACATCCATACATAGCCACATTTTCATACCATTTCGGAGTCATTTACATATATTCCTTCTTTAACCTTCCTCAGCATCAGGATCTTCTCCAGTAAGTGCCCCCTTCTCAATTGGTGGCCAGAGTATTTCAGCTTCAGCTTCAGTATCTGTCCTTCTAGGGAACAGTCAGGGTTGATTTCCTTTGGGTTTGACTGATTTCCTCTCCTTGCGGTCCAAGGGGCCCTCAAGATTCTTCTCCAGCACCATAATTCAAAAGCATCTATTCTTTGGTGCTCGACCTTCCTTATGGCCCAGCTCTCACAGTCATACATTCCCCATAGCGGTTTCTAAAAGGAATGGGGGGGTCTGTGCTGGGAGACAGTGAACACCTGAGGCTGTTCTGACTGCAAGATGTAACAAAATTAAACAATGGTTAATTGATGATTTAGTTATTTATGTAAAGAAAGGAATACCTGCCAGGGCTGTACTGTGTGGGATCTCAAGCTGTCCTTGCCAAGTATCTGCTTGGATCTCGATGAGTATGCGGCGTGTAAGGCCCATGCCACAGCATGGACAGCATGGAAGGTAAGGTAGCTGTCTCGAGAAAGAATCGTTTCAATCACATCCTGGGAAAGGGTCTCTAAATTCTCTCTCTCTGCACAGCTGACTTGGCCTTTCACCGACAAAGGGGGCTTTGAATACACGCAATGAAACGATTGCTTCCAAAACTGCTCGATAGAGGGGTACAACATTACATAAGTGAAGTATTCTATCCTTCTATTTGTCTGCATTAAAAAAGAAAAGAAACCGTGGATGTGATCAGAGGTTAAAAGTGGTTTCATAAAATAGAAAGTGAGGTCCCACAGAGCGGTTGTGATCCAGACTTTCCCCACGGGGGGCTTGATCCAGTGTTCAGCTTGCGTTTGTATACGGACAAATAACTCGACCAAAACTTGTGACTCCCCGTAATAAACAAATATGTTGACCTCGCCCCACAAGCGAAATGCATCCGATGACAAGAACAATTCTATATCTTTTGTGAATGAGTAAGAGGTTGGGAAAGCCAGTGAGAAGGCAACACAAGCCCCACTCCGGCTGGCCAGAGGAGGAAAGGCTCTGAAGAATTGTTCTCCGTTGTCAGTGTCTGAGGCGATGAGACCGATCCACGTCCATCGGAAATGCACGAGCAGTTTGACAATCTCCAGGTAATGCTGCTCCTCTTTCGGAACCATCCGATAGAAAAAAGGGAACTGAACCGGATCATTAAGAGTGTGGGAAACAAACCCATAACTGACCTAGGAAGGAAAGGAAGAGATGGGACTAACACCCTAGTCATGATGGTGAAAGGAGGCCCAACTGGGGGAAGGACGCTTTGGTGTGTGTTTGGGCCAGGGAAGGAATGCTTCTGTGCTCCAGTTAAATATCAGATACATTCCAAGACTGGTCATCCTTGCTCATGCTCAAATGGATCATGAAATGGGTGCAACGTGGAAGTCAGGCGTGGAGGGCAGGATTTGCCTTCACAAAAATGGCGTCATAAATCTGTTTATTTTGGATCCCCCCCCATTCTGCATAAATTAATCTGCAATGGTACAGTTGCTTACCAGTTTACCAGTAGTTCCTCGGGCAATCTCCGCATGTAGGCAGAACAAGAGTTTTTCCCGTTCTCTTATCCACACTGCGATTCATGGCTTTTGCCTCCTCGCCCATAATGAGGCATGTCAGCAATGTTCAAGAATGTCTGTGACTCAAGGCCACCTTACCGGGCTGTGAGACCTTGTGACCAGATCACCTCAACAAGTCACTGGGCCTGAACCAATGGGTGCCAAAGATGACTGTGAATGGCAAGACTCTCTGATAGGACATCAAAGGGGAGAAACGGAACATAAAACCCAGAAATGCCTGAGGCAGGGCAGAGACCTCCCTTGAAGATCTCTCCTGATCCCTCAGCATCAAAGGACACAGCCTGGTCATGCATTTGCATGATGGTAGAGGTTGCATTACAGTTGAATTACTGGGATTCCATTCCATTTCATTTTACGAATGGACTTTCAGTGATTTGCAATGCATTCAGTTCTCCTCTCCATTGTTTCCATCATTCCTTTTTAATTATCCTTTCGGGCTTTCATCCTGTACTCTTCCTCACTGTGTTTCGATACATTGCTTAATTTGTTTTACTGAAGTAATTGAATCTGTGTATTCTTTGCAGGTTCCGCTTTTGCCCGCATTATTACATACAAATGGCTTTTTGGAGAGAACTAGCACGATGTATGGTAATTTAGCTATTCTGGTTTCCCCCTATATGCAGTTTATAACTTTTGCTGTTTCTGAACATCCTACATGGATTTCATACTCTTTAACACTGCACAAAAGCTCAAATGCAAAAGGTTACAGGAAGTGGGGTTTAACATTATATGAATGAACTCAAAAAGGGGTTTTATTCTTTAAGAGAAAGAAAAATGTTCAAAGGCCTCCTACGGAAGACGACATTTGCTTCAGAGAGGTGAAGACATTTTTTAAGAGGGCTCATGGTATGGTTTTGAATCTGCTAATTTCTGTGTGAATGTGTATAGCACATTATTGGAAACGTTAAGTACACCCACAATATCAGAATGGCTATATAAAATATATACAATTGCATGTTTGATCAAATTGACTCATTATAACCACCCAGGTAAAAAAGCTTCATGACTGATAAGTTTGTTGACAGATGGACTATTCTTGTAATGATTTAGAAGTGTTGGAGTTTGTGTTTACTTTGAGCTGATATCAATCTTTATCCCTTTTTAACAATAGATATACTTCCTTTCAGTGTGGATATGTATTTGGGAAGAACTAGATAAATTTTCCTTTAATCCATCTCTCTCTCTCTCTCTCTCTCTCTCTCTCTCTCTCTCTCTCTCTCTCTCTCTCTCTCTCTCTCTCTCATCATTTCCCCCCTTTGAAATTTAGATTATTTTTAAGTTACTTGTTTCTTATGGTCTGTTTGACTCACTCTAATTCACTTGTATGTATGAATTACTAAGTCATAGTCATGTATGGCTGTGAGAGTTGGACTATAAGGAAGGCTGAGTGCCAAAGAATAGATTCTTTTGAACTATGGTGCTGGAGAAGAATCTTGAGAGTCCCTTGGACTGCAAGGAGATCAAATCAGTCAATCCTAAAAGAAATCAACCCTGATTGTTCCCTGGAAGGCCAGATCCTGAAGTTGAAGCTCAAATACTTTGGCCACCAAATGAGGAGGGAGCACTCACTGGAGAAGACCCTGATGCTGGGAAAGATTGAAGGTCAAAGAAGAAGGGGACGGCAAAGAATGAGATGGTTAGACAGTGTCATCGATGCAACGAACATGAAATTGAGCAAACTTCAGAGAACAGCGGAAGACAGGAGGGCCTGGTGTGATCTGGTCCATGGGGTCGCGAAGAGTCAGACTCGTCTATGTGACGGAACAACAACAGCAGCAACAACAATTCACTTGATTGACTGCTTTTGGTGATGGCATTATTCATTTATAGATTGAGTATTTCTCCCTGGTGTAGTGCTTATTAACTAATAGTTCATGCTCCTGTTTAGTTAATGTTTAAATATCTGTGTAATGTAAATGGAAGGTTAATTAAAATATGCTTTTCATAGAAGAGGAATTCAGATGTCTCTCCAGTCTCTTAAAGACTAGCACCTGCTTTCCACATCACAGGTTGATACCCAGGACTGTTACTCTAGAATCTCAAGAATGCAGCTAGATCCTGGAGAAAGAATTAAAGGCTTGTAGGTGGAGAATTATGAGAGAAGTAATTTGTGGCCAGTCAAGGCAAAGCATCTCTACGAGCGTCATCCTCATGGATGTCTAAGAACTGGAAGCAGAATGTACACAAAGCAATAATTGTTGCGCTGAATGAATTATTTTATTTTATAATCTAACCAGCAGGGTGTGTGTGGTCTCACTGGAAACCAAAAAGAACCTGACGTCCTGTGAATAGAACTTCTCGGGATGGTTGCTCAATAATACTAAGATTAGCTGCCTCTCTCTCTCACACACACACCCGTACCTGTGGGATTTTGAAGATGCCCGTCAGATGTGAAATCTGGATGGAGATTTCAGACTCATCCCTTTCAAGAACAGCCAAGAGGTTTTTCTTTCTTCCAGAATGATAGTTCGGAATATTACTTTGCCCATTGGAGAGCAGGTATAATAAGCCATCATAGGTCAGACTTGCATCATTATAGTTGTCATAGACGTTGTAACCCAAAGTGACGTTGGGCAAAAGCCCGGGATTCCGATTGACCTCCTGAATGGCAAACAGAAAGGCCAAGATCCTTGCGCAGTCTGTGACTGGATAACTGCCAAGAGAAGGAGGACGTTTACTTTACCCATTCATTGAGAATATCAGACCAAATCCCTGATTATTTCTAGGCAGCATATAGTCCTTGCTTTTAGTCATGCGGTTTGCCTCCTTTTCTCTCATGTCTGTGCTCAGGACAAAATGCTGCAAAATGAATACTCATCTGTCATTCAGAACCTACCAGGGCAGATGTACCCTCCCGTTTCTAAAAACAGGAACTTGCTACCTTCAGAGACCTAAACCAAATAAACATAACATTCCAAAGTGCCATGAAAAGGACAACATTGCTGCAAAGGGAAAGGGAGGTTTCATGCACTGCAATCCTCTGCTCCCATCTAAAATTAATGTCTCGATGCAGCCACCTCCCCTCAAGACCCCCGCCCCAGGCTGAATTCTGTTGCTCCCAGAACATCTTCCCTTTGACCAGTTAAAGAATACTCGTCAAAATGTGTATTGTTATGATTAATACGAATGTATTTCTCCTCCAAAGGTAGCAAAACCAGTAATCTTAACAAGCTGTTTTCTTTGAGGTGTGAGCAAGAGTTACATATTAAGACAAACATCTTACTTGCAGTCTCTCTCTAGTTACATCATCGCGTACAAGCAAAGAGGGTTTGTTCTGCTAGGAGAACTTAAGCTTCTATTACACTGAATGGCTGAAAGATACCTCAGTTACTTAACAGGGGGAACTGAAAGAGGATAATACAATTATGCACAGAGTAGAGGGAGTGGACAGAGACTTGTTTTTTTCTCCCTTTCCCTAAACTCTAGCAATTGAAGACATCCTAAACTTTGATGGGTAGTAGATTTGGGACAGGCAAAAGGAAACATTTCTTTACACCATGGGTGATTCCGTTCTAGACCTTAAATCCTGGTTCAACTCTGTCCCCAAACTTACATTCTACACTACACTCGAGTTCACCCCTGTAATTATCTTGGGATATTTTTACATTCTACACTACACTCGAGTTCACCCCTGTATTTATCTTGGGGTATTTTTACATTTTACACTACACTCGAGTTCACCCCTGTAATTATCTTGGGGTATTCATACATTCTACACTACACTCGAGTTCACCCCTGTAATTATCTTGGGGTATTCTTACATTCTACACTACACTCGAGTTCACCCCTGTAATTATCTTGGGTATTCTTACATTCTACACTACACTCGAGTTCACCCCTGTAATTATCTTGGGGTATTCTTACATTCTACACTACACTTGAGTTCACCCCTGTAATTATCTTGGGGTATTTTTACATTTACACTACATTTGAGTTCACCCCGGTAATTATATCGGGGTATTTTTTGTTTCCATATTATATTGAGGTCACCCCAGTTTTGCCCCACACTTGTCCCGGGATAAAAGGATGCAGTTAGAACCGGGGATAAATGCAAGTTATCATGTCACAAGTTGGACTCTGATAAAACCAGGGATGAGATCCAAGTGCGGAAAGGACCGATGAGTTCTCACAAGGTGGAACTGGATTGCAGAAGATGGAGTGGCACGCACAGGAATAGACAGCTTTAAGAAGAGAATGAGCAAATTCATGGAGGACACGTGGATCAAAGGCTACTAGCCATGGTGATTAATTCAAATCTGTACTTTCAGAGGCAATAAACTTCTAAGTATCCCTACCAGGAATCAATTAGTGGAAGGACTCAGCCGCTATTCCCTGTTTTCGGCCCTCCACTAGAATTAATGGCTATGCTGTGAGACATGATTTTGGACTTCGTAGACCACTGGTCTGATCAGGGCTCTGTTTACATTTCCTTGCTCATACAGTTGCAGAAAAAATATATATCTTGGGACCAACTAAGGACAGTGATCTAACCAGCAACATGAGAAAGGGGAGCCTATGAAACCCAAATCAACTAGAATTACATTGCATCTATCACCACAAATTACTGACCTGTGAGTTCTGGGATGCTGATTGAAGGAGGCTGCCGTTCGATGAGTAGTAGATATAGGTAGAATCCCTCCAATAGTGTAGTCTCCCAGCCTATAATGGTTCACTGGATTATTTTTATCCACAAATAAATTCAATGGACATTTTGCCCTTTTAGTCCCACAGACGATGCTCTGGGGCAGGAGGAGCAGGAACACCAACACCAGCAGCAGTATCAGCATTTTGTTTCTGCCCCTACACACTCCTTCCCTAGTGTCTGCTGCTCAACTACAAATCAATTAGCAAATTCCAAACCCTTCTTCCGAAATCAAAGCAGCAGAGACTTGAGCGTTAGAGCCCAGGCTTCAGTCCTGCCCTACATCTCAGCCCAGATTCTTGCCATCACGGGAGGTATTTGTACACCAGATAAAATAATCATACTGGCTCTCAATTTGTACACCAGATAAAATGACCACACTGGCTCTGATGATTATATTATTCTTCGTGAAGGTGATCTCTGAGGCAATTCCTTGTGGAGGAGAAGACCTCACCGTGATTTTGATAATGATAAGGGAAAGAATTTCCTACGCAGCCTCCTGCAACTATCTATCATTCTGTGCACAGCGGGAGAAAAACATGTTTATGGGGCTTCATCAGTGTTGGAGTACTTTTTGTGTGAGGAAAGGTAAAAGTTTCTGGGGCATTTCTGATTCATAAAAGGCGACATGATAGAGGTTTACAAAATTGTGCATGGGGTAAATGGAGTTTGGGAAGAGATCTTTTTCTCTGTCTCCCATCATATTAGAACTCAAGGTATACAAAGAACTTGATGCGCAATGGGTTTAGGTTAGATTAAAGGAAATGCTTCCTTTACTTGACCAGTAATTAAACTATGGACTTCACAGAGACTTCTGACCTTGGCAATCGCCATGGCAGTCGCTTTTTCCCAGGGCTCCGGGACAAGCCTTCCAACACCTACGGCTGGATGGGGGTGCGATCGTCCGCGCCACCCCAGGAGTCCTTGGGTTGGACTCCCAGCCATGGGGCGCTAGAGAGTTCCCCCCTGGCATGTTCATCCAGAGAGGGGGGGCTCCTCCAAGCCCCAACGGGCCCACCATAGAGCGTCCCAAATGGGAACACGATCAGCGCATCAGAGCAAGTGCATGGTGACCAAGTGATTTTGAATGCAGGAGAGCATTCACTGAAAATGTGAGTTTAAGTACAAGTGAAAACCACCACTAAATAGCGCACTCCCCCGAAAGAAAATGAGGGGGGGAGGGGACTTCCCCCTGCTAAGAATTGTTTACAAGCGATTTCAAAGCTAGAAAAAAGGGGGGTCGCACAGTAAAAAGTGATTGGACTGAAATAAAGAAACTGTGAGAGCTTACTGTTTTGTATAAGAGTTTCCAAAGACTTTGACAAAAGTAAACAATTCTCAAACATGGCACCGCCAAAGGATTCTAAGGACAAGCGAGCAAAAGTTAAGCTTCCTCCCAGAACTTCTAGCCCAGCGGGTTCTGTTCCTAGGCAGGACTCAACTGCGGAGCTTCAAAGGCTGCTGTTGGAAGCACTTTGCCCTCTGCTGGAGAAAATTACGGCTATTGATAGCAAACTTGACGCACAACAAGCACAGATGGTGGTGAACACACAGAAAATTGAAAAAACTGAGCAGGAGCTCAAAGAGATTGATTCTAACTCAAAAAGGATGAATAAAAGATTGCAGGAGTTGGGGAAAAGTGCCAAATCAAAGAGTCTCGTGTATTACAGCTTCAAATGGAAAGGGCAAGCTATGTCTTGAGACTCCAGGGTATCAAGGAAGAGAAAGGGGAGAATTTGAGACAGATTGTTGGTGATGCATTGGCCACCTTGGCAGAGATGACATCGGAGCAACTTCAAAGTGAAATAGATACGGCCTTTAGATCGTATTCAGAATTTATCAGAAAGAATAATCTGCCAGGGGAAGTCACAATAAGGTTCTCCCAAAGAAAAGTCAGAGATCAACTATTAAAAGTGACTAATGGATAAAAGACAAGGACATAAAAGTGTTGAAAGATGTTCCATTTGAGATAAGAAGGAAGAGACGGAAATAGGACTTGGTTTTATTTCTACAAAGTCACAACATTTCCTACAGATGGTTAATATCTGAAGGATTAATCTTCAGATATGTGAATGGTAAAGAAAGGATTGACACTGTTGAAAAGGCCTGTGAGTTTCTGCGTCAACATGGTCACCCATCAGGAGAGGGAGAAGGAGTAATCAATGGCACAAAGAGAGTAAGGAAGAAAGAGGGGCTGGATCTTCTGATGAGGATCCAGACTCTAAACTGGGGGTGGTTGGCCCCAAAACAAGCTATCATTTGAGATATAAAAAGGGGAAAAAATAGATCATCAGTATGCTTGGGAATTCTTGAAGCATGTTTATTTTATACTGTTATTCACAGCTCTTTTATGAAGTTTAAAATGTTGGTGAAATACCGAAATGCTTTATTGGATAGATGATCATTTTTGGTGGAAGCCAATCTGCATTTAAGATGGAAAGCAAATTACATGAAATGTTTGTATGATTACCGTTCCTTGGGTTTTTAGAGGGTTCTTTTTACTTTCTACTTTAGGTGGTAGTTCCCCTTCCCTATTCTTTCTGTTTGTAGTTTTTAGTTTGTAGTTATTAGAAAATGCAATAAAAAATCCCCTATGGGGGGCCAACCCCCCCCCCAACACTATGGAATTCACTTCCACTGAACATACCTTCAACTAGTCTCACAGGTCATGGTACACTGATCAATAGTAGGCCTTGAGTCATATCCATTCTCCAAGTGTTTGTGGTTTTAGGTAAACCAAGCATCCTAACCTGCCCCACAAACATAGCATCTACCTGCCCCTCCAGCACCAAGGTCAACCACCAAAATGGAAAAAAGCCACCTGCCAGAAAGCACAGCCTTGGATTTAACTGAGGTCATTTTGTGGCTGCGGGTCAAGGAGTGGAGCCGGGAAGGAGGTTTGTGCTCCTGAATGCAACTGAATGCAGCTGCTGGCTTCCTGGAAAGGGGTCCGGCATTGTCTGTCCTCCCAGCCAATTGCCAGCTGCTTTTGTTAGCCTGGAGGAGAAGGCCAGAGGAGGACTCGAGATGCAGAGTTTACCCTCTGGTCCTCCCCTCCCTGTTTAGAGGCCTGTGGTCTCAGTCGGTTTTGGCCAGCAAGAAACAAAGAGCACATATGGTCATTTGATAGTGATGGTGGTAGCAGCAGTTGCAAAGAAGACTCCCAGAGGCAAGGCATTCCTTGGTGGCACCAGCTGAGGACTGTGGACTGGCAACAAACTGTGCAGTGTTTCAAAGGACTCTGCTGTGACTCCACCGGTATACCCTGCATCAGAGGGAAGCCTGGTGTATTGGCATTTATAGGCACCTTCATCCCTAAATCACCCCAGGCTCCCTCCAAAAGCATTGCTCCTGAGTCTGTGGACAGTCGCATATGATCATGGGAGCTTGCCAAAAACATGGACCCTGGAGGCTGCTAAAAACTGAACATCTGTCTCCTGTATTTGCAATCTGCTCCCACCCACCCCCGGTAAGTATCAGCGTTCTCAGCATTCCAGCACTTCCCAATGTGGAGATTGTCTTTCTCTGGAAAGCTCCTTTTGTCTTTCTTATGTGTAAATTTCCTTTTGGCAACATTTCTCTGCAAAAAATCGTCATTGATGGCTCATTTCCTGGGTCATACTTCCTTTTACATGTAAACATTCCTCCGGAAAGCAGATTTATGGTCCTCTTCCTGGGCTATTCTACGGATTACCAAAAATGTATCAACTTTTAAGTATCAGATAGGAACAGCCATCACCTCTACATGCACATTCCAGGATATGCTCACTATGGTGCCATCACACCCTTTTGTTTAAAGTTTGGGAAACCTCTTGGTTCTTTTGTCCAGACTGATAATCCTGCCCTGCAGGACACCTTCTCTGGCTTATAAAAGCAGCCGCCCAGGCATGGATCCGTGTATCACTCTAGAGCGTCAAACAGAGTAGCACCCCCAAATGCACAGTTTGGGTCCCCTTTGGTTCGTGATACGCTAATCATTTACAATCTTCTTTCATTGGACTTCTATATATCTGTATGGTAAATATCATCTCAAAACCCTCTGTATGTCTCAAAGTGCCTCCATTTCTCTGTAGCCTTATTTGAATGTGTTATTTGATAGCCTTCTTTGTATGCTTTACATTTAATCAGTATTTTTCAATAAAACAACAACAAACACTTTCAAACTCAGTCCTGATCATTTCATGAATCTTTCTCTTTGAAACTGACCCTGGTATACACAGGTGTATAAAGTAATGGAAGCTGTAAAAGGTAAGAAGGATTCCTTTAAGCGGTGGAAAGCTAGTCTTAGTGAGGTTGATAAAAGGGAACACAGACTATGGCAAATAAAATGCAAGTCTGTGATCAGGCAAGCAAAAAGGGAATATGAGGAGCATATCGCAAAAAACATAAAGACCAACAATAAAACTTTCTTCAAATACATTAGAAGAAGGAAGCCAGCCAGGGAGGCAGTGGGGCCCTTGGATGACCAAGGGGTAAAAGGAGTAGTGAAGGATGATAGGGAAATGGCTGAGAAGCTGAACGCATTTTTTGCCTCTATCTTCACTGTGGAAGAGGAGAAGTGCTTGCCCACTCCAGAAGCACCAATTTCGGGAGGGGGTTTGAAAGACCTGAATCAGATTGCGGTAACAAGAGAGGAAGTCCTCCGACTGATGGACAATTTAAAAACTAATAAATCACCAGGCCCGGATGGCATTCATCCGAGAGTTCTGAAAGAACTCAAATGTGAACTTGTGGAACTCCTGACAAAAATATGTAATCTTTCTTTAAAATCTGCCTCCATTCCTGAGGACTGGAAAGTAGCTAATGTCACTCCCATCTTTAAAAAGGGCTCCAGGGGATATCTGGGAAATTACAAGCCAGTCAGTCTGACATCGATACCGGGTAAGTTGGTGGAAACTGTTATTAAGGAAAGAATTAGTAGGCACATTGATGAACAAAAACTATTGAGGCAGACTCAGCATGGGTTCTGTAAGGGAAGATCTTGTCTCACTAACCTGTTAGTGTTTTTTGAGGGAGTGAACAAACATGTGGACAAGGGGGACCCAATAGATATTATTTACCTTGACTTCCGGAAAGCTTTTGATATGGTTCCTCATCAAAGGCTCCTAAGTAAGCTCAATAGTCATGGGATAAAAGGACAAGTCCTCTTGTGGATCAAAAACTGGCTTATAAATAGAAAACAGAAAGTGAGTATAAATGGGAAACTTTCTCAGTGGAGGGTGGTAAGCAGTGGGGTACCACAGGGATCAGTACTCGGTCCGATGCTTTTTAACTTGTTTATTAATGATTTGGAATTGGGAGTAAGCAGTGATGTGGCTAAATTTGCAGATGACACAAAGTTGTTCAGGGTGGTGAAAACGAGGGAGGAGTGTGAGGCACTCCAAAGGGATCTGTTGAGGATGGGTGAGTGGGCATCAACGTGGCAAATGGGGTTCAATGTGGCCAAGTGCAAAGTGATGCACATTGGAGCCAAAAATCCTAAATATAAATACACGTTGATGGGGTCTGATCTGGCAGAGACGGACCAAGAGAGAGATCTTGGAGTCGTAGTGGATAACTCGCTGAAAATGTCTACACAATGTGTAGCTGCAATAAAGAAGGCCAACGCTATGCTGGGGATTATTAGGAAGGGAATTGATAACAAATCAGCCAGTATCATCATGCCCCTGTATAAATCATTGGTGCGACCTCATTTGGAATACTGTGTACAGTTCTGGTCACCACATCTCAAAAAGGATATTATAGCATTGGAAAAAGTGCAGAGAAGGGCAACTAGAATGATAAAAGGGTTGGAACACCTTCCCTATGAAGAAAGGTTAAAATGCTTGGGGCTCTTTAGCTTGGAGAAATGACGGCTGAGAGGTGACATGATTGAGGTTTATAAGATTATGAATGGGATTGAGCAGGTTGAGAAAGAAGTACTTTTCTCCCTTTCTCACAATACAAGAACTCGTGGGCACTCTATGAAATTGCTGAGCAGTCGGGTTAGAACAGATAAAAGGAAATACTTCTTCACCCAAAGAGTGATTAACATATGGAATTCACTGCCACAGGAGGTGGTGGCAGCTGCAAGCATGGACAGTTTCAAGAGGGAATTAGATAAGCATATGGAGCAGAAGTCCATCAGTGGGTATTAGCCACAGGGTATAGATGGGAACTCTCAGTCTGGGGCAGGTGATGCACTCTATTCTTGGTGCTGGAGGGGGCAGCAGTGGGAGGGCTTCTGGTGCCCTGGCCCCACTGCTGGACCTCCTGATGGCACCTGGTATATTTTGGCCGCTGTGTGACAGAGTGTTGGACTAGATGGGCCATTGGCCTGATTCAACATTGGCTTCTCTTATGTTCTTATGTTCTTATGTATACACAGGTGTACGATCCCTTCTCTCACACCCATTTTGCTCATGCTGTCTCCCTGCTTATTCCCCCATTTAAAAGGTGACAGACAGTTCAGGTAACACTGCAGTTGCAACAGGGGAAGAGGAGTAGCAGCAGTAAGCAGTGGCTTCAGCGTGGCAGCAAGGGCAAGCTCGTGCGCTGCCCTGAGGTTCTTGTGGCTGCAGGGTACACATTCTGCAGCAGCTCTCACAGTACCACCCTTTGCTGCATGCCTCCTTCTTGGCAAACTCCCCCCTTGTTCTTTTCTTAGGAACTGAAAATCTTCCTCAGTGGCCTTGGGTGTTTTGCTCCCTATTCCCTTTTTCTGTGCATTTGTCATTCTGAAAAGTGAGAGCTTGTTTTGCAACAGCATGCTGGTAACAGCATTGCCGCTGGAATGTGGAAATATCTCCTATGCCATGATGGCCCTCGTTACCAAAGCAGTTATGTCCATTGATGTAATTTATCATTTCAATAGCCCTACCAAAATGTATGTGATCAATATTGTAGAAAAGAAGGCGGAGAGCTCCATTCCAACACTGACTCTTGGAGATCCAAGGGAATCTTTGTCCTTTTGGGTCTCTCTGGGCTAGCCCGGGAGCTTCTGTGCATGGGGGTATCTTTGTTTTGTATATTTAACCACCGATTATCTCTTTTAGGAAGTAAGTATTTTGCCTTGTATTTTGTTTAAGTATTGAACGAACACCCAGCACTTGGCTGTCCGTTTGTCTTCTCCTTTTAAATTTGACAACTTTAATAAAGGAAGTTTTGTTGTTTAACTAACCTTGTGTTGCATTCCAGCAAGCTGTTAAACGTCCTCGCCTTGGTAAGGGGCACACACCACAGACCTTTTAGAACCAAGGGTGGGAGCAGGTATAGGCAACACTCTGCACAGTGTTAGGTCACACTAAAGATGTGTAGGGTCATGTTCCCACCACACTGGTCAATTGTCAGTTGCCTGGATCAACCTGGAGGAACTGGCCAGAGGATGATCCAAGGTGCAGAGTTTCCCCCTTTGCCCTCCCCGCACCTCCCCTCGGCTCAGAACACACAGAGCCACTTATTAGTTTAAAAGAAAATAAGAACTGGTTTATTTAGGGGATACATCCTTGATAGTTCAGTGTAGCAACGGGAACAGATTCTACTCAACCTAACTAGTGATGGATGTGGATGCAGAGAGCCATCTGGCATCCATGGTGCCAACAAAGGAGAAACGTGGCCTCCCTCTTTGTGTGCGTGCGAGAAGAGAGAGAAGGAGACGGAAGGAATTTGTTTTCCCTAAGCGTAGCAATCTGCTCATCAAAGGGTTCTGTGACAGAAGATGCTTAGTGTCTGCCTGTCTAGTTGTAACTCTCTGGTCACTTGCTTCTTGGAAGCTGAGGCACAGGGACCTTGCATCTGGTTCTTCCAATATAAATTGGCTTGGGCCAGCAAGGGAGAAAGAACAGTAGAGGCAGGCATTTCTCAGCTGCATTGGTGGTCCCAGCAGCAGCAACAGATCGTATGGAGAGAGAAGGTCCCACAGGAAACCAGAAACAGAATAAGGAAAGACAGGAACAGAATAAGGAAAAGTGGGACAGAAACAGAATAAGGAAAAGTGGGACAGAAACAGAATAAGGAAAAGTGGGACAACCCAATTAAGGATGAAAGCAAAGCTCTTCAATCTAAACACATAAACAATAAATGGCAAAGAGCTATAGAGTCAAACACTATAGAGTCCACAGTAAATAAGTCCCTGCAGAAGGTCCAAAAGGATCCACAAAAGGAAGACCAGACTCAGTGGAGAAAATGTAGAGTAGAAGCTGTGAATTTATTCAAATAAAGTCATGTTGATAATGAGGTTTCCGGATTTCTTATTCTCCACTTTTCTAAATATTCTTCTTCAGATCAAAACATTAATCCTGAAAAGTGGGGCTTACAGTTTAGAATAGGGAACACCGCTGCATTCACAATAGCTCCAATAGGTTCCAGAAAAGACACAAAGGTTCCACAAAAGATCACACACAACTTTAGATCCAACATAGCTGTGGATTTAGAGGGCACGATCAGACAGCAACATCTGGGAAGCAACGTGTGCTGCTCCACCACAGAAGCAGAGTTAAAAGACACCACGAAAAGTCCAGCTCTTACAGGTTCCAATGGGCAACAGACAGACTTTCCCCTGTCTGATCACACAAGCAGGCTCTCATGTTGTCAGGATGGCCTGATCATGGCCTACTGGCTTGGTGCCATCTCCCCCCCCCTTGCAGTATGCTCATCATTGCATACACCATAGGGAGCCTTTAGTGCGGAGGTGGGATTCCTCGTTTAAGCTCATGGGAAACAAACAGCCCCAAATAGAGACTCACCTGTGGTTGCATCTGATCACACAATGACGGGCTGAGCCCGCAGCTTGAAAGGGCTGTGTGATCTCGCAACTGCGTTTCAAATTCCTCCGGAGGAGATAGCCTCACTTCCCCTCCACTCCAACTGGTGCGTGTGACCGCAGCCAAATTTCGATCAGAACAAAATTGCATTTCAGTGTGATGAAAACTATAGAAGGTATTCCCTCCTAGTAAAAATTAAATTGTTAGCTATGCTAAAACCTCGCTGTGCTCCTGAGTATGATAAAAGGGAGATCCACTAATTTATACTGGATGTAATCATTGCAATTTTGTCATTAGATGCTCCTTGGTATTCAGATCAGGTCTCAAAATAATAATGTAGCATTTGGGGAAAAAGATGCAACCCAACAGCCCGGCATTGGAGGCCAACATGGAGAAGACCTGCACGGCTACCATGTATTTCCCCTTCGTGCTCAGGTAGGTCGGCACAAACGATACCCACACACTACAAAACACCAGCATGCTGAAGGTGATCAGCTTGGCCTCATTGAAGGCCCCCGGCAGCTTCCTGGCCAGGAAAGCCAGCGTGAAAGAGATGGCAGCCAGGAAGCCCATGTAGCCCAGGGCCCCATAAAACATGGCAACAGAACCTTCATTGCATTGCAGTGTGATCTGTCCAGCCTGGGAGTGCATGTCGGACTCTGGGAAGGGGGAGAGGTTCCCAGCCAGATGATGCAGAGGCCGATTTGGATGCTGGAACAGGAGATGATGATGGAGTTGGCCAAACTCTTGCCCAGCCATTTCCTCATCCTGCTCCCTGGCTTTGTCGCCATGAAGGCCACCACCACAGTGACGGTTTTGGCCAAGACAGAAGAGACGGAAACCGAGAAGATGATGCTGAAGGTGGTTTGTTGAAGGAGACATTTCACCTTGCTTGGCTGGCCAATAAAGAGAAAGGAGGACAGGAAGGAAAGCAGGAGGGAGACGAGGAGAATGTAGGTGAGGTCCCGGTTGTTGGCTTTGACTACTGGAGTATCTCGGAATTTAATGAACAGTCCTAAAATACCACCAGTGATTAGGGACAAGCAAAGAGGAATGACCGTTAGGATAACTCCCAGAGATTCTTCATAGGACAGAAAGGTTATAGCCTTCAACACACATTTATCTCGGTCACTGTTTGGATGCTGATCTTCTGGACATTTGTCACACTGGTCTGCATCTGGAAAGAACAAACATCATTTCAGTGTTTGTGTCAGGCTTGTATGCTTTCTGGGGCTGTCTCGCTAGTTGCGCTAAAAAAAAGGGACGAATTGGAAGGACATTGGGGTTTGTCTGAGCTGGGGATGTGACCCAAGGTGTCAAAAGACATTTATAATTTCCAGAAGGACTCTTCTTATGTTCTTAAGACAAAGTGATCATGATCACGCAGTGTGCAAACAGGTTGAGAGCAATGCTCCGTCTATGCTGTGGAGTCTTGTGAGCAAAAATTCTATTTTGTGAGCTACTGGCATTAAGGTCGTGAGCCAACGATTTGGCTACTGCATAAATGAATTTGCCCTGGAGCTGTCCTTCTGGAGCTTAGACAAAAATGTATTAGCTGGAGGTGAAAAAACTGTGAGATTTCTCACACTAACTCAGCCTAGGGAGAACACTGTTTGGAGTGGGTGGGTAAGGTGCTGTGTGGAGTCTTGTGAGCAAAAATTCAATTTTGTGAGCGACTGGCATTAAAGTTGTGAGCCAGCGATTTGGCTACTGCATAAATGAGTTTGCTCTGGAGCCCACCTTCCTGAGCCAAGACAAAAATGTATGAGCCAGGGGCTAAAAAACTGTGAGCTGGCTCACACTAACTCAGCTTAGAGGGAACGCTGGTTGAGAGTATCACCAGTGCGTGATCAGACAAGGTCTGGAAGGGGATCTCTTTGCATCTCTTATCAGGTGCATAGCCAGGATTTTTTAGTCGGAGGGGCTGTCATGGTCATGGGCCTATTGTGGGGAGGCCTAGTGGCTCCAAGGAAGCCTGTATTGGACTAGTCATCAGGGCCTACATTTCCCAGGTTCCCTCTGGACCCTGTGATTGGGTAACTGGAGATTTTGGAGGGAAAAACTACACCAGTAGGGGAACAGAGGGCGGTGCCTGGGAAGAGGAGATAAAAGGCCTCACCCAGGGTGGGAGGGTGTTCTCTCTCAGGGAGCAGGGCTGGTGGAAGCTGCTGCAGACAGAGGGATACCTCATCCAAAAAGGGGTGAGTTAGACTGTGAACAGGCACTTAGGGGAAGCTAGGACTGTAGAGACAGATGTGTTAGGATTTATTATTTTACTGAACTACCTGCCTTTACTTTGCTCATTTTTCCTTCTTGTAATTAATCTAAAGTTGTTGTTAAATCACTTAATAAAAGTAGTTGTTACTCATGCCTCCTTTGGTCACATACAAAGGGAGACCTGTTGTAAAAGTACTGTAACAAGGGGCAGGAGGAGACCCATATCAGAGTGGTGGCAGCCAGTACTGAACCGCCCCAGCCACTGCCCGCAACAGGGGCCTTTTAAAAAGTCGGGGGGCATTGAAATTCATGCCCTCCCTGGGCAGCCCCCGCTTCTCCCCTAAAGCATTTAAAGGATTCCTTTAAATACTTTGAGGGAGAAGTGAGGGCCACGTGCCTGCATTCCAAGTCCTAAATTCATGGCTTGGCATGCAGGTGTGCACGGGCTTGGAGTGCAGGTGCACCTGGGGCCTCAAAAGTCGTGGGGCTTTGGGAAGAAGTCAGGAGCCAGGCCATGGGGGGCCCCACTGTAGCTGCGGGCCTGTCTCTTATGCAGAGCCGTGCTGTAGTATAACAAGTGCTTATTGAGTTCTGGCATTTCTCCATCTCCTCTTCTTCTACCTCACAGTCCATGGCCAGGGGTTTGGTCCAATGTTCCCTCTAAGCTGAGTGAGCGTGAGCTAGCTCACAGTTTCTTAGCCTGTAGCTATGGGCCTGTCTCTTATGCAGAGCCGTGCTGTAGTATAACAAGTGCTTATTGAGTTCTGGCATTTCTCCATCTCCTCTTCTTCCACCTCACAGTCCATGGCCATGGGTTTGATCCAATGTTCCCTTTGAGCTGAGTGAGTGTGAGCTAGCTCACAGTTTTTTAGCCTGCAGCTATGGGCCTGTCTCTTATACAGAGCCGTGCTGTAGTATAACAAGTGCTTGTTGAGTCCTGGCATTTCTCCATCTCCTCTTCTTCCATCTCACAGTCTACGGCCATGGCTTTGGTCCAATGTTCCCTCTGAGCTAAGTTAGTGTGAGCTAGCTCAGTTTTTTAGCCTCCGGCACACACATTTTTGCCTTAGCTCAGGAAGGAGGGCTCCAGAGCAGACTAATTTATACAGTAGCCAAATCGCTCGCTCACCACTTGGATGCCAGTAGCTCACAGAGTAGCATTTTTGCTCACAGGGCACAACAGCTTAGAGGGAGCATTTGTTTGGTCCCAGGCTCCCAATGGTGTGGGATGTTGTTGGACCCGCTGCATGGTAGTACCAAAGGACTTCAGTCACCCACTTGATTGCCAGTGCATTCCTCTTGGTCAATGCATACTGTCTGCTGAATTCCTGCCCATGCTACTGAGGAATAGTATAGGCGGCTCCTCATCTCTGGCCTACTGGGAGAAGGGAACCCCTAATCTGATGCAAATGAAATTGGGGTTTGTCTTGGTTGAGAATGTTAAAAAGATGTCTTGTTGTCTGGTACAAAACTGCACCTGTGGCCCCTTGGCTCCTTAAACCAGAGCTGATAAGACTCTAAAGAGGGATCTAGGCTTTTGGGCTTCTGATCCAGCAGTTAACAGAAGGACAGTGCCAGGCAGGGATCCTTTAAATCATGGGTGTCGAACTCATTTGTTATGAGGGCTGCATCTGACAAAAACGAGACATTTCCAGTAAGTTCGACACCCCTGCTTTAAATGAAGAAAAGATTTAATGAATATGTTTATGCACCCTAAGGGAATCTCATCCACACTTCTCATATGTCCAAGGTTGGACAAATCTAATAGTTGAATGCAAGGTGCACCAGATGATGGAAAGTAGAACTCTACCAAGCTGATCATGGACACACAGTTTGGTACAGCTGGGGACATCCCGGTGTCTCTGGTCCCCTTCTCTGTTCTTTCCTTCCCTCTTTCACACTTCCCCTTTACACTCCACCCTGTGGGTGAGCCCAGTTCTTGCTTCCTTCTTCTTGACGTCTTTGTTTCCTTTCAGCAAAGCTACTTGGCTCCAGCTGTCTCTGCCATTCCTCTTATCTCCCTTTTGTTTCAGGGTTGCTTCCCCATATCTCTCTGCACTGGTGTGGGGTAACGAGAGGCTTGCCTTAAACTGAACAGATAAAAGGAACACCTCAACAGTGATTAACACCTGGAATTCACTGCCAATGGAGGTGGCGGCTATAAGCATGGATGGTTGCAAGAGGGAATTAGATAAACATATGGAGCAGAGGTCCATCAGTGGCTATTAGCCACAAGGTATACATAGGAACTCTTGGTCTGGGGCAAGTGATGCTCTATATTCTTGGTGGTGGTGGGGCAATAGTGGGAGGGCTTCTAGTATCCTGGCCCCACTGGTGGACCTCGTGATGGCACCTGGTATTTTTGGCCATTTTGTGACAGAAGGTTGGACTGGATGGGCCATTGGCCTGATCCAACATTGGCTTCTCTTATGTTCTTATGCTGAGAGGTACCAGAACTTTATGTGTTCCAAGTCTGAATAAAACGATGTTTCATGGCTGTGGCATAAGACTCGTGGCGTGACTTCAATAACAAAAGCAAATGCTGGACTTCCAATTTTGGCTCCCTTAATGGCGGCTGAGATCTCCCAGAGCTCCGGGAGGCTTGTGCCATCAATCAGCAGATGGGAGGGGTGTAATCGTACACACCTTCCCCGGAGTCCTTGCGTTGGGTTCCTAGCCATGGGGCTCTTGGAGAGCCCTTCCTCCAGCAACCAGCCGGTGAAGGGGGCTGTTCCCTGCCCTGAAGGTCCCGCCACTGATTTCCAGCAATGGACACAGGGAGGCACACTGGGACAAGCACTTGGTGGCCAGGCGATGAAAATGTAAAAGGTGAGATTGATGCGAAAATGTGAGTGATTGTCAAACGAAGACACCAGAAACCGAACAAAAAGCTCCCCCAACATATCGAGGGAGAGGAACTCCCTCTCATAAGGAAAGAAAAGCTGAACTGATAAGCGATTTGCAAGGGGGGGGCGAATATAAAGCGGATTTATACTATAGTAAAGAACTTTTGAGAACTTACCAGGCTTGATAAAGGATCTTGAGACTTTCTGCAAAAAGTAAACAATTCCTCAAAAATGGTGCCTCCAAGGAGAGAGGAGAAAGATAAGCAACTGAAACTGAAGTTCCCTGCCGGAAATGCCAGTCCAGCGAGTTCTGTTCCTAGACAGGACACTACCATAGACTTCCAGAACATGCTGACTGAGGCTTTGCGCCCTCTGCTGGAACAAATGACATCGCTTCATATGAAATTCGATGCACAACAAAGCCAGTTGACTGAAACTACTAAAAAGACTGAAAAAATGGAGCAAAGCTTGAAGAAGTAGATGCTGATACAAAGAAGCTTAAAAAACAAATGCAGGTGATGGGAGAAAAGGGAGCAGTTAATGAGGTCCAACTCTTACAGCTGCAAATGGAAAAAGCAAGCTATGTCTTAAGATTTCAGGATGTTCCTGAAGCAAAAGGAGAAGACTTGAGGCATATTATGTGTGATGCATTGGGGCCAGTGACAGATTTAAAAGCGGATTTTCTACAAAATGAAATAGATGCGATCTATAGGTCGTACTCTGACTATATAAGAAAGAATAATCTCCTCGGTGAGATTCTCCAGAAAACATGTAAGACACCAAATATTGAAAGCAACAAGTGGAACTACCCTGAAAATCAAAGACAAAGAAATAAGAGTTTTGAAGGACATTTAATTTGAAATAAGGAAGAAGAGAAAGAAATTTAGAGACTTGGCACTGTTTTTACAGAAGAACAACATCTCCTACACATGGATTGCCCCAGAAGGCCTAATCTTCAAATTTAAAGACAAGAAAGAACGAATTGACTCTGTTACAAAGGCACATGAATTTCTTCATCAACATGCCACTTCAGCAGACAAAGAGGATAAAGAAGAAGACGACAGCAATAAGGGAAGTGAAGAAGAAGGAGCACTGGCACCTTCCAATGAGGACTCAGATTTGGAACGGGGTATGGCTGCCCCCAAAATAAGAGACAGACTGAGGAACAAAAAAGCAAAAAAAAAAAAGAGTTGTGATCAGTGTTCCCTCTAAGCTGAGTTAGTGTGAGCTAGCTCACAGCTTTTTAGCCTCCGGCTCACACATTTTTGTCTTAGCTCAGGAAGGATGGCTCCAGAGCAAACTAAATTTATGCAGTAACCAAATCGCTCACTCACAACTTGGGTTTTTAGTGGTTTTCTTTCCTTTTCCCTGTAGTATGTAGTTACCCTGCCCTGTTTTCTTTGTAGTTTATAGAAAAAGTAATACAAAATCCCCCTACGGGGGGCCAAAAGAAATTTAAAAAGGCAAATGCTATGCTCATATTATTAGGAAGGGTGTTGAAAACAAATCTGTCAGTATCCTAATGCCCCTGTATAAATCTATGGTGCAGTCTAGCATTGGAAAAGGCGCAGAAAAGGGCAACTAAAAAAGGGGATGGAACACTTTCTCTATGAAGAAAGGTTGGAGAGGTTAGGGGTCTTCAGCTCTGAGAAACGATGATTCAGGGGTGACATGACAGAGGTGTACAAAATTATGCACGGGCTAGAGAAGGTAGAGAAAGAAGTACTTTTCTCCCTTTCTCTTAATACAAGAATTTGTGGGCACTCAGTGAAATTAAGGAGCAGAAGGGTTAGAACCGATAGAAAGAAGTACTTCATCACCCAAAGAGTCATTAAGAAGAGAGAGGAGAGAAGAAGAGATTGAATTTATACCCCGCCCTTCACTACCCAAAGGAGTCTCAGAATGGCTTACAAACTCCCTTCCCCTCCCCACAACAGACACCCTGTGAGGTAGGTGGGGCTGAGGGAACTCTGACAGAAACGGCTCTTTTTCAAGAACAGCTGTGCCAGAACTATGGTCCAAGATCATCCAGCAGGTGCGAGTAGAGGAGTAGGGAATCAAATCTGGTTCTCCCAGATTAGAGTCCGCGCACTTAACTACTACACCAAGCTGGCAGTACACCAAACTGGAGGCACTGGCAAACCACGTCTGCTTAATCACTTGAACTGAAAACCTTACGGGGTTGCCATAAGTCAGTTCCGACTTGACAGCACTTTACACATGGACTGGATATGGCACTGGCTTTCCAAGGCGCTTACAAAGACCCTGGTCCTTTCCACATTTGCCTGCCACTCTGGATTTTTTCAGCGTTCGAGTTGAGGCAATTTAAGTCCACAGCAAAACAGCGTCGAAATAACCTGGGGCAGCAGCAGGCTGAAACCGGGCTGACCGCTGAAAGGCAGTAATGTAATGCAGAATGGGGAAAAAAACCCGGAATAAAAAGAAGGTTGAACTCGATTTTTGTGCAGAACTTCTTGGAGGGCACCACGGTGAACATGGATTAAAAGGAGAGTGCAGAAAGGGCCTCTCTTGTCCTCTGTAGGCCCAGTGTAGTTTCTCTGATTTCTTCCGCTTGTTGAGGCGGGTGATGGTTTGGGAAACATCAGTCGGGATGAACTGCTGGTAATATCTTGATGGCTCCGGGAAGCACTGCACGCTCACTTGGAATATGGCTTGGGTTAAGTCATCAGGATCCTCACCTTGGATTGGTGGCCGCACACTTAATTTGCATGTTGAAATTCCCGGCTATTTAGATATGGATGCATGTATGTATTTGTACCTTTCCCCGCATTCTAATGCACAAACCTGTAGAACGAACCCTTCTCATTGGTCTGTTTCTGCCGGTGCGATCGACTGACACAGGGATGTCATTTAGCTGTTTCTCATAGAAATCCTCCCTGACACTGAGGCCAGAGATCTTCCTCCGGTCAGGCTGATCCACGCCTTCTCCAGACACGTTAGCAGGAAAGAGAGCTGCTGTGGTGAGAGGCAGAAGAGCAAAGGGCGGAGAAGATACTTTGCCTCCTAGCTCTTTTTTTTTAACCGGCAAGGTAATTTCTTTGGAGTCACCCACCTTCCTTTGTGGAGATGGTTCCTTCCGGGCATGGAAAACAGTCATAGCAGCAAAATGGCTTCCCTTCCTGAGTCGCCTTGGCTTGTCCAGGCTGACAGCTCTTGGAACACCTAGAACAAGGTACGGACTAACCGGAAAATCAAGCAGAAAGGAGAGGAAAATATCAGTTGTTTTCTGAGTTCCAGCCCTAAGAGAACGGCAATATTATTGATAGAAAACCAAAGGAGTGGGGGACTGATTTTCACTGCTCTGTTGAGACAGGACAATTCAAAAGGAAGTATTACAGGTTGTGGCAGAACGGGCCCACTCTGACCTGCAGGCCCCGTTCTGCCCTGCCCTCCTAGGGGTTTCCCAACTCCCTGGAGGGGCTTTTCCTTTCCTGAGGGTAGCTGCTATCACTACCTGTTAAAAATATAGGGGTTTCCCACTGAGGGGAACAAAACCTTCAGCCACCACTTTCAAGCTCAGAGGCCTTGCCTCAGTGTTTTCCACTGCCCAGCACCAGGCTATCACAGGGACAGTTTAATCCTTTGGGCACCCATGGGGAAATAACCAGTTGCCAAATGCTTGCTTTACCCCCATCCTGGGGCCCTCTTTTAAAATAGCGTGATTCGAAACGGTGGCAGTCTATGTGGTACCGAGAACCACTACCAGCATCAAAAGTTTAAAGTATTTATTGAAAAGAAAATGTTTACAAGCATACTTATAGCACAGCACTAGAACTGAGCAAAGGATACAAAAGAAGTTGGAGACAAAACACAAATCCTCTTTCCATGCTCTAAACATGTCGTATCTGATATATAAGGCAGGCCCTATATATAGGGCAGGCCATTTTAGCTTAGTTAGTTTTAAATATCTACAAAGCCCCCATTACCTGGAAGCTTGCTCCCAGTCTCCCAGGTCAGCATATGGTCAAAAAATGGCTGCCTGCTTGCAGACCCCAGCTCAGAGTCCTCCTGCCAGATGCATTTCAAAGGAAAGAGAGACCCACTTCCTCTGGAAACAATGGGCGGGCTTCTAGTGTCCTGGCCCCACTGGTGGACCTCCTGATGGCACCTGATATTTTTGGCTACTGTGTGACCGAGTGTTGGACTGGATGAGCCATTGACCTGATCCAACATTGGCTTCTCTTAAAGGAAGTTTTGTTAAATCCGTGTCTCCAGCCACTTGAAACCAACAGCCCAGGTCCAGGCTTCTTTGCTTGTTGCTTCCAGGAATCTGCTTCCTGAAGACAATCTAGCATTTTGCATCTCCAAACCTCTGCTCTCTGCCTGAAGAAGGAGGGAGAGGAAAGGGAGGACTGACCATTCCTTTGTCTAAGTCCATTAGTATCTCTATGAAGGTGAGCTGATGTGCCAGCGAATGGACTTCCTCCTCTGGCTAGAGAGAACAAAAACTGGTAAAACACATTAGGGAAGGCTTGGGCTTCTTGCCAGCCCCCTTGCCATCCTCCCTCCAGGAGAAAATGCATTTTTCCACAGAGATAAATGAAAGATTAATTATCTTTAGATACAAGATGGGAGGCTGTGGACTGACAGTCTTGGAACAGAGAAAAGGAGATATAATTTCTCAGGTTTTCAGGTGTGTAGAGGGCAGATGGTCTCTGGGGGGGAAGTCTTGGCTCAGAAATTAAGATTCCCGTCTATGGATTCTTCCATATGAGGTCTAAGTAGGTTTGCCAACTCCAGCTTGGGAAGTTCTTGGAGATTTGAAATCTGAGATTGGGGAAGGCAGGGTTTGGGGATGGGAGGCAATATGGCCCTAACAGACAACAGCCCGGAGGGTTGCATAAGGATGGCCTGTGGATGGAGGGTATAAGGAGAGAGGCCTGTGCTTTGGGCAATTCCCGTCTATACGGGTTTTTAGAAGGATGGGGCTTAGTGCTTATTAGTACAATGCCCCCTCTCATCGGAGCAGTCTATTTGCAATCGGCTCTCCCTCCCTCCCTTGACAATGTGGCCTTCTGCTGGTCACCAGTTTTGAGGCCAGGTAGGAATCTTTCACTCCCTTTTCAAATTAGCCATGAAAGGGGGTGTTTTTGCCTACCTCACACTGTCTTTGCGGTAGGGGAATTGGCTCTGTGGTGGCACTGTTAACTAGGGAGTTGGCAGGAATCTGGCCCGGTTTCGTTTATGAGGGGGAACACCAATTGACAGACACCCCCCCCTTTGATTGGTGGGTTGGCGCACCTAGATCAAACCATACCTTGGCATGGACCTCAAATGGAGACTGCTGGTGGCCTGTGTTACACCATGGAGTGTGTCTCCCCTCATGCTCCACGGCTAGAGGTGGCAGGTTCACTTCTGGTTGTTAGCATGTCTGCCGCCTGGCAACAGCCATGTTATGGTTGGCTTGTGCCAGGGGCTCGGTGGTTCACCCCGTTTAAGGTCGAGAAAGGGATCGGGGGATTGTTTTCCCTGACGTGAGTTGCGGCCCTTGCTAGTTACAGTTGATTCAAGTTGATCTGAAAGTTAAAATAAAGCTGCCCTTTAGTTTATATGAAATACCTGTGTTGGTCTCTTTCTTCCGACTGTGTCTGCAACTCAGTGGAGTAAAATGCCACAGTGTCCGCTCTCTGAAGCAGCCATTTTATCCATGGATGCTGATCTCTTTATTCTCGTGATCTGGTATAACTTCGGGAGATCTCTAGGCCCCTGCCAGAGGTTGATGACCCTGATTCTGAGCTGGATCTTGTAAGAGTTCTTCCTTTCTATTTTTCAGAGCATGCTGGCTGTAACTATGACCAAGTCCTATGAGTTACCCCAGATTGTATCTACACTGGCCTCAGAGTGATTTTTCAGGGTGATTTTCAGGTGCAAGAAGCTGCCTCGCTTACTGGACATAGTATGGAGCTTTGGGATTGGATAGGCCACAGCCAGACTGGAAAACAAAGAGCTAGACTTATGCCTTTGCACAGTCAAAAGGGAATGACCTTAGCTGGAAAACACACGGAAATATGCTGAGATGAGTCCTAACACCAAAATTATCACTTTGCTAATCTCTTGTACATTGTCCCCTTTTGCAATCCCTTTTTTGTTCATTTCAATATACCCCACCTAGGTAATAGTTTTGGAGAAAGAAATGCTACACAAAACCTGGAAACGCTACACAAGAATTAATAAACAAATACATTAATTGACATGTTCATCGAGAGTAACCAACAGGCTATGGAATCGATGGATTCCCCCACCTGGTTTAACCGCTTGGGCCACAGAATAGCATTCTGGTCGATGGTGATCCTGGGCTCTCGGGATGGTTGTCTCTCCGCAGTCCCCACTTTCACTCCCCCGTGGGAGTCATTGGGAAATCCCACCCACTGCACAATATCAAAATCTACTGCAATGTCCCTGTTCTCATCCAAGTACACTTCGCCCGTGGAAGTATTGTAAAGTGGGATGTTCCTCAGGAAAGCATGGAGCTAAAATGAAAGAGAAAACTTAGGCACTTGGAAATCAGGCAAAGGGGGCAGATATCTCAGCACAGTTCACTTGGAATTCTAATGTTCTATGGCTCGAGGTCTGTGCCATGTCTCCGACATTCACTGTAGTTCTTAATGTCTTGCCAATTCACAATTAGCACCAAACTGATGTTCTCAAAGGCATGCCACTGTAGGAAGAGGGATGGCTATTACAGATTTGCAATTGGATCTTCCCCAGCTGAAAATATACCCCCAAAATATCAGTAGAAATATTTCGACATCCCAAAAGTATTTGGGATTTTCCAGGAAAACCAACGCCACCCACAAAAAAATCCTGGATATTTTTTGGAACCAGGAAGATCGGCATAAGAAGCTCAACCAGGGAGAGCATATTGCTCTCATCACTCAGTCCCTTTCTTCTGCAGTCCCTTTAAACTAGTCTAGTTTAAAGGCTAGGCTAGTTTAAAGGAACTGCAAAAGAAAGTTGGGAAAACCAGCTGAGCTAGGGGGAGCAGTTTCCTAAGCCAGGCTGGTTTAAAGGGACAATAAGCACCAAGAAGGTCACAGCCACAAGAAACTAACAATGAAGAACCAAAGGAAACTGTACAAGATGCGCTTATAATACATATATAGATGAATACAAATGCGTAAATATAAGTGATCAATAGTCCTTATGCATATTTCCTTTCGGGTGTACAAACAAAGAAGTCCTCAACAGAACCAAGATGACGAAATTCTCCGGAGTAAAATTCCGTTTCGTGGAAAACTTCTTCTGAAAATATCCTTAATAAAATACATAATTTTAGCTACTACAGAATTTCTGAACCCAGGCAATATACCCATAATGCTAAGGTGTCATTCCTTATTTCATAGGATAGCAGTCTTTTCCATAAAGAGTAATCTACAAAATCTAAAAAAGGAAGAGGAATAAAGGTAACATTTTCATAATACGACATTTAAATTTACAAATTAACAAAATTAACCATCTGGGAAAAAGCTCTTACCCTAATCCATTTTGTAAGGTATTTCTCGCGAAAGCGGGCAAGCTGATACAAAAAGTGCCTTAGCAGGTGCATCCACGAACGCCCCTTATATGTCAATTTCAATATAAATTTAACGGTATATACCCGTTAACACAGCTATCATACCACCAACCACAAAAAGGAAATTTACAAACAGGGAAACTTACAGATTACATAACTTACAAGAAACAGGCAAGATCTAAAGATACATTCAGATCTCCATGTTGGCAGGTATTTAATCGATGAATCCAAAAAGCCTCCCTACGAAGTAAAGCCTTATGCATATAAATTCATCTATATATGTATTATAAGTGCATTTTGTACCGTTTCCTTTGGGTCTTCATTGTTGGTTTAAAGGGACTGCAGGAAAAACTCCTGCTGCTCAGTTGTTTTTTGCAGCTTTGCCGCTCCTGAGTTATAGCTGTTTAATCCCCGATACAAATTCTGGGATTTTCAGAAATCCCCAAATTTTCTTTTAATCCAACAGACCCAAACTGGGGAGGGGGGGACAGGAAAAATCACAACTCCCTAATGGCCATGGTTGTATAGGGAGAAGTCCTTAAACCACTGCATCAGTGAATCCCACTCAATGCCACAGTGGCCTCTGCTCTCCAGCCATGCCACCCCACCAATCAGCATCTTCACTACACAGTATAAACTCACACATAGTTTTCTGTATGGATTTTTTTTAACTTGAAAAGACTAGGCTTCTGTGTGTCCCAGCAAGTAGGGTTGCCCATCCCCGGTCCGAGGAGGAGCCTCATCCAGTTGTGAGGAAAGTTCCTCTTTGTCTATGCAAAGTAAAGATGTTTCAGGGCATCCAGGGGATCGATAGCAGAAGGCAATGTTCCCTCTAAGCTGAGTTAGTGTGAGCTAGCTCACAGTTTTTTACCCTCCAGCTCACACATTTTTGTCTTAGCTCAGGAAGGACGGCTCCAGAGCAAACTAATTTATGCAGTAGCCAAATCAGCTGCTCACAACTGTCATGCCAGTACCCCACAAAGTAGAACTTTTGCTCACAGGACTCCACAGCTTAGAGGGAGCATTGGTGGAAGGGCAGCACCTGCAGATTTCCCCATTTTTGTTGTTCAGTTGCACATTTCCAGTCCGATTCTTCACGACCCCATGGACCACATCACACCAGATCCTCCTGTCTTCCGCCACCCTCCAAAGTTTGCTTAATTTCATGTTTGTTGCCTTGATAACACTGTCTAACCATCTCATCCTTTGCTGTCCCCTTCTTCTTTGACCTTCAGTCTTTCCCAGTATCAGGGTCTTCTCCCGTAAATGCTCCCTTCTCATTTGGTGGCCAAAATATTTGAGCTTCAGCTTCAGTATCTGTCCTTCTAGGGAACAGTCAGGGTTGATTTCCTTTAGGACTGACTGATTCCCTCTCCTTGCTGTCCAAGGGACTCTCAAGAGTCTTCTCCAGTACCATAATTCAAAAGCATCTATTCTTTGGTGCTCGGCCTTCCTAATGGCCCAGCTCTCGCTGCCGTACATTCCCCATAGCAGTTTCTAAAAAGAATGGGGGGGGGTCTGCGCTGGGAGACAGTGAACACCTGAGGCTGTTCTGACTGCAAGATGTAACAAAATTAAACAATGGTTAATTGATGATCTAGTTATTTATGTAAAGAAAGGAATACCTTCCAGGGCTGTATTGTGTGGGGTCCCGAGCTGTCCCTGCCAAGTATCTGCTTGGATCTTGACGAGTATGCGGCGTGTAAGGCCCATGCCACAGTGTGGACAGCATAGAAGGTAAGGTAGCTGTCTCGAGAAAGAATCGTTTCAATCACATCCTGGGAAAGGGTCTCTAAATTCTCTCTCTCTGCACAGCTGACTTGGCCTTTCACCGACAAAGGGGGCTTTGAATACACGCAATGAAACGATTGCTTCCAAAACTGCTCGATAGAGGGGTACAACATTATATAAGTGAGAAATTCTATCCTTCTATTTGTCTGCATTAAAAAAGAAAAGAAACCATGGATGTGATCAGAGGTTAAAAGTGGTTTCATAAAATAGAAAGTGAGGTCCCACAGAGCGGTTGTGATCCAGACTTTCCCCACGGGGGGCTTGATCCAGTGTTCAGCTTGCGTTTGTATACGGACAAATATCTCGACCAGATCTTGTGGCTCCCCGTAATAAACAAATACGTTGACCTCACCCCACAAGCGAAATGCATCTGAGGACAAGAATAATTCTGTATCGTTTCTGGATACATCTAAGTCTGGGAAAGCCAGTGAGAAGGCAACACAAACCCCACTCTGGCTGGCCAGAGGAGGAAAGACTCTCAAGAATTGTTCTCCATTGTCGGTGTCTGAGGCGATGAGACCGATCCACGTCCATCGGAAATGCACGAGCAGTTTGACAATCCCCCGGTAGTGCTGCTCCTCTTTCGGAGCCATCCGATAGAAAAAAGGGAACTGAACTGGATCATTAAGAGTGTGGGAAACAAACCCATAACTGACCTAGGAAGGAAAGGAAGAGATGGGACAAACACCCTAGTCATGATGGTGAAAGGAGGCCCATCTGTGAGAAGGACGCTTTGGTGTGTGTTTGGGCCAGGGAAGGAATGCTTCTGTGCTCCAGTTAAATATCAGATACATTGCAAGACTGGTCATCCTTGCTCATGCTCAAATGGATCATGAAATGGGTGCAACGTGGAAGTCAGGCGTGGAGGGCAGGATTTGCCTTCACAAAAATGGCATCACAAATCTGTTTGTTTATTTTCCCAGTTCCCTTATCCACACTGCGATTCATGGCTTTTGCCTCCTCGCCAATAAAGGGGCATGTCAGCAATGTTCAAGAACGTCTCTGACTCAAGGCCACCTTACTAGGCTGTGAGACCTTGTGGCCAGATCACCTCAACAAATCACTGGGCCTGAACCGATGGGTGCCAAAGATGACCGTGTGTGGCAAGACTCCCTGATAGGAAGTCAAAGGGGACGAATGGACCCTAAAACCTAAAAATGCCTGAGGCAGGGCAGAGATCTCCCTTCAAGATCTCTCCTGATCCCTCAGCATCATACAACCCAGTCTGGCCAGGCATTTGCGTGAGTGTAGAGGTTGCGTTACAGTTGAATTACTGGGCTTCCATTTCATTTTATTTTACAACTAGGTTTTCAGTGATTTGCAATGCATTCAGTTCCTCTCTCCATTGTTTCTGTCATTCCTTTTTAATTATCCATTTAGGCTTTCATCCTGTAGTTTTCCTCACTGTGTTTCATAGAATCATAGAATGTTAGAGTTGGAAGGGACCTTGCAGGTAAAACAAATTAATGCTTAATTTGTTTCAATACATTGCTTAATTTGTTTTACCAAAGTTATTGAATCTGTTTATTCTCTTCTGTTTCTGCTTTTGCCCGCATTACTATTCACTCAAGACCACACGGCTTTTTGGAGAGAACTAACATGATATATGGCAATTCAGCCATTCTAATTTCCCCATTTATGCAATTTATAACTTTTGCTGTTTCGGAACATCCTACATGGATTTCATACTCTTTAACACTGCACAAGAGCTCAAATGCAGAAGGTTACAAGAAGCTGGATTTAATGTTATATGAATGAACTCAAAAAGAGGTTTAATTCTTTAAAAGAAAGAAAAATGTTCAAAGGCCATCTGCAGAAGACCACATCTGCTTCAGAGAGGTGAAGACTTTTTTAAAGAGGGTTCATGGTATGGTTTTGAATCTGCTAATTTCTGCATGAATATGTATAGCACGTTATTGGAAATGTATAAGTACACCCACAATATCAGAATGGCTGTATATAATATTAACTATTGCATGTTTGATCGAAGCGACTCATTACAACCACCCAGGTAACGAGAGCTTCACGTCTGATAAGTTTGTTGACAGATGGACTGTTTTCGTTATGTTTTGGAAGTGCTGGAGTCTGTGTTTACTTAGAGCTGATATCAATCTTTATTCCTTTTTAACTATAGATATAGTTCCTTTTAGTTTGGATGTTTGGGAAGACCTAGATAAATTTTCCTTTAATCCATCTCTCTCTCTTTCTCCCTCTCTCTCATCATTCCTCCACCCCGCCCCAGAAATTTAGATTATTAAGTTACTTGTTTCTTATGGTCTGTGACTCACTGATCTGTTTGACTCACTCTAATGCACTTGATTCACTGATTATGGCGATGGAATTATTTATTTATCGTTTGAGTCTTTCTCCCTGGTGTACTGCTTATTAACTAATAGTTCATGCTTCTGTTTAGTTAATGTTTAAATATCTGTAATCTAAATGGAAAGTTAATTAAAAAATATTTTTCAAAGAAGAGGAATTCAGATGTCTCTCCAGTCTCTTAAAGACTAGTACCTGCTTCCCACTTCACAGATTGATACCCAGGACTGTTACTCTAGAATCTCAAGAATTAAAGGACTCCATTGGTGCGTTCAGACAGGGCATTTACACTGGTATAGATGCCGGTTGGAATCAGTGTACTTACGGGCGATCACACCTAGAACATCTGCCTTCCGTCCTGAACTGTGGCCAGCCGTTGCAAACAGCCCTTAAACCGTTGTATTCTGCCACTAGATTCCCAAGTGGTAGTATCCTGAGTGCACCGGTTCCAGCCGCATTATTCCCGTCTGGTCGCTCTCCGCGTTGTAGAGCCACTTCCATTTGGAAGCCCGACGCTGCTTTTCGCCCACCATTTTTTTTTAAGCATTGGCAATATGCGCTTGGGCAAAGCTTCGCCCCGGCGTTTGTGAAACAGACAAACAAACAAGTGCCTAGTGTAAGGCTTTAGAGAGTCTGAGACCCCGTGGAGGCCACTTGGACCTCATGGAGAACAGGGTGTTATGTGCCTGCGCAAAGATCTGAGCTCTGGATGGCTGCCTGTGTGCATGTGCAGAATGTAATTAAAAAAAAAAATGCCAATGGTGTGAATGGGCATACCGCGATGTGCTGTGCAGTCAGGAGGTAAGTCTGAACGCATTTCAGCCGGTTTAAACTGCTCTGGAACCGGAGCAGTTTAAACCAGCTGAAACGCCCCATCTGAACGCACCCCATGATCACCAGAATGCAGCCAGATCCTGGAGAAAGAATTAAAGGCTCGTAGGTGGAGAATTATGAGAGAAGTAGTTTGTGGCCAGTCAAGGCAAAGCATCTCTAAGAGCGTCATCCTCATGGATGTCTAAGAACTGGAAGCACAATGTACACAAAGCAATAATTGTCATGCTGAATAAATGGTTTTATTTTATAATCTAACCAGCAGGGCGTGTGTGGTTTCACTGGAAACCAAAAAGAACCTGACGTCTTGTGAAGGGAACTTCTCTGGACAGGTTGCTAAATAATATTAGGATTAGCTGCCTCTCTCTCTCTCACACACACACACACCCGTACCTGTGGGATTTTGAAGATGCCCGTCAGATGTGAAATCTGGATGGAGATTTCAGACTCATCCCTTTCAAGAACAGCCAAGAGGTTTTTCTTTCTTCCAGAATGATAGTTCGGAATATTGCTTTGCCCATTGGAGAGCAGGTATAATAAGCCATCATACGTCAGAGTTGCGTCATTATAGTTGTCATAGACGTTGTAGCCCAAAGTGACGTTGGGCAAGAGCCCGGGGTTCCGATTGACCTCCTGAATGGCAAACAGAAAGGCCAAGATCCTCACGCAGTCTGTGCCTATAGGTCTGCCAAGAGAAGGAGCACGTTTTCTTTGCCCATTCATTGAAAATATCAGACCAAATCCCTGATTATTTCTAGGCAACACATAGTCCTTGCTTTTAGTCATGCAGTTAGCCTCCTTTTCTCTCAAGTCTGTGCTCAGGACAAAATGCCGCAAAATGAATACTCATCTGTCATTCAGAACCTACCAGGGCAGATGTACCCTCCCGTTTCTAAAAAGGGGAACTCGCTACCTTCAGAGACCCAAACGGAATAAAAATAACATTCCAAAGTGCCACGAAAAGGACAACATTGCTGCCAAGGGAGAGGGAGGTTTCATGCGCAGCACTCCTCTGCTCGCATCGAAAATTAATGTCTCGATGCAGCCACTGCCCCTCAAGACACGCCCCCCTTAGGCTGAATTCTGTTGCTCCCAGAACATCTTCTCGTTTGACCAGTTAAAGTATACTGGTCAAAATGTATATTGTTATGATTAATACGAATGTATTCCTCCCCCAAACGTAGCAAAACCAGTAATCTTAACAAGCTGTTTTCTTTGAGGTGTGAGCAAGAGTTACATATTAAGACAAACATCTTACTTGCAGTCTCTTTCTAGTTACATCATCGCGTACAAGCAAAGAGGGCTTGTTCTGCTATGAGAACTTAAGCTTCTGTTACTTTGAATGGCTGAAAGATACCTCAGCTACCTAACAGGGGGAATTGAAAGAGGATAATACAATTATGTATTATGAGCTCGGTGGCTCAAGTGGTTAAGACGCTGAATTGCAGACTGTAGAAGGTCAGTAGTTCAGCAGTTCGAGACCTGAGAGTGCTGCATGATGGGGTGAGCTCCCGTCTCTAGTTCCAGCTCCTGCCAACCTAGCAGTTCGAAAGCAAGAAATTGCAAGTAGATAAATAGGTACCACTTTGGTGGGAAGGCAACAGCGTTCCGTGCACCTTGGTGTTTAGTCATGCCAGCCACATGACCACGGAAATGTCTTCGGACAGCGCTGGCTCTTCGGCTTTGAAACGGAGATGAGCACCGCAACCCTAGAGTCGGATTCAACTGGCTTTCGAGCAAGGGAACCTTTACCTTTACATTTAATACAATTATGCACAGAGTAGAGGGAGTGGACAGAGACTTGTTTTTTCTCCCTTTCCCTAAACACTAGCCATTGAAGACATCCAAAACTTTGATGGGTAGTAGATTTGGGACAGGCAAAAGGAAACATTTCTTTATACCATGGGTGATTCCGTTCTAGACCTTAAATCCTGGTTCAACTCTGTCCCCAAACTTACATTCTACACTACACTCGAGTTCACCCCTGTAATTATATCGGGGTATTTTTTGTTTCCACATTACATTGAAGTCACCCACACTTGTACCGGGATAAAAGGATGCTGTTAGAACCAGGGATAAATGCAAGGTATCATGTCACAAATTGAACTCTGATAAAACCAGGGATGAGATCCAAGTGCAGAAAGGACCAATGAGTTCTCAAAAGGTGGAACTGGATTTGTCCCGGGATAAAAGGATGCTGTTAGAACCAGGGATAAATGCAAGTTATCATGTCACAAGTTGAACTCTGATAAAACCAGGGATGAGATCCAAGTGCAGAAAGGACCAATGAGTTCTCACAAGGTGGAACTGGATTGCAGAAGATGGAGTGACATGCACAGGAATACACAGCTTTAAGAGGGGAATGAACAAATTCATGGAGGACACGTGAATCAGAGGCTAACTGGTTTATAAGATGATGCATGGGATAGAGCAGGTTGAGAAAGAAGTACTTTTCTCCCTTTCTCACAATACAAGAACTCGTGGGCACTCCATGAAATTGCTGAGCAGTCGGGTTAGAACAGATAAAAGGAAGTCCTTCTTCACCCAAAGAGTGATTAACAGATGGAATTCACTGCCACAGGAGGTGGTGGCAGCTACAAGCATGGACGGCTTCAAGAGGGAATTGGATAAACATCTGGAGCAGAGGTCCATCAGTGGCTATTAGCCACAAGGTATAGATAGGAACTCTTAGTCTGGGGCAGGTGATGCACTCTATTCTTGGTGCTGGAGGGGGCAGCAGTGGGAGGGCTTCTAGTGTCCTGGCCCCGCTGCTGGACCTTCTGAGGGAACCTGGTATTTTTGGCCACTGTGTGACAGAGTGTTGGACTAGATGGGCCATTGGCCTGATTCAACATTGGCTTCTCTTATGTTCTTATGTTCTAGCCATGGTGATTAATTCAAATCTGCACTTTCAGAGGCAATAAACTTCTAAGTATCCCTACCAGGAATCAATTAGTGGAAGGACTCAGCCGCTATTCCCTGTTCTCAGCCCTCCTGTAGAATTAATGGCTATGCTGTGAGACATGATTTTGGACTTTGTAGACCACTGGTCTGATCCATCAGGGCCCTGTTTACATTTCCATGCTCATACAGTTGCAGAAAAAAAAATATATCTTGGGACCAACTGACAGTGATCTAACCAGCGACATGAGAAAGGGGAGCCTATGAAACCTGAATCAGCTAGAATCACATTACATCCATCACCACAAATTACTGACCTGTGAGTTCTGGGATGCTGATTGAAGGAGGCTGCCGTATGATGAGTAGTAGATATAGGTAGAATCCCTCCAATAGTGTAGTCTCCCAGCCTATAATGAGTCACTGGGTTCTTTTTATTTACAAACAAATGCAATGGACATTTTGCCCTTTTAGTCCCACAGACGATGCTCAGGGGCAGGAGAAGCTGAAGCACCAACACCAGCAGCAGTATCAGCATTTTGTTTCTGCCCCTACACACTCCTTCCCCAGCGTCTGCTGCTCAACTGCAGATTAATTAGCCCTTCTTCCAAGCCCTAATTCCAAGCACTTCTTCCAAAATCAAGGCGGCAGAGACTTGAGCATTAGAGCCCAGGCTGCGGACTTGGAAATGTTGATATTAAAAGAAAAGAGTGGTGTCTTTCAGTGCTGCCCTACGTCTCAGCCCAGATTCTTGCCGTCACGGGAGATATTTGTACACCAGATAAAATGACCACACTGGCTCTCAAGTCTGATGATTATGTTATTCTTCGTGAAGATGATCTCTGAAGCAATTCCTTGCGGGGGAGAAGACCTCACCGTGATTTTGATAATGATAAGGGAAAGAATCTCCTACGCAGCCTCCTGCAACTATCTTATCATTCTGTGCACAGCTGGAGAAAAACATGTTTACGAGAACTCCATCAGTGTTGGAGTACTTTTTGTATGAGGAAAAGGAAAAGTTTCTGGGGTATTTCTGATTCATAAATGTCGACATGATAAAGATTTACAAAATTGTGCATGGGGTAAATGGAGTTTGGGAAGATATCTTTTTCTCCGTCTCCCATCATATTAGAACTCAAGGTACCCAATGAACTTAGAATCATAGAATCATAGAATGTTAGAGTTGGAAGGGACCTTGCAGGCCATCTAGTCCAACCCCCTGCACTCTGCAGGAACACAGCCGAAACCCCTACATACCTACAACATACCCAAAACATGGTTGTCCAATCTCCTCTTGAAAACATCCAGTGACGGAGCATCCACCACCTCCCGAGGCAATCTGTTCCACTGCTCAACCACTCTTACAGTCAAGAAGTTTCTCCTGATATTAAGCCGGTAATGACTCCCTTGTAATCCACCCATTAGATCTAGTCTTGCAATCCGGAGCAAGAGAGAATAGATCCACTCCATCTTCTACATGACAGCCCTTCAAATACTTGAAGACTGCAATCATGTCCCCTCTAAACCTTCTCTTTCCCAGGCTAAACATACCCAACTCCCTCAGCCTTTCCTCATAAGACTTGGACTCCAACCCTCTCACCATCCTGGTCGCCCTCCTCTGGACCCGCTCGAGTTTGTCAACATCCTTCCGAAAATGTGGTGCCCAAAACTGGACACAGTACTCCAGGTGGGGCCTGACCATAGCAGAATACAGCGGAACTACCACCTCCCGTGATCTGGACACAATGCTTGATGCGCAATGGGTTTAGGCTAGATGAAAGGAAACACTTCCTTTACTTGACCAGTAATTAAACGATGGAATTCACCTCTACTGGACATACCTTCAACTAGTCCCACAGGTCATGGTACACTGATCAATAGTAGGCCTTGAGTTATATCCATGCTCCAAGTGTTTGTGGCGTTAGGTAAACCAAGCATCCTAACCTGCCCCGCAAACATAGCATCTACCTGCCCCTCCAGCACCAAGGTCAACCACCAAAATGGAAAAAAGCCACCTGCCAGAAAGCACGGCCTTGGATTTAACCGAGGTCATTTTGTGGCTGCGGGTCAAGGAGTGGAGCCGGGAAGGAGGTTTGAGCTCCTGGATGCAACTGCAGACAGGAGTCACCTGGCAGCTGCTGACTTCCTGGAAAGGGGTCCGGCATTGTCTGTCCTCCCAGCCAATTGCCAGCTTCTTGTGTCAGCCTGGAGGAGAAGGCCAGAGGAGGACTCGAGGTGCAGAGTTTACCCTCTGGTCCTCCCCTCCCTGTTTAGAGGCCTGTGGTCTCAGTTGGTTTTGACCAGCAGGAAACAAAGAGCACAATGGTCATTTGAGTATAAAAGCAGCCTCCCAGCCATGGCTCCGTGTATCACTCTAGGGCGCCTAACAGAGTAGCACCCCCAAATGCACAGTTTGGGTCCCCTTTTGTTCGTGATACACTAATAGTTTACAAACTTCTTTCATTGGACATGTGTACATCTGTATGGTAAATATCACCTCAAAACTCCCTGTATGTCCCCAAACTCCCTGTATGTCCTCCGTTTCTCTGTAGCCTTGTTCGTATGCTTTACATTTAATTAGTATTTTTTCAATAAAACAACTGTCATTTAAACTCAGTCCTGATCGTTTCGGGAATGTTCCTCTTTGAAACTGGCCCTGGTATACACAGGTGTATGATCCATTCTGTTACACTCATTTTGCTAATGCTGTCTTCTGCCTTGGCGGGAGGGTGGGGTAAAAGTCAAATAAATAAATAAATAAATAAATAAATAAATAAATAAAATAATCCCCCCATTTAAAAGGAGACAGGCAGTTTGGGTAACACTGCAGCTGTGACGGGGAAGAGGAGCAGCAGCAGTGAGCAGTGACTTCAGAATGGCAGCAAGGGGTGCACTCACGTGCTGCTTCGAGATTCTTGTAGCTGCAGGGTACACTTTCCACAGCAACTCCCACAGTACCACCCTAGGGTGCATGTCCCCTTCTTGGCAAACTCCCCCTTTGTTCTTTTCGGAGGAACTAAAAATCTTCCTCGGTGGCCCTGGGTGTTTGTCTCTAAATTCCCTTTCTCCTGCCGATATCTTTTCAGGCCCTTCTCTGTTAAAAACTGTAAAAACCCTTTTCAGGCCCTGTGCCTTGGTTTTCCAGGCTCTCTGGTCATGGCACTCGAGAAGGCCTCATTTGGAACACTGTGTACAGTTCTGGTCAATAAGAACATAAGAACATAAGAGAAGCCAATGTTGAATCAGGCCAATGGCCCATCTAGTCCAACACTCTGTCACACAGCGGCCAAAATATACCAGGTTCCCTCAGAAGGTCCAGCAGTGGGGCCAGGGCACCAGAAGCCCTCCCACTGCTGCCCCCTCCAGCACCAAGAATAGAGTGCATCACCTGCCCCAGACTGAGAGTTCCCATCTATACCCTGTGGCTAATAGCCACTGATGGACTTCTGCTCCGTATGTTTATCTAATTCCCTCTTGAAACTGTCCATGCTTGCAGCTGCCACCACCTCCTGTGGCAGTGAATTCCATACGTTAATCCCTCTTTGGGTGAAGAAGGACTTCCTTTTATCTGTTCTAACCCGACTGCTCAGCAATTTCATGGAGTGCCCACGAGTTCTTGTATTGTGAGAAAGGGAGAAAAGTACTTCTTTCTCAACCTGCTCAATCCCATTCATAATCTTATAAACCTCGATCATGTCACCCCTCAGTCGTCGTTTCTCCAAGCTAAAGAGCCCCAAGTGCTTTAACCTTTCTTCATAGGGAAGGTGTTCCAACCCTTTTATCATTCTACTTGCCCTTCTCTGCACTTTTTCCAATGCTATAATATCCTTTTTGAGGTGTGGTGACCAGAACTGTACACAGTATTGTATCTCCAAAAGGACACTGCAGAGCTGAAAAAAGGAGGAGGGCAACCATGAGGATGGAGAGGGTTGGAGCACCTTCCCTATGAGGAAAGGCTGAAGGGTCTTGGACTTTTCAGTTGAGAAAAGAAACCACTAAGAGGGGACAGGATTGAGGTTTATAAAATTATGCATGGGATGGAGAGAGTTGACAAAGAGTAATTTTCTCTCTCTCCCAAAATACTAGAACTTGAAGGGATCCCATGAAGCTGGGTGCAGAGGAGAACGATGATGATCTTCGGGGCCCTGGAGACCAAGCCCTATGAAGAAAGGTTGAGGGCCTTGGGAATGTTTAGTCTGGAGAAGAGAAGGTTGAGAGGGGGAGATGACTGCTCTCTTTTAAGTATTTGAAGGGCTGTCACTTAGAGGCTCGAGCTGCGGTGGCTCAAGTGGTTAAGACGCTGAACTGCAGGCTGTGGAAGGTCAGTAGTTCAGCAGTTCGAGACCCGGGTGCCGCATGATGGGGTGAGCTCCTGTCTCTATCTCCAGCTCCTGCCAACCTAGCAGTTCGAAAGAAAGAAATTGCAAGTAGATAAATAGGTACCACTTCAGTGGGAAGGTAACAGCGTTCGGTGCACCTTGGTGTTTAGTCATGCCGGCCACATGACCATGGAAACGTCTTTGGACAGCGCTGGCTCTTCGGCTTTGAAACAGAGATGAGCACCGCAACCCTAGAGTCGGATTCGACTGGCTTTTGAACAAGGGAACCTTTACCTTTACCTTTACACTTAGAGGAGGGCAGGGAGCTGTTTCTGTTGGCAGCAGAGGGTAGGACTCATAATAATGGGTTTAAATTAAGGGGCGGGATGGTACCGGCTGGATATTAGGAAACAGTTTTTACAGTAAGAGTTGTTCTGTGAAGTATGAGACTTGAGGCAGCAGCTCATAACAAGTAAAGGTAAAGGTAAAGGTTCCCTCGCTCGAAAGCCAGTCGAATCCGACTCTAGGGTTGCGGTGCTCATCTCCGTTTCAAAGCCAAAGAGCCAGCGCTGTCCGAGGACATTTCCATGGTCATGTGGCCGGCATGACTAAACACCAAGGCGCATGGAACGCTGTTTCCTTCCCACCAAAGTGGTACCTATTTATCTACTTGCAATTTCTTGCTTTGGAACTGCTAGGCTGGTGGGAGCTGGAACTAGAGACGGGAGCTCACTCCATCATGCGTTACTCTCGGGTCTCGAACTGCTGAACTGCTGACCTTCCACAGCCTGCAGTTCAGCGTCTTAACCACTTGAGCCACCGCAGCTCCTCATTGCAAGTGATTCAGCTTTACTAACAAGATAGGAACAAACACAAAACAGGAGAGCGACAGGCTCTCTTTTAAACTATCTGGGCTGGCAAAACCACGCCCCTTGATGCATTAACAACCAATCAGAACAGTAACACAATGACCAATCCATTCATCTCCCTCCAGACCTTTACTAGTATCCTGATTGGTTTCCTACGCACAGTAGCCAATCAGGTTTTGCTGTTTTCGATACCAGGCTTAGATAGGGAAGAGTTTTCAAGCTCACGTCACTTATGTATAGAGGATACATAACATGTTCCACTAGTGGAACCGGCTGCCTTGGGAGGTTGTGAGCTCCCCCTCACTGACCGTCTTTAAGCAGTGGCTGGACAAACACTGGTCAGGGATGCTTTAGGTTGATCCTGCATTGAGCAGGGGGCTGGACTAGATGGGCCTGTATGGTCCTCAGCAGGGGATAATCCCAGAGAGTTCACCCCTCCAAAGTTGTCATTTCCCCAAGGGACTGACCTCTGTCATCTGGAGATCAGTTATAATTCCTGGAAATCTCCAAGCCTCACATGGAGATAAGAGAACTCTAAGGTGACTCCACTTTAAGGCGGCTGGAGAGCACAGGGAGATCATTTGCTATTCAGGACTCTTTGGCTGCTGTCATGCAAGCCGTTTGCTCTGATATCATTGCAGTACCTTTGCGGACTTAAAGAGCACGATCAGACAGCAACATCTGCCTTCCGTGCCCTGGCGATCACCACCAGTGTTCCCTCTAAGCTGTGAGCAAAAATTCTCCTTTGTGAGCGACTGGCATGAAAGTTGTTGAGCGAGCAATTTGGCCGCCTAAGTTAGTTTGATCTGGAGCAGTCCTTCCTGAGCTAAGGCAAAAATGTGTGAGCTGGAGGCTAAAAAACGGAGCTAGTTCACACTAACTCGGCTTAGAGGGAACACTGGTCACCACCCCATTTTGCCCCGCTTTGGAAGTGGAGTAATCAAGCACTGGGGAAAGTCCGGTCTTTACAGATATCAGTGATTTCACCCCCATATTTCCAGATGTCTGAACTCCCCTGGTGTGAGCTCAACCCGGTTGGGAAGTCTGATCGCTCAGTTCCATTTTTGCTCCTTTTTTTTTAAAGTCAATGAGGTGTGCATAACTGCATCTTCGTGCACACCAGCAAGCTTTCAGCTGTCCTCTGAGGTGACGGGGAAGGGCAGGTTGAGAAGCCTCCTTTGTCTTTTTTCATGCCAGTTCTTCTGCTTACAGGGTGGGGAAGGGGTTAATTGAAAAGATTAGGGGTTTTGTTTTCCAGAGGGGGAGGCAGCCTCCTCCAGCTGTCAAAACAGAGCAGGGCTTCAATAAGCGGTTATGCGCATATGCAAAAGACAAAAAAAGAAGAAGCCACCTGCAGCAATAATCTGAACAGTTGACCATCGGGCGAGCCGCAAGCGCACAGTGAGGCCACTTCAGGGTGTGCCGTCTGGTCACCCCTTCCCGTGACAATTTAACCGCCCACAAATAGAGGCGCCGACAGATCACACCAAGACTCCAGTGTGACCCCAGCCTCAGACGTTTGACTGCCCTCTTCATAAAGATTCAATAGGTGTCTCGTTCATCTTTGACAGGTGACAACTTTTTCTTGCCCAAGCATTTGGTTATCTTATACAGGTTTTGAGCTTCTTGCTGCTTTTTAAAGTGTTTGATAATATTTAACTCCTTTGCTACTTTTACAATATGGAAGGGGGATTCCATGAGAGATCAGGTGTCAGGTAGCCCTGTCATGGGGATGGAATGGGGAGGGAGTACTCTCAGTCTACCAGCATCTGACCATTACTGTTCCAACTGTCTGTATGTTATCATTTGTATGACCTTGTAGACGCTCCAGCTGCAGAACTCCTAGGCTGGGAAATAATGGCTTTTAGATTGTTTGCTAGCTTCTACCGCTTGCTTAACCCGCGCGCGCAAACTATACTCATTGACTTCAGCTTATTCAGGGGGTGTTTGATTGTAGCATAATCTAGATGGCCCTACTGTTCCTTGACATTCCTGACGCAAGCTGTACACGTGTCTTTAATTCTGATTCACCAATAAACAGTTTTCTTCTGAAGAAGCCCTGTGCTGCGTGACCTGACTAAGGAACCTGACATCAGGGTGCTCACGGGTCCTGCACAAGGCCCTAGTTAAAGGGATGAGGTATCAGAAAACACATGAGAATGGCAGCCTTCCATCCTGATCTCCTCAGGCAAGCTATTCCCCCAGGCTTTGGGCACAACAGAGAATGCACATAAACAAGCAGTTATTGATGTTGCCCATTTGCAGGGAGGCACCTGCAGAAGGCCCTGTTCAGAGGAGCCCCAGTGTCAGAAGTCCTAACTTAGTCAGCAAAACACCAGACCTTGTGATGCAAGCAAGGGTAGCGTTTATTAAGCTGCAATAGATAGATCACTGAAACAGGTCTCTTGTTCAGAATGACTTGGTTACAGAAAGCAAGCGGTTATACAGGGAAGGGGTTGAATGGGGACCCCCCCTTCTCCAATTACATGAGTAACATGCACCTGGGAAATCGAAACTTATTAAACTAATGAATTCCCATCGCCCCATTCCTACCCACAGCTGCTACATCTATGCTAGCGATAGAGGAGCAGGCAGCCTGACTTGCCAAGGTCAGAACATCTAGGCTGCCAGAGATAATAGTAATAAAAGCCACATTCCATTCTCACACCCGAGGTGTAAATCAGCTACTCCCCGGATTCCAACCTCCCGCTCGTCACGCCATCAAGGCGCCAACAGCCCACCACCCTCCCTTACACTCATAGCCCACCGCCCTCCCTTCCATCCATCATGGCAGGGCCACCTGACATGCAGCCCCCTCGAAAATAGTCCTACCCCTTTGGTTTATGGGGGTACAACTTGTGAAATGCTTTGACAAGCCGGGGGGCCAGAACATTCTCCGCCCGTACCCACTCCCTCTGCTCCGGCCCAAAGTCAATCCATTCGACCAAGTAGAACAAGCGATTGCGAGAGATCTTAGAGTCCAGAATTTGCGATACTTCATAGTGAGGTTCCCCCCCCACCAGCAGCGGAGGTGGGGTTGGCCGTTGAGGTCTCCATTTGTTCTCCGCAGGCGCCTGGCGTAGAAGCCGCACATGAAAGACAGGATGAACAGACTTTAGAGACTTAGGTAACGCAAGTTCTACAGTGACATTGTTAATCACCCGCACAATCTCAAAAGGTCCAATGAATTTCCAACCAAGTTTGCGACTTGGCTGAATGCGACGTAAATGTTGGGTGGATAAGTAAGCAAACTCTCCACATTTTGGAACCCAGGCAAGGCTGCGTTTCTTATCGGCCTGGATTTTATAAGCAGTCTTAGCGTCTTCCAGAGTCTTGGCCAACGAGCCCCACGCCTCCTGCAATTGTTTGCACCAGTCACCAGCGTCTCCCGCCGGGAGGTCGGGAGAAGTCAAGAAAGGCAGAGGCGGGGCGTCGTAGCCATGCACAGCTTTGAAAGGGGACACCCCTGTCGACGAGTGCTGAGTATTATTGTAGCAGAACTCAGCCAAAGGCAAAAGAGAATGCCAGTTGTCCTGCTGAAAGTTAGAAAAGCACCGCAGGTATTGTTCCAACGTTTGATTCACACGTTCGGTCTGCCCATCCGATTCAGGATGATAAGCACTGCTAACCCCCCTCTCCACCCCAAGCAGTGACATAAGTTCGCTCCAGAACTTGGAAACGAACTGAACCCCCCTGTCAGAGATCACTTTAGCGGGCAAAGTGTGGAGCCTCACCACGTGTTGTAAGAACGCTGAGGCTAATTTCTTAGCAGAGGGGATGGTGGCAAACGGAACGAAGTGCGCCTGTTTGGTAAACAGGTCCACAATCACCCATATGACAGTTTTTCCCCCACTAGGGGGTAGGTCCGTAATAAAATCCATAGAAATTACTTCCCACGGCCGCGCCGGTGTGGGGAGGGGTTGTAGGGCGCCCGGGGGCTTACCCGGCCTAGGTTTACTCATCAAGCACGTTTGACAGGCTGAGGTAAAGAGAGAAATATCTTTTCGTAGTCCTGGCCACCAAAATTGACGTTGCAGAAGCTGGAGAGATTTCACAAACCCCGTGTGGCCAGCGAGCCTTGAACCGTGCGCCCAGCCCATTACCTCCCCCCTAAGGGACCGTGGGACAAAGAGTTTGTTATTCTTTTCCCAGGAACCATGCGCATTGCGTGTAATGTCGGTTTCCCCCGCCACCTCCTCCCGATCAGCATCCGACAGTTCCTTGGAGAATCTCACCGCCCAGTCCTGGGGGGGAGGGTTTGGTGGTGGGGACGAAAGTGAGGCCTGCTTCCGTGTGGTCACCGCTCCACCCAACTGGGCAGGAGTGAAAACGGAGTCACGAATCTCCTCCCTTCTGCTGTCGTGTTGAGGGAGGCGTGACAGTGCATCGGCCAGCGAGTTAGACGTCCCCGGGAAATGGTGCAGTGTGAAATTAAATTTCGAGAAAAAGTCAGCCCAGCGGAGCTGTTTGGCGTTCAAAGAACGGGGGAGCGGAGCAGCTCGAGGTTTTTGTGATCAGTCCAGACCTCGAAGGGGACCCGCGCTCCCTCCAGCCAATGGCGCCAGGTAGCCAGCGCTAAGCGGATCGATCCCGCTTCTTTTTCCCAAATAGACCAATTCCGTTCAGTATCGTTAAATTTCCTAGAAACATAGGCAAGGGGGTGTAGCTTGCCATCCTCCCCTTCCTGAAGGATCGCCCCCCCCATAGCAACGTCCGAGGCGTCAACCTGGACAATGAATTTTTTAAGTTCGTTCGGATGGGCCAACACCGGCTCTGATGTAAAAAGGGTTTTCAACTGTTCGAACGCCCGCTGGCACTCTGGAGACCATACTAGTTTAGCACCTGGCCGAGTGCATTCGGGTGGTTTCCCTTTCGTTTTTAGCAGGTCAGTTAAGGGAAGAGCCACCTGGGCAAAGTTCGATAGGAACGACCTATAAAAGTTCGCGAATCCGAGAAAACCCTGGAGTTGTCTCCGTGTCTTTGGGGGCTTCCACCCCACCACGTCCTTAACCTTGTCAGGGTCCATTTCAATCCCCTTTTGGGAAATGCGGTAGCCCAAAAAGGGGATCTCCGTTTTGTGAAATTCACACTTGGACAACTTAGCAAAGAGTCTATGCTTGTGCAACGTTTGTAGTACCTCTCTCACCAGTTTCACGTGAGATTTTAGGTCGGGGGAGTATAAAAGAATGTCATCAAGGTAAACAAGGACCCCCTTGAACAAGAATTTGTGTAACACTTCGTTAATCAAGTTCATGAAGACCCCGGGGGCTCCTTGAAGTCCGAACGGCATGACTAAGTATTCAAACTGGCCGAGGGGTGTGTTGAAAGCCGTTTTGAACTCATCCCCCTCCCGAATCCGGACCCTGAAGTAGGCATCCCGGAGGTCAAGTTTAGAGAAGATTTTCCCCCCAGCTACGGCAGCTAACAAGTCTTTTATGAGGGGCATGGGGTAAGCGTTGGTGTTGGACACTGCATTCAATCCCCGATAGTCAGTGCAGAGCCGCAAACCCCCATCCTTCTTTTTCCGAAAGAGCACCGGGGCTGCAAAGGGGGAGGATGCCGGCCGTATAAAACCCCTACTGAGGTTCTTGTCGATGAATTTCTTCAGTTCTACCTTCTCCGAGGGACTCATAGAATATAATTTCCCCTTGGGTAACTTTTGGTTGGGCAAGATTTCAATTGCACAGTCAGAATTTCTGTGGGGGGGTAGTTCATCGGCTTCCTCCTCCCCAAACACAGGGGCCAGGTCTCGATATTCGGGGGGGATGCCTTCTAATTCTGCGTCTGCCACCCCCGCCGTCACCAGGAGTTGTCCCCCGGCGATAGGTCCCCACTCCTTCTTCCAGAAGTGGGACCGGCATTTCTCGGATATGAAATTAACCTTCCCCTCCCCCCATAGGACGTGGGGATCGTGATCAAAGAACCACGGGCTGCCGAGGACTAGGGGAAAGCGGGCGGAAGGGGTAACCACAAAAGGCCTTTCTTCCCAGTGATGCCCCAGTCCCACCCGCAAGGGCACAGTCTCGTATTTGCATGGTTCTTTCATTGTGGACCCGTCCATTTGAGTAAAAATCAAGGGGTCCTTCAGTTTAAGAACTTTCGCCCCTAGTCCCGTTAGTAGTGTGGGATTGATAAGGTCTCTCCCACACCCAGAGTCAATGAGAGCCCGTACTCTCACATGAGTTAATAGCCCTGGGTCCATTAAAGTCACTGTGAGAAAGAAAAGAGAGGGGGGTTTGCTCACCGGGAGTTGCGCCTGGGAGTGTGGGACCTGCTGTTCAGCGCTGTTTACAGCAGGTCCGCCTCGTTTCCCTGCGGCACGGTCTCACCATCGGATGAGTCGGATGGTTCGCTGAGCGGTTTAGCTTGTAGAGCTTTCGCCCCCTTCGATTTCGCCACCTGCTTTGGTGTGGATGTGTCGAACTTCTTCTTGGTTCCTTTTTGCGTGCCGGGCAGTGCAGACGTTGTTGGGCAGTTCGCGGCGAAATGGCCCCCTTCTCCACATTTGAGGCACAGACCTTGCTTCATCCGGAGTTCCCTTGTCCCGTCCTTCGGCTTTGGGTTGGGGCCGGTGGGTTTCCCTCTCGCGGCCGGTGCAGCGCCCCTGGTTGCCATCGCTGCGGCATCATCCAGTTTGATGGTCTTCAGCCGGTTTTCCATCGTGATTGCAGCTTGGATCCATCCGGTGAGGGTGTTCGGATCTTGGTTCAGGGTGACCTCGCGGCGGACCTCCGGATTAAGCCCCCACTTGTAAAACTCTAGGAGGTTTCCTTCTCCTCTGAGCTTGGCGGCACATCTGCGGAACTCCGCGGTGTAGTCCCTCACCGACCTCGCGCCCTGCTTAAGGCTTCGGATCGTTGCTTTTGCGGCTTTAGTTGAGTGCACATCCTCGAATTGTTCTTTCATGGCCCACATGAAAGAGTCGATCTCTCTCAGCTCGCGCCCATCGGCTTGGTGGAGCCCCACATACCAGTCGGCCGCTGCTCCCTTCAGGTGGGCTGCTATGACATCGACCATCCGCTCTTCCCTCTGGAATAGGTGGCCCCAGGTTTCGATGAACTTCTCGGCTCGTACCAGGAAGAACGGGAATTTTTCGGGGTCTCCGTCAAAATCCGCATCTAGGAGCTCTGTAGGCTTAGGGGGCAGGAACCCCCAAGGACGAGGGGGTGGTTGCCCCGGCGGGCCCCGCGGCCCTGGTCCCGCTGGCTGATCCGGTGGCCCGGCCGGCACGTTCCCTTGGCCCTGGTCTGGTGCTGGGCGCTGGTCTGGAGGGACCTGTGCCGGCGGCTCTTCCCGTCTCTGCCGTTCGCGCTCCTCCCGAATTCCTTCCGCAATCATCTGTGGGATGCGAGCGAGGGATTCGTCCAGGAAGCGCATCAGGCGGTCTTGGCTTGGTTCTCCACTCCATCTCCGCCTCACCACGACACTCTCTCGGGCCTCGGAGTCTCGGCCGGTGTCTTCCAGGGTTTCAGCGGTCATCAGCTTGCGTACCGACCTCTCGGGGTGGCTCATCCCCATGGATGCTCTCGGGGTCCCGAACCACGCCTCATGGGTTTCAGTCAGGGGTTTCACCCAGTCTCGTCTCCGTCCAACTCGGGTGGTTACCCCTCCATAGGCTGCCCCATATGGGTCGCCATAGGGCCCTCCAAAGTCGTGCTCCAGACCCCATTGTCCCGGCACGTAAGTGTCAGGGGTCTCTTTGGGCACATCTTTCCCGGGAGGCTTCTTGTCCTTTTCTTCTTCAATCGGGAGAGTGTCTTCTTCTCCATCACTCATTTTGGAGCGGTGGGTTTAGGACCAGTCCCGAAAGTAAATGATGATTCTGAACAAACTGTCAGAAGTCCTAACTTAGTCAGCAAAACACCAGACCTTGTGATGCAAGCAAGGGTAGCGTTTATTAAGCTGCAATAGATAGATCACTGAAACAGGTCTCTTGTTCAGAATGACTTGGTTACAGAAAGCAAGCGGTTATACAGGGAAGGGGTTGAATGGGGACCCCCCTTCTCCAATTACATGAGTAACATGCACCTGGGAAATCGAAACTTATTAAACTAATGAATTCCCATCGCCCCATTCCTACCCACAGCTGCTACATCTATGCTAGCGATAGAGGAGCAGGCAGCCTGACTTGCCAAGGTCAGAACGTCTAGGCTGCCAGAGATAATAGTAATAAAAGCCACATTCCATTCTCACACCCGAGGTGTAAATCAGCTACACCCCGGATTCCAACCTCCCGCTCGTCACGCCATCAAGGCGCCAACAGCCCACCACCCTCCCTTACACTCATAGCCCACCGCCCTCCCTTCCATCCATCATGGCAGGGCCACCTGACACCCAGCTGTCTTGGTGCAACAGAGGGGGCAGAGGCGATCCTACAGGAATGAGGGACGCAGGCTGTGACGGGCTTTGTGTGCAATGGCCAATCGCTTCAATTAATCCTGATAAGAACACCATCTGTTCCAATACAGTGAAATGTTTGAGGTCAGGCTTCAGATCTTGTGTCAGTAGAACAAACAGTGAACTTCTTGGAGAGAATGATTTTATTTAAAATAAAGCACGCTCTGTTATGAAGATACCGAATGTGTAAACATTAATACGTGCTTCTTCTCCAATGCTCCCTCTAAGCTGTGGAGTCTTGTGAGCAAAAAACCTATTTTGTGAGCTACTGGCATGGAAGTTGTGAGCAAGCGATTGGGCTGCTGAATAAATCAGTTTGCTCTGGAGCATTTCTTCCTGAGCGAAGACAAAAATGTGTGAGGCGGAGGCTGAAAAACTGTGAGCTAGCTCACACTAACTCAGCTTAGAGGGAACACTGCTTGTGTCTGTCCTTTGGTAGGAAGTAAGGTGTGCACGCCAATGGAACTTTCCCCCACACTACAGGCATTTGTATGGTTTCTCCCCTGCATGAATTCTTTGATGGGAAGTACAACTGTCACTCCAGCTGAATCTTTTCCCACATTCCAGGAATTTATATGGTTTCTCCCCATGTGAGTTCTTTGTTGGGAAGTAAGTCTTTTTTTTTCTCAATGAGGTTTCTTCCACACTCTAGGCATTTATATGGCTTCTTACCTTTGTGAATTTTTTGATGGGACAGTAAGATGTCCACTCTTCCTGAAGCCTTTTCCACATTCCAGGAATTTATAAGGTTAATCCTGTGTGAATTCTTCAGTGGGAGGTAAGAGTGGAACTCTGACTGAATCTTTTTCCACACTCCAAGCATTTATATGATTTCTCTCATGTGAATTTTCTGATGATGACAAAGATGTGCACTATGAATGAAGCTTTTCCCACAATCCAGGCATTTATATGTTTTCTCTCCTGTGTGAATTCTTTAATGGGAAGTAAGATTGTAATGCTGATTGAAGCTTTTCCCACACTCCAGGCATTGTATGGTTTCTTCCCTGTGTGAATTTTCTGATGATGACAAAGATGTGAACTCTGAATGAAGCTTTTTCCACATTCCAGGCATTTATAGTGTTTCTCCCCTGTGTGAATTCTTTAATGGGAAGTAAGACTGGAACTCTGACTGAAGCTTTTCCCACACTCCATACATGTGTATGGTTTCTCCCCTGTATGAATTCTTTGGTGCACAGTAAATTTTCCACTCTCATTGAAGCTTTCCCCATACTCCAAGCATTTATATGGTTTCTCTCCAGTGTGAATTTTCTAATGGACATTAAGATGTGAACTCTGACTGAAGCTTTTTCCACACTGCACACATTTATATGGTTTCTCCTCTGTGTGAAGTCTTTGATGGGAAGTGAGATTGGAACTATGACTAAAGCTTTTCCCACAGTCCAGGCATCGGTATGGTTTCTCCCCTGTGTGAATTCTTTGATGGGAAGTAAGGTGTGCTCTCTGCCTGAAACTTTTTCCATATTTCAGGCATTTATATATTGTATATATATTAATAACTATGTTCACTGATATTTCAGTGAAACTTTTCTTGCTTGTAGTGCACTGATTCCTTGACATATTTTCTTGCTTGTAGTGCACTGATTCCTTGACATATTTTTTGCCGTAGAGAGTCATCCCTCTGTAAAAGATTGGAATTATTCCCCTTTTTAGGTGGGTGTTTTCCCTTCTCCTTCCTTGGTGCATCCAAATATTCAAACTTATCACATCTGAATATGAATCCTCTGTTTCCATCAATTGATGTTCTTCTGCTCCATTTGCTGACTGCCAGATGTCTCCTGCTGAAAGAAAGGGATACCTGGTGTGAGGATATGACACTTTCCCCAAACACCTAATTTTGAGTCCAGTAGCACCTAACAAGGTTTTTCAGGTAAAAGCTTTTGGACTCAAGGTTCCCTTCATCGTATTTGATTCAGGATGGCAATCTCTCAGTCTTTATATCCCCATCAGAAGGTGGGAGGAGTATTGCAGAAAAAGAACTTAGGATACAAGCATATTGTAATTAGCTAGATTAGAACAAAGGAGAAATGCTTAGGCGCAGAACAGAAAGGGGGAGAAAATTAGCACCTGGGAGATAAGAGTCTTATGTCTCTGTTCAGTCCCTCGGGGTCCATTGTTCTGAGTTTGTGAATAGTTCAGCAGTCGTGCGTTTTAATTTCTCTTTGAACCTTCTCTGTTTAAGGACTGCCACCAGTGTTCCCTCTAAGCTGAGTTAGTGTGAGTTAGCTCACAGTTTCTCTTTGAACCTTCTCTGTTTAAGGACTGCCACTCTTAGGTCCGTCTATTCTTTTGCATAGGGATTGACCTATTTGTCTGACAAACAGCGTGGAAGGGCGTTGCTGCCATTTGCTGGCAAATACAACCTTGGAAGATAACAAGGGAATGAACTTGAGACGGTACAGCTGGTATCGTCAGGTCTTGTGATTGTGTTGCCTGAGCACACTTGGGGAAAGAGTTTGTTGCAGGCCCTGTTCCCAGACTCTGTGTTTATGTTAGAAAAGGTTAAGAGGCAAGAATGACTGAGAGAGGTGCATCATCCTCCAGCATGGGTTGTTAATGATGCACTCAACTGGTTTTAGCTGAGAGCAGTATGTGACCACCAGTCGTGATCATCAGAACATCAGAAGAGCCCTGGTGGATCAGACCAACGGTCCATTTGCCCAGCCTCCTGTCTCACACAATGGACAACCAGTTCCTCTGGAGGGCCAACAACAGGGCAGAGAGGACAAAGACTTTACAAGAGAGAAAGAAGGAGAACATTCGTGAAGAGAAGGACAGCCATTCATGCTTGAACATAGGTTAGAGGGTCTGAAGAAGGGTGCTGATGGAAAAGAAAGTAGTCAAAGGAGAACAAGAAAGCTGAAATGATGAAGTTCTTTCTCCTTAATATCACAGAGGTAAGTTTTGGATCTAGGAAAAGAGGGAAATGTTTTTTCCTTTTTGAGTTTCCCTGTGCTCAGATGCCCTGGTAGGCATCCAGGCTAGGGACAGTGGCAGAGTAGAGACTGGGAGGGTGATAGAGCTGACTGGGATTCCTCCATGGCCGACCCCTCTGAGGCAATCGCTTAGGGCCACCGGGTGGATGGGAGGCCACTCTGCTGGCCGATTCTTTTACGGTCTGGCTCCCAGCTGACAGACCGGAAGTCTAACTCAAGCCAGATGGGGGCAGCAGAGAGGAAACTGCAGCTGAAAAAGGAATGGAGACAGAAAGGTCTTGGGAGGGGGCGGTTCCTCATTGCCTTCTACTCAGACCAGGATGAGCAAAGTAAATCCCTCAGGAATTAGTCCCCCCCAAAAGTCCCCAAACAATCCCTGCTTAAAGAGCATTTCAGCCCTTCAAGGAAGCCAAGTGGGAAAATGCAAATGGAGTGTCTGAGTGGAGAAAATGGATGCTTTGGAGCAGGGGTGTCAAACATTTGGCCCAGGGGCCAGATCAGGCCCTTGGAGGGCTGCAAACTGGCCTGAAAGGCCCTGGCTGTTTCCTGCTTCCTTTTCCTGCTGAGCAGAGTGTGCCTCGGCTGCTACATCAGAGAGAGGGCGCAAGCTCTCCAAATTATCTGGGGAGCCCTACAGTTGGGCAGACATTGCAGCCTGGCAGGGGTGGGAGAAGGGGGCTTTTTGAAAGGGGAGAGTGGAACTAAAGACACTGTACAGGTTTTGTTCCTCTCAGAGCCCCAGTCCAGGAGATAAGAGAGGCGCAATTCCTGATACTCTGCCAGCACGTGTAAGGTCTTACTCCTCTCTCACGCCAGTCCAGGAATGAGAGATACCAAAATCCCACATGCTTAAACAAACCCAAGAGTATGTCTGCACACACTCCTGGCTGATACAGTAGACTGCCACCAAGATCTCTTACATCAGTGTCCTCACCATGGTTCAGAAGCAGAGATCTAAGCTTCTGCCTGGTCTAGAGGACTTACCAGGTTTACCAGCTCTGTGCTAGAGCTGCAGAGAATTAATTAACGCACAGTAGTAGCTTTCTAGGCAAGCAGCTTAGACCACCAGATCTAGGCTTAGAGATCAGTTGCAATGACATGGACACAAACTCAGATAATATTAATTTGCAAAGGTAGGAAAACAAAGAGATCTATAGCTTATCCAGCTCTGACTACACGTATTTCATAGTTACCAGTTATTCAGAGTCCATTGTCCAGGTAGTACAAAGTCCATTTACCAGGGAATCTTAAGGATGTGCCACATGCTTGCAGTGAGCAGTTAAGGCCAGCTTGCTGCCCACTGGTAAAATTCCATGTTGCAGGTTTGTAATCCAAACAGAGACTAACTCCTAGAAAGAAGCTAACTTTCCAAGAGAACTCTGTCTCAGTTTCCATAGGGTGATCATAACCCCCTCCCTCTCCCATCACAATTGAATATGGCCATTTATCCAATTGCAAGGGAATTAAGAGATGTGTCCAAGCAGACATTGCTGATGCTATGAAAGACACGTCTGCTGAGCTTTGAAGTGTAAATATCTTGGGTCTAGCTCTTCCCATGTGTGAGAAGGCGCCTGAATGTCTCCTTGCTCTAGCAAAAGGTGTCAATATGAGTATGAAGCTTCGCCATCTGTGCAGGCCATCTGCTCAGGTGACAGAAGTCACATGGACATGTTAGCAGCCAGACCATTTGGGCCTAGCAAGAATGAACCAGGAAAGTCTTTTCCTATACAGACACCCCCCCATTCTAGTGGGTGTTGCACTTACCTAGGCCATGGTGTCGTTCCCGCCCCCTGCCGCAAGAGGTTAGTCCATAATCCACACAACCTTGGATGGGACCAAAAAGAAAGGCTCCGCAATGATTTCTTTGTTCAGCTAATTCTTCGGCTCCCGGCTTTCCACTAATAGCCCCACCCCACTGCTGCTGCCACCATGCTGGTTTCTCTCATCTTTATTTATATATTTAAATCCCTCTATTACCATTTGAAAGTGGTTGCTGCTTTCCCCCAGACATTAGGCAAAGATTGCTGCAGGATTCTGTTCTTGGATTTTTAGTTACCTATTTTTCTTTCACTTTTTCTTGCTGCTCCCTCCCTTGTTCAAAGTGAGCAGTGGATGAGAGGATGGAGCAGATCTGGCCCTTGGCAGAGTTTTATTCAAGCTATGATTCACTGAACTCACACGAATAAGTGCATTTAAGCATGTACAGAGTGTGTTTCATAACAGGGTTGCCAAGACTTCAGGTGATGTCTAGCCTGAAGCAGAACTTTGAAGTGCAGCTGATAACAGGCCGTAAAAAGCCACAAGAGCCGGTCAGCTCATTTTTGAGCACATATTCAGCAGGATGCAAACCAGAAGAGCCTGGGTTGCTGACACCACATACCAGGTCTAACTATACTATATGAAACAAGAGAAGAAGAAGAAGAAGAGGAGAAGAGATTGGATTTATATCCCGCCCTTCACTTGGAGTCTCAGAGCGGCTTACAAACTCCATTTCCTCCCCCTCCCCACAACAGACACCCTGTGAGGGAGGTGGGGCTGAGAGAGCTCTGACAGAAATTGCTCTTTCAGGAACAGCTGTGCCAGAGCTTGTGACTGACCCAAGGTCACATCAGCAGGTGCAAGTGGAGGAGTGGGGCAGAAGGTAGCCTTGCCTAGTATGCAAAAAACCCTGGCACTGGCCCTGTCGGGGACTGAACCTCCCACCCCAGTTTTGAGGCTGGTGGCCAATTTTTAGTCTGTTAGATTTATTTTCAGATGAGGTATGCTTCCTGCAGACAGCAGGAAGAATGATGATGAAGAAGAAGATATTGGATTTATACCCCACCCTTCACTACCCAAAGGAGTCTCAGAGCAGCTTACAAACTCCTTTCCCTTCCTCTCCCCACAACAGACACCCTGTGAGGTAGAAGAAGACAAGAGATTGGATTTATACCCCGCCCTTCACTACCCAAGAGAGTCTCAGAGCGGCTTACAAACTCCTTTCCCTTCCCCTCTCCCACAACAGACGCCCTGTGAGGTAGAAGAAGACAAGAGATTGGATTTATACCCTGCCCTTCACTACCCAAAGGAGTCTCAGAGCGGCTTACAACCTCCTTTCCCTTCCCCTCCCCACAACAGACACCCTGTGAGGTAGAAGAAGACAAGAGATTAGATTTATATCCCATGGCCCTTCACTGCCCAAAGGTGTCTCAGAGCGGCTTACAAACTCTTTTCCCTTCCTCTCCCCACAACAAACACCCTGTGAGGTAGGCGGGGCTGAGAGAGCTCTGACAGAAACAGCTCTTTTTCAAGGGCATCTCTTGTCAGAACTATGGCTTACTCAAGGTCACATCAGCAGGTGCAAGTGGAGGAGTGGGGAATCAAACCCGGTTCTCCCAGATTAAAGTCCATGCACTTAACCACTACACCAAACTGCACAGGCACGTCCTTTTTTATTATTATTATACATGTGCATTTGTATATTTAGTTGTGTGTAAGGAGAGAACCTTATGGAGCTGCGGTGGCTCAAGTGGTTAAGACGCTGAACTGCAGGCTGTGGAAGGTCAGTAGTTCAGCAGTTCGAGACCCGGGTGCCGCATGACGGGGTGAGCTCCTGTCTCTAGTTCCAGCTCCTGCCAACCTAGCAGTTCGAAAGCAAGAAATTGCAAGTAGATAAATAGGTACCACTTCGGTGGGAAGGTAACAGCGTTCTGTGCGCCTTGATGTTTAGTCATGCTGGCCACATGACCACGGAAATGTCTTCGGACAGCGCTGGCTCTTCGGCTTTGAAACGGAGATGAGCACCGCAACCCTAGAGTCGGATTCGACTGGCTTTCGAGCAAGGGAACCTTTACCTTTACTAAGGAGAGAACCAATCTCATGCATGTGAGGAAGTGGGCTTTAGTCCTTAAAATCTTAAACTGGAAGGGGGAAAAAAAGATCTTAATCTTTAAGGACTGCAAGTTGTTGTTCCTGTAAAAGATTAACATGCTTCCCACTGTGGAATCGGTTCGGGTGTTTTGTGGTCTCTACGTACATCCCCAAAGTCTTTTTGCATTCACATCATTCTTTTTTTCCACAGAGTTCGAGCCAAATGTATTGCGGTCTTGATGACCCAATTTGGAGTTTGGGTCACATTCAGGGCTTTTTTTTGTGGAAAAAGCCCAGCGGGAACTCATTAGCATAATAGGCCACACCCAACAGCAGAAACTAATTAGCATATTAGGCCACACCCCGACAGTGCAGCTCCCTTCCAGGATTGGCTTTCCCCAGGTGTCCCGCGGCTTGTGGGGTACCTGGGGAACCTGAGAAGGGGAGGCAGTTTAAACTGCCTTCCCTCCCTGGATCAGCTTGGTTCCCCCTTCGTCCCTGCCCAAAAATTGCCCTGATCACATCGATGAGTTCCTGCAAACATTTTTTTTTCTCTAGCTGCGCACCTGAGCACAAAGACACAGAACAGAGCACCAAAAGCATTGCGCAGCTGGTTTTCTGCTTTATAATTATCAGACATGGTTATTATTTCTTCTTCTTCTTCTTCGTCTCCACAAATCTCTATGGCTTTTGGCAAATGTCACCTCAGAAGATAAAAACATAAACACCAGAATCAAAAACAACCAGGTGCAAAGTATTCCACAGAACTGAAAATGTCAGTCCCTAACTTTGGACAGATGCTAACAGTGCAGTCCTAAGTAAAGTTTCACCCCTTTCAGGCCGGTGGATTTAGAAGAGTCAAAATCCTTTGAGAACTGAATTTCCAGTTTGTGTGTTTTCCCGCCTTATAATTATCAGTCACCGTGTCTCCATGATTAGCTACTTCTCCCCAAAGCTCAAGAGACATTGCCAGATGTCGCCTTAGAAGTGAAACACGTAAACATCCGCATCGAGAGCAGCATGATGAAACTTACCCTACAGAACTGAAAAGTCAGTGCGTAACTTGGAGCATATATTTACAATGCAGTGCTAACCAAAGTTACACCTTTTTAGAGCCATTGACTTGAATGGACTTTGTTGTTGTTCAGTCGCACAGTCAAGTCCGACTCTTCATGACCCCATAGACCAGATCACGCCAGGCCCTCCTGTCTTCCGTCGTGCTCCGGAGATTGCTTAATTTCATGTTTGTTGCCTCAATAACACTACATAAGAACATAAGAGAAGCCAATGTTGAATCAGGCCAATGGCCCATTTAGTCCAACACTCTGTTACACAGCGGCCAAAATATACCAGGTGCCATCAGGAGGTCCAGCAGTGGGGCCAGGACACTAGAAGACCTCCCACTGCTGCCCCCTCCAGTACCAAGAATACAGAGCATCACCTGCCCCAGACTGAGAGTTCCCATCTATACCCTGTGGCTAATAGCCACTGATGGACTTCTGCTCCATATGTTCATCTAATTCCCTCTTGAAACTGTCCATGCTTGTAGCTGCCGCCACCTCCTGTGGCAGTGAATTCCATATGTTAATCACTCTTTGGGTGTCTAACACTTTCTAACCATCTCACCCTTTGCCATCCCCTTCTTCTTTGACCTTCAGTCTTTCCCAGCATCAGGGTCTTCTCCAGCAGGGCTCCCTTCTCATTTGGTGGCCAAAGTATTTGAACTTCAACTTCAGGATCTGGCCTTCCAGGGAACAGTCCGGGTTGATTTCCTTTAGGATTGACTGATTTGATCTTCTTGCAGTCCAAGGGACTCTCAAGAGTCTTCTCCAACACCATAGTTCAAAAGAATCTATTCTTTGGTGCTCGGCCTTCCTTATGGTCCAACTCTCGCAGCCGTACGTGACTCCTGGGAATACCATTGCTTTGACCATGCGGACTTTTGTTGGCAGGGTGATGTCTCTACTTTTTATCATGCTGCTCTAGGTTTGCCATCGCTTTCCTCCCCAGGAGCAGGCGTCTTTTAACTTCATGACTGCGGTCACTGCAGTGATCTTGGATCCCAGGAACGTGAAGTCTACTACTTATGGACTTCGAAGGGTGTAAATCTGTTTAGAAGTGCACTGCCAGTTTGTGTGTGCATCAAGCAGAGGGGGGGAAGATGTTCGATTCCCCTTCACGTTTGAAGCTATGGTTCAACCGTCTTTGAATAGCGAATGTGAGGCGAAATTTTTGTAACATGTTCTACATGGGGATGCCTTTAGAATTGATCTGTGAACTGCAGCAGTTGCAAAACGTGGCAGCCCGTTTGTCATTGGGGACAGCTGGTGGGAGCATGTTACCTCTATTTTGAGGTTTCTAAAATGGCTGCCGTTTTGCTTCTAGGTCTAATTCAAGGTTTTGGTGCTTGCCTATAAAACCCTCACCTGTGGCCACATACTTGAAGGACAGCAGCTCCCAGCTTGTTCCCATGTGGAAACTTCCTTCTTCCCAGCAAGGTCTGTTCTCTGTAACGCCATCGTTTGTCAAGCCCTGCTATGCTGTGCTCGCTTGGGTTGCCATAACTTTGGGCGGAGGGCATTCCCGAGGGTGGGGGTGAGTGCGTGAAGGACTGATTGTGACCTTTGCTTTTAGACGATGTAACTTTTCCCACAAGTCAATCCCCCTTCTCCTTCTCTTTTGCTTTCCCAGGAGAAGGTGGCCTTGAACACATAAGAACATAAGGGAAGCCAATGTTGAATCAGGGCAATGGCCCATCTAGTCCAACACTCTGTCACACAGCAGCCAAAATATACCAGGTGCCATCAGGATGTCCAGGAGTGGGGCCAGGACACTAGAAGCCCTCCCACTGCTGCCCGCCCTCAGCACCAAGAATACAGAGCATCCCTTGCCCCAGACCAAAAGTTCCTAAGAACATAAGAGAAGCCAATGTTGAATCAGGGCAATGGCCCCTCCAGTCCAACGGTCTGTCACACAGTGGCCAGAAATACCAGGTGCCCTCAGGAGGTCCACCAGTGGGGCCAGGACACTAGAAGCCCTCCCACTGTTGCTCCCCCCCCCAAGCACCAAGAATACAAAGCATCCCTTGCCCCAGACCAAAAGTTCCTAAGAACATAAGAGAAGCCGATGTTGGATCAGGCCAATGGCCAGGCCAACAGCCCATCCAGTCCAACACTCTGTCACACAGTGGCCAAAAATACCAGGATGCCATCAGGAGGTCCAGCAGTGGGGCTGTGACTGTAGGACCTATTTTGGTCTCTTATTTGCAGACCAGGGAAGAGTCTTGAATGAGTAACCCTGTGAGATGCTAAGAGGGGAAAGGGTTCCTTGTATCACCTGTTTATAGGTACCAAGCTCGTCCTTCCAAGGGAGGAGGGGTCCAGGCCTAAGAGGAGGGGGGAACCTGCATCCAAGCATAAGCATTTACATGACACATTCAATGGTACACGATTTACAGGATCATGCTTATGGCGGTACATACTGGTACAGACCACAGATCCTGCCCCTTTATCGAAACATCTTCCTGTAAATATCCTATTGTCCTGAAAAACACAAAATGCTCTACAGCTGACAATAGCACTACAGATAAGATTAGATTTTCAATAGCCATTCCACACACAAAAGAACCTCTTCAGGAAACAGGAAACCTCCTCAGGAAACGATCCATAGACAAAAGAACCTCCTCAGGAAAGCTCCTCCATTAGCATGTCCATAGCCTGGAGAACTACTACAAGATAACGACTCAGCCCTACCCCACCTTCCTGAGTAGAGATAAATTACCTGCCTACCATTTTTCTTCTCACCCTGACACAGAGAGTACTCCATCATTCTGTGTTTTACCTCTGAGGATGCCAGTCACACCTACTGAAGAAATGTCATGTCCTACAATGCCAAGACCACAGCCACAACCTGGAAAATCTACAGAAACTAATGAACTCCAGCCCTGGAAGCCTTCGACAACAGATTCCATTGCATGATTTGCAGAAAGCCTGGAGAATGACAGCCTTCCTCACCACCTCAGGCAGTCTGGCTTTGGGCACAACATAGAATACAGGCTTTGGACACAACATAGAATACAAATGAATGGGAAGTTATTGATTTTGCCCATATGCCGGGAGGCATCTGCAGAGGCTGTCTTGGTGGAGCCAAGGAGGACGGGCAGTTCCACAGGCATGAGGGGCTCAGGCTGTGTTGGGCTCTGTATGCGGTGGCCAATCACTTGAATCGAGCCCGATAGGCACACACACCAGTTCAAACCTCCCCCAGGAAAGGTTAAAGTGCTTGGGGCTCTTTCGCTTGGAGAAACGACGGCTGAGGGGTGACATGATCGAGGTTTACAAGGTTATGCATGGGACAGAGCGGGTAGAGAAACAGGTACTTTTCTCCCTTTCTCACAATACAAGGACTCATGGACACTTCATGAAATTGCTGAGCAGTCGGGTTAGAACGGAGAAAAGGAAGTCCTCCTTCACCCAAAGGGTGATTAACACATGGAATTCACTGCCACAGGAGGTGGTGGCAGCTACAAGCATGGATGGCTTCAAGAGGGAATTGGATAAACATATGGAGCAGAGGTCCATCAGTGGCTATTAGTCCAAAGCAGTGTTCCCTCTAAGGTGAGTTAGTGTGAGCTAGCTCACAGTTTTTTAGCCTCCAGCTCACACATTTTTGTCTTCTCTCAGGACGGATGGCTCCGGAGCAAACTAATGTATGCAGTAGCCAAATTGCTTGCTCACAACTTTAATGCCCGTAGTTCACAAAGCACAATTTTTGCTCACAAGACTCCACAGTTTAGAGGGAGCGTTGGTTACAAGGTCTAGATAGGAACTTTCGGTCTGGGGCAAGTGATGCTCTATATTCTTAGTGCTTGGGGGGGGGCAGCAGTGGGAGGGCTTCTAGTGTCCTGGCCCCACTGCTGGACCTCCTGATGGCACCTGGTATATTTTGGCCACTGTGTGACACAGAGTGTGGGACTGGATGGGCCATTGGCCTGATCCAACTTTGGCTTCTCTTATGTTCTTAAAAGGTAGCCTTACAGGCAGACTTTTAGACCTTGCAACCTGATACCCTTTCAGAGAGTAGGGAAAGAAAACCACTTATTTTCAGGAGAAAGAAAAAGAGTTCTGTCAGATTGCTGAAGCTCTGCTTGAACAGGGAAGACAGCAGTCAGACAACCAACTGCAGGCTGAGCAGGAGGGGGGAGAGGCGGTCCTGTAGGTATGAGGGACCCAGGCTGTGACGGGCTTTGTATCTGATGGCCAATCACTCCAATTAAGCCTGATAAGAACACCAATTCAAGCACAATCACCCATTAGGGTTTAACTGAGCAAACCTTCCAAGAGACTTATCTGTTCCAATACAGTGAAATACTCAAAGTCAGATTTCAGATCTTGTGTAAGTAGAACGGTGAACTTCTTAGAGATAATGACTTTATTTAAAATAAAACATGCTCTTTGTACTAGGCAAGAATTTGGTGAAGAGGTGGAACTTAATCGTACAAGTACAGAAAAATGCAGGGGGGGGGAATCAGATCTACTAGTATTTCTCCAACGTCACTAAATACATAAGCATTACAGTTCTCTAAAATTTAGGCAAGTCAGTTTTTAAGTTGATAGGCAGAAGGCTATGTACCATGCGACACCTGGCACATGTGATATGCTCACCCAAATAGAAGGTCTTTTCTGATTGGGAGCCACCAGTAGAAAGCCTCATTACAACCTTATGTGACAATTTTGATAGAGGACACAGAGGGAGAGAAATAAGACTTTAGAGCCTGAACATGTGATTGTCCTCCTAATTAAACTATTAGACCCGAAAGTGAATGTGCAAACAAATAACTATACTAGGTGGACTAGAATACGTCTTGATAAGTGCCATTAGATTCTCAAAGCAAGTTTGTAAGATGCAAGACAGCGGTTTATAATTCCAGAGCAATACATCCCCTGTTTCTTCAGTTATACTAATGAATTGTCAAGGCTGAGAGGTGGTTATGAAAAGACACAGTGCATAAACATTCATGAATATAATTAAAATCATGAATATGCGACATATTTCGTCTCCCCCGTGTGCGTCCTTTGGTGGGAAGTAAGGTGTGCACTCCGACGGAATCTTTTCCCACACTGCAGGCATTTATATGGTTTCTCCCCCGTGTGAATTCTTTGATGGGCACTACAATTGTCACTCCGACTGAAGCTTCTCCCACACTCTAGGCATTTATATGGTTTCTCCTCTCTGTGAATTTTCTGGTGGACACTAAGGTGTGAATTGAAACTGAAGCTTTTCCCACATTCTAGGCATTTATATGGTTTCTCTCCTGTGTGAATTCTTCGATGGGAAGTAAGACAGGAACTCTGATTGAAGCTTTTCCCACACTCTAGGCATTTGTATGGTTTCTCCCCTGTGTGAATTCTTTGATGCAAAGTAAGAGCACTACTGTAAACAAAGTTTTTCCCACACTCTAGGCATTGATATGGTTTCTCCCCTGTGTGAATTCTTCGATGTGAAGTAAGACGGGAACACTGACTGAAGCTTTTTCCACATTCAAGGCATTTATATGGTTTCTCCCCTGTGTGAATTCTTTGATGCAAAGTAAGATGGGAACACTGACTGAAGCTTTTTCCACACTCCAGACATTCATATGGTTTCTCCCCTGTGTGAATTCTTTGATGCAAAGTAAGAATGTAACTCTGTCTGAAGCTCTTCCCACACTCCAGGCATTTATAGGGTTTCTCCCCTGTGTGAATTCTTTGATGGGAAGTAAGTCTTTTTTTCTCACGGAAGTTTCTTCCACACTCCAGGCATTTATATGGTTTCTCCCCTGTGTGAATTTTTTGATGGACCGTAAGGTGTCCACTCTTCCTGAAGTCTTTTCCACATTCAAGGCATTTATATGGTTTCTCCCCAGTGTGAATTCTTTGATGGGAAGTAAGACTGGAACTCTGACTGAAGTTTTTTCCACACTCCATGCATTTATATGGTTTCTCCCCTATGTGGATTCTTTGATGAGAAGTAAGATGTGTACTACTCTTGAAGCTTTTCCCACACTCCAGGCATTTATATGGTTTCTCCCCTGCATGAGTTCTTTGATGGGAAGTAAGATTGGAACTCTGACTGAAGCTTTTTCCACACTCCAAGCATTTGTATGGTTTCTCCCCTGTGTGAATTTTCTGATGGACACTAAGGTGTGAACTGTGATTGAAGCTTTTTCCACACTCCATGCATTTGTATGGTTTCTCCCCTGTGTGAATTCTTTGATGGCCACTAAGGTGTGAACTCTGAACGAAGCTTTTTCCACAGTCCAAGCATTTATATAGTTTCTCCTCTGTGTGAATTTTCTGGTGGACACTAAGGTGTGGACTGCAACTGAAGCCTTTTCCACACTCGAGGCATTTATATGGTTTCTCCCCTGTGTGAGTTGTTTGATGGGAAGTCAAGTGTGCACTCTGACTGAAGCTTTTCCCACACACCGGGCATTTGTATGGTTTCTCCCCTGTGTGAATTCTTTCATGGCAGACGAGGCTACCCTTTCTTCCAAAACTTTTCCCACATTCCAGGCACTCATACATTTTATTTCTGTTACACATCCCTTGTTGAATATTAATAACTGATATTTCGGTGAAACTTTTCCTGCTTGCAGTGCACTCATTCCTCTTGTCTCTTTGACATATTTTTTGCCGCAGAGAGTCATCCCCCTGCAAAAGACCAGAACTGTTCCTCCCTTTAGGTGGGTGTTTTCCCTCCTCTTTTCTTGGTTCATCCAAATAGTCAAACTCCTCTTTGACATCTGAATATGTATCCTCATTCTCCATGACTGCGTTATTCTGCTTCATTTGCTGACTGCCGCACGTCTCCTGCTGGAAAAAAAGGGGGATACCTGGTGTGAGGATATGACACTTTCCACAAATACCTAATTTTGAGTCCAGTAGCACCTAAAGACTAACAAGACTTTCTGGGTATAGGTCTTTGGCGTTCAGGCTCCCTTCGTCATATCTGATTCAGAACGGAGACCTCTTCGTCTTTATATCCCCGCCAGAGGGTGGGAGGGGTGATGCAGAAAAGGGACTCAGGATGGAGAGGTATTACACACATTGCAATTAGCTAGATTAGAACAAAGGAGAAATGCTTAGGGGCAGAACAAAAATGCTTAGGGGCAGAAAATGAGCATCTGTGAGGTAAGAGTCTAACGCCCTTATTCAGCCCTACGGGGCCCTTTGTTCTCGATCTGTGAATGAACTTAAGCTCAGCAATCATGCGTTTTCTCTTTGAAGCTTCTCCGTTTAAGGACTGTCACTCTTAGGTCCATTTATTCTTTTGTGTAGGACCGACTTGTTTGTCCAAAGAACAGAGCGGAAGGGTGTTGATACCATTTGAAGAAGAAGAAGAAGAAGAAGAAGAGGAGGAGGACAAGGACAAGGACGAGGAGATTGGATTTATACCCCTCCCTTCACTCAGAGCGGCTTACAAACTCCTTTCCCTTCCCCTCCCCACAACAGACACCCAATGAGGTAGGTGGGGCTGAGAGAGTTCTTTCCAGAACCGCCCTTTCAAGGACAGCTCTTGTCAGAACTATGGCTTGCCCAAGGTCATCCAGCAGGTGCAAGTGGAGGAGTGGGCAATCAAACCCGGTTCTCCCAGATTAGTCCACGCACTTAACCACTACACCAAACTGGCAGAACAGATATGTCTCGGGGAAGAAAATTAGCATCTGTGAGATGCTAATTTTAAGATAAGATAGGGGGCCCTTTGTTCTGACTCTGTGCATGAACTTTAAGTTCAGCAGTCATGCATTTTCATTTCTCTTTGAAGCTTCTCTGTTTAAGGATTACCACCAGTGTTCCCTCTAGGCTGAGTTAGTGTGAGCTAGCTCACAATTTTTTAGCCTCCAGCTCACACATTTTTATCTTAGCTCAGGAAGGGAGGGGCTCCAGAGCAAACTGATGTATGCAGTAGCCAAATCGCTCGCTCGCAACTTTAACGCCAGTAGCTCACAAAGTAGAATTTTTGCTCACAGGGCTTCACAGCTTAGAGGGAACATTGGTTACCACTCTCAGGTCCATTTATTCTTCTGTATGGGGACTGACCTGTTTGTGCGACAAAAAGAGTGGAAAGGCACTGCTCCCATTTGGTGGCATACACAACCTTGGAAGATAACGGAATGAACCTAAGGTGGTACAGCTGGTGTTGCTAGGTCTTGTGACTGTATTGTCTGGAGTGAACACAGGGACAGAGTTTGTGGCAGGCCCTGGTTCAAGATTCTCTGTCCATGTTAGGAAAGGCTTTGTTCTGGGTTAGAACTCGTTTAAAGTTTAGAGGAAACAAGGGGGGACCCGTAAGAAACTTGCGGGGAGGGGGCATTCCCCTACCTTTGCTTCCCTCTCTCCCCCCTCTCTGTTAAAGTTCCCGCCTCTGTCTTTTGGCACCCACCCCTTTATCTATCAATCTTCCCTCACCTCCCCTTCTCCTCTCACCCCTTCTGTGTCAGCTTCTTCCTTACCCCCTTCTCTAGCAATCCTTTCTTACCCCCTTTCTCCACTCACCCCTTGTATGTCTCACTCGTCTATAACCCAAGCCCTTCTCAGACAATATCCTCAACCATCACCCCTTCTCAGTCTGCCCCTCTTTCTCTCCCCATTTCTCTCCCCCCAACAGTCTCCCCCTCTTCCTTCTCTTTCTCTCCCCCTCCTTCAGACCATCTCCTGTTCTTTCTCCTTCTCTCCCCCCAGCAGAAAGTCCCCTATTCTTTCTCTTTCTCTCTCTCCCCTCTCAGACAACCCCCTTCTTTCTGTTTCTCTCCCTCAGACAATCCCCTCTTGTTTCGGCTTTTCTCCCCGCTAAGCCAATCCCCTCTTCTTTCTCTTTCTCTCCCCCTCCCTCAGACAGTCGCCTGTTCTTTCTCTTTCTCTCCCCCCAGCAGAAAATCCCCTATTCTTTCTCTTTCTCTCTCTCCCCTCTCAGACAACCCCTTCTTTCTGTTTCTCTCCCTCAGACAATCCCCTCGTTTCAGCTTTTCCTCCACCTAAGCCAATCCCCTCTCTTTTCTCTTTCCCTCCCCCTCCCACAGACAATCTCCTGTTTTTTCTCCTTCTCTCCCTCCAGCAGAAAGTCCCCTATTCTTTCTCTTTCTCTCTCTCCCCTCTCAGACAACCCCCTTCATTGTGATTCTCTCCCTCAGACAATCCCCTCTTGTTTCTGCTTTTCTCCCCCCTAAGCCAATCCCCTCTTTTTTCTCTTTCTCTCCCCTCCCTCAGACAATCTCCTGTTTTTTCTCCTTCTCTCTCCCCAGCAGAAAATCCCCTATTCTTTCTCTCTCTCTCTCTCTCCCCTCTCATACAACCCCCTTCTTTGTGTTTCTCTCCCTCAGACAATCCCCACTTCTTTCGGCTTTTCTCCCCACTAAGCCAATCCCCTCTTTTTTCTTTCTCTGCCCCACCCTCACACAATCTCCTGTTCTTTCTCTTTCTCTCCCCCCAGCAGAAAATCCCCTATTCTTTCTCTTTCTCTCTTTCCCCTCTCAGACAACCCCCTTCTTTCTGTTTCTCTCCCTCAGACAATCCCCTCTTGTTTTGACTTTTCTCCCCCCTAAGCCAATCCCCTCTTTTTCCTCTTTCTCTCCCCCTCCCTCAGACAATCTCCTGTTCTTTCTCCTTCTCTCCCCCCAGCAGAAAACCCCCTATTCTTTCTCTCTCTCCCCTCTCAGACACCCCCTTCATTCTGTTTCCCTCAGACAATCCCCTCTTGTTTCGGCTTTTCTCACCCCTAAGCCAATCCTCCTTTTCTTTCTCTTTCTCTCCCCTCCCTCAAGACAATCACCTGTTCTTTTTCTCTCCCCCCAGCAGAAAACCCCCTATTCTTTCTCTTTCTCTCTCTCCCCTCTCAGACAACCCCCTTCATTCTGTTTCTCTCCCTCAGACAATCCCCTCTTGTTTCAGCTTTTCTCCCCCCTAAACCAATCCCCCTCTTTTTCTTTTTCTCTTCCCCTCCCTCAGACAATCCCCCTTGTTTCTCTTTCACTACACTGAGCCAATCTCCCTCCTTTCTTTCCCCCTACCAGTGTTGGTGCCTATGAGAGGCCCTCAAGACTTGCAGGGGGAGGGAGAGTGCCATCTCTTCCTCCCCCATCGCAACTCTAGGCCCCAACACCCACCTACAGTGACAGCATCAGTATCTGGGAGCCATTCTGAGCCCAGACTGGCTCCCGGCATCCTCCAATGCTGCAGCTGGCCTTCCTAGTGTCCTCTGCCATGCAGCGGGCTCCGAGTGGCTCCCAGAGTGCTCCATCATGGCAGCCAGACAGGGAGCAGTTCCCAAAGTGCTTCACTGGCGCGGCTAGGTTTGGAGGCTCGGCCATTATCTACTGCAGCAGCAGCTGGGCCCATAGCTGTTCTTGGCATCCTCTGCCATGGCGGCTGACCCGGAGTTCCCATCTGCAGTGGCCACCTCCGCTGCAGCTCAGCTGGTAAGTGCGTGGCCTGTGCATGTGCAGACAACTCTTTTTTTTTAATTTGGGGGAATTTAACCTCAGTGTATTTTTAAAAACTGTTTGTATTTTTCTGCACACCTAAGGAGTGCCCAAAGTGTGCAGAAATATCTCCTTGCCCTCCATGTGCCCCCTATTTGCAGAAATAAGTATCCACACGCAGGGAGCGCAGTTGGGAATTAGATATATAAAGGTTTGCCTACCAGTGCCTAAGAGAGAGAAGTATCATCATATAGATAAACATATGGAGCAGAAGTCCATCAGTGGCTATTAGCCACAGGGTATAGATGGGAACTCTCAGTCTGGGGCAGGTGATGCACTCTATTCTTGGTGCTGGAAGGGGCAGCAGTGGGAGGGCTTCTAGTGTCCTGGCCCCACTGCTGGACCTCCTGATGGTACCTGGTATATTTTGGCCGCTGTGTGACAGAGTGTTGGACCAGATGGGCCATTGGTCTGATTCAACATTGGCTTCTCTTATGTTCTTATGTTCTTATCATCCAGCATAGGTTGCAAATGATGTACTGTACTGGTTTAAGTTGAGAGCTGTATGTGACCACCGGTAGTGATCATAAGAACAGAAGAATAGCCCTGAAGGATCGGACCAATGGTCCATCTAGTCCAGTATCCTGTCTCACACAGAGGCCAAGCAGTTCCTCCAGAGGGCCAATAACAGGGCAGAGAGGCCGAGGCCTTCATAAGAACACAAGAAGAGCCCTGCTGGATCAGACCAATAGCCCATCTAGTCCACCATCCTGTCTCACACAGTGGCCAACCAGTTCCTCTGAAGGGCCAACAACAGGGCAGAGAGGCCAAGGCCTTCATAAGAACACGAGAAGAGCCCTGCTGAACCAGACCGATAGTCCATCTAGTCCACCATCCTGTCTCACACAGTGGCTACCCAGTTCCTCTGAAGGGCCAACAACAGGGCACAGAAGATGAGGCCTTCATGAGAACATCAGAAGAGCCCTGCTGGATCAGACCAATAGTCCACCTAGCCCAGCATCCTGTCTCACACAGGGGCCAACCAGTTCCCCTGGAGGGCCAACAACAGGGCAGAGAGGACAAGGACTTTATGAGGGAGAAATAAGAAGGACATTTGTTAAGACAAGGGACAGCCATTCATGCCTGAACACAAGGCACAGGGTCTGAAGAAAGGTGCCGATGATGGAGGTAAGTCTAATGAGGATAATAAAACAATAAAAGTGGAACTATGAAGTTCTTTCTCTTTAACATCATGGAGGTAGGTTTTAGATCTAGGGAAAGAGGGGTGTGGTGTTTTTTTTTCCATTTTGAGTTTCCCCGTGCTCAGATGTCCTGGCTAGGGACAGCAGCAGAGCAGAGGCTAAGAGGGCAATAGAACTGATTGGCACCCTTCCTGATGGCACCTGGTATTTTTGGCCACTGTGTGACAGAGTGTTGGACCAGATGGGCCATTGGCCTGATTCAACATGGGCTTCTCTTATGTTCTTATGTTAACCACTGGCCAACTCCCACCTTTCATGGATTATTTAGGCCACCCCAGGGGTTCCAGGCCCCCCTAAATTTCTTGGGAGCCCCTCCATAAATCCCACATGGCTCTGCCCCCACGGATGGTGACAATGGCCTGTGATGTCACTGGCTCCTCCCTATGATGTCACTGGGCCCCAGTTCTTTTAAGGATGTAGCATAGCAACACCTCTGGCCCAGCCCCCCCCCCCCCCCGGAAATTGGAAAGTCTAAGCCCCTGGCTCTGAGAGAACTGCTCTTGAGGGAGAACAGTTCTGAGAGAACTGTGACTGACCCAAGGTCACCCAGCTAGCTTCATTTTGGAGAAGTGAGGAATCAAACCCGGTTCTCCAGATTAGAGTCTGTTGCTCTTAACCATGACGCCAAACTGGCTCTCCCAGTGGCCGCCTCGTGGCTCTCCTGGGGCTACCGAGTGGATGGGCTTCCCACTCTGTTGGCTGTTTCTTTTACGGTGCGGTTGCCAGCGGACAGACTGGAAGACTAATTCGAGCCAGATGGGGGCAGCAGAGAGTAAACTCCAGTTGTGGAAGGAATGGAGGGGGGAGATCTTGGAAATGAGCAATTCCTCACCACGTTCTGCTAAGAGAGGATGGTGAGAGGGTTGGAATCCAAGTCTTAAAAGGAAAGGCTGAAAGAGTTGGGTACGTTTAGCCTGTCTATGCTTGTAGCTGCCACCACCTTGCGGATCTTTCCCAAAGCTGCTTTGGGGTGAAGCTGAATTTTGCAAGCGAGGCAGGACGGCTGCCATTTCCAATTCCCCCACCTCTCCCCCAATGGCCGCTGTTTTTCTTTCACCGGGTCTGGGGTGTGTGAATTGTTGTTTTTTAATTTGCCAGTTGACTAGTGTATCGGTACACCACACGTCTGTCCAGCTATACCAATATATTAATATAAAACTGATTATTTTCAAAACACTGGAATAGCCCATGTGGTGACTGTAAGCCGATGGAGCGGGCAGGGATCATTTGTGCTCTTTTCTCCTGCTTTTTCCCCGCACGGAGCTTCACAAGACGGTGCAGACACATGTTTCGGGGAACTTTCCTCTGCTGAAATCTCCCTGCTGCAGAAAAGCATCATGGCCAGCCCAGGCCCAGGGTGCCAAAACCTTTTCCCTGCAGGGCTAGTTTTCTGCATGCGGGGAGAAATTAATTCAGAGGGATTTGCTTTGGCTCGTCCTGGTCATAGAATCATAGAATGGTAGAGTTGGAAGGTACCTTGCAGGTCATCTAGTCCAACCCCCTGCACTCTGCAGGAACACAGCCAAAAGATAGCCCTGCATACCTACAACATACCCGAAAGATGGTCGTCCAGCCTCCACTTGAAAACATCCAGCGAGTGAGCTGGAGGCTAAAAATCTGTGAGCCGGCTCACACAAACTCAGCTGTAGAGGCAATGCTCCCTCTAAGTCCTGTGGAGTCCTGTGAGCAAAAGGTCTACTTGGTGAGCGACTGGCATTGAAGTTGTGAGCCAGCGCTTTGGCCGCTGCATAAATCAGTTTGCTTTGGAGCCCTTCCTTCCGGAGCTAGGACAAAAATGTGTGAGCCGGAGGCTAAAAAACTGTGAGCCAGCTCACGCTGACTCAGCCTAGACGCAATGCTCCCTCTAAGCCCTGGGGTCCTGTGAGCAAAAAGTCGACTTTGTGCACTTACTGGCATTAAAGTAGGGAGCCAGCGCTTTGGCGACTGCATAAATCAGTCTGCTCTGGAGCTCACACACCCTAGAAGGACCACTGCTAAGAAGGGGACATTGGTCCCTATCCCCACTTAACCCCCTCCCCAGCCCTCTCAGCCTTTCCTCCAGCCCCTCCAAATCTCCCTCTCAGATCCCCCCCTCCTCGATCTTCTCCCCCCCACCCCAGATCTCACCGTCAGCCTTCTTCACTCCTTCCTAAATGTGCCTCTGGAGCAGGAAGCCGCTTGAACTTCCTCCAGCCTCCAAAGGTGCCGGGTTCGGATCCCGCGCTCCAGTCCGCTGGAGGAACGCCCAGTGGCTGCGCACAAAGGGGACGAGAGGCAATTCGTGGGGCGGAAGGGGGGCAGGGAGATAAGGAAGAAGAAACTGGGGGGGGGGGGTTGCTCTCTTTCACCCTCTGCTGCATCCCTCCCCTCCTTGCTCTCTTGCATTGCAGCCCCCCCAACCCCACATTTCCCCCCTCCTCCCCCTGCAAAGCCCCTTCGAGCTCACCAGATGCCCCCCAGAGCTGTTCAAGCAGAAGCCCGCAAGACTCCGAGACGCTTTCTTGCAGGAGGAGGAGGAGGAGGAGGAAATGGCTCCCCCCTTGCATCCTCCCCCACGCCTCTCTAGGTTCGAGTCTGTGTCTCTCTCCCTTTAACCCTTGGAGAGAGCGCTCATTTTGTCAAAGGGAAAAGGAAAGGCGGGTGGAAGTTACATATAAGGTGGCGCTGATCTCCGCCGATTCCCAGCTCAGGAATTGGGACATTTCCACCCCCCCAAAAAAACACGTGCTGGTACAGCACACTGGTGAGAAATGCGACCCCCTCCCAAAAAAAGCCCCCAAACAATCCCTGCACCCTCTCCTGCTTAAGTAAAAAGGTAAAGGTTCCCTTGCTCGAAAGCCAGTCGAATCCGACTCTAGGGTTGCGGTGCTCGTCTCCGTTTCAAAGCCGAAGAGCCGGCGCTGTCCGAAGACGTTTCCGTGGTCATGTGGCCGGCATGACTAAACACCAAGGCGCACGGAACGCTGTGACCTTCCCACCGAAGTGGTCCCTATTTATCTATTTGCAATGTCTTGCTTTCGAACTGCTAGGTTGGCAGGAGCTGGAACCAGAGACGGGAGCTCACTCCGTCATGCGGCACTCTCGGGTCTCGAACCGCTGAACTACTGACCTTCGACAGCCTGCAGTTCAGCATCTTGCGTGGACTCTAATCAGGGAGCACCGGGTTTGATTCCCCACTCCTCCAGTCGCAGCTGCTGGTGTGACCTTGGGTCAGTCGCAAAAGCCGTTCTTGGAAAAGAGCAGTTTCTCTCAGCCAACTTGGGAGCCCGCCGGAACTCCGTTCCCGTGCGTTCCTGCCCCAAAATAGCCTTGATCAGGCCAAAGGCCCATCCAATTCAACACTCTGTCACACAGTGGCCAAAAATACCAGGTACCCTCAGGAGGTCCAGCAGTGGGGCTGGGACACTAGAAGCCCTCCCACTGTTGACCCCGCCCCCCAAGCACTAAGAATACAGAGCATCACTTGCCCCAGACTGAGAGTTCATATAAGAACATAAGAGAAGCCCATGTTGGATCAGGCCAGTGGCCCATCCAGTCCAACATTTTGTGTCACACAGTGGCCAAAAAATACCAGGTGCCATCAGGAGGTCCACCAGTGGGGCCAGGGCACTAGAAGCCCTCTGACTGTCGCCCCCCCCCAAGCACCAAGAATACAGAGCACCACTTGTCCCAGACCGAGAGTTCCTATCTGTACCTTGTAGCTAATAGCCACTGATGGACCTCTGCTCCATATCTTTATCCAATTCCCTCTTGAAGCTGTCCATGATTGTAGCCACCACCACCATCTGTGGCAGTGAATTCCATGTGCGAATCACTCTTTGGGTGAAGAAGGACTTCCTTATCCATTCTAATCCGACTGCTCGGCAATTTCATGGAGTGCCCCACGAGTTCTTGTATGGTGAGAAAGGGAGAAAAGCACCTCTTACTCTACCTGCTCTGTCCCAGGCATAATCTTATAAACCTCGATCATGTCACCCCTCAGCCGTCGTTTCTCCAAGCTAAAGAGCCCCAAGCGCCTTGACCTTTCCTCATAGAGAAAGTGTTCCCACCCTTTTGATCATTCTAGTTGCCCTTTTCTGCCCTTTTTCCAAAGCTATAATATCTTTTTTAAGGTGTGGTGACCAGAACTGTTGCTTTTGCGGCTTGCATATCTTGTCTCAGGAGCTGCAGTGGCTCAAGTGGTTAAGACGCTGAACTGCAGGCTGTGGAAGGTCAGTAGTTCAGCAGTTCGAGACCCGAGAGTGCCGCATGACGCGTGAGCTCCCGTCACTAGTTCCAGCTCCTGCCAACCTAGCAGTTCGAAAGCAAGACATTGCAAGTAGATAAATAGGTACCACTTTGGTGGGAAGGTAACAGCGTTCCGTGCACCTTGGCATTTAGTCATGCCGGCCACATGACCACAGAAACGTCTTCAGACAGTGCTGGCTCTTCAGCTTTGAAACGGAGATGAGCACCGCAACCCTAGAGTCGGCTTCGACTGGCTTTCGAGCAAGGGAACCTTGACCTTTACCTATCTTGTCTCTGGTGCCCCTTTTCCATGCCAGGGACACTGAGAATGCCCGTTTGCCTTCTGCCGACAGGACATCTGGTCCAATGACGGGGCAGGAGCCAAGAAGCCAGAGACAGGAGTTTAATCCTGGAAGAGCAGCAGAAAGAGGCGGCAAGAAGAGCCCAATAGGGACATTCGGCTCCCTGCTCTCGTCCTTCTGTGGGGCATCTTGGGGCTGGGGGGGGAGCTGTCCTCATTGGCAGAGGGCTGGCAGGCTAATAGGGAAGATGCCACAGATGTCCACGTGGAAAAGACCGAAGGGTTTTCTGTGAAAAATGCATGGTCCAGTATTGTTTCGTAGTCCCTGTATTCTCTGCACAGACCGTCCTAGACAGGGGGTGACCACTTACCTACCAGTTTGGTGTAGTGGTTAAGAGCATAGACTCTAATCTGGGAGAACCGGGTTTGATTCCCCACTCCTCTGCTTGCAGCTGCTGGGTGACCTTGGGCAAGCCACAGTTCTCTCACAGCTGTTCTTGAAAAAGAGCAGTTTCTCTCAGCCCCACCTACCTCACAGGGTGTCTGTTATGGGGAGGGGAAGGGGAAGGAGTTTGTAAGCCGCTCTGAGACTCCTTTGGGTAGCGAAGGGCAGGGTATAAATCCAATCTCTTCTCCTCCTCTTCTTCTTCTCTATTGGGCAGACTCAACATCTGGTGGTGCCAAAAGCTGAAGACAGGATGAAGATTTTGGCGGTGGAGCCTGAAGAGACTGAGGTTGTAGACATAACGTGATAGAGCCCAACTTCTAAAGTGGCCTTTGGGAGAGGCTCTGGTTCCCAGCGTCTCTGGCTGCTGGGCGGGGTGATGTTGCCGTTCCCTGCCCGACTCAGGCCCACGGCCATCTCCAGCCTGGGGGGTACCTCTGCTCTCCCTGTAGCCATGGACTTTTGGTCGGTGCCTGTCAAGGTGCCGTGGCAGGGCAGCCTCGCTGTCAGCGTCTTCGGGCACCCTGCTTCATAGCTCGCCGAGCCTCCGGGTGAGGGGAGTAAGACCTACGGAGGGAGTGCCTGGCATTGCTGGGGCGGCGGGTGGTGGTGAAAGGGCCAGGGGAGGCCCGCGAGCAGTGGCTGGCGATGGGGGGTTGTGGGGAACCTGACAGCGATAGCCAATGGCGGCAGGGGAGGCCTGGAAGACCGGCTGGTGGGGGCCAATGATGGTACTGGGGGTGTGGGAGGCCCACTGGCGGGACACGGGGTGACCTCAATGTAATGCTGAAACAAAAAAATACCCCCAAGATGATTACAGAGGTGAACTCTAGTGCAGTACACAATGTGTGTAGTACAGAACTCAAGCGTAGTACAGCACTGAGGTCGGACTCAGAGTCACCTGTCTCTTCCTGGCCCAAGGGATGCCAGGTTGGCTGCTACCAAAGCCAGGGCCTTTTCGGTGGTGGCTCCATGCTGGTGGAATGAGCTCCCGGATAACATCAGGGCCCTGTGGGACCTTCTGCAGTTCCACAGGGCCTGCAAGACTGAGCTCTTCCACCAGGCTTCCGACTAGGAACTGCCACTGACCAATGTACCACCGGAACACGCTATGGCCTACATTAATATCACGTGGATACTGCTTTCGTTGAGGGGATTGTATATTGATGCACTGTATTGTCAGATTTTATGATGTTAGGGATCGGTCTATGTATGTTTTATTGTATTTTATTGCATTGCATTTATTGCATTGATTGTTTGATCAATGGTGAGAGCCAGCTTGGTGTAATAGTTAAGTGCGCGGACTCTTATCTGGGAGAACCGGGTTTGATTCCCCACTCCTCCACTTGCACCTGCTGATGTGACCTTGGGTCAGTCACAAGCCCTGGCACAGCTGTTCTCTCAAGGACAGTTTCTGTCAAGAGCTCTCTCAGCCCCACCTACCTCACAGGGTGTCTGTTGTGGGGAGGGGAAGGGAAAGGAGTTTGTAAGCCGCTCTGAGACTCCTTTGGGTAGTGAAGGGCGGGATATAAATCCAATCTCTTCTCTTCTTCTACCTCACAGGGTGTCTGTTGTGGGGAGGGGAAGGGAAAGGAGTTTGTAAGCCACTCTGAGACTCCTTTGGGCAGTGAAGGGCGGGGTATAAATCCAATCTCTTCTCTTCTTCTACCTCACAGGGTGTCTGTTGTGGTGAGGGGAAAGGAAAGGAGTTTGTGAGCCGCTCTGAGACGCCTTTGGATAGTGAAGGGCGGGGCATAAATCCAAACTCTTCCTCTTCTTCTTCTTGATTGTTTTAATGTTGTTCGCCGCCTTGAGCCAATTGCCGGGATATAAATTGAAAATAATAAATACATAAATAAATAAAAATAAAAACATCCCGACATAACTTCGGAGACATGGTTGAACCGGTATCTAAAGTCTAGTGCGGAAAGGACCTATGTACTACCAGTGGGACGCCATGAAGGGGCACTGCTGAAAGATCTGTAATGAGGGTCTCATGAGGGCCAGCTGCGTAAATTCTATAGTCCTTCAGCAAAGTGGACAGACTTATTTGACTGCAGTCGGTGCTTGGAGGCCCGTCGGCTTCTCTGCATTCAAGACGAGATCCTGCTTCACGTTTCGCCAACCCAGGTGAAGTGAATCAGACTCAGGCAGCTCTTAACCAAGTGATCTCAACTTTGTTTGACAAGAACGATCCAACACGAGAAACCATAGGAGCCAGAGCTCCTTTTAAACATCCCGGGCTGGGGAAACCACGCCCAGTAGAACTGGTAAGAACCAATCATATTTATGCGATAAAGACCAATAGAGTTCATTCCCTCCAAACATACTGTTATGCTTTGATTGGCCTGCTGTCAGGAGCAGCCAATCGGAATGTGCAGTTCAGGATACCAGAGATCCTATGAGCCTCACACCGAAGCTTAGCATGTAGTCCATAGTCCAATACATATACCAGGGTTAGGAAATTCCTGGAGAGCGCGCGCGCGCTCGCTCTCTCTCTCTCTCTCTCTCTCTCTCTCTCTCTCTCTCTCTCTCTCTCTCTCTCTCTCTCTCTCTCCTCCAGTTTGGTGTAGTGGTGAAGTGTGCGGACTCTTATCTGGGAGAACCGGGTTTGATTCCCCACTCCTCCACTTGCACCTGCTGATGTGACCTTAGTGGTGAAGTGTGCGGACTCTTATCTGGGAGAACCGGGTTTGATTCCCCACTCCTCCACTTGCACCTGCTGATGTGACCTTAGGTCAGTCACAAGCCCTGGCACAGCTGTTCTCTCAAGGACAGTTTCTGTCAGAAGTTCTCTCAGCCCCGCCTACCTCCCAGGGTGTCTGTTGTGTGGAGGGGAAGGGAAAGGAGTTTGTAAGCCACTCTGAGACACCTTTGGGCAGTGAAGGGTGGGGGATAAATCCAATCCCCCCCTCCTCCTCCTCCTCCTCCTCCTCCTCCTCCTCCTCCTCCTCCTCCTCCTTCTTCTTCTTCTTCTTCTTCTTCTTCTTCTTCTTCTTCTTCTTCTTCTTCTTCTTCTTCTTCTTCTTCTTCTTCTCTCTCTCTGTGTAGATTGTGGATAATAGGGTTACATAAGAACATAAGAGAAGCCAATGTTGAATCAGGCCAATGGCCCATCTAGTACAACACTCCGTCACACAGCGGCCAAAAATACCAGTTGCCATCAGGAGGTCCAGCAGTGGGGCCAGGACACTAGAAGCCCTCCCACTGCTGCCCCCCCGCACCAAGAATAGAGTGCATCACCTGCCCCAGACTGAGAGTTCTCATCTATACCCTGTGGCTAATAGCCACTGATGGACTTCTGCTCCAGATGTTTATCTAATTCCCTCTTGAAACTGTCCATGCTTGTAGCTGCCACCACCTCCTGTGGCAGTGAATCCCATCTGTTAATCACTCTCTGGGTGAAGAAGGACTTCCTTTTATCTGTTCTAACCCGACTGCTCGGCAATTTCATGGAGTGCCCACGAGTTCTTGTATTGTGAGAAAGGGAGAAAAGGACTTCTTTCTCAGCCTGCTCAATCCCATGCATAACCTTATAAACCTCGATCATGTCACCCCTCAGCCGTCGTTTCTCCAAGCTGAAGAGCCCCAAGCGTTTCAACCTTTCTTCATAGGGAAGGTGTTCCAACCCTTTTATCATTGGGTTGGGGAAGGGCGGGGCCTCAGCAGGGTATAATGCTATATGGTCCACCCTCCAAAGCAGCCATTTTCTCCAGGGGAACTGAGGACCAGTGTGGGGTAGTGATTAAGAGTGGCAGACTCTAATCTGGAGAACTGGGTCTGGTTCCCCACTCCTTCACATAAAGCCTGCTGGGTGACCTTGGACCATCCAGGCTGAAGGTAAAGGTTTCCCTTGCTCAAAAGCCATTCGAATCCAACTCTAGGGGGGCGGTGCTGATCTCCGTTACCAAGCCGAAGAGCCAGCGCTGTCCGAAGACTTTCCCATGGTCATATGACCGGCATGTCTAAATGCCGAGGCACACTGTTACCTTCCCACCAAGTAAAGTAAAGGTAAAGGTTCCCTTGCTCGAAAGCCAGTCGAATCCGACTCTAGGGTTGCGGTGCTCATCTCCGTTTCCAAGCCGAAGAGCCCACACTGTCCGAAGACGTTTCCGTGATCATGTGGCCGGCATGACTAAACACCAAGGCGCATGGAACGCTGTTACCTTCCCACCTTAGTGGTACCTATTTATCTACTTGCAATTTCTTGCTTTCGAACTGCTAGGTTGGCAGGAGCTGGAACTAGAGACGGGAGCTCACCCCGTCTTGCGGCACCTGGGTCTCAAACTGCTGAACTACTGACCTTCCACAGCCTGCAGTTCAGCGTCTTAACCACTTGAGCCACCGCAGCTCCTTCTTCCCACCAAAGTGGTACCTATTTATCTACTTGCTGTTTCTTGCTTTCAAACTGCTAGGTTGGCAGGAACTGGGGCCAGAGACGGGCGCTCACTCTGTCTCAGGTGGCACTCGGGTCTCGAACTGCCGAACTACCAGCTTTCCAGCCTGCAGTTCAGTGTCTTAACCTCTGAGCCACCATGGCCCTCATCCAGGCTTTAGATAGCTAGGATTCTTCCTCTGCCTTTCCTACCAGTCTAGAGTTCTTCTAGAAGAACTTCCAAAGCAACGAGACGTGTGTGAACTTCATCCCTGATGCGCCTTCCTTCCCCCCCCCATCCTGCCTTGTGCAGCACAAACAGGTTTGAACTAACCGGCTCTGTCAACCTGTGATTATCCAAATGAGCGTAATTGATTCTCCTCTCCATCGAAGCTCGAGCGATTTCCTCAAAGGTTGCCTCACGTAAACATCAGAATCCAAAGCAACGTGATGTAACCCTGTAGCAAGCCCACAAAAGCAAATGCATAAATGCTTCTCGTATCCCAGAGAGTGAGTCTGGGCCGAGATGGAAGGCAGGTGGGGGCTCGGTCAGCGTGAGGCTTAATATTATCTCCTTTGGGCCTTAAGCCCTGGCCTGTGTTCAGTTCGAATCAGCGAAAGGCACTGGAGCCTCAATTTCATAACAGGCGGGGTTGCTTTCAATGCTCCCTCTAAGCTGTGGAGACTTGTGAGCAAAAATTCTACTTTTGTGAGCTGCTGGCATTAAAGTTGTGAGCGAGTGACTTGGCTGCTGCATGCATTAGTTTGCTCTGGAGCCCTCCTTCCTGGGCTGAGACAAAAATGTGTGAACTGGAGGCTAAAAAACTGTGAGCTGGCTCACACTAACTCAGCTTAGAGGGAACGCTGGTTTGCTTTTTTTTAATCTACCCGCCCCGACTTAGATGGACCAGTCTAGCGCGGTCTGGTCAGATTTTGAAAGCTAGAGCATCAAGCGATTTACATTCTGTTCCGTTGTGATTCAGACTTCTTCAGGCTATCGGGCTCCGTCTCTGTTCCTATTATGGTCATTCCACCTTGGGCATTGTACCTTTGAATTTTACTGTTTTTTGGATGAAGATATCTATACGTCTTGGCAAAGGTTTTGTTCCGAAATGGCTCATATAAGGCCACACGACTGTTCAGAGATAAGATAATCTGCAGTGGCATTTCCTCTTTTTTTTAAGTAATTTTTATTCAGTTTTCCATTTGCAACAACAAATATAACAAACGTTATAAAGGACAAGTAGATTTTGAGATAACCATTTTTTAAAAAAGAGGACTTTCTATTCATTATAGACATATAATTGACATATTAATCAACATTTACTACAGGTGCAGCGTGTTTATTACGTCAGGTATTACTTCTTGAGAAACTAGGTAGGAGAAAATAGGAAGCCATATACTAGTAAGTTCGCTATACCCGTCGTTAACCTTTGTTGGGTTCATTATGTCTGTTACTTTTCCCATTAGATATAAGTTTCATAACTTCTTATACCATAAGTTTAAAGTTGGTTTACTTTCTGATTTCCATTTTGAGGCTATGGTTGTTCTTGCTGCAAATAACCATGAAGCTATCTTTTTTTCTGTATAGTAGATAAGTCTTTTTCAGTTCTAAGATTTAAGATAATTGATTCTGGATTCTTATTTATGATTTGCCCAGTCATACATCTAATTTGCTATAATATTTTATCCCAAAAGGTTGAAACTATTGGACAATCCATCCAACAGAGGGTGTCAGAGTTATGCATAATATGAGATAATTGTAAAGGGGTTAAATACCATTTTGTCATTATTTTAAAATTTTGCCATTGTAGGGAGGGAATTGATGAATTATTCTCATAGGTGTTCCAAATTTTCAACCATACATCTTCAGTCAGCTCTGCTGTGCATGTTTTTTGGCCAATATTTCTGGTCTGTTAATGATGTATTTTCCTGCAGTGAGGAAAGAATAGAATATATCTTAGATATAACCCCCTATTTGCTTTCATCTGCATTTCGAATAAATGATACAAAAGGGGTTAGAGGTTGTTGTAGGATTGCTCTGATATGTGAACAAGATGATTAATTTGAAGGTATTGGTACCACGGTATTGCCGTGTTCAGTTAATGCTCCAGACTGCTCTTGTCCATTGTCTGTTTGTTTAATGCTAGATCTTCCAATTTCATTGTGCCTTCTTAAGATCTAGAGAAGAGAATAATAGACCGAGGTGACTTGATTGTCACCTTAATTGCGTCGCCTTTAAAACTCATGTCCATTAGACAGTATTCTATTCAGCCACATTGTCTTTGTAAGCTTTATACTTTGTAGAATTTGGAGTTCATACTGCGTTAAATACATTCGTAATTTCTCGTGGAAGCTTTGCAATCATTTCGAATATTCGTGTGATTGTTACCATCCTTTATCTCTGTTAGACTGTAGTTTCATGCATTGATGATTGGTATTTTTGTCTCTGGGGAGTTGTTCTTGGTTTTTTTGCCTGTGACTTCTCCACATTCCTATTTCTTTAAAGATTTCGGAAGCTGAGCAGGCTTGGCTCTGGTTAGCACACAGATGGGAGACCACCAAGCAAGCCCAAAGTTGCTGTGTTGGAGGCAGGCAATGGAAAACCACCTCTGAATGTCGCTTGCCTTGAGAACCCCGTGGGGTCGCTGTAAGTCACCTGCAATCTGATGGCACTTTCCACCCGCAAATGTAACTGAAAGGGTGGGACCCGCGGCACGCAAGACCCAGAATGGTCCTTCTGCTGCTGCTGTTGCTTCTACTTCTGCCCCAGGCTGTTTGTGGGACACAGAAAACAAAATGCCTCTTGCGTTTGAAAAAGGGTAATATCGATTTATTGAATTATTACAAGTCTGGAGACCATCTCATTCACGGGTTCATATCTACTGTAACCATCCACTTGGAACCCTACACCTTCCGCACGTTTCCCCTTTCCAGGCAGTTCTCGTAAGTGATTACATAACAGTGACTTTAATATTGCTCCCCGCAACCCTGATGATATTTTAGGGGACAAGATACCTTTCCTAGCATAATGTAATGTAAAAGAACAAAGAGTGTCTTCCTCTCATATAACGGCCCATAAAGGTAAATGTTGCTAAATGAGGGACCTGCAGGGATTTCTTCCTAATTACAACCAAATCCTCTGAGAAATTAAATATTGTTATCATCATCATTGTTATTAATAATAATAACATCACGAAACTTAAAAGAGTAAAACTGAACACATGAAGCCTTCATAAGAACATCAGAAGTGCCCTCATGGATCAGACCAGTGAGTGTCCATCTAGTCCAGCCTCCTGTCCAACACAGTGGCCACCCAGTTCCTCTGGAGGGCCAGAAACAGGGCAAGAGAGGCTGAGGCCTTCATAAGAACATCAGAAGAGCCCTGCTGGATCAGACCAGTGAGTGTCCACCTAGTCCAGCCTCCTGTCTCACACCATGGCCAACCAGTTCCCCTGGAGGGCCAAAAACAGGGCAAGAGAGGCTGAGGCCTTCATAAGAACACAAGAAGAGCCCTGCTGGATCAGACCAGTGGTCCATCTGCCCTGCTGGATCAGACCAGTGGTCCATCTAGTCCAGCCTCCTGTCCCACACAGTGGCCAACAAGTTCCTCTGAAGGGCCAAAAACAGGGCAAGAGAGGCTGAGGCCTTCATAAGAACATGAGAAGAGCCCTGCTGGGCCGGACCAGTGAGGGTCCACCTAGTCCAGCATCCTGTCTCACACAGGGGCCACCCAGTTCCTCTGGAGGGCCAACAACAGAGCAGAGAGGCCGAGGCCTTCGTAAGAGCATCAGAATTTACTTTTTAATTTATTGTTTTAACTTTTACCCCACCCTCCCCGCCAAGGTGGGCTTAGGGCGGCTTCCAAAAACTGACACACAGTATACAGTTACACATAATAAAATGCAATGAGTCATTTAAAACGCAAAACAAATCAATTTAAAACTTAACTTCGAGGGCGATAAAATAAAGTGCAGTTTAGGACACAATCCACAGTCATGCTAGGTCTGTGTTCGCTCAGGGCGCTGCTGTTAAAATGCGGCTCCTAACGGAACGCCTGCCTAAAAAGCTCTGTTTTCACGGCCCTGCGGAACTGGGACAAGTCCCACAGGGCCCTGATCTCTGATTCCAGTATTCCAAATGAGGTCGCACCAATGATTTATACAGGGGCATTATAAAGGCACAAAGCCATGGTTTTGGCACTGTTATGCCAATAAAGGTGGAGGAGGAGAGGAGGAGGAGACTGGATTTCTACCCCGCTCTTCACTGCCCAAAGACATCTCAGAGCGGCTTACAAACTCCTTTTCCTTCCCCTCCCCACAACAGACACCCTGTGAGGTAGAAGAAGAGAAGAAATTGGATTTATACCCCGCCCTTCACTACCCAAAGGTGCCTCAGAACGGCTTACAAACTCCCTTCCCTTTCCCTTCCCCTCCCCACAACAGACACCCTGTGAGGTAGAAGAAGAGAAGAGATTGGATTTATACCCTGCCCTTCAATACCCAAAGGTGTCTCAGAACGGCTTACAAACTCCTTTCCCTTCCCCTCCCCACAACAGACACCCTGTGGGGTAGAAGAAGAGAAGAGATTGGATTTATACCCTGCCCTTCACTGCCCAATGGAGTCTCAGAGCGGCTTACAAACTCATTTCCCTTCCCCTCCCCACAACAGACACCCTGTGAGGTAGGTGGGGCTGAGAGAACTTCTGACAGAAACTATCCTTGAGAGAACAGCTGTGCCAGAGCTTGTGACTGACCCAAGATCACATCAGCAGGTGCAAGTGGAGGAGTGGGGAATCAAACCCGGTTCTCCCAGATAAGAGTCCGCGCACTTAACCACTGCACCAAACTGGTGGTGTGTGTGTGTGATTTTGGCACTGGATCAGAGCTCCCCCAGACACAGTCCAATTGATTTAAAGAAACGCGCATTTGACATTTCATTTTCAATGCATAGAAGATGACGATGTGGTATATTTGTTCATTCTCAGGTTTCCACTCAGAACATACTGGGATATCCTATCTTTCAAGTTTGCCGTTCAGGAGATCAACCGAAACCCGAGAGTCTTGCCTAACATCACCCTGGGCTACAGCCTCTACGAGAACTATTTCGACTCAAGAATAACTTTTGATGCCCTGTTGGATATGCTGCCTCCTGTTCCAAATCGCAACTGTGGAAGATGGAGGGACCCGCTGGCTGTTCTGGAGGGAACAGACTCTGAAAACGCCATCTCAATTTCAGCCATGTCGGGCATCTACAAAATCCCACAGGTATACATGAATATACCGAGTATTGCGTACAGTTCTGGTCACCACGCCTCAAAAAGGATATTATAGCATTGGGGAAAGTGCAGAGAAGGGCAATTAGGATGATAAAAGGGTTGGAACACTTTCCCTGTGAAGAAAGGTTAGCGCTCGGGGCTCTTTAGCTTGGAGAAACGATGGCGGAGGGGTGACATGACTGAGATTTATATGCATGGAACAGAGCAGGTAGAGAAAGAAGTCCTTTTCTCCCTTTCTCACAATGCAAGAACTTGTGGGCACTCAATGAAACTGCTGAGCGGTCGGGTTAGAACAGATAAAAGGAAGTCCTTCTTCATCCAAAGAGTGATTCACACATGGGATTCACTGCCACAGAATAGAGTGCATCACCTGCCCCAGACTGAGAGTTCCTATCTATACCTTGTGGCTAATAGCCACTGATGGACCTCTGCTCCATATGTTTATCTAATTCCCTCTTGAAGCTGTCCATGCTTGTAGCTGCCATCACCTCCTGTGGCAGTGAATTCCAAGTGTTAATCACTCTTTGGGTGAAGTACTTCCTTTTATCTGTTCTAACCCGACTGCTCAGCAATTTCATGGCGTGCCCACGAGTTCTTGTATTGTGAGAAACGGAGAAAAGCACTTCTTTCTCTTCCTGCTCTATCCCATGCATAATCTTATAAACCTTGATCATGTCACCCCTCAGCCGTCGTTTCTCCAAGCTAAAGAGCCCCAAGCGTTTTAACCTTTCTTCATAGGGAAAGGTGTTCCAACCCTTTTATCATTCTAGTTGCCCTTCTCTGCCCTTTTTCCAATGCTAAAATATCCTTTTTGAGGTGTGGCGACCACTCGTCTCTTGACAAGAGGCAAGACAGGGGTGTCTGCACAAAGGAATTCTAGGGAAAGCAGGAAATGTTTACTTTGTAAATCTGTTTCCATAGCCATACAGAGGGGATTTGATGCCTAAACTACAGAGGGTTGTTGTTGTCGTGATTTTTTGTGAATCCACACACTATCCCTCGATCATCCACTTTTCCTGAGTTAAGAAGGATTCATACAAAGTACTGTAAATCAGCAAAAAGGCCCTTCATGGTCTAAGACCCATATATCTGCAGGATCACATCTCTTGATATATTTGGATTGCATCTTATTATCTGAGCAAAGCCTTTGGAATCATAGTATCATAAAGTTGGAAAAGATACCTTTAAGTCTTTAAGCAACGGCTGGACAAACACTTGTCAGGGTTAGTCCTAACCCTAACCCTAACCCTAAGTTACTTGTGAGTTCCATTTTGAATTGAAACCAGACCAATAACCTTCAGAGACCTTTATCTTTCATTGAAAAAAAGGAAACAGTTCTCTTTATTAATCAAGATGTTAGAAAATGCAAGCGTGTGAAAATTAACCCTATAATTACTGCTCTAAAATTATTAGCATTCCTAGCATTTCTTAATCATATCATAGTAAGCAATATTTTAAAAGGCAAATCAGGTTTGTTTATTTATTTATTTATATTTATTTATTATCAGACTTACACCCCGCCCTCCCCGCAAAGCAGGCTCAGGGCGGCTTCCAATCGGCATAAAATGAAAATAAACAAACACAATTAAAACACGACAATTAAAATAATACAATACAATAGAAAACAAGGTTATTCTGTCGCTACTATTAGGTATTTTCGTATTCGCCGAAGTCACAGAGAGAGGGGGGGAGAGAGAGACAGAGGCAGAGAGAGACAGAGACAGAGAGAGACAGACAGAGACAGAGAGAGACAGAGACAGAGAGAGACAGAGACAGAGAGAGACAGAGGCAGAGAGAGACAGAGACAGACAGAGAGAGACAGAGACAGAGAGAGACAGAGACAGAGAGAGACAGAGACAGAGAGAGAAAGACAGACAGACAGAAACAGAGAGACAGAGAGAGCTCATCTAATATTTTTCTTAGACTTCCATCCAGAGAAATCTGATTTGCCTATCCTTGTAGCACATTTTAATAGGAAAATATCAGCCTTCTCTTACTCTATATCTCTTCTCCCTTGATCATGGGATTACTACCTAGATAAGTGGTTGGTTCCTAACTTAGTAGGATATAATCAACAGGTACATACACAGTCATCAAACAGCTGTGTCTTGAGACTACATCTTGATCTATCCTCATTATCTTCTCTAAAGCAAGATAATTAAAAGGCAATGAATCCCTTTTTCTGTAACTGTTTCAATTAACCGTCAGAGACGAAAATGAAGTGTTACGCAGCCAGAATTCACGGAAGATTGAACCGTGCATGATCTCGCAGACTTCAGAAGGCATGCGTGATCAGCAAAAGAGCGTGGTGATGGAATCAAAATACTGCTACTGTATAAAATAGAATTGTTCAGGATGGCGTGTTTGGAAAAAGAATGGGGCTGTAGTCAATGTTCCCTCTAAGCTGTGGAGTCTTGTGAGCAAAAATTCTACTTTGTGAGCTACTGGCATTCAAGTTGTGAGCGAGTGATTTGGCTACGGCATCAATTAGTTTGCACTGGAGCTGTCCTTCCTGAGCAAAGGGAAAAATCTGTGAGCTAGAGGCTAAAAAACTGTGGGCTAGCTCACAATAACGTAGCTTAGAGGGAACACTGGCTGTAGTGTGACGGAATGGTTCAGGAACAAGACTGGGGTCTTCTCCGAGGTTTATTGTATGTTCTGTCCCACTCTTGCTGAGCCATCTTCCACTTCCTAGAGCCATTTTCTGCATCGATGATGATATATCCTGTCTGATGCCTTTTCCTTTTGCATTGTTTCCTAACTTTGCCATCCTAGTTCTCTTACATTGCTTATCGGATGGTTTATGCTATCTGATTGCATTGTTCTATATTATGTGACCTTCCTTGAGTCTTCGATCGAACCTGCATTTGTCTTTCCCACCGGCGTCCCCGCCTTTTGACTCTGTCTTAAAAAAAAAGGCTGTCCACATTGGGTGTCGTTTTCACACCTCAACGGTGCTAGCATACGTTTGCACATCCACATATGTTTATCGTCCTTTCGGGGCGGCTCCACTGTCGCTGCACCTCTGCGCGGCTTTAAAAGAATCTTCTCCAGGTCGAATGTGCATTTGCATTTTTAAATCAGTTGCGTGCTGCTGTGACTCCGTCTTTCTCGATGCTTGTTTGAATGTTGTTTGGAGAAGATTCTTTGAAAAGCAGTGCGGAGGTGAAATGCCATTGACGACTACTCTCTGAGTGCAGTTCTCCAACCAGTTCCCTATCCACGTAACTATTCTAGAGTCCAGTCCTCATTCCTTTAGTTTACCCATCAGAACATCATGGGGAACCCCGTCGAAAGCTTTACTGGAATCCAGGTAAACAACATCAACAGCATTCCCTCGATCCAGGAAGCTCGTCACTTGATCAAAGAAGGAAATGAGGTTGATCTGGTAGGGCCTTTAGATGGTCTCAGACTGATCCCTTTAAAATATGTTCCAGTATCTTCCCTGGGACAGAGGGCAGACTGACTGGCTTGTAGTTCCCTGGGTCATCCCTCCTCCCTTTTTTTAAAAAAAAAAATTGGGATAACATCTGTCCTCCTCCAGTCTTGTGTCATGTCTCCCATCCTCCAAAAGGTCTGGAAGATGATGGATGGATGGATGGATGGATGGATGGATGGATGGATGGATGATAGCTAGATAGAGGATTAATGATTACTGCGCCTATTGTTTTTGGGATGTTGAAAGCCAGTGACAATTAAAAAGAAGAAGAAGAAGAGATTGGATTTATACCCTGCCCTTCACTACCCAAAGGAGTCTCAGAGCGGCTCACAAACTCCCTTCCCTTCCCCTCCCCACAACAGACACCCTGCGAGGTAGAAGAAGAGAAGAGATTGGATTTATACCCGGCCCTTCACTGCCCAAGGGAGTCTCAGAGCGGCTCACAAACTCCTTTCCCTTCCCCTCCCCACCACAGACACCCTGTGAGGTAGAAGAAGGAGAAGAGATTGGATTTATACCCCATGGCCCTTCACTACCCAAAGGTGTCTCAGAGCGGCTTTCAAACTCCTCTCCCTTCCCCTCCCCACAACAGACACCCTGTGAGGTAGAAGAAGAGAAGAGATTGGATTTATACCCCACCGTTCACTGCCCAAAGGCGTCTCAGAGCGGCTTACAAACTCCTTTCCCTTCCCCTCCCCACAACACCCTGTGAGGTAGAAGAAGGAGAAGAGATTGGATTTATACCCAGCCCTTCACTCCCCAAAGGCGTCTCAGAGCGGCTTACAAACTCCTTTCCCTTCCCCTCCCCACAACACCCTGTGAGGTAGAAGAAGGAGAAGAGATTGGATTTATACCCTGCCCTTCACTGCCCAAAGGTGTCTCAGAGTGGCTTACAAACTCCTCTCCCTTCCCCTCACCACAACAGACACCCTGTGAGGTAGAAGAAGGAGAAGAGATTGGATTTATACCCAGCCCTTCACTCCCCAAAGGCGTCTCAGAGCGGGTTACAAACTCCTTTCCCTTCCCCCTCCCCACAACAGATACCCTGTGAGGTAGAAGAAGAAGAGATTGGATTTATACCCCGCCCTTCACTGCCCAAAGGCGTCTCAGAGTGGCTTACAAACTCCTTTCCCTTCCCCTCCCCAACACACCCTGTGAGGTAGAAGAAGGAGAAGAGATTGGATTTATACCCCGCCCTTCACTACCCAAAGGTGTCTCAGAGCGGCTGACAAACTCCTTTCCCTTCCCCTCCCCACAACAGACACCCTGTGAGGTAGGTGGGGCTGAGAGAGCTCTGACAGAAACGGCTCTTTTTCAAGGACAGCTGTGCCAGAACTTGTGACCGACCCAAGGTCACATCAGCAGGTGCAAGTGGAGGAGTGGGGAATCAAACCCGGTTCTCCCAGATCAGAGTCCCCGCACTTAACCACTACACCAAACTGTCTCTCCCTGGTGCATTCAGGTGGGGTGGCCATGTTAGTCTGAAGTTACAGAACAAACTTTGAGTTCACTGGCACCTTTAAGACCAACAAAGTTTTATTCATGGTACAAGTTTTTGTGTGTAGGCACATGAAAGCTTATACAACGAATAAAACTTTGTTGGTCTTAGATGTGCCATTGGACTCAAGCTTTGTTCAGTTAAAACAGTGGAAAGAGGAAACAGAGGAGAGAAGGTAAATCGTCTGGGTGAAATCCTCAATAATTTATAGTATCGTGTAAGGAGAGATTTGGATCATGGACAAGGAACAACCCCAGTTGCTTTTCTTGCCTACCAGCAATCCTTCGCGGGCCTGAATCTGACCTCCATCTTGAAACCGTATCAAGAGAATTGTCTCTGCCTCTCTCGACTAGGTCAATTACGGTGTTCGTTCACACGTCCTTACCGATAAAACTCAGTTCCCTTTCTTCTACCGGATGATCCCGAAAGCAGAACCCCAGTACCTGGGAATTGCCAAACTGCTCTTGCATTTTCGATGGACGTGGATTGGTCTCTTTGCTCCGGACAACGACAACGGAGAAAGGTTCATAAGCACAGCGACACCTGTTCTCACCAGAAGTGATATTTGTGTTGTGTTCTCACAAAGAATAATAGGACTGAATCTTCGTTACATTTGGAAAATGCGTGCATATCTGAGCCGTGTGACTTCCCTTTCTATACAGAAGAACATCTATGTATATGTTTACTATGGGGACTTTCACTACTTGGCAGGTCTAACGTTTGGGCTGAAGCAAATCTACAGGCGCGTTAAATCCAAAACGTGGAAAGTTTGGATCACGGTGGCTTTGTCAGACATCTCCTTTGGCTTGACCGACAGCGCTTTTGACGTCCAGCAGATCCATGGTTCCTTGTCCTTCTTAATCCAGACAAAGAGAAGGCCAGACAATATTGGTTTTTTGACATATGATATGGTCAGTGCTATCGAGAAGTTTGGGTTTAAAGCATTCCACTGTCCATCTTCTGAATATTCATTAAACCACTGGGCGAAATGTAGAGAGGCAGAGAAACTGCAGGATCCGCCCCGGGAAATCCTCGAAAGAACTCTGTCTCAAGACAGCTATAGTATATACAACACCCTCCAAGCTATGGGGAACGCCTTACACGCAGCCTACATCTCCCGATCTCGGCAGATGGCGATGGTGGGGGGAGAGAGGTCGACGCTCCAGAGGTTACAGTCGTGGCAGGTACTCCTTTTACTCATATGTAGCACCGCTGAAAATCACAGTCTGTTCCGTTTCAGATCCAAAGTCTGAGAAGGTTCAGTTTGCGAGACTCCAGATGAAGGCCTCTGGTTTTTGCTTCCCCCCCCATGGTAATTAATAATGAATAATAATTATCGTATGGCCTTGTGTGTAATATAGCCAGGAGATCCTAAGATTGTCTGGCAGCCAGAAGTTCAAGCTCTTTATTGTCATGCACCACTAGGTGGCGAGCTAGACTTGTTTTTGATAAACCAAACAATAGGGACCCCAAGCGTATATAATGTATAAAGAAACAAAAACGCAAAGGCAGACCATCAACAAATATACACATTTCACAAGTTGCCGGTAGACACAAGTCTATTGAAACATGGTAACATTACATCAATAAATAAAGTAGAATTGTTGGTCACAATTCAAAGACAATGGTCTACTTAAATGGTTCATAAATAAAGATGAATACTAAGTATGACAAGAATAGGGTTCCATTTGAGGTATGAGCTCTGCCTAGGCTCTTGTGGAAATCTGGTTCCATTTTTTAGCCATGTAACTGAGGAAGAATGTTTTGAAACATCTGGCATACCAGGGATGAACGTCTTTTTCGGCTGCAGAAGTTTCTTTGTTCTTTGGGACATCTTTTGCCTTGTTTGTGGACTTTGAAGAAGAAGAGATTGGATTTATATCCCACCCTTCACTACCTGAAAGAGTCTCAGAGCAGCTTACAAACTCCTTTCCCTTCCCCTCCCCACAACAAACACCCTGTGAGGTAGGTGGGGCTGAGAGAGCTCTGACAGAAACTGCTCTTTTTCAAGAACAGCTGTGCCAGAACAACAGCTTGCCCAAGGTCATCCAGCCAGGTGCAAGTGGAGGAGTGGGGAATCAAACCCGGTTCTCCCAGATTAGAGTCCGCACACTTAACCACTACACAAAACAGAGGCTAGAGGGCCATCTGACAGCAATGCTGATTCTGTGAACATGGGCAGATCATGAGAGGGTGGGCAGGAAGGGTTGCCTCAGTGCTTAGTTCTCATGGCCCTTTCTTGCACGCCCAGGGAAATGCTGATCGCCACTTTGGGGTCAGGAAGCAATTTTTCTCCAGGCCAGTTTGGCTGGAGATCCTGGAGGTTATTTGTCATCTTCTGGGCATGGAACAGCAGTCACTGTGGTTGTGGAGGGGGAGGTATTTGTGAATTTCCTGCCTTGTACAGGGGGTTGGACTAGATGACCCTGGAGGTGCCTTCCAACTCTATGATTCTGTGAATTCTCACTGGTCCCTCCTTCCCTTTCTTGCCTTTTGATGTGCTAATGAAGAGAAGAGCAATCTGACTTCATTATGGTGTCCTATCTTCCTGGTCCAAGTCTGTCCTTGGTCCATGGGGTTTATGTGGGAATGCCAGTGGGTGTCAGGCTGCACCAAGAGTACAGAGCATCACTGCCCCAGACATAAGAACATAAGAGAAGCCATGTAGAATCAGGCCAAGGGCCCATCCAATCCAACAAGCACAGGCAAGGCGGGGTATTAATCTAAAATAATAATAAATAAACACTTTGTGTCACACAGTGGCCAAATCCTTGGTGTCATCAGTAGGTCCACCAGTGGGGCCAGGACTCTAGAAGCCCTTCCCCTATTGCCCCCCCCAAGCACCAAGAGTACAGAGCATCACTGCCCCATACATAAGAGCATAAGAGAAGCCATGTTGGATCAGGCCAAGGGCCCATCCAATCCAACACTCCGTGTCACACAGTGGCCAAAAAAACAGATGCCATCAGGAGGCCCATCAGTGGGGCCAGAACTCCAGAAGCCCTCCCACTCTTGCCCCCCAAGCACCAAGAAGACAGAGCATCACGTCTCAGACATAAGAACATAAGAGAAGCCATATTGGATCAGGCCAAGGGCCCATCCAGGCCAAGGGCCCACAAAATGGCCGAAACCTAGGTGCCATCAGGAGGTCCACTAGCAGGGCCAGAACTCCAGAAGCCCTCCCACTCTTGGTGTGGAGAGCCAGTTTGGTGTAGTGGTTAAGTGCACGGACTTTTATCTGGGAGAACCGGGTTTGATTCCCCACTCCTCCACTTGCACCTGCTGATGTGACCTTGGGTCAGTCACAAGCTCTGGCACAGCTGTTCTCTCAAGGACAGTTTCTGTCAGAAGTTCTCTCAGCTCCACCTACCTCAGAGGGTGTCTGTTGTGGGGAGGGGAAGAGAAAGGAGTTTGTAAGCTGCTCTGAGACGCCTTTGGGCAGTGAAGGGCAGGATATAAATCCAATCTCTTCTTCTTCTTCTTCTTCTCTTGCCCCCCAGTGTCAAACCATGCTTCGCTTTACTTGCTTTGGTTGCCATAGTTATTGGGGGAAGGGAATTCCTGCGGGGAGGGGGGTTTGACTGAATGAGTGAGAGAAGGGGACCTTTGCTTCTAGAAGTCATAACTTTCCTCCAAGTCGCGCCTCCTTTCCATTTCTCAGGGCGACGTGTTCTTGAGAGTACCTCTGTACCAGCTTGTGCTGCAGATAACCAAGACCAATGTTCCCTCTAAGCTGTGGAGTCTTGTGAGCAAAAATTCTACTTTGTGAGCTCCTGGCATTAAAGCTGTGAGCGAGCGATTTGGCTACTGCCTAAATTAGTTTGCTCTAGAGCCATCCTTCCTGAGCTAAGACAAAAATGTGTGAGCCGGAGGCTAAAAAACTGTGAGCTAGCTCACACTAACTCAGCTTAGAGGGAACACTGACTAAGACATATATTTTTCACTTGGTTGGGATGGTAACGTTAGGTGTGGTGTGAATGTGACATATGCATGGGGGAAGGAAGGGGCTTTTATTCAAGTTATCTATATTAAAACTTGTACCACCAAAAGTCTTCAGTTCTAACATGGTGACTTTCTGGGATCGTGCATACATCACAGTAAACTCATCACTGCCAAGAGAGAGTTGTTGAGTGTAAGTGGACTGGGGGGCCTGACAACCAAGCACCAAGAAGACAGAGCATCACTTGCCCCAGACGGAGTGTTCCATCTATACCTTGTGGCTAATAGCCACTGATGGACCTCTGCTCCATATGTTTATCCAATCCAAGAGAGATACAAAAAGAAAGCAGGTTCCATTTTGGCCACTTCGTCCTCCTCCTGCCAGTTTGGTGTAGTAGTTAAGTGCGCGGACTCTAATCTGGGAGAACCGGGTTTGATTCCCCACTCCTCCACTTGCCCCTGCTGATGTGACCTTGGGCAAGCCACAGTTCTGCCAGAGCTGTTCTTGAAAAAAAGAGCAGTTTCTGTCGAGAGCTCTCTCAGCCCCAACTCCCTCACAGGGTGTCTGTTGTGGGGAGGGGAAGGGAAAGGAGTTTGTAAGCCGCTCTGAGACTCCTTTGTGTAGTGAAGGGCAGGGTATAAATACAATCTCTCCTTCTCCTTCTTCTTCTCCTTCTTCTCCTTCTTCTCCTTCTTCTTCTTCTTCTTCTTCTTCTTCTTCTTCTTCTTCTTCTTCTTCTTCTTCTTCTTCTTCTTCTTCTTCTTCTTCTTCTTCTTCTTCTTCTTCTTCTTCTTCTTCTTCTTCTTCTCCTTCTCCTCAGTGCAATGGGCTGTGTTGCATGGTGTTTTGTCCATGCTAGCTCCCCAACACTTAACAGAAAAGGGGAAGTTGAGCCTCATCAATGGATCTCAATGAGCCGGGAAGGTGTGTGGATAAACCCTGAATCCCTGGGGGAAAATCAATCCAGACAAGGGCGGCTGACATAGCTAACATAGATTCCCGTTTCCTAAAAGCTGTTTGTTTCCTCTCCCGTTCTAGCTCCACCCTTTCCTGAGAAGTTTCAGGTTCTACAACGTTTCAACGGACGGCGTTTATTTAGATCAGGATGGCGACCTGGCGGCCAACTTTGATATTGTGAACTGGGTGGTGTTTCCCAACAAGTCCATTACCAAAATACGTGTCGGTAGTCTAGAAAGAGACGCATCCCAAGAACTAAAATTGTCCATTGACCAACGATCCATAGTGTGGCCCAGGCAATTTAACCAGGTGGGTGATATAATAAAGCAGCCACCGTAGACATCTTCAGTCTACCGGGGACAGGAAATTTACCAACCAAAGTCCTAAGTTACTAGATGTTAATGAGGCAGGAACTCCCTTTCATTCTATCACTTCTGGAAGAAAAAGGATGCTTATATATGTATAGATAGGCTTATCTGTCCTTCTGGAAACTAAACTATCTGCTTCCAATTAAAATAAAGAATAGCCTTTCCCTGGACACTTTTATTGCTTTAGTAGTTAACGCGACCTGGTCTCAGATTTTATGTGAACAGAATAACTGCTCTAAAAATTCCATTTCCATGAAAATGTTTAATATGCCGTTTAAGCTAAAAAGGACAAAGTATTGCCGAGCAAGATAATTTCTGAGCAAAGGTTTCATCCAGTTTGGTGTAGGGGTTAGGAACGCAGACTCCAATCTGGGAGAACCAGGTTTGAGTCCCCACTCCTCCACATGCAGCTGGTGGTGTGACCTTGAGTCAGTCACAAGTTCCCTCAGAGCTGTTCTCTCATGAGCAGTTTTCAAAAAAGCTCCTTCAGCCCCACCTACCTCACAGGGTGTCTGTTGTGGGGAGGGGAGGGGAAGGTAAAGGAGATTGTAAGCCGCTCTGAGACTCCTTCAGGTAGTGAGGGACAGGGTATATGTTGTGTAGTGGGTTCAACGCATTAAGGAATCAGGAAACAGTGTGATAGTCAACACATGGTTTACTCGTACACAACACAACAACCCAATACCGGCCGATGGCCAACTATATACAGTCCCCGTGGACCACCCCCAGGTCCCACTGGTGGATTTAAACTTCCCACCAAGGTTCCTATTGGTGACCGCTTGAGGTTTCAGGATCTTAGTCCCTGCTTACAAACTCCCTTCCCTTCCCCTCCCCACAACAGACACCCTGTGAGGTAGGTGGGGCTGAGAGAGCACTTGACAGAAACGGCTCTTTTTCAAGAACAGCTCTTATCAGAACTAGGGCTTGCCCAAGGTCATCCAGCCAGGTGCAAGTGGAGGAGTGGGGAACCAAACCCAGTTCTCCCAGATTAGAGTCTGCGCACTTAACCACTACACCAAACTAGCAAAAGGGTTTAACAATGCCTCATCTTTAAGGGCAATAGGCCAGTTAAGACGGCTTGACCTACCCTATAGCACTGTTACGAGAACTAAGGTGAGAGATGTAGGGACATGCCACCCTGGAGCTACTCAGAGGAAGGGCAGGCTGCACTGTGATGGACATGCTGCGCATTTAGAACTACGGCCCTCAAAAGAACATCTGGGGTTAATTAGTCCAAAAACTGGGACAGAGGTTCTTTTGTGTCTTTTCCAACATTATAAGTAACTTCTACTGCAGTACACCTTTTGCTTGATGCGCCTTGTCTTCTTTGCTTAGACCCTGCCTACTTCCAGGTGTACTGGAAGTTGCCACCCTGGTTACACCAAGCTCATTCTGAAAGAACAGCCGCGTTGCTGCTATACTTGCTCCCCATGCCAGGAAGGGACCATCTCTACTCAAGAAGGTGATGACTCTGGAAGAAAGCAATGCTGGATAGTGAGGGGGGGAAAGATTCATCCAGGGATTTTCTATGGCTTTTAAAACCACATTTATATGACCCCGTGCACCTCGGCATCTAGTTGTGCCAGCCATGTGACCACAGAGATGTCTTCGGACAGTGCCGGCTCTTCGGCTTGGAAACAGAGATGAGCACCACCCCCTAGAGTCAGATTCGACTGGCTTTTGAGCAAGGGAAATCTTTACCTTACTTTTTAATATATAAAGCTGGGGAGGGGAGATGCAGGAAAGGGGAATGTTCATCATTCGGGTTTGGGGAGGGGGGTTGCATATGCAGTGGAGCCATATCCGAACATGTATGTCTCATGTGCCCTGACCCTTATGCTCAGACTAGCCTGATCTTGTCACATCTCAGAAACTAATCAGGGTCAGCACCAGTGTTCCCTCTAAGCTGAGTTAGTGTGAGCTAGCTCACAGTTTTTTAGGCTCTGGCTCATTCAGGAAGGATGGCTCCAGAGCAAACTAATTCACGCAGTGGCCAAATCACTCACTCACAGTTTTAATGCCGGTAGCTCAGAAAGTAGAATTTTTGCTCGCAAGACGCCACAGCTTAGAGGGAGCATTGGTCAGCACTGGTTAGTCTTTGCATTGGAGACCAGCAGGGCTATTTTGGGGCAGGAACGCACCGGAACAGAGTTCCGGCCGGCTTCAGAGTTGGCCATGCCCACTACAGCCAAAACCTCTGCTTGTGTGGCTACAGAGGAAAGGCCTGGCGACCGACCCCCACAGCGACTCCGAGGCAGGGGGGCCAGGGGGGCCTTCCTTGGCCTGTCCAAGGGCCAGCTTGCCAGGCTCCCCAGAGCTGTGGGGCGCCCGGGCAAGCCAAGGGAAGGCATGGGGTCTGTGGCCTAATATATTAATGAGCTGCGCTGTCATGGGTGTGGTCTGATATGCTAATGAGTTTCTGCTGTGGGGTGTGGCCTATTATGCTAATGAGTTCCTGCTGGGCTAAAAAACCCTGGAGACCATCAAAATACGCCGGGGTCATGACACAAAGGCAGTCAGTAGCAAACCACCTCTGTTATTCCCTGGTCTTGAAAACCCCATGAGGGAGCTCCATAAGGCGGCTGAGACTTGACATTACTTTCTTCCACCACCACGTCTCATGTGGCGCAGGAGCTGGGGATTGTGCTCTGCAGAGATGAGCATCGGTGCCTCTCATCCACAAAACCTGTGGCGGGTCCGATGTCGGCCAAGCCACGTTCGCCAATCCCAGCTCTCTGCCTCTTGTGTCCCCTGCCTTTAAGTAAAGGCTGTTTGTTTAAATGCAGTTCAGGTTTTGACTGGGGCACCCAAGGAGGGGCTGGGGCTCTGCTTGGCAAGGCAGAAGGTCCCAAGTTTAGTCCCCAGCATCTCCAGTTTAAAGGGTCAGGCCGCTGGTGACTTGAAAGACCTCCACCTGAGATCCGAAGAGCTGCCACCAGTCTGAGTAGATAATACTGACCTTGCTAGACCAATGGTCTGATTCAGCAATAAAGCGGCTTCATTTGTTCAGATTCCAGAACAGAACTCATGTCCCGCTATCACAGCCTTGCTAACTAAGATCTGCTTTATATGGTAACTAGCGAGCAAGCCCGTTGCGGTGGTCGATGCAACGGGCCCTAGCCGGTGGGGGGACCCCCCCCGTCCTCCCATGGTGGGTGGGGGAGGTGGCAGTGCGCCTCTCCAGTGCTGGAGAGGTGTGAGAGGGAGGCCTTTTGGGGGTAGCGGGCTGTGGCTGTGACCGTCAGGCGGCACAGCCGTCGAGCTCTCTCAGGCCTATGTTTGTGGGGCAGGCATGGCATCGGAGGTCGCTGATTGCCCATGTGGCCTCGGAGGAAGCGGGCGGTGCCTCTTTTCAGGTGCGTCCACAGTAGGGTGGGCCCTTCGACCTTGAGGGCGACTGTGGCTTATGTTCTTATGTTCTTATGCTCCTCATGAGGCGCGGCTCCCGGTGGGCAGGCCCGGCAGCCTGGAGGGCGAGTCCCTGCGTACGGCGGAGGAGGAAGTGCCCTCCGCTTGTCTTCAGGCGTGGCTGCCAGCGGGCAGGTCCGCCGGCCTGGAGTGGCAGTCCCGGCGCGCGGTGGCGTACGGGTGGGAGGATGGGCAGGGCAGGCGGAAGAGGGCTGGGTCCCAAGGCGGGCCGCTGCCAGAGCAGCCATCCCTCCCAGCGTCTGGCGTGAGACTGGGGGCATGAGGCCCAGCGGCGGCTGTGTGGGCGGTCCTGCAGCCATGCAGGCAGGCAAGACAGCCAACGGCGAGGGACCCGCTCTGTGACTGGCAGGTCCCTCAGCCAACTGATTCTGGCGCGCATTTTGACCATATAAAGTATGACCAAAATGCAATTATATATAAGGAAAGATAACTAGAACAGAATCTGGGGCATCGTCAGTCAACTTGTGCCTTTCCTCAATCAATCTATCAACCTTTATTGGCATAACCTACAGAACATATGGCTCAATTTGCAAAGAATACTGACCGCCTTCTTGAAGCTTCATACGGAAATTTTGCAACAGTTTCGATTATTACATGATTCTGGGTTGTCAGCAAAAAGTAATTCTTACATTTATCACGTTTCCTTGAATACTTTCTCAACCATCGCTCAATGAATGTAAGGCGCAACTCCGAGTAGAAAGTACATGAAAGAAACACATGTTCAAGAGTTTCAATCTCCCGCTTAGTGCAGGAACACAATCTACTGTCGAATACTGCTTTTTGGGCCTTTTCTGATCCCAGTTCTTGCCTTCATAAGAACATAAGAGAGGCCAATGTTGGATCAAGCCAATGGCCCATCCAAATACCAGGTGCCATCAGGAGGTCCACCAGTGGGGCCAGGACACTAGAAATCCTCCCACTGCTGCCCCCCCCAAGCACCAAGACTACAGAGCATCTCTTGCCCCAGACCCAGAATTCATATAAGAACATAAGAGAAGCCAATGTTGGATCAGGCCAAAGGACCATCCAGTCCAACACTCTGTCACACAGTGGCCAAAAACACCAGATACCATCAGGAGGTCCACCAGTGGGGCCAGGACACTAGAAGCCCTCCCACTGTTGACCCCCCCCCAAGCACCAAGGATACAGAGAGTATCCCTTGCCCCAGACCAAGAGTTCCTATCTATACCTTGTGGCTAATGGCCACTGATGGACCTCTGCTCCATGTGTTTATCCAATTCCCTCTTGAAGTCGTCCATGCTTGTAGGCGCTGCCACCATCATCTCTGTCCTCATTGAGTCTTTTGTGATTTGAATCCTCGCACTGAAGTATTGTTTTTATGGAGGGTAACTGGATCGTTCTCGTTCTTTTCAGATGCAGAACGTTGCACCAAATGTCCAGAAGATCAGCATTCAAACGAGGACCGAACTCAATGCGTCCCCAAGATTATAACCTTCCTGGCCTATGAAGAACCCCTGGGGATCACCCTAGCTTCCTGTGCCCTGGTCTTGTCCCTCATTTCAAGTTCTGTTTTAGCCCTGTTTATCAAATTCCTACATACTCCAGTAGTCAAAGCCAACAACCGGGACCTCACCTACCTCCTCCTCGTCTCCCTCCTCCTTTCCTTTCTCTCCTCCTTTCTCTTCATCGGCCAGCCAAGGAAACTGACCTGCCTTCTCCGCCAAACCACGTTCGGCACCATCTTCTCAGTCGCCGTCTCTTCTGTCTTGGCCAAAACCATCACAGTGGTGGTGGCATTCATGGCGACCAAGCCGGGGAACAGGATGAGGAAATGGCTGGGGAAGGGTCTGGCCAACTCCATCGTCGTTTCTTTTTCTGGTATTCAGATCGGCCTCTGCGTCATCTGGCTGGGAACCTCTCCTCCTTTCCCAGAGTCCGACATGCACTCCCAGGCTGGACAGATCACACTGCAATGCAACGAAGGGTCTGCCGCCATGTTTTATGGTGTCCTGGGATACTTGGGCTTCCTGGCTGCCGTCTCTTTCACGCTGGCTTTCTTGGCCCGGAAGCTGCCGGGGGCCTTCAACGAAGCCAAGCTGATCACCTTCAGCATGCTGGTGTTTTGCAGCGTGTGGGTGTCCTTTGTGCCCACCTACCTGAGCACGAAGGGGAAATACATGGTGGCAGTGCAGGTCTTCTCCATATTGACCTCCAGCGCTGGCCTCATGGGGTGCATCTTCCTTCCTAAATGCTACATTATTGTACTGAGGCCGGATCTCAATACCAAGGAGCATCTAATGATGAAAATGAGGTAAAGGTAAAGCCGAAGAGCCAGCGCTGTCCGAAGACATTTCCGTGGTCATGTGGCCGGCATGACTAAACACCAAGGCGCACGGGACGCTGTTACCTTCCCACCGAAGTGGTACCTATTTATCTACTTGCAATTTCTTGCTTTCGAACTGCTAGGTTGGCAGGAGCTGGAACTAGAGGAGCTCACCCCATCATGCGGCACTACTCGGGTCTCGAACTGCTGAACTACTGACCTTCCACAGCCTGCAGTTCAGCGTCTTAGCCACTTGAGCCACCGCAGCTCCTGATGAAAATGAGAGAGCCCCTATAATTTCCCATACGGTTTATATTTTTCAAACTTTGCAAGTCCACATCCGGCACGCTGCTCATGAAAACAACACGTCTGATTTGGGAATTTTATTTATTTACTTCACTAGGGGCCCTTCCCCGTTCACTTTGCTTGTGATTTACCTAGTTTTATTCCACTTGACAATATTAAACAGTAGTTTGAACACTGAATCAGCATTTCTGCCCCCTGCCCAAAGTGTTGCGGCAATACCTGACAAAGTAGCAAGACAGTTCTTCCTTTTTGGGTGAACTGTAGACAAAATTAGATTTATAGCTGTCGAGCGCCCCCTTGGTCCCGTGGCCCTTCCCTCCGGTGGCTGTGGTGTCGGGGGTCCAGGGGAGGGCGTGGTACTGGGAGGCAGGCGGAGTCCCCGGGATAAGGAAACAGAGAGGCCTCAGAATGGCAGGGGGAGGGGTTGACTTCACCCCTGTTGCCCCGCTGCCCCGTGCCCGGGAAGCTGCCGGTTCACTGGGCTCTCTCTCTTTCTCTCTTGCACATCCTCAGCTCTCTTCTCCTCGGCACGCATCTCCTCCCTGGCCTCTCCGTCCCCGCTCCCTTATATCCTCCTCCCGCTGCCCCAGTACCGCCCGTGCTCCTCCCTGGTTCCACCTCCCCAGGCCCCACCCCCCTTGATAAGGTAGGACGCCATCCTCGCGTCTGGAGGGCGTGTGCTCCTGTGCTGGCGGTGGCCTTGCCGGCCCGAGGGCCGCGCTGCCATCGCCGTCGCCACCGACTGTCAGGGGAGGGGTGCTCGCCTCGTCGCTCTCCTCTGCCGCTTCCCGGGGCTCGCGCCAACGGGGCCTCACTTGTCCCGGCGTCCTCTCCACGTTGTTCGCCGCTGGAGGGGGGCTGGGGCCCAACCTGGGTGCCCCGCGTCGGCCCGGCTTCTCCGGTGAGTGCTCGGGGTGCGTCGTGGCGGGGAGGGCGCGGCCCGGCCTGGGGTGCCAGGACCGGGACAATAGCAAACAAGGAATAAGGCCCGTTGTGGAAATAAATACGACGAGCTCTAGAAAGAGGCTCTGGGCGGGTGCCCCGGTCCTGGGCACTCAGTGTTAATTTGCTGTGGCAACCTCAGCAGGGTATAATGACACAGAGTCCACCATTTTCTCCAGAGGAATTGATCTCTGCTACCTGAAGAACAGTTGTAATTTTGAGTTGTCTCCACAGCCAACCATCGACCTACCTTGATTTGCCCCTCTGAGTTCAGGTTTCCATCTCCTCCCCCTCCCTCCTGGAGAGCAGTTGAAATTCTGAGTGATCTCCAGCCCCCACCTGGAGATTGGCAACAATGGTTCCCTGGGAGGGACTGGCTGGTTTGGAGGGTGGAATCTATGGCATTGTACCTGTCTGAGGTCCCACCCCTCCTGAAACCTCACCCTCTCCAGGCTCTATCCATCAAATCTCCAGGAATTTCCCACCTGGAATTGGCAACCCAATCTCCTTCCCAGCCAATCACCAACCTACCTTTATTTTCTCCTCACTCTTCAGCTTTCCACCCCACCACACACCTGCCGTCTCTACTGTACTCTGAAGCCCTGACTGCTATGTCACATTGGCTGACATACAGGGGCCATCTCAGCAGGATATAAGGACACAGAGTTTTCTCCAGGGGAACTGACCTCTGTCATCTGGAAAGCATTTGTAATTCCGAGAGATCTTCAGACCTCACCTGGAGATTGTATCAATATAAAGATACTCCGTGAATAAATTACGAACAAAAGCAGAAAGATTATATTGTACAAAACAATTCAAACAAGTTTTAAATCTTTGTTAAAGTTCAACAAACCCTTATGTATTCTTAAAGAGCTAGGAACAAAATTGTATTTGATACAAAGGGAAAACTCAAATAAAGTCCACAAGTCCTTTATAGAAAAAAGCTTCAGGAGAGCAAAGGTTCTACGCCTTGTAAGAGCAGCAGCTATACACGGCTGGCTTCACTGCCGCGTTCACGTTCACGTTTTGCTTCTTCAGATAGCTGGTACTCTTTTAGCTGTGAAATGAAATAAAGTTTCAACAATTCTCCTTCAACTAGTTTTCCATTCACCCCACTGACAGGTTCTCTTTCTGCCGATTAGGCTTCCATAATAGTGGTGGAAATAGTAGATAGGAAATAGGAGAAACACCATCAAAAATTGCCAAAATATAAACTGTATTTAGAAGAAGAAGAAGATACTGGATTTATACCCCACCCTTCACTACCCAAAGGAGTCCCAGAGTGACTTATAAACTCCTTTCCCTTCCTCTCCCCACAACAGACACCCTGTGAGGTAAGTGGGGCTGAGAGAGCTCTGACAGAAACTGCTCTTTTTCAAGACATGATTGAGGTTTATAAGATTATGCATGGAATTGAGCAGGTTGAAAAAGAAGTACTTTTCTCCCTTTCTCACAATACAAGAACTCGTGGGTACTCCATGAAATTGCTGAGCGGTTGGGTTAGAACAGATAAAAGGAAGTACTTCTTCAACCAAAGAGTGATTAACACATGGAATTCACTGCCACAGGAGGTGGTGGCAGCTACAAGCATGGACAGTTTCAAGAGGGAATTAGATAAACATCTGGAGCAGAAGTCCATCAGTGGCTATTAGCCACAAGGTATAGATAGGAACTCTCAGTCTGGGGCAGGTGATGTACTCTATTCTTGGTGCTGGAGGGGGCAGCAGTGGGAGGGCTGCTAGTGTCCTGGCCCCACTGCTGGACCTCCTGATGGCACCTGGTATTTTTGGCCACTGTGTGACAGAGTGTTGGACTAGATGGGCCATTGGCCTGATTCAACATTGGCCTCTCTTATGTCCTTAAGAACAGCTGTGCCAGAGCTTGTGACTGGCCCAAGGTCACACCCAGGGCCGGCCCCAGGTGTCTGGGTGCCCTAGGCAGGACAGCCTGGGGCGCCCACCCCACCGGAGATGCCAACCTCCCAGTGGGGCCTGGAGACCCGGGGAACGGGCGGGCGGCTCTTCCGGGCCCCTCGCAGTTCCAAGGCGCCGGGGAGACCCGGGGAATGGGTGGTGCGGCTCTCCCGGGCCCCTCGCAGGTGCGAGGGGCCCGGGAAGAGCCGGGGAAGGGGCGGGCTTGGAATGCCCGCCCCTTCCTTCCCAGCAGACAGGCGCTCAGACTGGCGGCGGCCAGCCAGCGGGGACTCTCCCCGCTGGCTGGCCGCCGCCATGCTGCCCCACCTCTCCGCCCCCCCCAAGGGCTTCTGAAGCGCCCTGGAAGGGCACTCAGACTGGTGGTGGCGGCGGCAGCGGGGAGAGTCCCCGCTGGCCAGGCGCCGCCATGCCGCCCCACCTCTCCACCCCCAAGGGCTTCGGGGGGAGCCGCGGGTGGAGGTGGCGGGTGGAGCGCCGTTTGAACGGCCGCCCCTTCCCTCCCAGTCCCAGCGCCGGCTGGAGACAGGGGGTGGAGCGCCGGCTTCACCGGGGGCGGGGTGGGGGCGCTTTGGCGCCCCTGTGGGCCCCAGCGCCCTAGGCGAGCGCCTAGCTCGCCTAGTGGGTGAGCCGGCAGTGCCCCCACCCTTTCCCCCTTTCCCCCCTGTTCTTTGGGGTGGGTGGGTGTTTCCCCCCCGAATTTTTTTGCGTATACTCTCTTTTATATGTTCCGCTTTAAATTTAATAAAACTTGTAGCAAAAAGAAAAGAAAACATACAGAAAGAGATTGGGAGGAAGTGGGTGTTCGGGCGGGGGTGGGGGGACTGAGGAAGCAAAACAGCTCTAGGCAACAAAACCTACCCACAAAAGACATAAATTAATGAAGGGAAGGGAGGAAGAAAAATACAAACAACAGTAAAAAAATGCAAACAACAAGGCGAACAAGGGAGCTGAGCCAGGTAGACAGTTCCCAAGAACCTTGTAAAGTAAAGTAAAGTTACCACATGGAGGACTCGGACTACGACACGAGGTCTGACGCATTTATTGGTCCTTCACAACAAGCATGCAAAACGGCCCTGCAAGGCCGACTATGTACATACGCACCCAGTACCCCCATGGTCCCATTGGAGGGTTTGAATTTCCCGCCAAAGGTTTTATTGGTGGATACTGGGTGGACTTGGATCCTACAGTTCTATTGTTCCCAGGAGCCAAGCTCTGACCTGAGACCGAGGACCCCTGGTGGTGGCCCGCATACATAACAAACCTCCTGCTCACCAGGAGGTTGAGAGCCAGTTTGGTGTAGTGGTTCAGTGTGCGGACTCTAATCTCGGAGAACCGGGTTTGATTCCCCACTCCTCCACTTGAACCTGCTGGTGTGACCTTGGGTCAGTCACAAGCTCTGGCACAGCTGTTCTCTCAAGGACAGTTCTCTCAGAGCTCTCTCAGCCCCACCTACCTCACAGGGCGTCTGTTGTGGGGAGGGGAAGGGAAAGGAGTTTGTAAGCCGCTCTGAGATGCCTTTGGGCTGTGAAGGGCGGGGTATAAGTCCAAACTCTTCTTCTTCTTCTTCTTCTTCTCACCAGCTATGGTTGCCAGATCCAGGTCGGGAAACTCCTGAAGATTTGGGGATGGTGCCTGGGGAGGACAGGGACATCAGTAGGGTACAGTGCCACCCCCCAAACCATTCATTTTCTTCAGGGGAACCGATCAATGTCATCTGGAGATGAGCTGTAATTCAGAGACTGGCACCCCTAATTAGCATTCACGGATGGGCAATTCCATGGAAAAGCCTACACTGAACTGCTCCGCTCATTTTGTCCCAATGTTATAATGCAGTGATATTGTAACCTAAAAAAAAAATCAGCGTTGTGATGCAATCGATAGAAGGTTTTTGAAAATGAAATAGTTTGTTATGTTACCTTGGGGCTGCAGTGGCCCAGTGGTTAAGACACTGAGCTGCAGACCAGAAGGTCGGTGGTTCAGCAGTTCGAGACCCGAGTGCCGCGTGACGGAGTGAGCTCCCGTCTTTGGTCCCAGCTCCTGCCACACTAGTAGTTGGAAAGCAAGAAATCGCAAGTAGATAAATAGGTACCGCTTCGGTGGGAAGGTAACAGCGTTCCGTGCGCCTTGGCGTCTAGTCATGCCAGCCACATGACCATGGAAATGTCTTCAGACAACGTTGGCTTTTCGGCTTGGAAATGGAGATGAGCACCACACCGCCAGAGTCAGAATCAACTGGCTTTCGAGCAAGGGAACCTTTACCTATGTTACCTTAAGGGGGGGAAATCACGGAAAAAGTGGATCTGAAAACTGCACATTGACCATCAATCTGCAACTACTTCTGGAGCAGCCAAAATTACTGCAGAAAAACTGACAAAAATTGATGATTTAAGAACACCGACACGGAGGTTTGTAGGTTTGTGGAAGCCGTCAAGCTTTCCTCAATCATCAGTGGCTCTATGGGGCCGCTTCCTATGTTGGTCCTACTGCATGAGAGACCAGCCGGTGAAATCCTGAAAGACAGGGATCACTTTGTAGAAAAAGGGATGCAGGAGCTCATTAGCATAACTCATTAGCATAACTTATTTGCATATGCCACACCCCCTGACATCACCAGAAGTGTGTCAGAAGGCAACACCCACCGCTCAGGCTCCACCTCTAGGGACTGTCTTTCCACTCTGGGGGCTGTCATTCCAGTCCCAGAGTAGCCTATCTGGGCCCAGGGGGAATGCTACACGTGCTGCTTTGCACTCCTGCTGGGAGCTGGGGGTGGGGCTTGCTGCCACCTGTGTTTCTAACTGCCAGAGCTCTGCTCCTGCGCGCTCCTGCTCCAAATGACCCCTGCTGAAAGAGACAAAAGGCGATGGGGAAGAAAAACTTTTCTGCCTAAATCTCCAGGGTTTCTTTGTTGTTGTTGTTCAGTCGCACAGTCGAGTCCGACTCTTCGCGACCCCATGGACCAGATTACGCCAGGCCCTCCTGTCTTCTGCTGTCCTCTGAAGTTTGCTCAATTTCATGTTCGTTGCATCGATGACACTGTCTAACCACCTCATCCTTTGTCGTCCCCTTCTTCTTTGACCTTCAATCTTTCCCAGCATCAGGGTCTTCTCCAGTGAATGCTCCCTTCTCATTTGGTGGCCAAAGTATTTGAGCTTCAGCTTCAGGATCTGGCCTTCCAGGGAACAATCAGGGTTGATTTCTTTTAGGATTGACTGATTTGATCTCCTTGCAGTCCAAGGGACTCTCAAGAGTCTTCTCCAGCACCATAGTTCAAAAGAATCTATTCTTCGGCGCACGGCCTTCCTTATAGTCCAACTCTCGCAGCCATACATTACTACGGGGAATACCATTGCTTTGACCATGCGTACTTTTGTTGGCAAGTGATGTCTCTGCTTTTTATCATGCTGTTTAGGTTTGCCATCGCTTTCCTCCCAAGGAGCAGGCGTCTTTTAATTTCATGGCTGCAGTCACCATCTGCCGTGATCTGGGATCCCAGGAACGTGAAGTCTGTCACTACTTCTACGACTTCCCCTTCTATTTGCCAAGGAGTGATGGGGCCAGATGCCATGATCTTAGTTTTTTTGATGTTGAGCTTCAAGCCCACTTTTGCGCTCTCCTCTTTCACCCTGAGCAAGAGGCTCTTTAGATCCTCTTCACTTTCTGCCATCAGAGTGGTATCGTCTGCATATCTGAGGTTATTGATCTTTTCCCCAGCAATCTTAACTCCAGCTTGTGATTCATCCAGGCCAGCATTTTGCATGATGTACTCTGCATATAAATTAAATAAGCAAGGGGACAATATACATCCTTGTCGTACTCCTTTTCCTATGCTAAACCAATCAGTTGTTCCATATCCGGTTCTAACTGTTGCTTCTTGACCCTTATACAGGTTTCTCAGGAGACATGTGAGGTGGTCCGGTACTCCCATCTCTTTAAGAACCTGCCATAATTTATTGTGATCCACACAATCAAAGGCTTTAGCATAGTCAATGAAGCAGAAGTAGATGTTTTTCTGGTACTCTCTTGCTTTCTCCATAATCCAGCGAATGTTGGCAATTTGATCTCTAGTTCCTCTACCTCTTCGAAACCCAGCTTGTACTTCTGGCAGTTCTCTATCCACGTACTGTTGGAGCCTAGCTTGTAGGATTTTGAGCATGACCTTGCTAGCATGTGAAATGAGTGCAATTGTACGATAGTTTGAACATTCCTTGACATTGCCTTTCTTTGGGATTGGAATGTACACTGACCTTGTCCAATCCTGTGGCCACTGTTGTGTTTTCCAAATTTGTTGGCAAATTGAGTGCAGCACTTTAACAGCATCTTCTTTTAAGACTTTGAATAACTCAGCTGGGATACCATCACCTCCACTAGCTTTGTTGTTAGCAATGCTTTCTAAGGCCCATTTAACTTCGCTTTCCAGGATGTCTGGCTCGAGGTCAGTGATTATACCATCGTGGTTGTCAAGGATATTGAGGTCCTTCTTGTATAGTTCTTCTGTGTATTCTTGCCATCTTTTCCTAATCTCTTCTGCTTCTGTTAGGTCCCTACCGTTTTTGTCCTTTATCATGGCCAGCTTTGCATGGAACGTTCCCTTGATTTCTCCAATTTTCTTGACGAGATCTCTAGTCCTTCCCAATCTATTGTTTTCCTCTATTACTTTGCATTGTTCATTCAGGAAAGCCTCCTTATCTCTCCTTGCTGTTCTCTGGAAATCTGCATTCAGTTGGGCAAATCTTTCCTTTTCACCGTTGCCTTTAGCTTTCCTTCTTTCCTCTGCTATGTGTAAAGCCTCATCAGACAGCCACTTTGCTTTTTTGCATTTCTTTGTCTTTGGGATGGCGGCGATTGCTGCCTCCTTTACAATGTCACGTACCTCTGTCCATAGTTCTTCAGGCATTCTGTCTATCAAATCTAGTCCCTTAAACCTATTCTTCACCTCTACTGTATATTCATCGGGGATGCGATCTAGGTCAAATCTGAATGGCCTTGTGGTTTTCCCAACTTTCTTCAATTTAAGTCTGAATTTTGCAATGAGTAGCTCATGATCTGAGCCACAGTCAGCTCCAGGTCTTGTTTTTACTGACTGGATAGAGCTTCTCCATCTTTGACTGCAAATTATATAGTCAATCTGATTTCGGTGTTGCCCATCTGGTGATGTCCATGTGTAGAGACGCCTCTTAGGTTGTTGGAAAAGGGTGTTCGCTATGACCAGCGTGTTCTCTTGACAAAACTCTGTTAGCCTTTGCCCTGCTTCATTTTGTTCTCCAAGGCCAAACTTGTCTGTTATTCCGATTACCTTTTGATTTCCTACTTTAGCATTCCAGTCCCCTATGATGATGAGGACATCATTTTTTGGTGTTAGTTCTATGAGCTGTTGTAGGTCTTTATAGAACTGGTCCACTTCATCCTCCTCTGCAGCAGTGGTTGGGGCATAGACTTGGATTACTGTAATATTGAATGGTTTGCCTTGGATTCGGACCGAGATCATTCTGTCATTTTTGAGGTTGTATCCCAATACTGCCTTTCTCACTCTCTTGTTGACTATAAAGGCCACACCATTTTTTCTACGGGATTCCTGGCCACAGTAGTAGATATAATGGTCTTCTGAGTTAAATTAGCCCATTCCTGTCCACTTTAGTTCACTGATTCCCAAGATGTCGATGTTCATTCTTGCCATCTCATTTTTGACCACGTCAAGCTTACCTTGATTCATAGATCTTACATTCCAGGTTCCTATGCAGTATTGTTCTTTGCAACATTGGACTTTCCTTTCACCATCAGACACATCCACAACTGAGCGTCCTTTCGGCTTTGGCCCAGCCGCTTCACTCTTTCTGGGGTTACTCGTACTTGCCCTCTGCTCTTCCCCAGTAGCATATTGGACACCTTCCGACCTGAGGGGCTCATCTTCCGGCATCATATCTTTTATCCTTTTGTTACTGTCCATGGGGTTTTCTTGGCAAAGATACTGGAGTGGGTTGCCATTTCCTTCTCCAGGGGATCACGCTTGGTCTGAGTTCTCTGCTGTGGCCTGTCCGTCCTGGGTGGCCCTCCACGGCATAGCCCACAGCCTCATCGAACCACGCAAGCCCCCTCGCCACGACAAGGCAGTGATCCATGAGGGAGCCAGGATTTCTTATGTTACTGTATTCCCATGCTGGGGACTGCACTTTACAAATTTCCCCCCTATAGCCTTTAGGTGCCACAAATCGGTGACCTGACTTGATTTGTCCAGGATAATCTCATCAGATCTCAAAAGCTAAGCACAGTCAGCCTTGGCTAGTACTTGGAAGGGTCACCTCTGAGGAATACCATGGTTGTGACTGAGGCAGAGGCAGGTAATGGCAAACCACCCCTGAAACATCTCTTGCCTTAAAAACAAGTCTAGCTCACCACCTGGTGGTACGTAATTCTAAAGAGCTAGAACTTCTGGCTGCCAGACAATCTTAGGATCTCCTGGCTATACTACACACGATGCCATACAATAATGACAATAACCACTGCTTGGTGAACTGCCTCAGTTCCTGATGGGTGACCTTCTGGCAAACGTTCTCTAATCCATCATGCCACACAAATCTTGCACTTATAGCCTGTGAGTGGAATTTATTTATTTGTTGGATTTATATCCCGCCCTTCCACATGGGCTCAGGGCGGCGAACAAGGGCAGAATGCCATGCAACCAGATTAAAACATAAGACCAAACCGAGAATAAATACAGACATAAAACTCCATTTAAACTAACGATAAAACAGCAGTAACAACAAAAAATCACTATAGGGTCCACGCCACACAACACACCAAAACACACAGTTGGCGTTACTCCAATGGTGCCCATATAGAGCTAAGAACCCCATGCCAGGGCCAGAGAGCCTCGAATGGCTATACGCTGATGGTATCATAGCGGTGGCAGCCCCTACTCAAAAGCCTGGCAGAAGAGCTCCGTTTTGCAGGTCCTGCGGAACTGCATAAGGTCCCGCAGGGCCCTGATCTCCTCTGGGAACTCATTCCACCAGGTAGGGGCCGCCACCGAAAAAGCCCTGGCCCTGATAACAGCATATTTAACAACCTTGGGGGCTGGAATGACCAGCAGATGTTGTCCCCCTGACCGTAGTGCTCTTGAGGGAACATATGGGGACCTTATGTTCCCTCACCCTAATTTTGTGAAACAGGGCCTTCCTCTGCCCTCAAGGTCCCATCATTGACCTGAAGGGGAGAGAAATGGGGAATCTTTCCTGCCCTCTCTTGGACAAACTTTCAGTCCATTTAGTAGGTCAGTGCCTGGGAAATTGCAGGTTTTCTTCCCCATCGCCTTGTGGCTCTTTTTCAGGGTCTCTCCAGCTGGTCTCTCACAGAGTGGGACCATCGTGGGAACTTGCCCCACACAACCGCTGAACAATGTTCCCTCTGAGCTGTGGAGTCTTGTGAGCGAAAAATCTACTTGGTGAGCTCCTGGCATTCAAGTTAGATCCAGGTGAGTCAGCTGTGTTGGTCTGAAGCAGCAGAACAAATTCAGAGTCCCCTGGCACCTTTAAGACCAACAAAGGTTTATTCATGCATCATGCATGCACAGGAAAGCTCGCACCCTGAATAAACCTTTGTTGGGCTTACAGGTGCCAGGGGACTCTAGATTTGTCCTTCTGGCATTAAAGTCGTGAGCGAGCCATTTGGCTCCTGCATAAATCAGTTTGCCATCCTTCCAGTTCGGTGTAGTGGTTAAGTGCGCGGACTCTTATCTGGGAGAACCGGGTTTGATTCCCCACTCCTCCACTTGCAGCTGCTGGTGTGGCCTTGGGTCAGTCACAAGTTCTCTCAGAGCTGTCCTCTCAAGGGCAGTTTCTGTCAGAGCTCTCTCAGCCCCGCCTACCTCACAGGGTGTCTGCTGTGGGGAGGGGAAGGGAAAGGAGTTTATAAGCCGCTCTGAGACGCCTTTGGGCAGTGAAGGGCGGGGTAGAAATCCAAACTCTTCTTCTCCCTGAGAGAAGGCAAAAATGTGTGAGCCGGAGGCTAAAAAAAACTGTGAGCTAGCTCACACTAACTCAGCTTAGAGGGGACACCGCCGCGGAAGAGCAAAGCGGCCTGCTCTCTCTGCAAATATTTCTATTCTTCCTTCTGGGGCCGGTTCTCGCAGGGAACTACATTTCCCAGAAGGCGTCGTGAGCACCGGAGAAGCCAACCCGGCCTTTTCCAGGCGTGGAAAGGGGGGCGGCTTTTCATGGAGGCGGAGAAGGGGATTTGGGGAATATGGAGTTCGGCGGCGATTCCCTTCTTTCTCCTGTCCCCCGGCCGGGGGGAGAGCTCCGCTTTTGCACGTCTGCAGGGAAGGTGAGTCAGGGATTTCCTAAAACGGGAGGGAGAGGAAGAGCTGGCCCGGGGGGAGCATCCAGAGAGAGGCTTCCCCGGGCAGGATCTGTGCAAGTGGGCGGGATGCTCCTTTTTTTTTGCTCGCTTGACTTTCCTGCAACCAGCCTGGGCTGGTTTTATTCTTAAAACTTAGACGGATCCCCGGCCCGACCCAGCAAGGTTCATTGCCTGTTTTTACTGGTCCCCTGAACTGGCCCGGTGTTCTTTTTTGGCACGTTTCTGAGCCAACCTCCCGCAGAGGCGTTTGGCCGTATTCTGCCCTTTCCAATTGTATTTTTCAACACACACTGTTGCTTTTCTCTGGCGTAGGATCCCGGTAAACATCATGCTCCAGGAGATCTCTGGAACGGGACCCCGGTCTGCAGGTTTCTTTTGTGAAAGTGGGAATCAATTCTGCTCTCCCTCTCTGCCTGCCTCCACTTTTCTGGCTTCCCGGGAGTAAACCAGCACTTTTCTGTTGTCAGTCTGGACCACAATTCCCATGGGATTCACTGCCACAGGAGGTGGTGGCAGCTACAAGTATGGACAGCTTCAGGAGGGAATTAGATAAACATCTGGAGCAGAGGTCCATCAGTGGCTATTAGCCACAAGGGATAGATAGGGACTCTGGGGCAAGGGATGCTCTGTATTTTTGGTGCTTGGGGGCGGGGGTCAACAGTGGGAGGGCTTCTAGTGTCCTGGCCCCACTGGTGGACCTCCTGATGGCACCTGGTATTTTTGGCCACTGTGTGACACAGAGTGTTGGACTGGATGGGCCATTGGCCTGATCCGACATTGGCTTCTCTGATGTTCTTAGGAACTCTCAGTCTGGGGCAAGTGATGCTCTGTCTTCTTGGTGCTTGGGGGGTCAACAGTGGGAGGGCTTCTAGTGTCCGGGCCCCACTGGTGGACCTCCTGATGGCACCTGGTATTTTTGGCCACTGTGTGACACCGAATGTTTGACTGGATGGGCCACTGGCCTGATCCAGCATTGGCTTCTCTGATGTTCAGTTCACTCCGATTCTGGCTTTCATTTTATTGTAGACAAATAATTCCTTCCTACACACACACACACACACACACACACACACACACACACACACGTGCCTGCCTTTGCCTTAAACTATGAAAGCCAAAATCTTTTGAGATGATGCTCTTGAGAAGATGCATTCGCTTAGTTGCAGTTCAAGGGCGTGTGGTACAAACTGGAGTCATTCCACGAGGCAGAAATACCCAGAAAGGTCTCTGAGGAAGCCATTTTGTGCTGAATGTTCTGTGGCCTGCAGTTCCCACCTGCCAAACCCCAAGGATCACACAACATGGAAAGAGCAGGCCCTAGGTTTGTTGGGGGGTGGGGGGAAATAGAACAAAATATATTATAAGAACATAAGAGAAGCCAATGTTGGATCAGGCCAATGGCCCATCCAGTCCAACACTCTGTTACACAATGGCCAAACTTGCTTAAGAGCCACATAGAACAGACGTCAGATGTTTGAGAGCTGCAAGACATGAACAAATATTACACACAAGTTTTTTATTGGAAAATATGCAAATTTGAACATAAGAACATAAGAGAAACCAATGTTGGATCAGGCTAATGGCCCATCCAGTCCAACACTCTGTCACACAGTGGCCAAAAATACCACGTGCCATCAGGAGGTCCAGCAGTGGGGCCAGGGCACTAGAAGCCCTCCCACTGCTGCCCCCCCCAGCAACAAGAATAGAGTGCATCACCTGCCCCAGACTTAGAGTTCCCATCTATACCCTGTGGCTAATAGCCACTGATGGACTTCTGCTCCAGATGTTTATCTAATTCCCTCTTGAAACTCTCCATGCTTGTAGCTGCCACCACCTCCTGTGGCAGTGAATCCCATGTGTGAATCACTCTTTGGATGAAGAAGTACTTCCTTTTATCTGTTCTAACCCGACTGCTCAGCAATTTCACGTAGTGTCTGCGAGTTCTTGTATTATGAGAAAGGGAGAAAAGTACTTCTTTCTTTACCTGCTCTATCCCATGCATAATCTTATAAACCTCGATCACATCACTCCTCAGTCGTCGTTCCTCCAAGCTAAAGAGCCCCAAACACTTTAACCTTTCTTCATAGGTTAAGTGTCCCAACCCTTTTATCATTCTAGTTGCCCTTTTCTGCACTTTTCCCAATGCTATAATATCCTTTCTGAAGTGTGGTGACCAGAATTGCACACAGTATTCCAAATGTGGTCACGTGATCGATTTATGCAGGGACAGCTTATTTTTTCAGAGCTGGATGTAAACTTAAGGGTAACACAGAACACCTCTGCAGAAAAAAAAATGTTTAAAGCAGAAACCATCTCTGGAATCTCTGGAATCACAAAATTTGTGTATTTGTGGGATTAAATGTGCAGAATAGTATAATAGTATAGCAGAGAATAGTATAGTAGACAATGGTATACAGTCAATTCAGTTTTTTTGGTTTTTCCCTTTAATTGGTCTTGACCAAGAGAAGCCAAGTTTTATGTCGTTTTTTGGCTTTCAGTATATTTTAACTATCAGAGGTTCGAAAAAGTGGACCCAATGTCTGTTGCCATCGGTTTGATGTATTGCATTCTTTTAATCAAATGAGGGGGTGATGGGGTCCTCCTTTCCTTCTTGAAAGCTCAGGGACAGAAATAGGAAAGGAACTGAGCCATATTTTCCCTCTTTCAGACGTCTCCAGTGTCCTTTGAGGAGGTAGCTGTGTTCTTCACAGAGGACGAATGGGCTCTGCTGGACCCAGGCCAAAGAAAAGTCTTCTGGGAAGTGATGAAGGAAAATTATGAGACCGTGGCCTCTCTGGGATGTTTATGGGATCCGCAGTTCCGCAGGGCCTCTCTGGGTAAGGCCTTACCCCCTTTTATTTTGAACACGGCAGAGAAGGGAGGGGGCGGCATCTTCCTGTGACCCTCTTGAATTTTCTTTTCTTTTTTTTAAACAAGATTTTTATTGGAATATATTCAACATTTTAAACATAATTTCCAATTCAAGTTATAGATTATATCCCTTCCCCCCCTAATAGGTTTCCAACACTGCTATTGCCAATAACAACAAACACTAAAAGTAATCAAGTTTAAACTTATAACAATCTATAAACCAGGTAACTTATATTTTATATACAAAAATCTAACTTAATCTAACGTAACTTCATTTTCAATAAGAATCAAGGTTATACATTTTCCCTTTCATTTTGTGTTCAGTTTCCATATAGATTTTCAGGTCTTCCCATTCTTTTAAGTATTGTTCGGCCATTTGTCCATTTAGTTTTTTAGTCATTTTGTCCATTTCAGCTAAAAATAGCAGTTTCCTTAACCAGTCCTGTACATCCGGTACTTTATCCGCTTTCCACTGTTGTGCAAAGGCCATTCTCGCCGACGTGATCATATACCATAATACTGTTCTTTTTTCTTGCTTAATTTTTTCCATTTTCAAACCTAAGAGAAGAAGTTCCGGACTTTTTCTAATAGGGATTTTCAATATTTTCTGCATCTCACAATGAACATTTGACCAGTATACTTTTGCTTTCGCACATGTCCACCACATATGATGAAAAGAACCCTCTATTTTTTTACATTTCCAACATTTGTTACTCAAGTTCTTATCCATACTTATATTAGCAATCTTTTTTGGTACCACCTATAAAGCATCTTAAAACAATTTTCTTTTACATTAACACAAGTTAGAGCTTTTCTCACAAAAATTCCCAAGAATCCATTGAAATTTCCTTATTCACCCTCTTGAATTTTCAAACTCACTTCCTCTATATTCCCTTGATGTTCTTGCGGTACAAGGCGTCCCTAAGTGACAAGATATTCTTAGGGTAGGAAGTGTAAAAGCTTTGGGTCCTTGGGGTGAGGTAAGTTTTGTACTGAGCTTGAAGAGGACGAAGAGCAGTGAAGCGGAGGGTTTGATCAAACAAGAGAGATGATTTATTCATATACAGGGGAGCGACAAACGAGCAAAGAAACCATCTATTCCATGTTCCCAAATAGTTACGTTTTTAAAACTTCCTGTGGGTGTTGCTGTTGCAGGGGACTACGTTTCCCAGAAGGACTTGCGAACACCTGAGAGGTGGGTTTGATAAAACAAGAAAGATTTGTTCATATACACAGAAGTGACAAACGAGCAAAGAAACCGTCTATTTCATGTTCCCAAATAGTTAAGTTCTTACCATTTCCTTTGGGTTTTGCTGTTGTAGGGGACCACATTTCCCAGAAGGACTTGCAAGCACCTGAGAGGTCAACCCAGCATTTTCTAGGTGTCGAGGGAGTGTTTTTCCCTCGAGGTGGAGAAGGAGATTTATGGGATCTGCAGTTCAACAGGGCTTCTCTTCTCTCTCGTTTCCCCCGGCTGGAGGGAGAATTTGGCTTTTGCACATCTGCAGGAGAGGTGAGTTTAGGATTTCATCCACAGGTCTTGGACAAGAAAAGGGGAGGGGGAGAAAATATGTGTGAACGGGAGTGGAGGAGGAAGAGCTGGCCCCGAGGGAGCATCGGGAGAGAGGCTTCTGGGTCAGTTCTCTGCAGAACGGGCGGGGTGCAATGCCCCCTCTAATCTATGGAGTCTTGTGAGCAAAAATTCTACTTTGTGAGCTACTGGCATTAAAATTTGTGAGTGAACGCTTTGGCTGCTGCATAAATGAGTTTGCTCTGGAGCCCTCCTTCCTGAGCCAAGAGAAAAATCTGTGAGCTGGAGGCTAAAAAACTGTGAGCTGGCTCACACTAACTCAGCTTAGAGGGAACACTGGTGGGGTGGGGTACTTGTGTTTTTACCCACACACATGAATGTGTTTTCTCAAATCAACCTGGGCTTCTTTTTATTTTTGTCAGCTAGACGGACCCCTGGTCTGATCCGGGACAGTTCATTATCTGTTCTTACTGGCCCCTGTAGCTTGCTGCAGTTTTGGGGGTTTTTTGCGTTCTCCACGGGCTAACCCCCAAAGACACATTTGCCCATATTTTGCTCCTATGGTGGTAGTATTTTAAACACCAGCTGTCGCTTCTTCTACAGCAGGGCTTCATAACCTGAAATAGATTTCGGGGAGTCCGTGAACTTGAATGGGAAACAAATTACATCTTTATGTTGTCGAAGGCTTTCACGGCCGGAGTTCATTCGTTGCTGTAGATTTTCCGGGTTGTGTGGCCGTGGTCTTGGCATTGTAGGACCTGACGTTTTGCCAGTAGCTGTGACTGGCATCCTCAGAGGTATAACGCAGAAAGATGGAGTACTCTCTGAGTCAAGGTGAGCAGGAAAATGGTAGGCAGGTAATTTATCTCTACTCTGGAAGGTGGGGTAGGGCTGAGTAATTCTCTTGTAGGAGTTCTCCAGGCTATGAACATGCTAATGGAGGAGCTTTCCTGAGGAGGTTCTTTTGTCTATGGATTGTTTCCTGAGGAGGTTTCCTGTTTCCTGAGGAGGTTCTTTTGTGTGTGGAATGGCTATTGAAACTCTAATCTTATCTGTAACATGCTAACGGAGGAGCTTTCCTGAGGAGGTTCTTTTGTCTATGGATTGTTTCCTGAGGAGGTTTCCTGTTTCCTGAGGAGGTTCTTTTGTGTGTGGAATGGCTATTGAAACTCTAATCTTATCTGTAACATGCTAACGGAGGAGCTTTCCTGAGGAGGTTCTTTTGTCTATGGATTGTTTCCTGAGGAGGTTTCCTGTTTCCTGAGGAGGTTCTTTTGTGCGTGGAATGGCTGTTGAAACTCTAATCTTATCTGTAGTGCTATTGTCATTACATCTTTGTTTTCACTAAGCTCTAAATGGAAAGTTAGCTTTTTTCTTCAATTATGAATGTGGGCAACAAACCACAGTTGTTGTCGTGGTCCGTGTGACTAGGTCACCCATAGAAATCTGATATTTCCATACACGATTAAGTCATTGCAGATATTTTGAAATAGCATTTACCAGGGCTCTTTTTGTAGAAAAAGCCCAGCAGGAACTCATTAGCATAATAGGCCACATCCAACAGCAGGAACTCATTAGCATAATAGGCCACACCCATGACAGCACAGCTCATTAGCATATTACCAGAAGTGTGGTCCCCCATGTTACCAGGAGTGTAGTCATCCAGCCACACCCATCTTTTGCTTCTTCTTCTGTTTATCTTTTGTTGTCAAAACCCAGGGCTTTTTTTGTAGCAGGAACTCCTTTGCACGTTAGGCCACACACCCCTAATGTAGCCAATCCCAATGAGTTCCTGCTGTTGGGTGTGGCCTATTATGCTAATGAGTTCCTGCTGGGCGTGGCCAACTCAGGAGCCAGCCAGAACTCCGTTCCTGTGCGTTCCTGCCCAAAAATAGCCCTGGCATTTACATTCTTTTAAAAGCATTATTCTGAGAAGGGTTGGTCCATAGGCTTCACCAGACGGCCAGAGAGGTCCACGGCAGAAGGCAGGTCAAGAACCCCTGCTCTAGAGAGTGATCGCCTTTCATGCGTCACCCACCAACAGGCCCATAGCCGGGATTTTGTTGTTTTGTGGGGCGTATTTTTTCCTTGTGGGGCAACCAGTATGAGGGAGTGGAAGGGCTTTGTAAAAATAATACGTTCTATCTATGGATATATGTTCCAGTACCAATGCTGCATATGATGAATATGCTAGAAGCAGCTTGGTTATACATAAATAACATGCAAGTAGGCTGAAGCATGCAAGGCTTTCTAAATTTCTGTTTCACACACACCCCTCATATCCACCCACCTCTGCACCCCACCCACCTCCCAGCCCTTCCCAGAACTGATTCATAGAATCATAGAATGTTAGAGTTGGAAGGGACCTTGCAGGTCATCTAGTCCAACCCCCTGCACTCCGCAGGAGCAGAGCCAAAAGATAGCCCTACATACCTACAACATACCTGAAAAATGGTCGTCCAGTCTCCCGCTTGAAAATGGGAGCGTCCACCACCTCCCGAAGCAGTCTGTCCCACTGCTCAACCACGCTCACAGTTAGGAAGTTTCTCCTGATATTTAGCTGGTAACGACTCCCTTGTCATTTCCACCCATTAGATCTAGTCTTGCAATCCGGAGCAAGAGAGAATAGATCTCCTCCATCTTCTACATTCTTCAGATACTTGAAGACAGCCATCAGGTCCCCTCTAAGCCTTCTCTTTCCCAGGCTAAACAGACCCAACTCTTTCAGCCTTTCCTCGTAAGACTTGGATTCCAACCCTCTCACCATCCTGGTCACCCTCTTCTGGACACGCTCGAATAGATTCACTGGTCTATTGCACTGGTCTATCACCCTGAGCTACCGGATAGGGCGGGGTATAAATCTCAAAATAAATAAATAAATAAAGAATAAAGAATCAAAACCCTATTAATCCTCCTTACCTTCCAAGCAACCAAGCTGCCTGCTCCCTTACCCATACCAATCCCCTCCCATGCCTCTTGTGGGGTGTGGCTGTAAATTCAGGGGGCGGGGCCCCGAGATGCCCCACGGTAGCTACGGGCCCGCCCACCAAGCTCCATGGATCACACACAGCCTGGGGTGAATGGGTCTTTGCTTTGTTAGGTTAAAAGTAGAACAAAAGACGCCTAGATTTCCATTAGGCCAATTTGCGTTTACAGAGCTGGATGCAAGCTTTAGAATAACCGGGACTGCCTCTCCTGGTATGTCCCCCGAAGAGCTTTACACTCAGAAAATCAGAACCTACAGGTGATCCCTGGCTCAGAAGATGTCCAGCTATTCTCAACTAGAGCCAGGGGCTTTTGGGCCCTGGTTCCTGCGTGGTGGAACTCTCAGCATCCACCCCCGCGGGACCAAGTACAGTTCGACAGGGGGTGTAAGACAAGAGATGTTCTGCTGGGCTTATGGTTGAGGACAACAACGGCCATCCTTGTACTTGGCCCATGATCTGCCCCCCCCATGGAGGGAGGGAAATAGATACTCAATGCCACCGAATTTAGACTGTATTTAAATGGTGTGGGGTTTTTTTACAATAAAATTTTTATTGCGTTTTTCCATAACAAAGGCAAGTATTACATAATACAGAACCGTTAACCGGTTAGAAATATGCAAAGTCAAGAAAAGACATTTGGTGATAGCACATTTTTGCATTCAAACAGCTTAAAGGTAAAGGTAAAGGTTCCCTTGCTCGAAAGCCAGTCGAATCCGACTCTAGGGTTGCGGTGCTCATCTCTGTTTCAAAGCCGAAGAGCCAGCGCTGTCCGAAGACATTTCCGTGGTCATGTGGCCAGCATGACTAAATACCAAGGCGCACGGAACGCTGTTACCTTCCCACTGAAGTGGTACCTATTTATCTACTTGCAATTTCTCGCTTTCGAACTGCTAGGTTGGCAGGAGCTGGAACTAGAGACGGGAGCTCACCCCGTCATGCGGCACTCACGGGTCTCGAACTGCTGAACTACTGACCTTCCACAGCCTGCAGTTCAGCGTCTTAACCACTTGAGCCACCGCAGCTCCATTCAAACAGCTTAAACAACACTAAAAGTAGACGAAGAGTAAACAGTTAAAACGTGCACTGCTTACGCACTTTATAGAGTAATCACATATACAGGGAACATTTTTGGTTGGCAAGAATTAGCCAGTCGATTTTACCATAGCCATAACTCCTCAATAACTTTAGGGATATCATTTTGTCCAGAGCGATATTCTAAAATGGGAAACCGTGTAGAAACAAACGTGGTGGGGGTAGGAATCTTATCAAATCGCGCAAGATTGTCCAAGAGTTTAGCCAGTATTTTAATGGTTTTATCCTGTTAATTATCATAGAATAAGACGGCTTCAAGAGGGAATTAACATAAGAACATAAGAACGTAAGAGAAGCCAATGTTGAATCAGGCCAATGGCCCATCTAGTCCAACACTCTGTCACACAGCGGCCAAAATATACCAGGTGCCATCAGGAGGTCCAGCAGTGGGGCCAGGACACTAGAAGCCCTCCCACTGCTGCCCCCTCCAGCACCAAGAATAGAGTGCAGCACCTGCCCCAGACTGAGAGTTCCCATCTAAACCCTGTGGCTAATAGCCACTGATGGACTTCTGTTCCATATGTTTATCTAATTCCCTCTTGAAACTGTCCATGCTTGCAGCTGCCACGACCTCCTGTGGCAGTGAGTTCCATATGTTAATCACTCTTTGGGTGAAGAAGTATTTCCTTTTATCTGTTCTAACCCGACTGCTCAGCAATTTCATGGAGTGCCCAGGAGTTCTTGTATTGTGAGAAAGGGAGAAAAGTACTTCTTTCTCAACCTGCTCAATTGGATAAATATATGGAGCAGAGGTCCATCAGTGGCTAGTAGCCACAAGGTATAGATGGTTCTCTGGGGCAAGGGATGCTCTGTATTCTTGGTGCTGGGGGGGGGTCAACAATGGGAGGTCTTCTAGTGTCCTGGCCCCACTGGTGGACCTCCTGATGGCACCTGGCATTTGGGCTGTTGGCCTGATCCAACACTGGCTTCTCTTATGTTCTTATGTTCTTATAGAATCATAGAGTTGGAAGGGGCCATACAGACCATCTAGTCCAACCTCCTGCCCCATGCAGGACCAGCGTAAAGCATCTCTGACAAATATTCGTCCAGCCTCTTCTTGGAAGCTGTCAGGGAAGGGGAGCTCACCACCTCCCTAGGCAGCTGATTCCACCCTTGGATCACTCTGACCGTGAAAAAGTTTTCCCTAATATCCAGCTGATACCTCTCTGCGTGTAATTTAAACCCGTTGCTTTGGGTCCTCTCCTCTGCTGCCAACTGGAACAGGTCCTTGCCCTCCTCCAAATGACGGCCTTTCAGATATTTAAAGAGAGCAATCATGTGATGCATAATTTAATCCATTGTATGTTTTAACTGTGGTGTAGAAGGAGCTGTGGTGGCTCAAGTGGTTAAGACGCTGAACTGCAGACTGTAGAAGGTCAGTAGTTCAGCGGTTCAGGACCCAAGAGTGACGCATGACGGAGTGAGCTCCCGTCTCTAGTTCCAGCTCCTACCAACCTAGCAGTTCGAAAGCAAGAAATTGCAAGTAGATAAATAGGTACCACTTTGGTGGGAAGGTAACAGCGTTCCGTGCGCCTTGGTGCTTAGTCATGCCGGCCACATGACCACGGAAATGTCTTCGGACAGCGCTGGCTCTTCGGCTTTGAAACGGAGATGAGCACCGCAGCCCTAGAGTCGGATTCAACTGGCTTTCGAGCAAGGGAACCTTTACCTTTACTTTTACACTGCCCTAAGCCCTTTTGGGAGAGGGCAGTTTACAATCAAATAAATAAACGAATGAATAACACAGAACTCCTCTGCAAACAAAAATGGCTGAAGCAGGAATCTTCTCTCAAAGCACAATTTCTGTTTGTTTCGGGGGCTTAAAATGCCAGATCGTATAATGTCAGCTATACAATTTTTTTTTCCCCATATATGTAATTGGTCTCGACCGATAGAAGCCCAGTTCCTTGCAATGGTCAGAGTTTATATTTCTTGGAGAGTTTCAGTATATTATACCACTCAGAGGCCGAACAAGAAACAAATGCAATTTTCCTTGCAACATTAGTTGCGGTAGATTTTCCGGGCTGTCTGGCCATGGTCTTGGCACTGTAGGACCTGATGTTTCGCCAGTAGCTGTGACTGGCATCCTCAGGGGTATAACACAGAAAGGTATAACTCAGAGGTATAACACAGAAACACATCTTTCTGTGTTATACCTCTGAGGATGCCAGTCACAGCTACTGGCAAAACGTCAGGTCCTACAATGCCAAGACCACGGCCAGGCAACCCCGAAAATCTACAGCAATGAATGAACTCCAGCTGTGAAAGCCTTCGACAACATATTCCTTGCAACAGTTTGATGTATTGGATTCTTTAATCAGTTGAGCAGCCAGTGGGATTCTTCTTTGAGAGGTACTTTGAGAGCCAGTTTGGTGTAGTGGTTAAATGTGCGGACTGTAATCTGGGAGAACGGGGTTTGATTCCCCACTCCTCCACTTGCACCTGGCTGGATGACCTTGGGCAAGCCGTAGTTCTGGCACAGCTGTTCTTGAAAAAGAGCAGTTTCTGTCAAGAGCTCTCTCAGCCTCACCTACCTCACAGGGTGTCTTTTGTGGGGATGGGAAGGGAAGGGAGTTTGTAAGCCGCTCTGAGACACCTTTGGGTAGTGAAGGGTGGGTATAAATCCAATCTCCTCCTCCTCCTCCTCCTCCTCCTCCTCTCCTTCCTTCCTTCCTTCCTTCCTTCCTTCCTTCCTTCCTTCCTTCCTTCCTTCCTTCCTTCCTGTCTGTCTCTTTCTTTCTTTCTTTCTTTCTTTCTTTCTTTCTTTCTTTCTTTCTTTCTTTCTTTCTTTCTTTCTTTCTTTCTTTCTTTCTTTCTTTCTTTCTTTCTTTCTTTCTTTCTTTCTTTCTTAGTCAGGGACAAGAATAAGTGATCAACTGGGTCATATTCTCCTCTTTCAGAGTTCCCCAGTGTCCTTTGAGGACGTAGCCGTGTTCTTCATGGAGGAGGAATGGGCTCTCCTGGATGCAGGCCAAAGAAAACTCTTCTGGGATGTTATGGAGGAAAATTACGAGACTGTGGCCTCTCTGGGTAAGAGAAGGTGGCTTCTTCCTTTGACCCCCTTCAGGGGTCACCTTCATTTGCCACTAAGGAAAGAAAGGACTTCTCACACTTGGGGACCTTAAAGCCCCTGAGAAAGAAAGCATCAAATACTTTCAATGCTGCAAAAAGAAGCCTATTGATGAAGACGGCTCTGGTTGGGAGAGAGGGACGATATCCAGTTAGGTTGCTCCTAGGAAATCCTTGACGCTCATCTTTTCTTCTTCGGCCTTTCTAATTCGATACGGTGCCCTTTGTTTGAGTGAGTGAGGCTGATGGGAGGGGAGGTGGAAAGGTATCGTTGATTTCACTAGAACGGAGGAGAGTCCCTTGATCAGTGATGAAGTTTATGATCTGTGTCTCGAAAGTCCATGGTTCAGTCCGTGGCACTGGGAATTTCAAGTGACGGAGGGAGGTTAGCATTTGTGTGTGTTCTTGGCCCAAAGTTGCCCAGTTTGCTTCCAAAGCAGAATGGGTATCTGAATCTGAGCCTCCCAGGATATGTTCTGGAACTCTAACCACTAGACCACACTGGCTTTTGCAGTATGGCTGCGTTGAGCAGTAGCAAGTAGCCAGTCCTGGGTGAGTTGTGCAAGTGGTATGGTATCAAGTGGCCAGGCTCCAATTGCTGCTGGCCCTGGCCCAAGGGAGACTTCCCTCAAAAGCCGAAGTAACCCTCTAGAGAGCACTGTCGCCTGCCCCTGCCTCTACCTGACAGAAACCGAGGCTTGAAGGCTGACAATACTGTGTGGTGTTTCTTATGTTACAGGCACTGCCTCCAGTATTTTGGGTTGTTATATCTCCCCAGTGTCCTTTTTAAAGATTTTTCTGCAAACCTGGGGGGTCATTTTCCAGGTTTGTAGAAAGATCTGTCTTGTCTATCCATTTTTTTTGGTTGGTTGGTTTAGTTTTTCCTCCCCTCTCTTCATGGTTGTCTATCCGTGTCACCAGTCTCTGGATTTAAGTGTTTCCATATTTTATGCCTTTCATATTATCAAAAAACATTTCAATAAAATTCAAGATTTTTTAAGGCATTTCTTTTTCGGTTTTATGTGTTCCCTGAGTCAACACCAGATAACGTATTAACCTTAATGTGATCTCAAAAGCAAGCGTCTGCAACAGAAGCAAGAAATCCCCTCCCTGTTCCTTTAGTCACAGTTTCTTTTTCCCCCCAAGATATCCTGGTGTGTAGTTAATATTACTGAAGCTTTTTCCAGGCCACACCTTCTCATTATAAAAAGTACTATTCACTGCTGATTTTGTTAACTAGTATCTGTACCTTTTCATTCATATTCGTCTCTCTTTTGCAGTTGGAGATGTGAGGGAAATGTTGAGTGAGAAGGCACCAGGAAGGAGACTTGTGGAAAAAGACAACGACCTGCAGGTGGAAGCAAGATCTGAGGATCAAGTGGTATCAGGGGGATACTACCGAAGGGAAAAGGAAGCAAAAGAGAAGCAAAGGAAGGAACTGGTTGCGAGTCAGGGCAGAAATAATCCTGCGGTCTCCATCCAAAATGAAACAGAGAGGAGAAAGAGTTCTAATGGTACTTCGAATCAGAAAGAGTTCAGCTGCCAATTCAGTGTTAAAACATATGAGGATGTTGCAACATGCTGGAAAAAGTATAAATGCTTGGAATGTGGGAAGAGCTTCCATAGGAGTAGTGCACTAGCTATGCACCGAGAGATTCACACAGGGGAGAAGCCGTATAAATGCCTGGTGTGTGGAAAGTGCTTCTCTTGGAATGATGATCTCACTAATCATCAAAAGGTTCACACAGGGGAAAAACCGTACACATGCTTGGAGTGTGGAAAGAGCTACACCCGGAATCACCACCTAACTGCACATCAAAGGATTCACACAGGGGAGAAGCCGTATAAATGCTTGGAGTGTGGGAAGTGCTTCTCTTTGAATAGTGATCTAAATAAACATAAAAAGGTTCATACAGGAGAGAAACCATATCCATGCTTGGAATGTGGAAAGTGCTTTTCTCGGAATCACCACCTAACTGCACATCAAAGGATTCACACGGGGGAGAAGCCGTATAAATGTCTGGAGTGTGGAAAGTGTTTCTCTCAGAACAGCAGCCTAACTGCACATCAAAAGCTTCACACCGGGGAGAAGCCACATAAATGCTTCGAGTGTGGAAGGTGCTTTTATCGGAACACCCACCTAACAGCACATCAAAAGATTCACACAGGGGAGAAGCCATATAAATGTCTGGAGTGTGGAAAGTGCTACTCTCGGACCGACAGCCTAACTGCACATCAAAGGATTCACACAGGGGAGAAGCCATACAAATGCCTGGAGTGTGCAAAGTGCTTCTCTCAGAATAGCACCCTAATTGTACACCAAAGGATTCACACGGGGCAGAAGCCACATAAATGCTTGGAGTGTGGAAAGTGCTTTTATCGGAACGGTGACCTAACCAAACATCAAAAGATTCACAGAGGGGTGAAGCCATATCAATGCTTGGAGTGTGGAAAGTGTTTCTCTGAGAATGGCACCGTACCAGCATATGAAAAAGTTTACACTGGGGAGATGCCGTATAAATTCCTGGAGTGTGGAAAGAGCTTCCACTGCAGTACTGAACTAACTGCACACCAAAGGATTGACGCAGGACTGAGCCCTGTGAATGCTCCAGGTGTGGAAAGAGGTTCAGTCACAGTTGAAGCCTTATCTTACACCACAAGCTTCATACAGTGGCATAGCCTTCCCGTCACATTTAGCATGTAGAAAACCAACTGAAGTGGCTGCCCTTGCCAGTTGGTAGCTGTCAAGGCAGAAGCCATCTTGGAAGAACTTCCCAGTCTGTTCCAGCTAACTTCAGTGTTCTCTGACCATCTGCAGGCGTTGGCCGCACAGTGGTGGATAATGGTCAAGGCCATCCACTCAGGTCTTCTAATTAGGTGACATAGTCAGAAAATCTACAATAACTAATGAACTCCGGCCGTGAAAGCCTTCGGCAACATGTTAATGAGAAGAGTTGCCCTGTGAATCAGGGAGGGGAAGAGGAACTCACTCTCATCCGGGAAAGTTCCGTGAATACTGCCCAGTGATTGGTTCAGGAGGTCACAGGGTTATTACGACCTGCAGTTTTCAGTAAGTCAGGTTAATGAGAAGTTAGTTGTTGTAGATTTTCCGGACCGTATGGCTGTGGACTTGGCATCGTAGTCCCTGACGTTTCGCCAGCAGCTGTGACTGGCATCTTCAGAGGTATACAGAAAGATGGAGTGCTCTCTATGTCAGTGTGAGAAGAAACATGGTAGGCAGGTCATTTATATCTACTCGGGAAGGTGGGGTAGGGCTGAGTCGTTGTGACTAGTAGATATAAATTACCTGCCTACCATGTTTCTTCTCACCTTGACACGGAGAGTCCTCCATCTTTCTGTGTTTACACCTCTGAGGATGCCCGTCACAGCTGCTGGCGAAACGTCGGGTCCTACAATGCCAAGACCACGGCCACAAAGCCCGGAAAATCTACAACAACGAATGAACTCCAGCCGTGAAAGCCTTCGACAACATGTTAATGAGAAGAGTTGCCCTTTCCCTTTACTATTTCTCCCCGCACCTTGTTGCTTACCAGAAGGTGCTTGTATTTTGCTCATAAAAGGTAGCTAGTTTTAGCTTTGTTATTTTTCTCCATTTTACTGTCACTGATTAATATGCCTTTTTTATACCTTTTGTTAAATGTCTTCAATAAAGCCTTTTCCCCCTTCTTTGCTTTAGTGTGTGTGTTACTTGGGAGTTCATGAGACCGCACCAAGGTACAACTTGGTTGTGTTTCTGCACCGAGGCAGGATCAGCCCTGACATTAGTTCTGGCATAAGAATGTAAGAAAAGCCACTGTTGGATCAGGCCAGTGGCCCATCCAGGCCAAAACCACCAGGTGCCATCAGAAGGTCCAGCAGTGGGGCCAGGACACTAGAAGCCCTCCCACTATTCCCCCCCCCAGCACCAAGAATACAGAGCATCACTTGCCCCAGACTGAGAGTTCATATAAGAACATAAGAGAAGCCAATGCTGGATCAGGCCAATGGCCCATCCAGTCCAACACTCTGCATCACACAGTGGCCAAAAATAACAGGTGCCGTCAGGAGGTCCAGCAGTGGGGCCTGTTCTATGGTAGCTGCCCTGAGTAAGAGCCACCACTGTGTCCGTTTCCCTCCTTCCCTCTTATCTTAATAGACCATTCATCAAGGTAGAAGAAGAAGAGAAGAGCTTGGATTTATACCCCACCCTTCACTCGGAACCTCAAGAGCGGTTTGCAAACTCCTTTCCCTTCCCCTCCCCACAACAGACACCCTATGAGGTAGGTGGGGCTGAGAGAGCTCTGAGAGAAACTGCTCTTGAGAGAACAGCTCTGAGAGAACTTGTGACTGACCCAAGGTCACACCAGCAGCTACATGTAGAGAAGTGAGGGAATCAAACCTGGCTGTCCCAGGTTAGAGTCTGCACACTTAACCACTACCCCAAACTGGCTCTGGGAGTGAGATTGATTGATGCCTCATTTTATTTATTTATAAATTAGATTCGTAGACCACCTTCCCCTGTACAAACAAGACCCTTACCTCTTCTGAAATGAGGAAAGCCATAATTTTCCAGTGGGAAGTTAGAATAATCTGAAATGGTGTCAAATTGTGGATTAAATTTCACGGGGGACATAGCCTATCACAGGGAGTGGGGTGTATGTGTGGGTTGCATAGATACAAGCTGGCCTCGGGGGCCGGCTAGTTTGCCTTTGAGTGAGCTGAAAATAAACGATGAGCTGAAATCCCACATCTGAACCCAGTACTTTATATGGATCTTGCCAGTTCGCACAATAACAATCCAGTTGGGAAGTGCACTGAAAGCGGATTGAAAGCGCATTATTTAGCGTGCGTGACCGCAGCCTGCAATTCTGCAGATCACTGCCAATCTCTGTGTTTTTCTGGCAGAATCCCTCCTCCTCCTGGCTTTGACACTGGATTTTTTTGGAGGGGTCCTCCTTAACGGAACTAGAGAATCCATAAAGAGCCATCTTTTAATCCCCCTCACCACCACCCATGGTGCCAAAAACTTCTTATTCCACCATCATTTTAAACATAGATCCCTATAGGAGAGATGCCAAAAAGTCTCTTATTTATTATTATTATTGTCGTTGTTGTTGTTAATATTTATTATTATTGTTATTAATAATAATATTTATTGTTGTTATTGTTATTGTTATTATTAAGAGAGCCAGTTCGGTCTGGTGGTGAAGAGTTAATAATAAGTTAATAACAAGATAATGATGATGATGATGATGATGATAATTTCCCCCCCGCACATTTACAGCATTTTTTGACCCTCAGAAGGGTCACAGGAAACAATTACCAGCTTGCATAAACAGTTTCGACAGATAACCCTAAAAAAAACCAACAAGCTTCTACAAATGCACATGCTTGAAAATAAACAGCCATTCAAAACATTTTTTGAGATACAGAACAATCGAATGAACAGCACATTTCCATAGAACGGGGATTTGGGGGTTATCATAGAATCATAGAATGTTAAGAGTTGGAAGGGATCTTAGAGGTCATCTAGTCCAACCCCCTGCACTCTGCAGGAGCGAAGCCGAAAGAGAGCCCTACATACCTACATACATAGGATTATCTCACTATTTCCTAAGTAGCTCACCATAGGAAACCATCCCGCCTGAAACCATTTGTTGGTATTTTACTGACTTCAGTCTCTCTTTGACCCAATTGGCACAAAACTCAGTTTCTTTCCCGGCTTTGGGGGGGGGGGGCAGTAAGAAGAATGGCCTGAGCCGTGGAGGTGGGAGGACCTCCATCCTAGAGAGGGAGAGAGAGACACGTGGGGAGGGGGGGAAGGACCCTTTCCGGCTTCCGCCCTGGCCGCAGCCGCCGTTTGGATCTCTCCGGCTGCTGCTTGAATGCCTGGGAAGGACTGGGTGAGCTCAAAGGGGCTTTTATGGGGCGGGGGCGGGAATGGAGGGGGGATGTTGCAATGCAAGATCCAGATTGCAGAGAAAGGAGGAGGGGATGCATTTCACTGGGGGAGATTCACCCCACTCCCCCTCCTTTCCAGGGAAAGCCGCTTTGAGCAAAGGCAAAGAAATCCCCCAAAGAAGACAGACTCGCCGGAGGCCACAAAGGCAGGGGCGGGTTAAGGGCTCCCTGGTGCCCCCCTCTTTTCCACACTGACCCCAGTCCATTTGAGTGCTTGGCCTTTTCTGACCAGATATATACAATGCAGGCTGCAGCAATGCAAAAATGTATTCCCATGATAACACAATCTACTGTCCAAACTAAGCCAAGCTTGGGCTACATAAAGTCCTACAAAATGCAATACAACATCTATTTCAATATTTCACAAGTTAAATGGATCAAAGTTCCAATATTCATGACCTGAAAGGCGTTTTTCTACAATTTTTCACCCCTTTCCCCAACTTCGTGGTGCCCCCTTTGGCCCTGGTGCCAAATTAGTCTGCTTAATGGTGAATCCCTGCCACAGGAGGTGGTGGCAGCTACAAGCATGGACGGTTTCGAGAGGGAATTAGATAAACATCTGGAGCAGAAGTCCATCAGTGGCTATTAGCCACAAGGTATAGACAGGGAGGAGCTGCGGTGGCTCAAGTGGTCAAGACGCTGAACTGCAGGCTGTGGAAGGTCAGTAGTTCAGCAGTTCGAGACCCGGGTGCCGCATGACGGGGTGAGCTCCCGTCTCTATTTCCAGCTCCTGCCAACCTACCAGTTCGAAAGCAAGAAATTGCAAGTAGATAAATAGGTACCACTTCGGTGGGAAGGTAACAGCATTCCGTGCACCTTGGTGTTTAGTCATGCTGGCCACATGACCACGGAAATGTCTTCGGACAGCGCTGGCTCTTCAGCTTTGAAACGGAGATGAGCACCGCAACCCTAGAGTCGGATTCGACTGGCTTTCGAGCAAGGGAACCTTTATCTTTTATAGACAGGGACTCTCCGTCTGGAGCAGGTGATGCACTCTATTCTTGGTGCGGGGGGCAGCAGTGGGAGGGCTTCTAGTGTCTTGGCCCCATTCCTGGACCTCCTGGTGGCACCTGGTATTTTTGGCCGCTGTGTGACAGAGTGTTGGACTAGATGGGCCATTGGCCTGATTCAGCATTGGCTTCTCTTATGTTCTTATGTTCTTACGTTAATCTGCCACTGCACAAAGGAAAGAGACCTTCTTGCCCTTTTGGCTTGGGGTAGGGATGGGGGGAATGGATGAAACCTGGGGAGGAGCAGGAGATTGGAGGTGGGGGGGGAGGGCGAGAGACGAGACCCCTCCCCCTTTTGCTCCTTCGCTTCTTCCCCTGGAGGCTTTCGCTCTTCGCCCACAGGGTCCCCCAACGATGCTGCCTTTGTTCCCTGGGGAGCTGGTCAAGAGAGCCAGTTCCGCAGTGGCGGATTAACCATTAAGCAGACTAAGCACGTGCTTAGAACACCAGAGCCAAAGGGTGCACCACAACTATCAATCGATCAACTTTTCCTGGAAAACGGCTTCCGGTTATAAGTTTACACAGCACAGAACGGAATCGTTCCTGATGATTTTGTTTTGTCTGAAGCGTTTGTTCTATAAACCCCAGGTTTAGAGCATGCGGAACTCAAGATTCTTACGTTTATACAAGACGGTCGCTAACCCAACTGTATTATCTGGAAACGTGTTATGAGTTTTAAATGGTTAAGTTTTAGATAGAGATACTGAATAGAGTATCAAGAATATTTCTAACGTTAAATATTTTATATTGCCTGGGTTTACCTGTATCAATTGTTTTATATTCATTGAATAATAAAAGTTATTAACATTCAAATAATAGTAATAATAATAAATAGAAGAAGAGGAGATTGGATTTATACCCTGCCCTTCACTACCCAAAGGTGTCTCAGAGCGGCTTACAAACTCCTTTCCCTTCCCCTCCCCACAACAGACACCCTGGGAGGTAAAAGAAGAGAAGAGATTGGATTTATACCCAGCCCTTCACTGCCCAAAGGAGTCTCAGAGCGGCCTAGAAACTCCTTTCCCTTCCCCTCCCCACAACAGACACTCAGGGAGGTAGAAGAAGGAGAAGAGATTGGATTTATACCCTGCCCTTCACTACCCAAAGGAGTCTCAGAGCGGCTTACAAACTCCCTTCCCTTCCCCTCCCCACAACAGACACCCTGGGAGGTAGAAGAAGGAGAAGAGATTGGATTTATACCCTGCCCTTCACTTCCCAAAGGAGTCTCAGAGTGGCCTACAAACTCCTTTCCCTTCCCCTGCCCACAACAGACACCCTGTGAGGTAGAAGAAGGAGAAGAGATTGGATTTATACCCTGCCCTTCACTACCCAAAGGAGTCTCAGAGCGGCTTACAAACTCCCTTCCCTTCCCCTCCCCACAACAGACACCCCGAGAGGTAGAAGAAGGAGAAGAGATTGGATTTATACCCTGCCCTTCACTACCCAAAGGAGTCTCAGAGTGGCCTACAAACTCCTTTCCCTTCCCCTCCCCACAACAGACACCCTGGAAGGTAGAAAAAGGAGAAGAGATTGGATTTATACCCTGCCCTTCACTACCCAAAGGAGTCTCAGAGCGGCTTACAAACTCCTTTCCCTTCCCCTCCCCACAACAGACACCCTGGAAGGTAGAAGAAGGAGAAGAGATTGGATTTATAAACTGCCTTTCACTACCCAAAGGAGTCTCAGAGCGGCTTACAAACTCCTTTCCCTTCCCCTCCTCACAACAGACACCCTGGGAGGTAGAAGAAGGAGAAAAGATTGGATTTATACCCTGCCCTTCACTACCCAAAGGAGTCTCAGAGCGGCTTACAAACTCCTTTCCCTTCCCCTCCCCACAACAGACACCCTGGGAGGTAGAAGAAGGAGAAGAGATTGGATTTATACCCTGCCCTTCACTACCCAAAGGAGTCTCAGAGCGGCTTACAAACTCCTTTCCCTTCCCCTCCCCACAACAGACACCCTGGAAGGTAGAAGAAGGAGAAGAGATTGGATTTATACCCTGCCTTTCACTACTCAAAGGAGTCTCAGAGCGGCTTACAAACTCCTTTCCCTTCCCCTCCCCACAACAGACACCCTGGGAGGTAGAAGAAGGAAAAGAGATTGGATTTATACCCTGCCCTTCACTACCCAAAGGAGTCTCAGAGTGGCTTACAAACTCCTTTCCCTTCCCCTCCCCACAACAGACACCCTGTGAGGTAGAAGAAGGAGACGAGATTGGATTTATACCCCATGGCCCTTCACTACCCAAAGGAGTCTCAGAGCGGCCTACAAACTCCTTTCCCTTCCCTCCCCACAACAGACACCCTGTGAGGTAGAAGAAGGAGAAGAGATTGGATTTATACCCTGCCCTTCACTACCCAAAGGAGTCTCAGAGCGGCTTACAAACTCCTTTCCCTTCCCCTCCCCACAACAGACACCCTGGGAGGTAGAAGAAGAGAAGAGATTGGATTTATACCCCATGGCCCTTCACTACCCAAAGGAGTCTCAGAGCGGCCTACAAACTCCTTTCCCTTCCCCTCCCCACAACAGACACCCTGTGAGGTAGAAGAAGGAGAAGAGATTGGATTTATACCCCATGGCCCTTCACTACCCAAAGGAGTCTCAGAGCGGCCTACAAACTCCCTTTCCCTTCCCCTGCCCACAACAGACACCCTGTGAGGTAGAAGAAGGAGAAAGAGATTGGATTTATACCCTGCCCTTCACTACCCAAAGGAGTCTCAGAGCGGCTTACAAACTCCTTTCCCTTCCCATCCCCACAACAGACACCCTGGGAGGTAAAAGAAGGAGAAGAGATTGGATTTATACCCTGCCCTTCACTACCCAAAGGTGTCTCAGAGCGGCTTACAAACTCTTTTCCCTTCCCCTCCCCACAACAGACACCCTGTGAGGTAGAAAAAGGAGAAGAGATTGGATTTATACCCCGCCCTTCACTACCCAGAGGAGTCTCAGAGCGGCTTACAAACTCCTTTCCCTTCCCCTCCCCACAACAGACACCCTGTGAGGTAGAAGAAGAGAAGAGATTGGATTTATACCCCATGGCCCTTCACTACCCAAAGGAGTCTCAGAGCGGCCTACAAACTCCTTTCCCTTCCCCTCCCCACAACAGACACCCTGTGAGGTAGAAGAAGGAGAAGAGATTGGATTTATACCCCATGGCCCTTCACTACCCAAAGGAGTGTCAGAGCGGCCTACAAACTCCTTTCCCTTTCCCTCCCCACAACAGACACCCTGTGAGGTAGAAGAAGGAGAAGAGATTGGATTTATACCCTGCCCTTCACTACCCAAAGGAGTGTCAGAGCGGCTTACAAACTCCTTTCCCTTCCCATCCCCACAACAGACACCCTGGGAGGTAGAAGAAGGAGAAGAGATTGGATTTATACCCCGCCCTTCACTACCCAAAGGAGTCTCAGAGCGGCCTACAAACTCCTTTCCCTTCCCCTCCCCACAACAGACACACTGTGAGGTAGGCGGGGCTGAGAGAGCTCTGACAGAAACTGCTCTTTTTCAAGAACAGCTCTGACAGAACCAGGACCTTTTTTTTGTAGAAAAAGCCCAGCAGGAACTCATTAGCATAATATGCCACCCCCAACAGCAGAAACACACTAGTATATTAGGCCACACCCTTGACAACGCAGCTCCCTCCTAGGTTTGGCTTCCCCGGGGCCCCATGGCTTGCAGGGAACATGGGGAACCCGAGGGAAGGAAGGCAGTTTCTGGATCAGAACCCAAGGAGGGAAGGCAATTTAAGCTGCCTTCCCTCCCTGGATCACCTTGGCTTCCCCAGGTGCCCTGCAGCTTGCAAGGGGGAGGCTGTAGGTGTGGCCAACTCAGAAGCCAGCCAGAACTCCATCCCTGCCCAAAAATAGCCCTGGACAGAACTATGGCTTGCCCAAGGTCATCCAGCAGGTGCAAGTGGAGGAGTGGGGAATCAAACCCGGTTCTCCCAGATTAGAGTCCGTGCACTTGGAACATAAGAGAAGCCAATGTTGAATCAGGCCAATGGCCCATCTAGTCCAACACTCTGTCACACAGCGGCCAAAATATACCAGGTGCCATCAGGAGGTCCAGCAATGGGGCCAGGGCACCAGAAGCCCTCCTACTGCTGCCCCCTCCAGCACCAAGAATAGAGTGCATCACCTGCCCCAGACTGAGGGTTCCCATCTATACCCTGTGGCTAATAGCCACTGATGGACTTCTGCTCCATATGTTTATCTAATTCCCTCTTGAAACTCTCCATGCTTGCAGCTGCCACCACCTCCTGTGGCAGTGAATTCCATGTGTGAATCACTCTTTGAGTGAAGAAGGACTTCCTTTTATCTGTTCTGACCCGACTGCTCAGCAATTTCATGGCGTGCCCACGAGTTCTTGTCTTGTGAGAAAGGGAGAAAAGTACTTCTTTCTCAACCTGCTCAATCCCATTCATAATCTTATAAACCTCGATCATGTCACCCCTTAGCCGTTGTTTCTCCAAGCTAAAGAGCCCCAAGCATTTTAATCTTTCTTCATAGGGAAGGTGTTCCAACCCTTTTATCATTCTAGTTGCCCTTCTCTGCACTTTTTCCCAATGCTATAATATCCTTTTTGAGATGTGGCGGACCAGAACTGTACACAGTATTCCAAATGAGGTCACACCAATGATTTATACAGGGGCATTATGATACTGGCTGAGTTAGTTTTCAATTCCCTTCCTAATAATCCCCAGCATAGTGTTGGCCTTCTTTATTGCAGCTACACACTGTCTAGCCATTTCCATTGAGTTATCCACTGACGTCTCCAAGATCTCTCTCTTGGTCCATCTCTGCCAGTTCAGACCCCATCAACGTGCATTTATATTTAGGATTCTTGGTTCCAATGTTCATCAGCTATTGCACTTGGCCACGATTGAACCCCATTTGCCGACGTTGACGCCCACTCACTCATCACTCGACAGATCCCTTTGGAGTGCCTCACAATCCTCCCTGGTTTCACACACCTGAACTACTTCGTGTCATCTGCAAATTTAGCCACTTCACTGCTTACTCCCAATGTCTAAGATCGTTAATAAACAAGTTAAAAAGCATCGGACCGAGTACTGATCCCTGTGGTACCCCACTGCTTACCACCCTCCCCTGGAGCCCTTTTTAAAGATGGGAGTGACATTAGCTACTTTGCCAGTCCTCAGGAATGGAGGCAGATTGTTAAAGAAAGATTGACATATTTTTGTCAGGAGATCCACAAGTTCACATTTGAGTTCTTTCAGAACTCTCAGATGAATGCCATCCGGGCCTGTTGATTTATTAGTTTTAAATTGTCCATCAGTCGGAGGACTTCCTCTCTTGTCACCGCAATCTGATTCAGGTCTTTCAAACCCCTCCCGAAATCGGTGCTTCTGGAGTGGGCAAGCACTTCTCCTCTTCCACAGTGAAGACAGAGGCAAAAAATGCATTCAGCTTCTCAGCCATTTCCCTATCATCCTTCACTACTCCTTTTACCCCTTGGTCATCCAAGGGCCCCACTACCTCCCTGGCTGGCTTCCTACTTCTAGTGTATTTGAAGAAAGTTTTATTGTTGGTCTTTATGTTTTGCGATATGCTCCTCATATTCCCTTTTTGCTTGCCTGATCACAGACTTGCATTTTATTTGCCACAGCCTGTGTTCCCTTTTATCAACCTCACTGAGACTAGCTTTCCAGCTTAAAGGAATCCTTCTTACCTTTTACAGCTTCCATTACTTTGTTTGTTAACCATGCAGGCTTTTCTCTATACCTATTTGTGCCTTTCCTAACCTGCGGTATATATTTTTTCTGAGCTTCTAGGATTGTATTTTTAAATAGTCTCCAAGCTTCCCCAATATTTTTGACCTTCTCCACTCTTCCTTTCAATTTCTTCCTCACATGTCCCCTCATACCAGAGAAGTTACCCCTTTTAAAGTTAAAAGTGGTCGCGTCAGTCTTTTTGGGCAACTCCCTATCTGTACAAATGTTAAACTCAATGACATTATGGTCACTGTTCCCAAGTGGGGTCGTAGCGTAAAGCTCAAGGAAAGCGTCGACGCAGTGTTACTCCAGAGGTTAAAAAGACAAACTCTTCTGTAAGGGCTGATTGCAAAAGGGGAATGAAAAGAGAACGGCCAGTGTCGTGATGCCCCTGTATAGTTCTAAGGCAGGGGGTGGCCGAACTTGCTGAACGTAAGAGCCACGTAGAACAAACGTCAAATGTTTGCGAACCACAAGAGAGGTACAAATATCACACACAACGTTTTTACTGGGAAACATGCACATTTGCTTTATATTAACATTGAATGAGACTGCCAAAGGTAAAACAAAAGGGGGGCAAACCAGATATTGATAAAGATTTTTTTTTGTCCTGTTATTCAAAGAAATATGTTCTTTCCAGGGGAAGGCCTCGGCCTCTCTGCCCTGTTGTTGGCCCTCCAGAGGAACTGGTTGGCCACTGCGTGAGGCAGCATGCTGGACTAGATAGACCCTCACTGGTCTGATCCAGCAGGGCTCTTCTGAGGTTCTTATGAAGGCCTCGGCCTCTCTTGCCCTGTTGTTGGCCCTCCAGAGGAACTGGTTGGCCACTGTGTGAGACAGGATGCTGGACTAGATGGACCACTGGTCTGATCCAGCAGGGCTCTTCTGATGTTCTTAACTCCCAGATCTCGAATTGTGCTCCGAAGGCAACCTGAAGAGAGATCACTCAGGGGGCTGGAACAGAAATGATAACGAGTGGCAAAAAAGGGTTTCCCACCATTTGTCTTTTTCATCCTCCCAGGCACCAGCGGAAAGAAACCTTCTTCACTATCGCTCTGTGGTGAGGGGAGAAGATCCACCATGAGGCCTGCTCTGGTAAGGGGTGGGGGGCGATCGCTAGGGAGATGGGAGAGACTCAGAGCCAGTTTGGTGTCGTGGTTAAGTGCATGGACTCTAATCTGGGAGAACGGGGTTCGATTCCCCACTCCTCCACTTGCACCTGCTGATGTGACCTTGGGTCAGTCACAAGTTCTGATAAGAGCTGTTCTTGAAAAGGAGTAGTTTCTGTCAGAGCTCTCTCAGCCCCACCTACCTCACAGGGTGTCTGTTGTGGGGAGGGGGAGGGAAAGGAGTTTGTAAGCCGCTCTGAGACTCCTTTGGGTAGTGAAGGGCAGGGTATAAATCCAATCTCCTCCTCTTCTTCTTCCTCTTTCTCTTCCTCCTCTTCCTCCTCTTCTTCTTCTCCGTCACAAGGCTCACCAAATCAGGCTCTTTGCCCTCGGTTCTGCTCAAAAGCCTGTCTTGAATTATTTGTGCAGAGAAGGCCCCAAGAGGGAGAATAAAACAACCCTGGTTACCAACCTGACTCCAATCATTTCCCTCCCCTCCATTTTATCTTCACAACAGCCTTATGAAGTAGGTTAAGCCTTGAGCATGTAACTGGGTGAAAGTTAGCCAGCAAGCTTTTACTGGAGAGTCGGGGTTCAAACCTGGATTTCCCAGATCCCAGTTTGACACACTAGCCGCTACACCATGCTGGCTTTCAAAAAATATATATTTTAAGATGATCCAGTGTACTCTCTTGTCACCACCTAAAAACACGGGGCGATTTCACACATGCTAAAATAATACCGTTTGAATCCATCAGAGGTCCATCAGTGGTATTACCCACAAGGTATAGATAGGGAATCTGGGGCAAGTGATTCTTGGTGCTTGAGAGGGGGCAACAGTGGGAGGCCTTCTAGTGTCCTGGCCCCACTGCTGGACCTCCTGATGGCCCCTGGTATTTTTGGCCACTGTGTGACAGAGTGTTGGACTAGATGGGCCACTGGCCTGATCCAACATTGGCTTCTCTTATGTTCTTAGGAACTCTCGGTCTGGGGCGAGTAATGCTCCGTATTCTTGGTGCTTGGGGGGTGCAAGTGGGAGGGCTTCTAGTGTCCTGGCCCCACTGCTGGACTCCCTGAATGGGGCACCTGGTGTTTTTGGCCACTGTGTGACAGAGTGTTGGACTGGATGGGCCACTGGCCTGATCCAGCATTGGCTTCTCACATATTTCACATATCAAAATCCAGTTGCGAAGTGGATTGAAAGGGCATCATTTATTTAGAAGAAGAAGAGGAGATTGGATTTATACCCCACCCTTTACTACGCAAAGGAGTCTCAGAATGGCTTATGAACTCCTTTCCCTTCCCCTCCCCACAACAGACACCCTGTGAGGTAGGTGGGGCTGAGAGAGCTCTAACAGAAACTGCCCTTTTTCAAGAACAGCTGTGCCAGAGCTTGTGACTGACCCAAGGTCATCCAGCAGGTGCAAGTGTAGGAGTGGGGAAATCAAACCCGGTTCTCCCAGATTAGGGTCCGCGCACTTAACCACTACACCAAACCAAAGTTATTTCACTACTTACTACTTATTTCATTTGATTTATACCCTCCCCTCCCCTCCCTTAGTTCTTAGCAGAGAGGCCAGTTGTCAGAAATTCAGTTCTGTGGGAAATCTGGGGGGCAGTATTAGGAAATGATTTTTCTGGATAATCTTTCATCCTCTGAATCCCGAGGCCTGGAGGCAACATCAGAGGGAGGCCTCTGTGCTCTGTTGTTGGCCCTCCAGAGGAGCTGGTTGGCCACTGTGTGAGACAGGATGGTGGACTAGATGGACCTTTGGTCTGATCCAGCAAGGCCTTCTGAAGTTCTTAAGAATGGGAATCTAGATGTCGCCCGGCCAGAACTATGCTGGGGAATGGGTACAACCGGGGCTCTTTTTGTAGCAGGAACTCCTTTGCATATCAGGCGACACACCCCTAATGTAGCCAATCCTCCGAGAGCTTACAGTAGCCCCTGTAAGAAGAGTTCTGTAAGCTCTTGGAGGATTGGATGGCTTAGGAGTGTGTCACCTAATATGCAAAGGAGTTCCTCCTACAAAAAGAGCCCTGGGTACAACCAAAATGGCCGACAACCTTTGTCCACTACTTTGGATATAACTCCATTTTCAATATTCCCAGATATTTGTACAGCAACCCCTTTGCAGGTCCTATTAAGGTTGATTGTATGCTCTTTATGGATAATCTGGGCATGGATTGAAGTGGTGTACGCTTGGCTGTATGTTTATTGGAAATCTGAATGCAAAAAAAAGTAGCAAGCGAAAAGAAAAGCTCTAGGGTCTGCATCGGTGATATTCACTCCATGACTCACGGAGACCCACATTTGCAGTTTTCGTACACACAAACTGTTTGGGGGCTCCTGTTTTTCTGGGGCAAAAACCACAGCCATCGATGTTTGCTCCTCCTCCCCAAATCAGCATGTGCAGTGTGTGTTACAGTGTCAAGAATGCACTTGTTTCGGAATGTGCACTCTGTTGAGGCCACCACCGTAGAGACCCTGCTGGACCTGGATGCCCGTCTGGACTCCATTCATGCTGGAGACTTCAGCAGTGACTCCTTAAGAGAAATTAGAGGCTTCCTCGGGTACTTTGGGCCCAGTCCCTCTCCAATCAGGGCTGGTCATTAAGGCCAAGGTATTTGGGTTGATGGAGCTGCGGTGGCTCAAGTGGTTAAGACGCTGAACTGCAGGCTGTGGAAGGTCAGTAGTTCAGCAGTTCGAGACCCGAGAGTGCCGCATGACGGGGTGAGCTCCCGTCTCTAGTTCCAGCTCCTGCCAACCTAGCAGTTCAAAAGCAAGAAATTGCAAGTAGATAAATAGGTACCACTTCGGTGGGAAGGTAACAGCGTTCCATGCGCCTTGGTGTTTAGTCATGCCGGCCACATGACCACAGAAATGTCTTCGGACAGCGCTGGCTCTTCGGCTTTAAAACGGAGATGAGCGCCGCAACCCTAGAGTCGGATTCGACTGGCTTCCAAGCAAGGGAACCTTTACCTTTACCTATTTGGGTTGATTGACGTGATCATTCCACCATCTCTTGGGACAAACTGCTCAGGATGATCCCTGTCTTCCGGGAGACCAGCCTGGCTTTCATTAGGACTGAGCACCATGAAGGAGGTAGATTCCCAAAGCCAGAAGAAGTTCTGGAAGAAAGGAATGTTGGTGGTTCCTTCTTCTTTCCCTCACCAGGCCAGCCTTAGGTACTTCTTCACCCAAAGAGTGATTAACACATGGAATTTGCTGCCAGAGGAGATGGCAGCTGCTACAAACATGGACAGCTTCAAGAGGAAATTAGATAAGCATATGGAGCAGAAGTTCATCAGTGGCTATGAGCCACAGAGTATAGATAGGGACTCTCAGTCTGAGGCAAGTGATGCACTGTATTCTTGGTGCTTGGGGGGGGCAACAGTGGGAGGGCTTCTAGTGTCTTGGCCCCACTGGTGGACCTCCTGATGGCACCTGGTATTTTTGGCTAGTGTGTGACAGAGTGTTGGACTGGATGGGCCATTGGCCTGATCCAACACTGGCTTTTCTTATGTTCTTATATGAACTCTCAGTCTGGGGCAAGTGATGCTCTGTCTTCTTGGTGCTTAGGGTGGCAACAGTGGGAGGGTTTCTGGAGTTCTGGCCCCACTGCTGGACCCCCTGATGGTACCTGGTATTTTTGGCCACTGAGTGACACCGAGTATTGGACTGGATGGGCCATTGGCCTGATCCAACACTGGCTTCTCTGATGTTCTTATATGAACTCTCGGTCTGGGGCAAGGGATGCTCTGTCTTCTTAGTGCTTGGGGTGGGGGCAACAGTGGGTGGGCTTCTGGAGTTCTGGCCCCACTGGTGGACCTCCTGATGGCACTTGGCATTTTTGGCCGCTGTGTGACAGAGTGTTGGACTGGAGGGGCCATTGGCTTATCCAACATTGGCTTCTCTTATGTTCTTATATATTCCCAAGCCAAAAAGAAGCCACAATGAGGAGGAAGTTTTTTAGATATTTAATTGCAATGAAATATCTGAAGACAGGCCAGACTAGCCTATCAGAAATTGACTGCTTTTCTGAGCAATATAAGGAAACACATGGAGTTTTATACTCAAAATGACGCTGGCGAAAAAGATAACATCCAGAAATCATGGTTGTACGAATAACAGAGTATTATCTGTGTAGTCCATTCATTCATTGGCCAGTTACAGGAAAAAGTTTGCCAACATGGTTTCATAAATGTTTATTTAACCTTACCCTTATTAATAATACCCAAGGTCTCTTCATACCCAAACAAAACGTGTTGTTTTCTGATGTGAAACTTCCGCCCTTGTTGACCCAAACACTGCAGAGTTTCACCCCAAACAACTAAAACCATGAACTGTATACTGTCAAGCAAATACATCTATTGAGAAACCTGTCTTCTGCTGCACCAGCAATACTGCACCGTAGGCCTGTTAAAAACATCAGACAGCCAGATGGCTATTTCATCCAAACAACCTGAAAAGAAAAAGGATGTTGTTTTTTGTCTGCCAGCATCAGCTAAAAAGACAACTCTAAGCCAGAAGGAGCCCTTACCTCTTTGCGGGCTTTTATTAAATCCTCATTGTATCTTTCACATCACAAACTTTCAGTCTGCTTTCAGAACACTTCTGTGCTCTCAATGAAATGGACCATAGTTCTGTCAGGGCTGTTCTCTCAATGAAATGGACCATAGTTCTGTCACAGCTGTTTTCTCCTGAACATGGACCATCGTTCTGTCAAGGCTGTTCTCTCCTGGACATGGACCATCGTTCTGTCAGGGCTGTTCTCTCCAGGACATGGACCATAGTTCTGTCAGGGCTGTTCTCTCCAGGACATGGACCATCATTCTGTCAGGGCTGTTCTCTCAATGAAATGGACCATAGTTCTGTCAGGGCTGTTCTCTCAATGACATGGACCATAGTTCTGTCAGGGCTGTTCTCTCAATGAAATGGACCATAGTTCTGTCAGGGCTGTTCTCTCAATGAAATGGACCATAGTTCTGTCAGAGCTTTTCTCTTCATGGACATGGACCATCGTTCTGTCAGGGCTGTTCTCTCCAGGACATGGACCATAGTTCTGTCAGGGCTGTTCTCTCCAGGACATGGACCGTAGTTCTGTCAGGACTGTTCTCTCCAGGACATGGACCGTAGTTCTGTCAGGGCTGTTCTCTCAAGGACATGGACCGTAGTTCTGTCAGGGCTGTTCTCTCCAGGACATGGACCATAGTTCTGTCAGGGCTGTTCTCTCCAACAACATGGACCATAGTTCTGTCAGAGCTGTTCTCTCAGTGAAATGGACCATAGTTCTGTCACAGCTGTTCTCTCCAGGACATGGACCATAGTTCTGTCAAGGCTGTTCTCTCAATGAAATGGACCATAGTTCTGTCAGGGCTGTTCTCTCCAGGACATGGACCATAGTTCTGTCAGGGCTGTTCTCTCAATGAAATGGACCATAGTTCTGTCAGGGCTGTTCTCTCCAGGACATGGACCATAGTTCTGTCAGGGCTGTTCTCTCAATGAAATGGACCATAGTTCTGTCAGAGCTGTTCTCTCCAGGACATGGACCATCCTTCTGTCAGAGCTGTTCTCTCAATGAAATGGACCATAGTTCTGTCAGAGCTGTTCTCTCTAAAGACATGGACCGTAGTTCTGTCACGAGCTTTTCCCTCCAGGACATGGACATGTCAGAGCTGTTCTTGAAAAAGGGCAGTTTCTGTCAGAGCTCTTTCTCAGCCTCACCTACTTCACAGGGTGTCTGTTGTGGGGAAGGGAAGGGAAAGGCAGTTTGTAAGCCGCTCCGAGACTCCCTTGGGTAGTGAAGGGCGGGGCATAAATCCAATCTCCCCTTCTTCTTCTCTTGCCCACTCTGTTAGCACTTCAAGTGAAGAGGGAAATAGAAGCATCTGTATCTCCTTCAGCACCCCAGAAGGCAAACCCTGCCTCTCCTCTCAACCAAATCTCAGTATCCTCCTGCATGCTCCAGTCTTCCTCTCTCCAGAAGTGCCTTCCTCCTGGAGATCGAGCAGAGAGGTTAGAGGAAGCCAGAGCGGGCAGCAGGCTAGTATCCCCCTGTGAGTTCCAGCCACCACTCTGTCACCAGGATGCTCCCAAGGACTTCTGGGAAGGAAAAGTCTCAGGGCCCCTGATCCACCCCAGGCTGCTGTCATTCAGGAATTAGATTTTCCGGGTTGTGTGGCCGTGGTCTTGGCATCGTAGGACCTGACGTTTCGCCAATAGCTGTGACTGGCATCCTCAGAGGTATAACACAGAAAGATGGAGTACTCTCTGTGTCAAGGTGAGAAGGAAAATGGTAGGCAGGTAATTTATATCTACCCTGGAAGGTGGGGTAGGGCTGAGTCATTATCTTGTAGGCAGTTCTCCAGGCTATGAACCTGCTAATGGAGGCGCTTTCCTACAGCGTCAGGTCCTACAGTGCCAAGACCACGGCCACACAACCTGGAAAATCTACAGCAACTAATGAACTTTGGCTGTGAAAGCCTTCGACAACATGTTCAGGAACTGTTTATTACCCATGTTTGGGTTTATTTCTCATGAACCAATTTTCCAGTGGTGGGAAGAATTACTTTCTTCTTCCTCTTCCCCCTCCAGGATCCGGTGTCCTTCGAGGAGGTGGCCGTGTACTTCACCCCGGGGGAGTGGTCCCTGCTGCGCCCGGCCCAGAGAGCTCTCTACAAGGAAGTCATGCTGGAGAACTTTGGGAATGTGGCCTCTCTGGGTGAGGAGGCGCCTTTTCTCCTCAGTGCTGTTGTGTGTGGCGACGCGTCTTCTCTGTCCGTAGTTAGAGAGTCCCTTTTGAGGAAGGATGCGGTCAGGCCCTTTGGCTAAGTAATGCCATCCTGTCTGTGCATCTGGCAAGGGTTCGGGGTTCTCCATGCACACAAGTGAGGCTCTCTGTAGCTGTTCTTGGAGCATGTGAGAGGGCATCGGAAGGGTTTCCAAGAGATACTGGGTGGGAGAAAGTGGGCAGGTCCAAGCAGGGGCTTCCCCTCATCTGTTCTGCGATGTGATTGTTGAAGACACGTAGCTTCCCTGCCATTTTCATACATTCTCAGCTCTCAAGTATCATGCCTGAGGTGCCCAGATGGCTTGTTTGGTGTAGTGGTTAAGTGCGCGGACTCTGATCTGGGAGAACCGGGTTTGATTCCCCACTCTTCCACTTGCAGCTGCTGGATGACCTTGGGCAAGCCATAGTTCTGGCACAGCTGTTTCTTGGAAAAGAGCAGTTTCTGTCGGAGCTCTCTCAGCCCCGCCTCCCTCGCAGGGTGTCTGTTGTGGGGAGGGGAAGGGAAAGGAGTTTGTAACCCGCTCTGAGACGCTTTTGGGCAGTGAAGGGCGGGGTATAAATCCAATCTCTTCTCTTCTTCTACCTCACAGGGTGTCTGTTGTGGGGAGGGGAAGGGAAAGGAGTTTGTAAGCCGCTCTGAGACACTTTTGGGCAGTGAAGGGCGGGGTATAAATCCAATCTCTTCTCTTCTTCTACCTCACAGGGTGTCTGTTGTGGGGAGGGGAAGGGAAAGGAGTTTGTAAGCCGCTCTGAGGCTCCCTTGGGTAGTGAAGGGCGGGGTATAAATCCAATCACTTCACTTCTTCTCACTTGTTCTGATGGACTTCCAACATCCATGTTGAGGGTTCTGTACCCTGTATTTTTAGCTTGGGCCTCTCTTAAGTTGTTATGTGCCCAATGGAAGAGCTCACAACTTGAACCTTAATCCTTTCAGGGAAGATCAGGCTTTGAGATTGGACGTTTGGTCCATACCACGATCTGACCACTGTCTACTCAATGACGGGGAGGAGACATCGCCAGTGCTTACAGGGAGGAGGGGGACAGGGTAAAATGGTCTGCCCGTGGAGCGTCATGATTCCACCTGCATTCCCCTAAAGCTCTGGAGAATTTCAGGTTCCCCGAACGGATACCCTGGTGGGTGCTTGGAACATGAAGCTTTTAGAAATTTCTGGAAAAGTCATTCCTCATGGACCTCTCCTGCCCTTGGGGGCAGAACCAGGCCCTGCTATTTAACATGGAACAGGGAGACCTCGAAAGGGCCAACAGATATGTCCCTGGGGACCTTCAGAGAGCCACCAGAGTAATTAACTCATGGAACTCACTGCTGCGGGAAGTGGTGGCAGATACAAGCATAAACTGCAGGCTATCAAAATCCGGAGGCAAGCTATTAGTAGTTAGATAGTAAACAGAGATTTTAATTATTTAATAATATTTTATTCTTATCCCTAACATTTTGATGTTTGATATTCTGGATCGCGTCTGTATGTATTTTAATGTTTTATCGGATGATGTCTTTTCTGTTCCTTTATGTATTTGGTCAGTGACCGTATCAATGAATTGATTGATTGATACAAGCATAAACAGCTTTGAGAGGGGATTGGATAAACGTATGGAGTGGGGGGGGCAACATTGGGAGGGCTTATGGAGTTCTGGCCCCACTGGTCGACCTCCTGATGGCACCTGGGTTTTGGCCACTGTATGACACAGAGTGTTGGACTGGATGGGCCATTGGCCTGATCCAACATGGCTTCTCTTGAGTTCTTATGTTTGGGGCAGTGATGCTCTGTGTTCTTGGATCTTGAGAGCAACAAGAGTGGGAGGGCTTCTGGAGTTCTGGCCCTGCTGGTGGACCTCCTGATGGCCCCTGGGTTCTGGCCACTGTGGGACACAGAGTGTTGGACTGGATGGGCCATTGGCCTGATCCAACATGGCTTCTCTTGAGTTCTTAAGTCTGGGGCAGTGATGCTCTGTAAGAGCTTGGGGGGGTCAACACTGGGAAGGCTTCTAGTGTCCTGGCCCCACTGGTGGACCTCCTGATGGCACCTGGGTTTTGGCCACTGTATGACACAGAGTTTTGGACTGGATGGGCCATTGGCCTGATCCAACATGGCTTCTCTTGAGTTCTTAAGTCTGGGGCAGTGATGCTCTGTAAGAGCTTGGGGGGTCAACACTGGGAGGGCTTCTAGTGCCCTGGCCCCACTGGTGGACCTCCTGATGGCACCTGGGTTTTGGCTACTGTATGACACAGAGTTTTGGACTGGATGGGCTACTGGCCTGATCCAACATGGCTTCTCCTAAGTTCTTATATCTGGGGCAGTGGTGCTCTGTATTTTTGGAGCTTGAGGGCAACAAGAGTGGGAGGGCTTCTGGAGTTCTGGCCCCACTGGTCGACCTCCTGATGGCACCTGGGTTTTGGCCAATGTTTGACAGAGAGAGTTGGACTGGACGGGCCACTGGCCTAATCCAACATTGGCTTCTCTTATGTCCTTATCAGCTGGGTGACTTGGAAGGGACCAGCGGACTACCATCCCCAGCTGTTAAAGACGCCTCAGTGTCTGCTGTTTCCTAAATCCAACCCACTCTTGGTCTCAGAAAGAAATCAGTTGTGGCAATTTTGTGTGTGGGGGGGGAATTTGCTCGTAGACTCATTGATTGTTTTTATAAAGGATGGAAAGCATGCTGGGTGATCATTTCCCCTCCGGTTCATTGGCCCCTCTACCCGTCCAGTGATCCACCACACACCTATTATTTTGCTTGTTGTGCCTTCCAGGATTACAGACGTGTTGGCTTGGAAGAGCCAAACTGATGTTCACAGGGTAGAATTCTAATTCTGTGCTTTTTTTTCCCCGTGATGAAAAGGACCCGTGAGTGCCAAACCTGACCTGATCTCCTGGCTGGAAGGAGAAGAAGAGCTGTTCTTCCTTTTCTCCTCTGAAGAGGAGGGATTGAAAGGTCTGTGGTGGGGACGGTGTGTTTCTTGTGCTTCATTCCTAGGGCCGGGTGGGTTTCTGTGGCCTTCCTTATCCTAAGAGCTGGTTCTCCTCCACAGAGCTGGGGTGAGTGGTGAGTGCTGAAAAAGTGCCTTCAGGGGTTGAAGAGCAAATAACTAAGCAATCAGTAGCCTGCATCACTGCCTGAGGAGGAACTCACTGGCTCGTAGCTTCGTTTTTGAACCTACCGATCCTTAACTAAAATATAAGATATCACAGGGCCAAATTGCCAAAAAAGATTTTTGAAAGTCTTTTGCATTCTTGTCCTTTCTACCACAGCTAATGTAGCTTGTTCTCTAATGTTCCTGCTCCATTTTTCACAACGTTCCTGTGTCTTTCTTTCAGCCAGGGGTATGCAGAGAATTCAGAGGGAGGCGAAAAAGTATAAATGCCTGGAGTGCGGAAAAAGCTTCAGTTGGAGTGACCACCTTACTTCCCATCAAAGAATTCACACCAGGGAGAAACCATATAAGTTCCTGAAAGGTGGGAAAAGCTTCGATCAGAGTGGAATCCTTATGTACCATTGGAGAATTCACACACATGAGAAACCATATCAATATCTCAAGCGTGGGAAAAGCTTCAAGCAAATTGGAAACCTTACGCATCATCGGAAAATTCACACAGAGGAAAAACCTTATAAATGCCGAGAGTGTGGAAAAAACCTTAGAAGCAAAAAAAGCCTAATTTACCATGAAAGAATTCATACAGGAGAGAAACCATATAAATGTCAAGAGTGTGGAAAAAGCTTTCGACAGAAAAATATATTAACTTCCCATCAGAGAGTTCACACTGGGGAGAAACCATATAAATGCCTGGAGTGTGGAAACTGCTTTAGTGGCAAAGGAAGCCTTACTTACCATGAAAGAATTCATACAGGGGAGAAACCATATAAATGTCTGGAGTGTGGAAAAAGCTTTCTACGGAAGGATACTCTGACTTTTCATCAAAGAATTCACACAGGGGAGAAACCATATAAATGCCTGGAGTGTGGAAAAAGCTTTACTAGCAAAGACAACCTTACTTACCATGAAAGAATTCATAGAGGGGAGAAACCCTATAAATGTCAAAAGTGTGGGAAAGGCTTTCGACAGAAGAAGATATTAACTGTCCATCAAAGATTTCACACACACGAGAACCCATATAAATGCCTGGAGTGTGGAAACTGCTTTACTAGCAAACAAAGCCTTACTTACCATGAAAGAATTCATACAGGGGAGAAACCATATACATGTCTAGAGTGTGGGAAAAGCTTTCAACGGAAGGATACTCTGAATTTCCATCGAAGAATTCACACAAGGGAGAAACCATATAAATGCCTGGAGTGTGGGAAAAGCTTTAGTCAGAGTAACCACCTTACTTCCCATAAACGAATTCACACAGGTGAGAAACCATATAAATGCCTGGAGTGTGGAAAGTGCTTTAGTTGCAAAGGAAGCCTTACTTACCATGAAAAAATTCATACAGGGGAGAAACCATATAAATGCCTAGAGTGTGGGAAAAGCCTTAGAAGCAAAAAAGGGCTTGTTTACCATGAAAGAATTCATAAAGGCGAAACACCATATAAATGCCTGGAGTGTGGAAAAAGCTTTAGTAGCAAAGGAAGCCTTTCTTACCATGGAAGAATCCATACCGGGGAGAAGCCATATAAATGCTTGGAATGTGGGAAAAGTTTTATATGTAAGGATAAGTTAACTTCCCATCAAAGAATTCATACAGGGGAGAAACCATATAAATGCCTGGAGTGTGGAAAGTGCTTTAGTTGCAAAGGAAGCCTTACTTACCATGAAAGAATTCATACAGGGGAGAAACCGTATAAATGTCTGGAGTGTGGGAAAAGCTTTCGACAGAATAAAGTATTAACTTATCATCAAAGAATCCATACAGGGGAGGAACCATACAAATGCCTGGAGTGTGGAAAAAGCTTTCTATGCAAGGTTAAGTTAACTTCCCATCAAAGAATTCACACAGGGGAGAACCCATATAAATGCCTAGAGTGTGGAAAATGTTTTAGTTGCAAAACAAGTCTTACTTACCATGAAAGAATTCATACAGGGGAGAAACCATATAAATGTCTGGAGTGTGGAAAAAGCTTTCGACAGAATATATTAACTTCCCATCAAAGAATTCACACAGGGGAGAAACCACATAAATGCCTGGAGTGTGGAAAGTGCTTTACTAGGAAAGGGAACCTTACTTACCACGAAAGAATTCATACAGGGGAGAAACCATATAAATGCCTGGAGTGTGGAAGGGCCTTTAGTTGCAAGAAAAGCCTTACTAACCATGGAAAACTTCATGCGGGGGAAACCATATATATGACTGGAATGTTGAAAACGGTTTCCACAGAAGGATAAACTTAACTTTCCATGAAAGAATTCACATTGGGGACAAAGCTTAGAAATGTCTGAAGCACAGAAAGGCATTTTCATCAAAGAAAAGTGGATTGGAAAAATTAGAAAGGAATCTTATTCCTGTCACTAAAACGCTGTCTTAAACCGTTCTGTTTCGGTTGGAAAGGGAAAGATTTCATTCTAGATATCTGAAGAAGTGAGCCATGATTCACGAAAGCTCGTCCCTTGCCACAAATTTTGTTAGCCTTTAAGGTGCTACCGGACTCTTGCTCTTTGCGACTGTTACTGACAAATATGGCTACCTATTGCATTTCGTTTCACACCTTCTGTGGAAGGCTAGAATTGTGGGAGTCTTCCTCACCTTGCTGGACGGGACCTTCCCCCAGGTGGGAGCCACATAAACTAGGGATGTCAAACATGCAGCCTGGGGGCTGGATCAGGCCCGCAGTGGAACTGGCTGTCTTCTTCTTATTCCAATTCTGTTGCTGCTGCGTCATCGGAGGCTTGCAGCTCTCAGATAACACACCTGAGCAGCATGCTCAGGATTGCAACAGCACAGACATCTTGAGTTCTGGTCACCACATCTCAACTGTGTACAGTTCTGGTCACCACATCTCAAAAAGGATATTATAGCATTGGAAAAAGTGCTGAGAAGGGCAACTAGGATGATAAAAGGGTTGGAACGTCTTCCCTATGAAGAAAGGTTAAAGCGCTTGGGGCTCTTCAGCTTGGAGAACTGACGGCTGAGGGGTGACATGATCGAGGTTTGTAAGATTATGAATGGGATTGAGCAGGTTGAGAAAGAAGTACTTTTCTCCCTTTCTCACAATACAAGAACTTGTGGGCACTCCATGAAATTGCTGAGCAGTCGGGTTAGAATTGATAAAAGGAAGTCCTTCTTCACCCAAAGAGTGATTAACAGATGGAATTCACTGCCACAGGAGGTGGTGGCAGCTGCAAGCATGGACAGTTTCAAGAGGGAATTAGATAAACATATGGAGCAGAAGTCCATCAGTGGCTATTAGCCACAGGGTATAGATGGGAACTCTCAGTCTGGGGCAGGTGATGCACTCTATTCTTGGTGCTGGAGAGGGCAGCAGTGGGGGGTCTTCTGGTGCCCTGGCCCCACTGCTGGACCTCCTGATGGCACCTGGTATATTTTGGCCGCTGTGTGACAAGAGTGTTGGACTAGATGGGCCATTGGCTTGATCCAACATTGGCTTCTCTTATGTTCTTATGAGGCAATAATTCAGATCAAGAGGTGTCAGTTACCAGACACTGTTAAATAAGCAAAATATTGCAAGACTGTGGACGTTTTAAGCATGTTTTTATTTTAAGTTAAAAAAAAACCCAAAACCATTTCTGTTTGTGTCCTTGGCGTTACATTTCACGACGTGCCCGGCCCGGCCCGACAAGGTCTCATTTATGTCAGATCCGGCCCTCCTAACAAATGAATTCGACACCCCTGACATGAACGAATCGTTCTGTATGTGTTTCTCTCAATCTCACCCGTGGTCTTTGCCAAGCAGCTGCGATAGATTGTATTGAGATTGGCAGTCCTGTAGGGCACGTAAGCCATTCACTTCCCTGCCCTCCGTAGCCAGTACCGTTGACATGAACCGCAAGAGCTGGGCCTTGTGCAGCCAGAACGTCTCTCTTCTTGGAGTTCGGACTCGAGAGTTCTATCTGGACTCTGTGCCTTCAGTCTGACCAGGCTATGTCGGGGCCAGGGGACTAAAGCCCGTCCTATAGCTCTGTAGATCTTAAGCCCCGGAAGATTTTTTTTTCTGTAGTGGCCAGCGCCTTGACATAAACTGAAAGGCTAAGAAATCCCCAAAAGAGCAATTCAGATATGTGTCAGATGCATTCTGTGCCTCACCCCAAATAGTAATCAAGCTGCAACATTCTGTAACAGCTTGAGAACCTGACTTGAGGGGTGGGCCCGTGTATATTGCGTTAACAGTAGACTGGCTGCATGGTTACTGTGGCTTTGACTTTCATTGTATTCTGTTCTGAGCATTCCTGCCTCTGATATTCCCTGTAGTCTGAGGAGGATCGAGTGTTGTGCTTCAATAAACTGTATAACTTAGTTAAATTACTGAATCAGGGTTTTTTATTGGTTTAGCATGGCCCATTGAGGTTAAAATGACTGCAGCCATGAAATTAAAAGACGCCTGCTCCTTGGGAGGAAAGCGATGGCAAACCTAAACAGCATGATAAAAAGCAGAGTCATCACCTTGCCAACAAAAGTCCGCATGGTCAAAGCAATGGTATTCCCCCGTAGTAATGTATGGCTGCGAGAGTTGGATTATAAGGAAGGCCGAGTGCCGAAGAATAGATTCTTTTGAACTATGGTGCTGGAGAAGGCTCTTGAGAGTCCCTTGGACTGCAAGGAGATCAAATCAGTCAATCCTAAAAGAAATCAACCCTGACTGTTCCCTGGAAGGCCAGATCCTGAAGCTGAAGCTCAAATACTTTGGCCACCAAATGAGAAGGGAGCATTCACTGGAGAAGACCCTGATGCTGGGAAAGATTGAAGGTCAAAGAAGAAGGGGACGGCAAAGGATGAGATGGTTAGACAGTGTCATCGATGCAACGAACATGAAATTGAGCAAACTTCAGCGGACAGCGGAAGACAGGAGGGCCTGGCATAATCTGGTCCATGGGGTCACGAAGAGTCGGACTCGACTGTGCGACTGAACAACAACAACAACAAAGACACGGCATCGGAGGGACTAACTAGGATTTCTCCTTCTGATGGCACCCGGCTTTTGGCCCCTGTGTGACGCAGAGTGTTGGGCTGGATGCACCAGTGGCCGAATACAACATGGCTTCTCTTGTATTCTTATTTTCTTCTCCTTGCTTTCAATATAGAGATACCTGAGAGGTACAGGGTGAGTTTTCTCTGCTTGAATGTGAGTCCACCTGTCCCATTTATTGGAAAGTGGAGTGATTTCAGATGCCAAACAAGTTTAGCAGGCGAAAGACAATAGCATCTCGAGCTCAGGACAGTGCATCCACTGGGACCGAATCGAGACTTAGGTTTCCTGTCTCGTTACCATTGCTGATTTCTTCATGCCTACGACCCTGCATATCCAACCTAATGCAGTCACGCCCACTATTGTCATTCACCTGCTAATGTCGTTTGACATCTGGAATCACTCCACTTTACAATAAACAGGACTCGTATTCTAATTCCATCTCAAGAAGCGAGCAGTGACTCACAAAAGCTCACGCCCTACAAAAAAAATGTCAGTCTTTAAGATGCTACTGGACTCTTTTCACCTGCTCCAGACTGACTGACACGGCTAACCATCTTCATCATTCTCCGCTTAGCATTCAAAGGGAACTGTGTAGAAACACATCGGGGATAAGATTGCACATTTGGGACCCCACAAGCCAGCTCCGCCACTGAATATATAAACAAATAACACAATATGGCATACACTAACAAAGCTACAACGAAATGTATCACAACAGTGGCTAACCAAACCACTAAAGCAAAATAGCTACAAAAATATTTTGTTGTTTTTAAAATATAGTTCTTTCTTGTAGATTTTTTTCATATATTGTCAATGCTCCCTCGGAGCTGTGGAGTCTTGTGAGCAGAAATTCTACTTTGTGGGCGACTGGGCATTAAAGTTGTGAGCGAGCGATTGGGCTACTACATAAATGAGTTTGCTCTTCTGGAGCCATCCCTTCTTGAGATGAAAAATATATGAGTTGGAGGCTAAAGAACTGTGAGCTAGCTCACACTCACTCAGAGGGAACACTGTATATTGTACATCACTATTCAGATTTTTTCATGTTGTTGTTGTTGTTCAGTCGCACAGTCGAGTCCGACTCTTCGCGACCCCATGGACCAGATCACGCCAGGCCCTCCTGTCTTCCGCTGTCCGCTGAAGTTTGCTCAATTTCATGTTCGTTGCATCGATGACACTGTCTAACCATCTCATCCTTTGCCGTCCCCTTCTTCTTTGACCTTCAATCTTTCCCAGCATCAGGGTCTTCTCCAGTGAGGGCTCCCTTCTCATTTGGTGGCCAAAGTATTTGAGCTTCAGCTTCAGGATCTGGCCTTCCAGGGAACAATCAGGGTTGATTTCTTTTAGGATTGACTGATTTGATCTCCTTGCAGTCCAAGGGACTCTCAAGAGTCTTCTCCAGCACCATAGTTCAAAAGAATCTATTCTTCGGCGCTCGGCCTTCCTTATAGTCCAACTCTCGCAGCCATACATTACTACGGGGAATACCATTGCTTTGACCATGCGGACTTTTGTTGGCAAGGTGATGTCTCTGCTTTTTATCATGCTGTTTAGGTTTGCCATCGCTTTCCTCCCAAGGAGCAGGCATCTTTTAATTTCATGTGTTTTTTTCATAGATATCAGTTATCCTTAATTTACATGCACCTCGCAATAATGGAAACAATAACAAATGACAATAACCGTGTCCAGCGTTCCTTGAATCATCCACTATTAAAGTAATCCAAAAGTATAGATGTCGAGAGTCCTTCAGCAGGTATGCTGCGTCTATTAGTTTTAAAGATGCCGTGATTCTCTTATCTTCACAAGGCTGACTTTAATGTCGGCAGTTTCAAAACAGGGTTGGATTTTTTAGTGCTGACGCAGCAGCTGATATAGGGTACCGTCAACACTGACCACCAGCGATAACTTCAAGATGCTGGTATAACAGGAATGAAGAAGAGAAGAGAAGAGATTGGATTTATACCCCACCCTTCACTATCTAAAGGAGTCTCAGAGTGGTTTACAAACGCCTTTCCCTTCCCTTCCAGTTTGGTGTAGTCGTTAAGTGCGCGGACTCTTATCTGGGAGAACCGGGTTTGATTCCCCACTCCTCCACTTGCACCTGCTGATGTGACCTTGGGTCAGTCACAAGCTCTGGCACAGCTGTTCTCTCAAGGACAGTTTGTGTTAGAGTTCTCTCAGCCCCACCTACCTCACAGGGTGTCTGTTGTGGGGAGGGGAAGGGAAAGGAGTTTGTAAGCCGCTCTGAGCAGTGAAGGGCGGGGTATAAATCCAAACTCTTCTTCGTCTTCTTCTTCCCCACAACAAACACCCTGTGAAGTAGGTGGGGCTGAGAGAGCTCTGATAGAAACTGCTCTTTTTCAAGAACACCTCTGACAGAACTATGGCTTGCCCAAGATGATCCAGCAGCTATAGGTGGAGGAGTGGGGAATCAAACCTGGTTCTCCCAGATTAGAGTCCACACACTTAACCACTGCACCAAACTGGTTGACTAGGCAGCTGATATATGATACTTTCAAGGTGCTGAAAGGAAAGGGAAGGCATCAACATACCTCCTCTGTCTCTCTTTTGTTCCCCAGCCTTCCTGCCGTGGGCACTGGGTGGCTGGGAAAGGAAAGGGAAGGCAATTCTTCATGTCTTCTCACTGTCTCTTTCCTTCCACTGTCTCCTTAACTGAGGAAAGGGAGGCACGTGTGTGCAAAAAAAAAAAAATCGGTAAAATTCGGATTTGGGCATATTGGACCCGAATTTTTTCGATATTCCCGAAAAACCCGAATACCTATACCGGTAAAGCATTGAAATCTGAAATTTTTTGAGACTCCCGAAAAATTCGGGTCCATTATATCCAATGGGGCCATTGACTTCAATGGCAAAATTTTCTGGAAAGTTTGCAGGGGGCTGGAGAGGGGGGTTGAGGTAGAGACTCCAAATTTGGACTCCAAATTTGCTGGAGCCTCTCCCCAAAAGACCCCCAAGTTTTGAAAAGATTGGACCAGGGGTCCAATTCTAGGGGCATCCAAAGAGGGTGCCCCCAGTTCTCCATTGTTTCCTATGGGAATGGATCAGGCAAGCAGATTCTCCCTGTAAAAAAACCTGAGAGGTGTGGTGGTGGTGTGAGGGGGCATGTTTGCCAAGCCAGCAGCAGACCATGTGCAATCACCACCCCACCAACCCCAGGTCTCTCCCAAACCAACCCTAAGGAAGAATAAAATAAAGAGAAAAGAAATTAAATTTAAAAGTGCCCTAATAAATCAAACCAGTCTGAAGTCTTCTGAGGTATTGATCCGAGGTCCACGAAGAGCAGGGAGGAAAGCAGGGCAGACTCAGGAGGAGGGGCAGCAGAAGCCAGCCAGCCACAATCTCCAACAGCCAAGCCAGGCAGCTCTCTCTTACCAGCCAGCAGGATCCAGGAACACAGCAATGAGAGTCAGCCCAGAGACTGGCTCCTTTTATGCTCTCTAGAGCATACACAGAAGGATTTCAAAAAGGAAAAACCTTCTGTGATTGGCCAGAGAGCAGATGCCAGAACCCTATTGGCCACCACAGTGCTCCTTCCCTGGGAAAGGAGCAAACTGGTGGTTGGGCTGCAGGCAGCAACAACAGTCCTGCAAACTTGCAAACTGCAATGCATTTTGCAAATGCATTGCAGTGATTGGCTGTCTGGAGCCTCCTCCCCCCCCTGGAAACAGGAGGAAAAGGCAGGAAAGCGGGGGAAACGGCGGGAAAAGGAATTCCCGGGCCCTTTAACAGTTTAAAACCCCCCACAACGCCATTTTTCGGCAATGCCGAAAAATCCCGAATTTTCCGGGATTTTTTTTTTTGGAATTCAAAGATTACAGTGAATAGCCTGTCTGGGATCCCGAAAGCCGAAAAAAACCTGAAAATGCTTTTTTGGGGTTTTTCTCCGTTTTGGGATTCCCGAATGCACACCCCTAGTGTAAACATGCTTTCTCACTCTCCCCTTCCAGTGGGTATATCAGACATGAATATATTTGGAAATACTCGAATATTTCCCGAGTCTAAATACTGCTATTGGAACTCGGAAAATTTGGTATTTACCGATATTTTTTGGGACTAACATACCCGACTTCGAAAAATACCATTTCCCCCCCTTGCACACCCCTAATAATACTCCATCTCATCCTCAAAACCTGCTGCTGTCTGAACGTAGCCCAGTCATTCCCAACAGTCACAGTTCTATACCCCTCGTCTTCTCTGCCTTTAAATAAAAGCTGATGGTTCAAACGCAGTTCAGGCTTTGAAGGGGTCACCTATGGATCTCAGAATGGGAGGGGCCATGGCTCCAAATTAGAGCATTTGGAAAAAACATGTGCCTTCCCTCCTCCTGGGCGTCTCCCTCATCTCTGTCTTCTTCGGGTCACGTCATGTGAAGAAAGTTTCACCCTAAATATTACTTTTACTGAGAATAACTGAATCGCTCTTCCTCAAAGATGCAGAGCGTTGCCCCAAGTTTCCAGAAGATCTGGCATCCAAACGAGGACTGAACTCAATGTGTCCCCAAGATTATAACCTTCCTGGCCTATGAGTAACTCCTGGAGATCATCCTGTCTCTCTGTGCCCTGCTTTGTCCCTCATTTCAAGTTTTCTGTGCCCTGCTTCGTCCCTCATTTCAAGTTTTGTTTTAGTCGTGTTTATTAAATTCCTACACATTTCATTAGTCCAAGCCGAACAACCGGTACCTCCCTGCCATTCTTTTTATTTCCCTCCTGTTTTCCTTTCCCTCCTCCTTCCTGTTTGTCTGCCAGCCAAAGGAATTGACCTGACTTCTCCAACAAACCACCTTCAGCAACAACTTTTCAGTTACCACCTTTTCTGAGCTAACTAAACCAATCACTGTCGTTGGTGGCCACCAAGCCAGGAGACAGGATGAGGAAATGGCTGGGGAAGAGTCTGGCCAGCTCCCTTGTCATTTCTTTTTCTGGTATTCAAGTTGGCCTCTGCATAGGACTAAAAGAAGAAGAAAGAGATTGGATTTATACCCCGCTCTTCACTCGGAGTCTCAAAGCGGCTTACAACCTCCTTTCCCTTCCCCTCCCCACAACAGGTAAGTGGGACTGAGAGAGCTCTGACAGAAACGGCTCTTTTAAGGACAGCTCTGACAGAACTATGGCTTGCCCAAGGTCATCCAGCAGCTGAAAGTGGAGGAGTGGGGAATCAAACCCGGTTCTCCCAGATTAGAGTCCGCGCACTTAACCACTACACCAAACTTAACAACTACACCAAAACAAAGCTGGGAGTCTCTTCCCCACTTCCCAGAGTCTGACATGGACTCCCAGCTTGGACAGATCACACTGCAATGCAACAAAGGACCTGTTCGACAACTCTGTTGCCATGTGTTATGGAGCCCTGGGATACATGGGCTTCCGGGCTGCCATCTCTTTCACGGTGGCTTTCCTAACCTGGAAACTTCCTGGGGCCTTCACCAAAGCCAATCGGATCACCATAAGCATGTTGGGTTATTTTGCAGTGTTTAGGTGTCCTTCGAACTCTCCTATCCGAGTACCAAGGGGAAATACATGGTAGCTGTGAAGGTCTCCATATTGAGCTCCAATGAATCATAGAATCATAGAGTTGGAAGGGACCCCCAGGGTCATCTAGTCCAACCCCCTGCACAACGCAGGAAATTCACAAATACCCCCTCCACACATGCCCAGTGGCGGGGTAGGCAGCAGAATAATGGCCTGAGCTTTGGGTTTGGGTGATCATATATGTGATCCAATATCTTGGGACACATCTTGGCCTTTCCTCTCTCTCCTGGATCGCTTTTTAACCTGTGAGATCGCCAAAGGGTTAATGCGAGAGCATCCTCCGTCCTAGAGGGCCAGGGGGAGGGGGTGGGAACCATTTCCAGCTTCTGCCCTTGCAGAAACCATGTTTGAATTCCCCAGGCTGCTGCTTGAATGCCTGGGGAGAATCTGATGAGCAGAAAGAGTGATTAACACATGGAATTCACTGCCACAGGAGGTGGTGGCAGCTACAAGCATGGACGGCTTCAAGAGGGAATTGGATAAACATATGGAGCAGAAGTCCATCAGTGGCTATTAGCCACAAGGGATAGATAGGGGCAAGGGATGCTCTGTATTCTTGGTGCTTGGGGAGGGCTTCTAGTGTCCTGGCCCCACTGCTGGACCTCTCTGAGGGCACCTCGTATTTTTGGCCACTGTGTGAGAGAAAGTTGGACTGGATGGGCCATTGACCTGATCCAACATTGGCTTCTCTTTATGTCCTTATATGAACTCTCAGTCTGGGGCAAGTGATGCTCTGTATTCTTGGTGCTTTGAGGGGGTCAACAGTGGGAGGGCTTCTAGTGTCCTGGCCCCACTGCTGGACCTCCTGATGGCACCTGGTATTTTTGGCCACTGTGTGACACAAAGTGTTGGACTGGACGGGCCACTGGCCTGATTCAGCACTGGCTTCTCTGATGTTCTTAAAAGGGGATTTTATCGGGGGGAATGCGGCAGAGTCTGCGATGCAAGACCCCAAGTGGAAAGGTGTCATGTCCGCTGACTGCCACCAGGTGACAGCAACATTTACCAGAGCTTGGAGCTCAGAGACAATAGGGACTAGTGATCCTGAAACCCCAATACAGAGCACCTCTAGGACACCTTGGTGGAAATTCAAACCCACCAATGGGACACTAGAGGTGGTCCACTGGAGGGGACTGCATAGTTGGCCTGCATGCCAGTATTCTGTGTTCTATTGTGTACCAGTAAACCAGGTGCTGTTTATCACGGCTGTGTTCCTGACTCCTTCATGCGTGGAACCCACTACACAACAGAAAGGAAGGTAGAAGTACTTAATTGGGGGACAGAGGCCCCCTCTCCATCCCACCAGTTCATCCCCCCCACCTTCCCTGTATCAGAAAAAGCCATTTTGATCAAAGGCAAAGAAATTCCCAAAGAAGAGCCGGGAAGGAAAGATTGGCAGGGGTGTGAAAGGAAAAGGACATTCTTGCCCTTTTGGCCTGGGGGTGAGTGGGAGATGGGTCAAACCTGGGGAGGAGGAGGAGATTTGAGGTGTGGGGAGGGAGAGGAGAGACACCCCCCCCCACTCCTGCATCTCGATTTCTCCCTCACCAGGCCCCAGCAGGCCAACAGTTCCCCAACACTGCAGCTGTGTCCTTTGTTGCCAAGCCTGGATTGGGAAATTCGTGGAGATCTGGAGGTCGATGCTTGGGAAGGGTAAGGGTTTGAGCCAGGGAGGAAACTCAGAGCAGTTCAGTGTGGGTAAGTGTAACCTGATGCACAAATCACAACTTGAAACTCAAGAAGAAGAAACGGAGGAGAATGGAATTATACCCCACCCTTCCCTACCCAAAGGAGTCCCGGACTGGTTTACAAACTCCTTTCCCTTCCCCTCCCCACAACAGACACCCCGTGAGGTAGGTGAAGCTGAGAGAGCTCGGACAGAAACTGCTCTTTTTTCAAGAACAGCTCTGACAGAACTATGGCTTGCCCAAGGTCACCCAGCAGCTGCAAGTGGAGGAGTGGGGGAATCAAACCCGGTTCTCCCAGATTAGAGTCTGCGCACTTAACCACCACACCAAACTGGTTCTCACCAAACTAGATGACCCTGGAGGTCCCTTCCAACTCTTTGATTCTATTCTAACTTCCCATTGGAAAATTATGGCTTCCTTCATTTTGGAAGAGGTAATATGAGGCATCAATCCATCTCATTACCTTGGTGAATGGTCCATAAACATCAGAGGGGTGTCGAGAGTACAGTGACAAATATATAGGTGTGCTACATGTATTTCTGCCACCAAAGCACTCACTGGAGAAGACATAAGAATATAAGAGAAGCCAATGTTGAATCAGGCCAATGGCCCATCTAGTCCAACACTCTGTCACACAGCGGCCAAAATATACCAGGTGCCATCAGGAGGTCCAGCAGTGGGGCCAGGACACCAGAAGCCCTCCCACTGCTGCCCCCTCGAGCACCAAGAATAGAGTGCATCACCTGCCCCAGACGGAGAGTTCCCATCTATACCCTGTGGCTAATAGCCACTGGTGGACTTCTGCTCCAGATGTTTATCTAATTCCCTCTGCTGACCCTGATGCTGGGAAAGACTGAAGGTCAAAGAAGAAGGGGACGGCAAAGGATGAGATGGTTAGACAGTGTCATCGATGCAACGAACATGAAATTGAGCAATCTTCAGAGGACAGCGGTAGACAGGAGGGCCTGGCGTGATCTGGTCCATGGGGTCGCGAAGAGTCGGACTCGACTGTGCGACTGAACAAAAAACATGTATTTGTCTGAGGTCAGGGGGCCGGTGGACAGAAGTTGGGAAATGGGCACATCGATCGCTCTCGTCCAGGGCAGCTACCATAGAACAGGTCATAGAATCACAGAGTTGGAAGGGACCTCCAGGGTCATCTAGTCCAACCCCCTGCACGATGCAGTAAATTTCCAAATACCTCCCCCTCCACAACCCCAAGTGACTGCTGTTTCATGCCCAGGTCAGAGCTAATGTCAGGGGTGATCCTGCCTCGGTGCAGAAACATAACCAAGCTCTACCTGGGTGCGGTCTCATGAACTCCCAAGTAACACACGCACTAAGGGCGGGGGGTGGGGGAGGCTTTATTGAAGAAACCCAGCAAAAGGTATAAAAAAGGCATATTAATCAGTGGTAGTAAAATGGACAAAAACGACAAAGCTAAAACTAGCTGCTTTCTATGCAGAGCGTCTTAACACAGTGCGGTTGGTTCTTGCAGCAGAGAGTCCTAGAGCCGTATACAAGCGTCTTCTTGGCAGCGACGAGGTGTGGGGAGAAATAGTAAAGGAAAAAGGTTACTCTTCTCACTAATATGCTGTCGAAGGCTTTCACGGCCGGAGTTCATTCGTTGCTGTAGATTTTCCGGGCTGTATGGCTGTGGTCTTGGCACTGTAGGACCTGAGGTTTCGCCAGTAGCTGTGACTGGCATCTTCAGAGGTATAACACAGAAAGAGGGAGTACTCTCTGTGTCCAGGTGAGAAGAAAAATGGTAGGCAGGTAATTTATATCTACTCCAGAAGGTAGGGTAGTGCTGAGTCATTCTCTTGTAGGAGTTCCTCAGGCTGTGAACCTGCTAATGGAGGAGCTTTCCTGAGGAGGTTCTTTTGTATATGGATTGTTTCCTGAGGAGGTTCTTTTGTATGTGGATTGGCTGTTGAAATTCTAATCTTATCTGTAGTGCTATTGTCGGATGTAGAGCCCTTTGTGTTTTTCAGGACAGGAAACCATGCCCTATTTATTTTTAAACTCTCCTGTTGAAATTGCATTTTTATGTTTATGAATTCCAATGACTTCTCGCTAACCTTACTTTCTGAAAACAGCAGGCCGTAACCTCGTGACCTGCTCAGCCAATCACTGGACAGTATTCATGGAACTTTCCAGCGTGAGAGCAATTCACACACACACCTCATACTAGAGTCACAGCTAAACTATGTCAGCTAATTAGAAGGCCTGAGTGGATGGCCTTGAGAAATATCAGCCATTGTGTGGCCAACACCTGCAGAAAGTCAGAGAATTCTGAGGTTAGCAGGAAGACTCTGGAAAATTCTTCTAAGATGGCTTCTGCCTTGACAGCTACAAACTGGCAAGGGCAGCCGCTTCCATTGGTTTTCTACATGCTAAGTGTGACTCGGAGGCTCTTCCAATGTGAATCTTGTGGTGTAACGTAAGGTTTCAATTGTGACAACCTCTTTCCACACTTCGAGTATTCAAATGGTTCTGCCTTGTGTGAATCCTTTGATGTGGTTAGTTCATTACTGCATTGGAAGCTTTTTCCACACTCCAGTCATTTAGAAGAAGAAGAAGAAGAGATTGGATTTATGCCCCGCCCTTCACTCGGAGTCTCAGAGCGGCTTACAAACTCCTTTCCCTTCCTCTCCCCACAACAGAAACCCTGTGAGGTAGGTGGGGCCGAGAGAGCTCTGACAGAAATGGCTCTTTTTCAAGAACAGCTCTGACAGAACTGTGGCTTGCCCAAGGTCACCCAGCAGCTGCAACTGGAAGAGTGGGGAATCAAACCCGGTTCTCCCAGATTACAGTCTGCACACTTAACCACTACACCAAACTGGTTCTCTATTTATACGGCATTTCCCCCTGTGTAAACCTTTTTATGTGCAGTTAAGGTGCCATTCTCAGATACACGCTTTTCACACACCAGGCATTTATATGGCGTCTCCACTATGTGAATCTTTTAATCATTAGTTAGGTTGCAATTAGGAAAAAGCACTTTCAACACTCCAGGCATTTATATGGCTTTTCCCCTGTGTGAATTTTTGATGTTTAGTTAAGTCACCATTCCAAGAGAAGCATTTTCCACGTTCCAAGCATTTATATGTCTTCTCCCCTGTATGAATATTTTGATGTGCAGTTAGGTTGCTATTCATAGACAATGCTTTCCACACTCCAAGCATTAATGTAGCTTCTCCCTATATGAATCTTTAGATGTTCACTTAGATGACCTCTCTGAGAGAAGCACTTTCCACACTCCAAGCATGTATATGGCTTCTCCCCTGTGTGAATCTTTCGATGTGTACTTAGGTTGCCATTCTGAGAGAAGCACTTTCCACACTCCAAGCATTTATATGGCTTCTCCCCCGTGTGAATCTTTTGATGTGCATTTAGGCTGCTTTTCTTATAGAAGCACTTTCCACACTCCATGCATTTATATGGCTTCTCCCCCGTGTGAATCTTCTGGTGTTCAGTTAGGCTGCTATTCTGAGAGAAGCACTTCCCACACTCCAAGCATTTATATGGCCTCTCCCCTGTGTGAATTTTTTGATGTGCAGTTAGGTGGGTATTCCGATAAAAGCACCTTCCACATTCCAAGCATTTGTATGGCTTCTCTCCTGTGTGAATCTTTTGGTGTGCAGTTAGGCTGCTATTTTGAGAGAAGCACTTTCCACACTCGAAGCATTTATATGGCTTCACCCCTGTGTGAATCTTTTGATGTACAGTTAGGTGGCTATTCCGAGAAAAGCACTTTCCACACTCCAAACATTTATATGGCTTCTCCCCTGTGTGAACCTTTTGGTGTTTCGTTAGATAAGCGTACCAAGAGAAGCACTTCCCACACTCCAAGCATTTATATGACTTCTCCCCTGTGTGAAGCTTTTTGTGCCTAGTGAGTGCCCGGCTCCTGTGGAAGCTCTTCCCACATTCCAAACACTCAAACATTTTCCAGCATGTTGTAACATCCTCGTACGTTTTAACAGTGAATGGGCACTGGAACCTTTCCTGATTCACGGCACCATTAGGACTTCTCTCTCTCCTCCCTGTTGCGTCCTGGGCTGCGACCGCAGGCTTATTGCTGCCCTGACAATCAACCAATCCCTTCCTTTGCTTCTCTTTTGCTTCCCCCGTCCTTCTGTGCTGTCCTGTTGATACTTCATCCCCAGATTTAGCGTCCACCTGCAGACTGCTGTCTTTCCCCACAAGTCGTCTTCCCGATTCCTTCTCGCTCACCATTTCCCTCAGAGCTCCAACTGCAAAAGAGAGAATTTATTTTATTTATTTATTTTTTAGATTTGTATCCTGCCCCGCCTGCGAGTGCAGGCTCAAGGCGGCATACATAGACTAAAATACCATAAAACATAAGTACATAGATACGCAGGGCTATTTTTGTAGGAAAAGCCCAGCAGGAACTCATTAGCATATTAGGCCACACCCAACAGCAGGAGCTCATTAGCATATTAGGCCACACCCAACAGCAGGAGCTCATTAGCATATTGGGCCACACACCCCCGACAGCACAGCTTATTAGCATATTAGGCCACACGCCCCATGTTTCCAGAAGCGTGGTCATCCAGCCACACCCACCTTTTGCTTCTTATTCTGTTGACCTTGTTTGTTGCCAAAATCCAGGGCTTTTTTTGGAGCAGGAACTCCTTTGCATGTTGGGCCACACACCCCCGATGTAGCCAGTCCTAATGAGTTTCTGCTGTTGGGTGTGGCCTGTTATGCTAATGAGTTCCTGCTGGGCGTGGCCAACTCAGGAGCCAGCCGGAACGCCGTTCCTGTGCGTTCCTGCCCCAAAAGAGCCCTGTAGATACGTAACAATAAAATTTCAAACTGTAATAATATACATAAAGTGCCAATGGATTCAGATGGCGATTGCTAACGTGGGCCGATATAGGTGGGCCGGTGTCCAGCTGTCTTGATGTCAGTAGTCTAGCGTAGGACCTTGATGGGGCAATTTCCAGCACTCGTTCCTCAGTGGCGGCCCCTAATTGAAAGCCTGGTGGAAGAGCTCCGTTTCGCAGGCCCTGCGGAACTGTAGAAGGTCCCACAGGGCCCTGATGTCTTCTGGGAGCTCATTCCACCAGTATGGAGCCACCACTGCGAAGGCCCTGGCTCTGGTGACGGCCAGTCTGGCGTCTTTTGGCCCTGGGACAGTCAGGCGATTTTGAGTCCCCGACCTCAGTGCTCTCTGGGGGACATGTGGGGAAAGGTGGTCCCTCTGGTAGGCGGGCCCCCAGCCATATAGTGCTTTAAAGGTCAAAACCAGCACCCTGAAGCAAATCCGGTATGCTATTGGCAGCCAGTGCAATGCCTTCAGCACAGGCGTGATGTGCCCTCGTATAGAGAGACCCATCGGCAGCCTGGCTGCTGCCTTTTGCAACAGCTGCAGCTTCCGGATTTGGGACAAGGGCAGCCCCATGTAGAGAGCATTGCAGTAGTCCAATCTCAAGGTGACCATTGTGTGGATCACCATTGCCAGGTCATTGCATTTGAGGATGGAAAGGTACAAATACCAGTTATCAAACTGAGTAGTGAGCAGTACTTTTTTATAAGGAGAATGTGGGGACTGGAAAACCTTTCAGCGGTGTTAACCATACACCACAATGTCTTGGAAAAAGAGAAACACTAACTAAAGGAAAAGGGAGGGGGTTTCTTGCTTCTGTTGCAGATGCTTGTTCCTGAGTTCCCATTAAGGATAATATGTTTATCTGGTGCTGATAAAACAGAATGAGGAAATGCTTTAAAAAAATCTTGAATTTTTATTGAACTATTTTTTGATCATATGAAAGGAATAAAATATGGAAACACTTAAATCCACAGACTGGAGACGTGGACTGACAAGATAAGTCTTTCTACAAACCTGCAAAATCAGAAAAGTCTGAAAAGAGGACATTGGGGAGTTATTACCGTTCAAAAGGTTATTACGGTCATAAGACCAGCCACAATAAGGCTGAGTTCAGATTAGCAGTTTGCAGTGGGAGCCAGTTGTGGTCACACGGGGCCGACAGATGCGGGAGCATACCGGGAGGAGGCAGGCGGGATCATTCAGACTGCTGCCACTCATACACACACAGGCATCCAGCCGATTGGGGGAGGATCCCATTGCGCCTGCACCGCATTGGGCGGTACAGCAGAGCACGGCCAATCCGATCGCTGCTGCCTTATGTGCAACGCAGGTTGTTCCTGGCTTATCGGCTGAGCGTTCACACATCTGGGAAGTGGAATGCAGCAGGATAAAGGCACTCTCCGGGATTTGCTACCACTTTCAAGAGGTATCTTTTCATCCCGGGAGCAAAGCAGAACAGCGCGGGTTGCCTACGGGTGGGGAACGCCAGGCCAATGTGCCTGTGTGAACGCCCCCTTTAACCCGCTTGGGAAATGTGGCTGAAAGGTGGCTATAGTGGGGCAAATTGCCAGTCTGAACTCAGCCTAAGTACAGATAAAAAGGACAATTTATGAACTGAGGGACGATATCCGGTTAAGTTCCTGTTAGGAAATCCCTGCGGCTCGCTTTTTCTTTTTCGCCCTTTCTGATTTGACACCGTGTCCTTTGTTTGAGTGAGGAAGGCTGATGGGAGGCGAGAGGGAAAGGTATCATTGATTTCACTAGACCAGAGGAGAGTCCCTTGCTCAGTGGGGAAGTTTATGATCTGTGTCTTGAAACTCTGTGGTTCAGTCCACGAATATTGACCAAGGGGATTTAGAAAGAGGAGGAGTTTCAGTTTCAGAGCTCTCTGCGCCCCACCTACTTCACAGGGTGTCCGTTGTGGGGAGAGGAAGGGACAGGAGTTTGTAAGCCGCTCTGAGACTCCAAGTGAAGGGTGGGGTATAAATCTAATCTCCTCCTCCTCCTCAGCAATGAAAATACTTTCTCAGGGGCTTTAAGGTCCCCAAGTGTGGGAGCTCTTGTTATTTCCTCAGTGGCAGACAAATGTGCACCCTGAAATCAAAGAGGGTCAAAGGAAGAAGCCACCTTCTTTTGCATGATCATTACAGAAGGGAAAAGATCCTTACCCAGAAAGCCAAGGGTCTCGTAATTTTCCTCCATAACATCCCAGTAGAGTTTTCTTTGGCCTGCATCCAGTAGAACCCATTCCTCGTCTGTGAAGAAGACAGCTATCTCCTCAAAGGACACTGGGGGTTTCTGAAAGAGGAAAATATAGAAAAGCTATCTCCTCAAAGGACATTGGGGGTTTCTGAAAAAGGAAAATATAGACAGCTATCTCCTCAAAGGATACTGGGGGTTTCTGAAAGAGGAAAATATAGACAGCTATCTCCTCAAAGGACATTGGGGGTTTCTGAAAGAGGAAAATATAGACAGCTATCTCCTCAAAGGACATTGGGTTTCTGAAAGAGGACAAAGGACATTGGGGGTTTCTGAAAGAGGAAAATATAGACAGCTATCTCCTCAAAGGACATTGGGGGTTTCTGAAAGAGGAAAATATAGAAAAGCTATCTCCTCAAAGGACATTGGGGGTTTCTGAAAGAGGAAAATATAGACAGCTATCTCCTCAAAGGACATTGGGGGTTTCTGAAAGAGGAAAATATAGAAAAGCTATCTCCTCAAAGGACATTGGGGGTTTCTGAAAGAGGAAAATATAGACAGCTATCTCCTCAAAGGACATTGGGGGTTTCTGAAAGAGGAAAATATAGAAAAGCTATCTCCTCAAAGGACATTGGGGGTTTCTGAAAGAGGAAAATATAGACAGCTATCTCCTCAAAGGACATTGGGGGTTTCTGAAAGAGGAAAATATAGAAAAGCTATCTCCTCAAAGGACATTGGGGGTTTCTGAAAGAGGAAAATATAGACAGCTATCTCCTCAAAGGACATTGGGGGTTTCTGAAAGAGGAAAATATAGAAAAGCTATCTCCTCAAAGGACATTGGGGGTTTCTGAAAGAGGAAAATATAGACAGCTATCTCCTCAAAGGACATTGGGGGTTTCTGAAAGAGGAAAATATAGAAAAGCTATCTCCTCAAAGGACATTGGGGGTTTCTGAAAGAGGAAAATATAGACAGCTATCTCCTCAAAGGACATTGGGGGTTTCTGAAAGAGGAAAATATAGAAAAGCTATCTCCTCAAAGGACATTGGGGGTTTCTGAAAGAGGAAAATATAGACAGCTATCTCCTCAAAGGACATTGGGGGTTTCTGAAAGAGGAAAATATAGAAAAGCTATCTCCTCAAAGGACATTGGGGGTTTCTGAAAGAGGAAAATATAGACAGCTATCTCCTCAAAGGACATTGGGGGTTTCTGAAAGAGGAAAATATAGAAAAAGCTATCTCCTCAAAGGACATTGGGGGTTTCTGAAAGAGGAAAATATAGACAGCTATCTCCTCAAAGGACATTGGGGGTTTCTGAAAGAGGAAAATATAGACAGCTATCTCCTCAAAGGATATTGGGGGTTTCTGAAAGAGGAAAATATAGACAGCTATCTCCTCAAAGGACATTGGGGGTTTCAGAAGGAGGAAAATATAGAAAAGCTATCTCCTCAAAGGACATTGGGGGTTTCTGAAAGAGGAAAATATAAATAGCTATCTCCTCAAAAGGACATCGGGAGTTTCTGAAAGAGGAAGATATAGACAGCTATCTTCTCAAAGGACATTGGGGGTTTCTGAAAGAGGAAAATATAGACAGCTGTCTCCTCAAAGGACATTGGGGGTTTCTGAAAGAGGAAAATATAGACAACTATCTCCTCAAAAGGACATTGGGGGTTTCAGAAGGAGGAAAAATATAGTTATTTTTGTCCCCATTCAAGAAAGAAGAAGCCCATTGGTCAGTCTAAAGAATGCAAAATGTCAAACCAATAACAAGGAAAATTGCATTTGTTTCACTTTTTCAGCCTCTGAGGGTTATAATATACTGGAACTCTCCAAGAAATATAAACTCAGATCATTGCAAAGAACAACTTCTCTTGGTCAAAACCAATTACATGTGTTCGGGAAATAAACTGTATAGCTGACGTTATACTACCCTGCTTGTTAAACCCCAGAAATACACAGAAACTGCTTTGAGAGAAGGTTTCTGCTTTCAACATTTTTGTTGGCAGAGACATTCTGTTGTATTCATTCAATTATTTGATTTATAAACAACCCTCCCCACAAAGAGCTTAGGGCGGTGTACACCACAGTTAAAACATAACAATAAATTAAATCATACATCATAGTAGCCAATCAATTAACAGGATAAAACCATTAAGCTTGGAGAAACGACGGCTGAGGGGGTGACATGATTGAGGTTTATAAGATTACGCATGAGATAGAGCAGTTAGAGAAAGAGGTCCTTTTCTCCCTTTCTCACAATACAAGAACTCGTGGGCACTCCATGAAATTGCTGAGCAGTCGGGTTAGGATGGATAAAAGGAAGTACTTCTTCACCCAAAGAGTGATTAACATATGGAATTCGCTGCCACAGGAGGTGGTGGCAGCTACAAGCATGGACAGTTTCAAGAGGGAATTAATAAACATATGGAGCAGAGGTCCATCAGTGGCTATTAGCCACAGGGTATAGCTAGGGAAGGAGCTGTGGAGGCTCAAGTGGTGAAGACGCTGAACTGCAGGCTGTGGAAGATCAGTAGTTCAGCAGTTCAAGACCCGGGTGCCGCAAGACAGAGTGAGCTCCCGTCTCTAGTTCCAGCTCCTGCCAACCTAGCAGTTCGAAAGCAAGAAATTGCAAGTAGATAAATAGGTACCACTTCGGTGGGAAGGTAACAGCGTTCCGTGCGCCTTAGTGTTTAGTCATGCCGGCCACATGACCACGGAAAAGTCTTCGGACAGTGCTGGCTCTTCGGCTTTGAAACGGAGATGAGCGCCGCAACCCTAGAGTCGGATTCGACTGGTTTTCGAGCAGGGGAACCTTTACTATAGATAGGGACTCTGGGGCAAGTGAGCTCTGTGTTCTCGGTGCTTGGGGCGGGGGGGGGTCAACAGCGCTGTTCCCTCTAAGCTGTGGACTCTTGTGAGCAAAAATTCTACTTCGTGAGCTACCGGCATTAAAGTTATGAGCGAGCGATTTGGCTACTGCATAAATTAGTCTGCTCTGGAGCCACCCTTCCTGAGTGGAGACAAAAATGTGTGAGCCGGAGGCTAAAAAACTGTGAGCTAGCTCACACTAACTCAGCTTAGAGGGAACAACAGTGGGAGGGCTTCTAGTGTCCTGGCCCCACTGGTGGACCTCCTGATGGCACCTGGGGTTTTTGAACATAAGAACATAAGAACATAGAGAGCCAATATTGGATCAGGCCAACGGCCCATCCAGTCCAACACTCTGTCATACAGTGGCCAAAATATACCAGGTGCTATCAGGAGGTCCAGCAGTGGGGCCAGGACACTAGAAGCCCTCCCCTGCTGCCCCTCCAGCACCAAGAATAGAGTGCATCACCTGCCCCAGACTGAGAGTTCCCATCCATACCCTGTGGCTCATAGCCACTGATGGACTTCTGCTCCAGATGTTTATCTAATTCCCTCTTGAAACTGTCCATGCTTGTAGCTGCCACCACCTCCTGTGGCAGTGAATTCCATATGTCAATCACACTTTGGGTGAAGAAGTACTTCCTTTTATCTGTCCTAACCTGACTGCTCAGCAATTTCATGGAGTGCCCGCGAGTTCTTGTATTGTGAGAAAAGGAGAAAAGTACTTCTTTCTCAATTTGCTCAATCCCATTCATAATCTTATAAACCTCGATCATGTCACCCCTCAGCCATCGTTTTGGTCACTGTGCAACACAGAGTGTTGGAGTGGATGGGCCATTGGCCTGATCCAACCTTGGCTTCTCTTATGTTCTTAAAATACAGTCTAAATTTGGTGGGGGTTCGGTATATATTTCCTTCCCTCCCTCCATGGGGGGGGGCAGATCATGGGCCAAGTACAAGAGCAGCCATTGCTGTCCTCGGCCATAAGCCCTGCAGAACATCTCTGTCTTACACGCCCTGCTGAACTATACTTGGTCCCGCAGAGGCGGATGTCGAGAGTTCCACCTCTGGTTGAGGACAGCTGGACATCTTTTGGTCCAGGGATCACCAACAGGTTCTGAACCTCTGAGGATAAAGCTCTTCAGGGGACATACCAGGAGAGGTGGTCCCGGTTACTCTGAAGCAGGGGTGTCAAACATGCGGCCCGGGGGACGGATCAAGCCCCCTGGAGGGCTTCTATCAGGCCCACAGTGGAACTGGCTGTCTTCTGCTTCAGCTTCCAGTTCTGCTGCGTCATCGTAGGTTTGCAGCTTACGGATACACACCTGAACGGCACACTCAAGATTGCAACAGCACAGACGTTTTGATGCAATAATTCAGGGCAAGAGGTGTCGGTTACCAGGCACTCTTAAATAAAACAAACTATTGCAAGAGTGCCGGTGTTTTAAGCATGTTCTTATTTTAAGAAAAAAAAAATATGACCCTTTGTGCTTGTGTTCTTCATAAAGTTTATATCTCCGCTACCTGGCATTACGTTCTCCGCTACCTGGCAATACACTACAGCCAGTTTGGTGTAGTGGTTAAGTGCGCGGACTCTAATCTGGGAGAACCGGGTTCGATTCCCCGCTTCTCCACTTGCACCTGCTGGTGTGACCTTGGGTCAGTCACAAGCTCTGGCACGGCTGTCCTTGAAAAAGAGCCGTTTCTGTCAGAACTCTCTCAGCCCCGACAACCTCACAGGGTGTCTGTTGTGGGGAGGGGAAGGGGAAGGAGTTTGTAAGCCGCTCTGAGACTTCTCTGGGTACTGAAGGGCAGGGTATAAATCTCTTCCTCTTCTTCTATGACACACGTGGCCCGGCCCAACGAGGTCTCATTTGTGTCAGATCCAGCCCTCATAACAAATGAGGTCGACCCCTCTGCTCTGGAGCAGGGGTTCTTGACCTGCCTTCTGCCACGGACCTCTCTGGCAGTCTGGTGAAGCGTATGGACCACCCCTTCTCAGAATAATGCTTTTAAAACAATGTAAATGCTATTTCAATACCTCTGCAACAACAGTGTACAAGAATATCGGATTTCTATCGGTTGACGAGGTCACAGGTACCACTAGGTTGCTGCCTACATTAATAATTGAAGGAAAAGGCTAACTTTTCATTAGAGCTTAGTGAAAACAAGGATGCAGTTTGTTTCCCATTCAAGTTCACGGGCTCCCTGAAATCTGTCTCAGATTAAGAACCCCCTGCTGCAGAGGAAGTGACAATAAAGTAAAAGGTAAAGGTTCCCTTGCTCGAAAGCCAGTCGAATCCGACTCTAGGGTTGCGGCGCTCATCTCCGTTTCACAGCCGAAGAGCCAGCGCTGTCCGAAGACGTTTCCGTGGTCACGTGGCCGGCATGACTAAACACCAAGGCGCACGGAACGCTGTGACCTTCCCACCGAAGTGGTACCTATTTATCTACTTGCAATTTCTTGCTTTCGAACTGCTAGGTTGGCAGGAGCTGGAACCAGAGACGGGAGCTCACTCCGTCATGCGGCACTCTCGGGTTTCGAACTGCTGAACTACTGACCTTCCACAGCCTGCAGTTCAGCGTCTTCACCACTTGAGCCACCGCAGTAGGTGTTTCAAATAACTACCATCGTACGATTAAAATATGGCCAAATGCATCTTTGGGGGTTAACCCCGCGGAGAATGCAAAAAACACCCCCAAAACAGCAAGTGCAACAAGCTAGGGGGCTGGTAAGAACAGACAATGAACCGTCCTGGATCAGACCTGGGGTGCAGCTAGCTGACAAAAGTAAAAAGAAGCCCAGGATGATTTGAGAAAACACAATCATGTGGGTGAAAACACACATACCCCACTCACCCACCTACGCACCCCCTCCGGAGAGACCTGACCCAGAAGCCTCTCTCCCGATGCCCCCTCTCCCCTTCCCTATTCTTGTTCAAAAGCTGATGATGAAATCCTAGACTCACCCCTCCGGCAGACGTGCAAAAGCCAAATTCGCCCTCCGGCTGGGGGAAACGAGAAAGAAGAGAGGCCCCGTGGAACTGCAGATCCCATAAATCTCCTCCACCTCCAGGAAAAAACACTCCCTCGACATCTAGAAAATGCAGGGTTGACCCCTCTGGTGTTCGCAAGTCCCTCTGGGAAATGTAGTCCCCTGCAGAAGACGACACCCAAGGAAGGTCGGACCGGAACCAACGGGTTGAAATTAAATCAAAAGAGTTTTTGGCTACATTTTTGGAAGAACATCCTAATAGTTAGAGTGGTTCCTCAGTGGAACAGGCTTCCTCAGGAAGTGGTGGGCTCTCCTTCTTTGGAAGTTTTCAAACAGAGGCTAGATGGCCATCTGACAGCAATATCAATTCTGTGAACTGAGGCAGATCATGAGAGGGAGGGCAGGAAGGTGCATCAGTGCTTAGTTCTTGTGGCCCTTTCTTATACACCCAGGGAAATGCTGATCGCCACTTTGGGGTCAGGAAGCAATTTTTCTCCAGGCCAGTTTGGCTGGAGATCCTGGAGGTTTTTTGCCATATGCTGGGCCTGGAACAGGGGTCACGGCGGTGTGTGTGAGAGAGTATTTGTGAATTTCCTACATTGTGCAGGGGGTTGGACTAGATGACCCTGGAGGCCCCTTCCAACTCTGTGAGTCTATGATTCTATGGAATTTTTTTTAAAAATTAACTATTTGGGAATAGAAGAGTTCTTTGCTCACTTGTCGCTTTGTGGGGCGGCCTCCTGTGTGTGTGAATAAATCTTCTTCCTTGTTTTATGAAACCCCCTGCTTCAGTGACCTCTGTCCTCTTCAGGCTCAATGCAAAACTTACCTCCGAGCAGCGACCCAAGCCTTTGCACTTCCTACCCTGAGAATATCTTGTGACTGAGGGGAAGCCTTCCACCACGAGAACAAAAAGGAAACATTCGTTGCTGTAGATTTCCCGGGTTGTGTGGCCGTGGTCTTGGCACTGTAGGACCTGACGTTTCGCTAGCAGCTGTGACTGGCATCCTCAGAGGCATAACACAGAAAGATGGAGTACTCTCTGCGTCAAGGTGAGAAGAAAAATGGTAGGCGGGTAATTTCTATCTACTCAGGAAGGTGGGGTAGGGCTGAGTCATTATCTTGTCGGAGTTCCCCAGGGTACGAACATGGTAATGGAAGAGCTTTCCTGAGGAGGTTCTTTTGTCTATGGATTGTTTCCTGAGGAGATTTCCTGTTTCCAGTCACAGCTGCTGGCGAAACGTCAGGGCCTACAATGCCAAGACCACGGCCGCACAACCCGGAAAATCTACAGCAACTAATGAACTCCAGCCGCGAAAGCCTTCGACAACATAAAAAGGAAACAGCGTGGAAGGGTGTTCATAAATTCAAGAGGGCCGAAGGAAGACGCCACCCTCTCCCTTCTCTTCCGCGTCCATAATAAAAGGGGAAAGAGCCTTACGCAGAGAGGCCACGGTCTCATAATTTTCCTCCATCACTTCCCAGAAGACTTTCCTTTGGCCTGGGTCCAGCAGAGCCCACTCCTCCTCCGTGAAGAAGACGGCTACCTCCTCAAAGGACACTGGGGGACTCTGAAAGAGGAAAAATGTGGCTAGCTGATTATCTACTCCTGGCACTTTCCTTCAAGAAGAAAAGAAGAGCCCCGTCGCCCGCTCAATTGCTGAAAAGAATATGACACATCAAACCGACGGCAAGGGAAACTGCATCAACTGTTTTGAGCCGCTGACAGTTATAATACACGGAAAGTCGCCAAGAAACATAAGTTCAGTCAACTGCACGAAACTGGGCATCGCTTGGTCAAGTCCAAATAAGCAGTAAAACAAACAAACAAATTTTTTTGTTGTTGTTCAGTCGCACAGTCAAGTCCGACTCTTCGCAACCCCATGGACCAGATTACGCCAGGCCCTCCTGTCTTCCGTCGTGCTCCAGAGTTTCCTTAATTTCATGTTCGTTGCATCAATGACACTGTCTAACCATTTCATCCTTTGCCGTCCCCTTCTTCTCTGACTTTCAGTCTTTCCCAGCATCAGGGTCTTCTCCAGTGAATGCTCCCTTCTCATTTGGTGGCCAAAGTATGTGAGCTTCAGCTTCAGGATCTGGCCTTCCAGGGAACAGTCAGGGTTGATTTCTTTTAGGATTGACTGATTCGATCTCCTTGCAGTCCAAGGGACTCTCAAGAGTCTTCTCCAGCACCATAGTTCAAAAGAATCTATTCTTCGGCGCTTGGCCTTCCTTATAGTCCAACTCTCGCAGCCATACATTACTATGGGGAATACCATTGCTTTGACCACGCGGACTTTTGTTGGCAAGGTGATGTCTCTGCTTTTTATCATGCTGTTTAGGTTTGCCATCGCTTTCCTCCCAAGGAGCAGGCGTCTTTTAATTTCATGGCTGCAGTCACCATCTGCAGTGATCTGGGATTTCAGGAACGTGAAGTCTGTCACTACTTCTACGACTTCCCCTTCTATTTGCCAAGGAGTGATGGGGCCGGATGCCATGATCTTCGTTTTTTTGATGTTGAGCTTCAAGCCCACTTTTGCGCTCTCCTCTTTCACCCTGAGCAAGAGGCTCTTTAGGTCCTCTTCACTTTCTGCCATCGGAGTGGTATCGTCTGCATATCTGAGGTTATTGATCTTTTCCCCAGCAGTCTTTTCCCCAACAAAAAATACCCCACCTCAATTAACTGGATACCATTGTCTAATATACTATCCTGCACATTTAACCCCACAAATACATGAATATCGTCATTCTACAGATAGTTTCTGTTTAGATTTTTTTTTTTGCAGAGGTATTTTGTGTGACTCTAAGGCAGGGGTGTCCAACATGCAGCCCAGGGGACGGATCGGGCCCCTCGGAGGGCTTCTATCAGGCCCGCAGTGGAACCGGCTGTCTTCCACTTCTTCTTCCAGTTCTGCTGCTGCTGCGTCATCGTAGGTTTGCAGCTTACAGATACACACCTGAACGGCATACTCAAGTTTGCAACGGCACAGACATTTTGAGGCAACAATCCAGAGCCAGAGGTGTCAGTTATCAGACACGGTTAAATAAACAAAACATTGCAAGCGTGCTAACGTTTTAGGCATGTTTTTTTATTTTAAGTTAAAAAAACAACCCGTTGTGTTTGTGTCCTTTATAAAGTTTATATCTCCGCTAACTGGCATTCAATTTATGACACTCGTGGCCCGGCCCAACATGGTCTCACTGATGTCAGATCCGGCCCTGATAAGAAATGAGTTCGACAACCCCGCCATAAGAACATAAGAGAAGCCAATGTTGGATCAGGCCAATGGCCCATCTAGTCCAACACTCTGTCACACGGCGGCCAAAATATACCAGGTGCCCTCAGGAGGTCCAGCAGTGGGGCCAGGACACTAGAAGCCCTCCCACTGCTGCCCCCTCCAGCACCAAGAATAGAGTGCATCACCTGCCCCAGACTGAGAGTTCCCATCTGTACCCTGCGGCTAATAGCCACTGGTGGACTTCTGCTCCATATGTTTATCTAATTCCCTCTTGAAACTGTCCATGCTTGTAGCTGCCGCCACCTCCTGTGGCCGTGAATTCCATGTGCTAATCACTCTTTGGGTGAAGAAGTATTTCCTTTTATCTGTTCTAACCCGACTGCTCAGCAATTTCATGGAGTGCCCACGAGTTCTTGTATTGGGAGAAAGGGAGAAAAGGACTTCTTTCTCAACCTGCTCAATCCCATGCATAATCTTATAAACCTCGATCATGTCACCCCTCAGCCGTCGTTTCTCCAAGCTAAAGAGCCCCAAGCGTTTTAACCTTTCTTCATAGGGAAGGTGTTCCAACCCTTTTATCATTCTAGTTGCCCTTCTCTGCCCTAAGGCTTACATCCAGCTCTGTAAAAATAAACCGGCCTAATTAAGTTCATCATATATTTTGTGCTATATTTGCCCTAACAAACCCCCAGGCCTACTCATTCCAGGCTGTACGATCCTCAGGGTTTGACAGTCAGAGAGGCAGGGCACAGAACGTCCAGCAGAGACCTTTCTGGATATTTTGGAATTGTCTAATTAAAGCAGTTTGCGCACCATGTCCTTGAACTGTGAGTAAGACCTCAAGAACTGCCACAAGAGGCGTTGGTGGCTACAAGCCTGGACGGCTTCAAGAGGGAATTAGATAAACATATGGAGCAGAGGTCCATCAGTGGCTATTAGCCACAAAGTATAAGGAAGTCCGAGCGCCGAAGAATAGATGCGTTTGAATTATGGTTCTAGAGAAGACTCTTGAGAGTCCCTTGGACTGCAAGGAGATCAAATCAGTCAACCCTAAAAGAAATCAACCCTGACTGTTCCCTGGAAGGCCAGAAACTGAAGCTGAAGCTCCAATACTTTGGCCACCAAATGAGAAGGGAGCCCTCACTGGAGAAGACCCTGATGCTGGGAAAGACTGAAGGTCAAAGAAGAAGGGCACGGCAAAGGATGAGATGGTTAGGCAGTGTTATCAAGGCAATGGACATGAAATTGAGCAAACTCCAGAGCACTACAGAAGACAGAAGGGCCTAACGTGATGTGGTCCATGGGGTTGAGAAGAGTCAGACTCAACTGTGTGATTGAACAACAATAAATAGACAGGAGAGAGAGAGAGAAGAGATTGGATTTATACCCTGCCCTTCACTACCCAAGGGAGTCTCAGAGCGGCTTACAAACTCCTTCCCCTTCCCCTCCCCACAATAGACGCCCTGGGAGGTAGGTGGGGCTGAGAGAGCTCTGACAGAAACTGCTCTTTTTCAAGAACAGCTGCGCCAGAACTATGGCTTGCCCAAGGCCATCCAGCAGGTGCAAGTGGAGGAGTGCGGAATCAAACCCGGTTCTCCCAAATTAGAGTCCGTGCACTTAACCACTACATCAAACTGGCTCTCGGTATGTGGCAAGCGATTCTCTGTATTCTTGGGGGGGGCAACAGTGGGAGGGCTTCTAGCATCCTGGCCCCACTGCTGGACCTCCTGATGGCCCCTGGTATTTTTGGCCACTGTGTGACACAGAGTGTTGGACTGGATGGGCCATTGGCCTGATCCAACATTGGCTTCTCTGTTGTTCTTATGTGAACTCTCGGTCTGGGGCAAGGGATGCTCTGTCTTCTTGGTGCTTGGGGGGCAGCAGTGGGAGGGCTTCTAGTGTCCTGGCCCCACTGGTGGACCTCCTGATGGCCCCTGGTATTTTTGGCCACTGTGTGACACAGAGTGTTGGACTGGATGGGCCACTGGCCTGATCCAACATTGGCTTCTCTTATGTTCTTATCAGACTGGGGATCCCTCTAAGTTCTAACAATCGAATAAACCAAGGCTGGCTGCAGGGCACACAGTCAAGTGGGTGGGAAAAGGAAGCCCCCAGCCCACCCCCGCCCCGGGGAAGCCTCTCTCCAGCTGCCCCGTCTTCTTCCTCTCTCCCAGCCCCATTCAAACCTCTTTTCCTCTCCCTTCCTTTATTCTTGCCCCAGAGGTGCCTTGGGAAATCAGAAACTCACGTTTCCTGCAGACGTGCAAAAGCCCAGTCCTCCCTCCAGCCGGGGGAAAGGAGAAATCAAAGAGGCGCTGCACAATTCCATATTCCACAAACCCTGCTCGATGGAGAAACCGCCCCCTTGAATGCCTGGGAAAGGCGGTGTTGCCCTCTCTTATGCTCGCGGTGCCTTCTGGGAAATGTAGTTCCCCGCGACGACCAGAGCCCCCACGTGGAAGTACAAAATGCAGAAGTATTTGGAAAGATGAGGTTTCTGCACTCTTCGGTGGCTGTGTGGGGCAGGTTCCCATGACAGCCCCACCGCATGAGAGACCGCCTGGAGAGATCCTGCAAGGAAACCTTTTCAGCCCAAATCTTCAGGGTTTCTTAGGGCACTTGGTTCTCCCTACTGGGAACGCACAAAATCTTGCACCCCAAAGCTTATACCGTGCATAAGACTTTGTGGGTCTTAAAGGTGCCACTGGACTCAAAGTGCGCGGACTCTAATCCGGGAGAACCGGGTTTGATTCCCCACTCCTCCACTTGCAGCTGCTGGATGACCTTGGGCAAGCCATAGTTCTGACAAGAGCTATTGAGGCAGACTCAGCATGGGTTCTGCAAGGGAAGATCTTGCCTCACTAACCTGTTAGTGTTTTTTGAGGGAGTGAACAAACATGTGGACAAGGGGGACCCAATAGATATTATTTACCTTGACTTCCGGAAAGCTTTTGATACAGTTCCTCATCAAAGGCTCCTAAGGAAGCTCAATAGTCATGGGATAAAAGGACAAGTCCTCTTGTGGATCAAAAACTGGCTTATAAATAGGAAACAGAGAGTGAGTATAAATGGGAAACTTTCTCAGTGGAGCGTGGTAAGCAGTGGGGTACCACAGGGATCAGTACTCGGTCCGATGCTTTTTTTTTTTTTAAATTTTTTTATTAAAGTTTTAACAGATAGATCAAATACATAACAAATATCAAAACATTAACTCTTCGAATCATTATAATACAAAAGTACAATAATTCTATTTATACAGAACTATTTTCAGTAAGTTATCAAAATATCAACTTCCATTTTTTTAATTACGTTAACATTTTTAGCATAGTTAAATTCAATCGCCTTCGTAATAAAAGGTAACCATTTGTTAATAAAATTTAGCCTAGTCTTTGGCAGAGCTGTACCTTGAATATCCGCTGTAGTTTTATCAAAAATAAAATAATCCCATACTTTGAGCAGAAGGGATTCTTTTGTCCTTCCATTTAGATGCTAAGACTGATTTAGCTGCTGCAAACATAATCGCAGCTAAATCCTGGGTTAGTTTAGGTATTTCACACTCTTTCCATAAGTTTAATAAAACAATTAAAGGGGATTTAGGTATCTGAGACTCCGTTATAAAATTAACCTCCTTTAATATTTGCGTCCAAAAATGTTGTATAAATGGGCAAGTCCACCAGGTATGAAAATAAGTACCTCTATTCCCACATCCTTTCCAACACCAAGGTGAAGCTACGGCTGAAGAATGAGATATCTGTACAGGAGTTAAATACCACCTGGCTATTACTTTATATGTGCTCATCTGTATATTTAATGCCGGTGAATGATAAATTGAAGAGTTCCAGATATGAGACCAGAGTTCTTCTTCTAGATCATGACCTAAATCAAGATGCCATAAGTTTTGATATTTTAACTGGTCAGGTTTTTGAAGGTTCAAAAGTAAAGCATAAATTGTGGAAATTAATCCTTTAATGGGGTGTTCATTTTTATACAGAAATTTTCCAAATTCTGTCAATGCTAGTCGTAAATTTGTAAATTTTGAACTATAAAATAAATTATGCAATTGAAGATATTCAAACCAAGGAACCTTTATATGGTGTGTTGTCTCTAGTGTATACTTTGTTTTAAGATGACCTTGAGAAATAACGTCAATAAATCGTGTAATATTAGCTTTTCGCCATTGCTGAAAAGTCATGTTATATTTAGCTGGTAAAAACCAATTTTGGCCTGTATAATTTGTTAATAAAGAGATCGGAGGAACAAGATATTTATTATATTTTTTCCAAATTTTAAAAGGTCAGACACCCTGTGAGGTAGGTGAGGCTGAGAGAGCTCTGACAGAAACGGCTCTTTCTCAAGAACAGCTGTGGCAGAACTATGGCTTGCCCAAGATGACCCAGCAGCTATAGGTGGAGGAGTGGGGGAATCAAACCCGGTTCTCCCAGATTAGAGTCCACGCACTTAACCACTACACCAAACTGCCTCTCATCGAAAGTGCCCTGAAAGTGGGTCGAAAGTGGATGATTTAGCGTGTCTGACCGCAGCCAGCGACACAAGAACAGAAGCCACATTGGCATGGTTGCAGTGCCGCAGAGTGTTGGATCCATGTTTTTTTCTGGCTGAGAGTCCCTGCTCCTGGCCTTGACACCGGATTTGGGGGAGACCCCTTAAACACTAGAGGATCCATGGAGATCCATCTTCTATTTTATTTTTTTCCTCCGCAGGGGCCAAAAACCTCTTTCGCCACTTTCCTTTGAATCATTTATCTCTAGAAACAACCATGCCATTTATACCACAATTGTTTTTATTAAATATAATACCAGAGGGTTTCAAAAAAACAGATGCTTATATGATTATACATTATACATGCTATAACTATGGCCAGGATTTTGTATGCAAAATACTGGAGAAAAGAAGAAGTTCCACCCAAAGAAGAAATAATTTATAAATTACTTGAAACAGCGGAAACGGACAAGCTGACTTTACAAATAGAGGATTAAAAAAAGGAGACATTTTGGACCAAACCTGGTCAAGACTATATAAACGGATCGAGGCTTACCTACAAAGGTGTCTAGCATCACTATTAAAAAATATAGATATATTTATATTTCACATTGTTCATCTGGTTTAGGCACATGAAAGAATGATGCCATATATGTAGGACTTAAGTGGATACGCTGAGTACACGCTTCTTATCTGTTTTGTGTTCGTTTTTCTGTATGCGTAGTGTCTGTTTTCCTTTTCTTTGTAGAAAATTAATAAAATCTATTTTAAGAAGAAGAGATTGGATTTATACCCCGCCCTTCACTGCCCGCGGGCGTCTCAGAGCGGCTTCCAAACTCCTTCCCCTTCCCCTCCCCACAACAGACACCCTGTGAGGGAGGTGGGGCTGAGAGAGTTCTGACAGAAATGGCTTTTTCAAGGACAGCTGTGCCAGAGCTTGTGACTGACCCAAGGTCACATCAGCAGGTGCAAGTGGAGGAGTGGGGAATCAAACCCGGTCCTCCCAGATAAGAGTCCACGCATTAACCACTACACCAAACTGGCTCTCAGGGTTTTAAGGAAGGAAGGAAGGAAGGAAGGAAGGAAGGAAGGAAGGAAGGAAGGAAGGAAGAAAGAAGGAAGGAAGGAAGGAAGGAAGGAAGGAAGGAAGGAAGGAAGGAAGGAAGGAAGGAAGGAAGAAAGAAAGAAAGAAAGAAAGAAAGAAAGAAAGAAAGAAAGAAAGAAAGAGTGAAAGCAAGCATGAAAGAAAGAAAGAAAGTGAAGGAAGGAAGGAAGGAAGGAAGAAAGAAGGAAAGAAAGAAAGAAGGAAAGAAAGAAAGAGGGAAGGAAGGAAGAGGGAAGGAAGGAAGGAAGGAAGGAAGGAAGGAAGGAAGGAAGGAATGAAGGAAGAAAAGAAGGAAGAAAGAAAGAAAGAAAGAAAGAAAGAAAGAAAGAAAGAAAGAAAGAAAGGAAGAAAGAAAGGAAGAAAGAAAGAAAGAAGGAAAGAAAGAAAGAAGGAAAGAAAGAAAGAAGGAAAGAAAGAAGGAAAGAAAGAAGGGAAGAAAGAAGGGAAGGAAGGAAGAGGGAAGGAAGGAAGGAAGGAAGGAAGAAAGAAAGAAGGAAAGAAAGAAGGAAAGAAAGAAGGGAAGAAAGAAGGGAAGGAAGGAAGAGGGAAGGAAGGAAGGAAGGAAGGAAGAAAGAAAGAAAGAAAGAAGGAAAGAAAGAAAGAAGGAAAGAAAGAAGGAAAGAAAGAAAGAGGGAAGGAAGGAAGGAAGGAAGGAAGGAAGGAAGGAAGGAAGGAAGGAAGGAAGGAAGGAAGGAAGGAAGGAAGGAAGGAAGAAAGAAAGAAAGAAAGAAAGAAAGAAAGAAAGAAAGAAAGAAAGAAAGAAAGAAAGAAAGAAAGAAAGAAAGCGTCATCCCTGCAGGCAGTGGCAGATTAGCCATTAAGCAGACTAAGCACATGCTTAGGGCACCAGGGCCAAAGGGGGCACCACAAAATTGGGAAAAGGGTGAAAAAATGTAGAAAAACGCCTTTCAGGTCATGAATATTGGAACTTTGATACATTTAACTTGTGGAACATTAAAACAGATGTTGCATTGCATTTTTGTAGAACTTTATGTAGCCCAAGCTTGGCTTAGTTTGTCCAGTATATATTGTGCTATCATATGAATAAATTGTTGGTATTGCTGCCGCCTGCATTGTATATATCTGGTCAGACAGGTCAACCACTAAAATGGACGGGGGTCAGTGTGGAAAGGAGGGGGGGCACCAAGATGGGTCAGTGCTCAGGGCAACAGGGAGCCTTCATCCGCCCCTGGGTGTGTGTGTGTGTGTGTGTCTTCATTGATGTTATCTGATGTCACACAGGGGAGTCCCAGTGTTCCCTCTAAGCTGAGTCAGTGTGAGCCAGCTCACAGCTTTTTAGCCTCCGGCTCACCCATTCCTGTCTCAGCTCAGGAAGGGAGGTTCCCCAGAGCAAACTAACTGACTAACTAACTCCATGAAATTGCTGAGCAGTCGGGTTAGAACAGATAAAAGGAAGTCCTTCTTCACCCAAAGAGTGATTAACATATGGAATTCTCTGCCACAGGAGGTGGTGGCAGCTACAAACATGGACCGTTTCAAGAGGGAATTAGATAAACATCTGGAGCAGAAGTCCATCAGTGGCTATTAGCCACAGGGTATAGATGGGAACTCTCAGTCTGGGGCAGGTGATGCACTCTATTCTTGGTGCTGGGGGGGTCAACAGTGGGAGGGCTTCTGGTGCCCTGGCCCCACTGCTGGACCTCCTGATGGCACCTGGTATATTTTGGCCGCTGTGTGACAGAGCGTTGGACTAGATGGGCCATTGGCCTGATTCAACATTGGCTTCTCTTATGTTCTTATGACGCAGCAGCCCAATCGCTCGCTCGCCACTTTTAATGCCCAGTAGCTCCCAAAGTAGAATTTTGGCTCACAAGACTCCCCGGCTTTAGGGGGAGCACTGCCGTGGCTCGGCCTCGCCTTTCCCTCCCGCCGGGTCGGGGTTTAACCCGTGAGGCTCCTCCCCAAGGGTTAAATCCAGGGAGCCCAGCGTCGTAGAGAGGCAGGTCGGGGGGAGGCGGAACCATTCCCGGTTTCCGCTCTTGCAGAAGCCCCGGGCTGCTGCTGCTGCTGCCGCTGGAATACCCGGGAAGGATTCGGTGAGCTCCAAGTGGGGTTTTTTTTTGGGAGGTGGGGAGGAGCGGAGAAATGCGGCGGGGGGGCTGCAATGCAAGACCCCCGAGTGGAGAGAAAGGAGTGTGTGTGGGGGGGAAGCAGTTAGTTGGGAGGAGCGACCTTTCCCCACCACCACCGCCATCGCCCCCCATCAAGGGAAAAGCCGCCTTGAACAAAGGCAAGGAAAGATTCGCAGGATGCGGGAAGAGGAAATGGGTCGTCCGAGCCGTGATGGATCTAACCCTGCGGGGGCGAGGAGCAAAAGATTGGGGTGGGGGAGAGAGAGAAGAGAGACCCCCCACACACACACACACACGCCAAGGCGCACTCTTCCTGCCCCTCCCATTTCTTCCCCACTCGACCCCAGCAGGATTTGCCTTCTTCGCCCATCGGGTCCCCCCCGCCCCAGCGATGCAGCCTTTTGTCCTTTGCTGGTTGGGAAGCGTCCTTTTCAGGTGAGGTGTGGCGACCAGAAGTGTAGGCAGTATTCCAAAGGAGGTCGCACCCATGATTTATACAGGGGCATTTATGAGACTGGCTGGTTTGTTTTCAATTCCCTTCCTAATAATCCCCAGCATAGCGCTGGCCTTCTTTAGAACAGATAAAAGGAAGTCCTTCTTCACCCAGAGAGTGATCGACACACATGGAATTCACTGCCACAGGAGGTGGTGGCGGCTACAAGCATGGACGGCTTCAAGAGGGAATTAGATAAACATATAGAGCAGGGGTCCATCAGTGGCTATTAGCCACAGGGTATAGATGGGAACTCTCAGTCTGGGGCAGGTGATGCACTCTATTCTTGGTGCTGGAGGGGCAGCCGTGGGAGGGCTTCTGGTGTCCTGGCCCCACTGCTGGACCTCCTGATGGCACCTGGTATATTTTGGCCGCTGTGTGACAGAGTGTTGGACTAGATGGGCCACTGGCCTGATTCAACATTGGCTTCTCTTATGTTCTTATGTTCTTATGGGTCAGGCTTGCCAAGTCACGACCGATGCTCCCTCTAAGCTGTGGAGACTTGTGAGCAAGAATTCTACTTTGTGAGCTGCTGGCATCAGGGCGGATGAAGGCTCCCTGGTGCCCAAAGCACTGACCAATCTTGGTGCTCCCCCTCCTTCCCTCACTGACCCCAGTCCATTTTAGTTGTTGACCTTTTCTGACCAGATATACAGTGCAGGTTGCAGCAATGCAAAAATTTATTCATATGATAACACAATACACTGTACAAACTCAGCCAAGCTTTGGCTACTGAAAATCCTACAAAAAGAGAGCCAGTTTGGTGTAGTGGTTAAGTGCGCAGATTCTAATCTGGGAGAACCGGGTTTGATTCCCCACTCTTCCACTTGCAGCTGCTGGATGACCTTGGGCAAGCCCTAGTTCTGATAAGAGCTGTCCTTGAAAAAGAGCAGTTTCTGTCAAGAGCTCTCTCAGCCCCGCCTACCTCACAGGGTGTCTGTTGTGGGGAGGGGAAGGGAAAGGAGTTTGTAAGCCGCTCTGAGACACCTTGGGGTAGTGAAGGGCGGGGTATAAATCCAATATCCTCTTCCTCCTCCTACAAAAATGCAATACAACATCTATTTTAATATTTCACAAGTTAAACGCATCAAAGTTCCAATATTCACAACCTGAAAGGCATTTCTCTACATTTTGTCACCCTTTTCCTAACTTTGTGGTGCCCCCTTTGGCCCTGGCGCCCTAAGCGGGTGCTTCATCCGCTTAAGGGTTAACCTGCCACTGGTTACTGGCATTCAAGTTGTGGGCGAGCGGTCTGGCTGCTGCATAAACTAGCTTGCCCTGGAACCCTCCTTCCTGAGTGAAGACAAAAATGTGCGAGCCGGAGGCTAAAAAACTGTGAGCTAGCTCACACTCACTGAACTTAGAGGGAACGCTGGTCACAACTGGGAAATTCTGGGAGATTTTGGGGGAGGGGAGGGGAGGGTTTGGGCAAGAGAGGGAGAGCAGTGTCCTTAAGTGTCAAATGATGCACTTTGAGGTGAAAAAACCCCAGCTTCGAGTCTAGGCTAAAGGGGTCTGGACCAGTGTATAAGACCAGCTGCCCTTCCTGCCCAGGGCAGAGAGACAGCTTGGTAACACTGGCTGCTTTGGCATTCAGTTCTGTATCCCCTGATTATTGCAATAAACAGTTAGTTATGTTATTGCAATAAACCGTTATCCAACTCACTGGGCTCCAGCTGTGCGTTCCTCATCTGGAATGCACGGGGCACGGGTGTGTGCACCAAAGGGGTTTGAGCCCCTTCCCTAGGATGAGTGGCTGAAAAGTCTGGGAGCTTTCAGTTTAGAAAAGAGATGACTAAGGGGGGACATGAGAGAGGTGTATCAAACTGGGCATGGAGTAGGGAGAGTTGACAGAGAGATTTTACTCTCCCAAAAGACTAGAACGCGAGGGCACCCAATGCAGTTGACGGGCAGGAGGTTCAGGAGAGACAAAAGGAGATGCAACTTTACACAGAGGGTGATTAAAAGGTGGGATTCACTGCCAGAGGATGTAGAGATGGCTACAGCAGTGAACGGCTTGAAAAGGGGGATTAGATAGATTCATGAAGGATCTATGGCTACTGCCCCTGGTGACGGAGGGGAACCTCCATTTCCAAAGACCCTAATCCTCTAAATCTCAGAGCCAAGAGACAAAATCAAGGGAAGGCCTCTCTGCCCTGTGGTTGGCCGTCCAGGGGAACTGGTTGGCCACTGCATGAGACAGGATGCTGGACTAGATGGACCACTGATCTGAACCAGCAGGGCTCTTCTTACGTTCTTATCAGGAGAAGGGCCTCTGTGCGCTGTTGTTGGCCATCTAGTAAAACTGGTTGGCCACTCTGTGGTATGGGATGGGTGGACTAAATGGACCTTTGGTCTGATCCTGCAGAGCTCTTCTTGTGTTCTTAACCCCAGGATCTCAAATTCTGCTCTGACGCAAACCTGGAGAGAGAGTCACTCTGGGGACTGGAACAGAAATTATGTGTGTGGCAAAAAAGAGTTTCCCACCGTTTTTCTTTTTCACCCTCCCAGGCAGCAGTGGAAAGAAACCCTCAATGCCTTCTTTGCTCTCTCCATGTGGTGGGGAGAAAAGATCCACCATGAAGCCTGCTCGGGTAAGGGGAAGGAATCACTGGGGAGATGGAACTGATTAACGCATGGAATTCACTGCCACAGGAAGTGGTGGCAGCTACAAGCATGGATGGCTTCAAGAGGGAATTGGATAAACATCTGGAGCAGAGGTCCAGCAGTGGCTATTAGCCACAAGGTCTAGATAGGGACTCTGGGGCAAGTGAGGCTCTGTATTCTTGGTGCTTGGGGGAAGTCAACAGTGGGAGGGCTTCTAGTGTCCTGGCCCCACTGCTGGACCTCCTGATGACACGTGGTATTTTTGGCCCCTGTGTGACACAGAGCGTTGGACTAGATGGGCCCTTCTGTCCCCAGGATACTCCAAGGAGAGCCAGGAAGAGAAAGCCTCAGGGCCCCGACCCCCTCCTGGCTGCTGCTGTTCGGGAATTGTTTTGATACCCATGTTTGGATTTATTGCTCATGAACCAGTTTCCCAGTGGGGGAAAGAATTAACTTTCTTCTGCTTCTTCCTCCTCCTCCAGGATCCAGTGTCCTTCGAAGAGGTGGCCGTGTATTTCACGCAGGGGGAGTGGACCCTGCTGAGCCCGGCCCAGAGAGCTCTCTACAAGGAAGTCATGCTGGAGAATTTTGGGAACGTGGCTTCTCTGGGTGAGGGATCTTTTCTCCTCGATGCTGTTGAGCGGGGCAAAGACTCTGCTATGTGGTCAGGGCCTTTGGCTAAGTAATGCCATCCTGTCTACACATCTGGCAAGGGATTGGGGTCCTCCATGCACAGGTGAGGCTCTGTCTAGCAGTCCTGGGACCACCTGAGAGGGCATCAGAAAGGGGCACCAAGAGATGCTAGGTTGGGGAAAGTGGGCAGGTCCAAGGTGGTCTTACCTCAACTGAGCTGCGATGCGACTGTGGAGGACACCTGGCTGGCTTTTCTGCCAGTTTCACAAGTTCCCAGCTTTCGAGCATGATGTCTGAGATGCCTAGACTGCTTGTTCTGGGAGACTTCCAGCATCTGTATTGAGGGTTTTTTACTAGGACCAGCTCTAGATTTTTAACCTGGGCTTCTTAAGGTCATCACTTGAACTTTAATACTTTCAGGGAAGAGCAGGTTTTGAGTTTGGAAGTTTGGCCCGTACCGCGATCTGACCACTATCTACACAAGACAGTGGGGATGCAGCTGATACTCTTATAGTGAAAGGGGGTACAAGGTAAAATGGTCTGCCTGTGGAGCAGTGTTCCCTCTAATCTGCACTAGGCCCACAAAATTTTAGCTAGCTGCTCAGGGGTTTTCCCTTCCAACTCACAAGCATTTTTTTGCTTCCCTTGGAAACACGGGGACACCTCCTTCTGGGGCCCATAGAATTGGACCCCCTTCTCCAATCTTTTTAAAACTTTGGAAGTTTTTTTAGGAGAGGCACCAGCAGCTATGCTGCAAATTTGGTGCCTCTACCTCAAAAAACAGCCCCCCCAGCCCCAGGTACCCTAGATTGAGTCTCCATTGTAGCCTATGGGCCCATTGAGCATAATGGTCCCCATAGGCTATAATGTGGCAAGAAAAAAAGTATTATTTTATGCACACCCCTATTATCTTTTCAGTACGATTTGTAAGCTGCCTTGAGTCACAGCAAAAGTGGGATAATAATATTTGAATTAAAAGGTAATTTGGGGCAGGTTGATGACATTTAAGCAACTTACTGTTTTGTTAGGTTCGGCAATGTTCTGACAGTAATTGTTCCAAATCTTTTTTTTTAAATAGTTTTCTTTTTTGAAATAGTTAATTATAATGGTGATTCTAACGTAATGCAATGAATTGCTGTTCTCTGACAAAACACCGCACCCAGATTACTACGCTTACCAATTGAGACTATAATGGAGTATGTAATGTAATTTCGAATGGTAGATTTAATGTCATTCTCTGTTCTGGGGACAAGATAAGTACTCTACACAGCCAACGCCCCATTCCAAACAAAAAGATGCTATAAATTGAGTCTCCTTGCTTGAGAGGAGATGGATGGAACTTCAAGACAGGACTCTCAACTTTAGGGGTCCATCAGTCTCCAATTCTGACATATTTATTGCATGTTCTGTCCCCCACCCCCATTGAACCCAAGCAGATGATAGCCATAAACCAAGCTTGTTATCCTTTTAATCTGTTAAAAACATCTTCACTATTTTGCGTGCCGGTTTGTTGCCCACCCTCTATATCAGGGGTGGCCAAACTGCAGCTCGGGAACCACATACGACTCTTTTAAATGTATTGTGCAGCTCCCAGCAGAGCAGCTGGGGAAGCGAAGGGGAGGTATGCCTTAGGGTTGCCAGATCCCTTCCTCGTTGCTTTGGTGCGGGGATTTGGGGTGTGTGTGCTGGGGGTGGGAATGGATACCCCAAAGTCCTGCCCTCAAGACTGACCACCTGCCCAGCCACCCCTCTCCCGCCCATCTATTTGCTTTCTTTGTTTCTCTCTCTCTCTCTCTCCCTTCCTTCGTTCTTCCCCTCCCTTCCCCATCTACTTGCTTTCTTTGTTTCTTTCTCTCTCTTCCTTCCTTCTTCCCTCTCCCTCCCATCTATTTGCTTTCTTTCGTTCTCTCTCCCTTCCTTCCTTCTTCCCCCTCCCTTCCCCATCTACTTGCTTTCTTTGTTTCTTTCTCTCTCTCCCTTCCTTCTTCCCTCTCCCTTCCCCATCTACTTGCTTTCTTTGTTTCTCTCTCTCTCTCTCTCCTTCCTTCCTTCTTCCCCCTCCCTTCCCCATGTAGACTCGCTAACAACTTTAATACTACTAGGGTTTCTTTGCTAATTAGACAGAATTTTTGCTCACCACACTGTGGAGCTTAGAGGGAACATTACCTGCAGGGATGTGGTCAAGTTGGCTTGGAAGAATTGATGTGCACAGAGTAGAATTGTAATTTTCTGCTCTTTTTCCATGATGGAAAGGATCAGTGACGGCCAAACCCGACCTGATCTCCTGGCTGGAAGGAGAAGATGAGCTGTTCTTCCCGTTCTTGGCTGAAGAGGAGGGACTGGCAGGTCTGTGGTGGGACGGGGTCTTGCTTGCGCTTCCTCCCCAGAGCGAGTGGGTTTCTGTGACGTTTCTTATCCTAAGAGCTGATTCTCCCCCAAAGAGCTGGGGCGAGCGGTGAATGCTGAAAAGGTGCCTGTAGAGTTTGAAGAGCAAGTAACTAAGTTCACTACTTGAGGAGAAACTCACTGGCTCATGGATTCTTTTTTTAAAAAAATAAATTTATACCCCACCCTACTCAGCCAAGGCCGGCTCAGGGCAGCTTATAGAAGGATTAAAACCACAATAAATTGTTTAAGCATAAAACAATTCAGCATTAAAAGGTGCTAACAATTGACATTTCAAGTTAAGTATACATTTACGTTTAAGATGGCTGTGATGGACTTAAAGATCTGGGGCCAGCAGAAAATACAGAACACTGCTGAGTCACATGACGGAGGGGGCTGTTTAGCTGTTTTCTGTGGTGGCGCCATTTCTGACAGGAATTTTTCCTCAAACTGTCACACTTTTTATACAGCAGTGTCCTTTTTCTTCTTTTGTGCCTGCCTGACACTTATTTTGGGGTATTTTCCCGAAATCCTGACGCTGGCAACCAATATGACACGCGCCCCCTTTTGTATTGACGGTACCAAGAGGGTCTGCGTGAAGTGCCTGGTCAGAGCTAAATGGCCCCCTCCTCACTCCGTCATGTGACTCAGCAGTGTTCTGTGTTTACTTTCTGCTGGTCCCCGATCTTTAAGTCCATCACAATGGCGGTTGGCTTTCATTATGCTGTCCTAGTGATCGACCCAGATCTAACAGTGTGCGGCTGGTGCGGGCTGATCAGGGACATGGTTCTCCCTCGGGGTGGCTCCTAATCAAAAGCCCGGTGGAAGAGCTCCATCTTGCAGGCCCTGCAGAACTGCATAAGGTCCCACAGGGCCCTGATCTCCTCCGGGACCTCATTCCACCAGAAAGGAGCCACCACCGAGAAAGCCCTGGCCCTGGTTGTGGCCAGCCTGGCATCCTTTGGTCCGGGAAGGGTCAGTCGATGTTGGGACCCTGATCGCAGGGCTCTCTGGGGAACATGTGGGGAAAGGCGGTCCCTCAGGTATGTAGGTCCCTGGCCATATAGGGCTTTAAAGGTAAGAATCAAGAACCAAAAGGACAGGGCTATTTTTGGGGAGGAACGCATAGGAACGGAGTTCCGGCTGGCTCCTGAGTTGGCCACACCCAGCAGGAACTCATTAGCATAACAGGCCACACCCAACAGCAGAAACCCATTAGGATTGGCTACATTAGGGGTGTGTGGCCTAACATGCAAAGGAGTTCCTGCTACAAAGAAAGCCCAGGGTTCTGAAAACAAACAAGGTAAACAGAATAAGAAGCAAAAGGTGGGTGTGGCTGGATGACCACACTTCTGGTAACATGGGGGTGTGGCCTAATATGCTAATGAGCTGTAATGTCAGGGTGTGGCCTAATATGCTAATGAGTTTCTGTTGTTGGGTGTGGCCTATTATGCTAATGATTTCCTGCTGGGCTTTTTCTGCAAAAGGGTAAGAAGAAAGTCTAATGAAGGGCCAATATTAAAAAACATAGTTAAAACCTATAATATACAAAAATAGATTTATCTAATAAATACAGGTATTTATTAGAAAGACAATTAAAAACATGCATAAGGGCCCAATGAAAGCCTCGTTAAAAAGTAAAGCCTAAACACAAGGGCCAGTACACTTGACCTGACGCTTTCCTGCCCTATTGGGGCCTTCTTCAGAGGTAAAACAATATTGAGGTACACACAACTTAAATACATATTGCGATAAGATAACCAATAAGTGAATGTTGGACCAGGAAAAGGAAGGTTAAGCAGCAAGATCTAAAGACGCATGACAGAGATGTTTGTGAGGCCTCAAAAGGTGAAAGTCTTGTGTCTTGTGCCAAATTGCACAGTTGCTGAATTAGAACATCTTCCGGCTTAGGTCCCAAAAGCACCTGTGTGGCTATCAAAGTCAGAGCTACAGTGTCCTCAAGCCAATAGCACCTTGAAGTGAATTCAGTATGCTATCGCTAGCCAGTGCGATGCTCTCAGCACAGGCTGAATGTGCTCCCGCATTGGGAGGCCCCATTAGAAGCCTGGCTGCCACATTTTGCACCAGCTTCCGGATTTGCGAGAAGGGCAGCCCCATGTAGAGAGCATTACAGTAGTCCAGTCTCGAGGTGGCCATTGCATGGATCACTGTTGCCAAGTCGTTGCATTCAAGGAAGGGAACCAATCGCCTAATCAGCCGAAGATGGTAAAAGGCCGAGTTGGCAGTGGCTGCTACCTGGGCCTCCATCATTAAGGAGGCATCCAAGAGCACTCCCAGGTTCCTAACCTCCGGTGCTGGCACCAGTGGAGCTCCATCAAAGGTCAGGAGTGGGATCCCTACCCTTGGTCTGTCCTGACTCAGGCGCAGAAACTCCTCTGAACTACTGATCCTTCAGTACAATAGAGGATATCACAGGAACAGATGACCAACAAAGACTTTTGAAAGTGTGTCTAGACACCAAGCTTTTTGATTCTTGCACCCTCTTACCATAGTTAATGCATCTCATTCTCTGATATTCCTGCTCCATTTCTCACAATTTTCCTGACATGTATCTCTTTCTTTCAGCCGGAGGTACGTGGAGAATTCAGGGCGAGATGAAAACACATGAATGCCTGGAGTGTGGAGAAAAGTTCAGGTGGAGTGAAAACCTTATTTCCCGCCAAAGAATTCATACAGAGGAGAAACCTGGCCCCAGTTGCTGTCAGAGTGGAAGCCTCCTTTCCCATCAGAGAGGTCGCACAGAGGATAAACCATATAAATGCTTGAAATGTGAAAAAAGCTTCAAGCAGAGTGGAAGCCTTATGTATCATCGAAGAATTCAGAAAGGAGAGAAACCATATAAATGTCTCAAATGTGGGGATACCTTCAAGCAGAGGGGAAACCTTATGTGTCACCTGAGAATTCACACAGGGGAGAAACCATGCAAATCCCTGGGACGTGGCAACAGCTCCAGTCACAAAGAAAACCTTATTTCCCATCGTAGAATTCACAGAAAGGAGAAAGCATATAAATGTCTGGAGTGTGGAAAGTGCTTTACTAGGAAAGGAAGCCTTGCTTATCATGAAAGAATTCACACAGGGAGAAACCATATAAATGCCTGGAGTGTGGAGAGTGCTTTAGAAGCAAAAGAAGCCTTACTAACCATGAAAGAATTCACACAGGGGAGATCCCATATAAATGCCTGGAGTGTGGAAAGTGCTTGAGTAGCAAAGAAGATCTTACTTGCCATGAAAGAATTCATAGAGGGGAGAAACCATATGAGTGTAAGGAGTGTGGAAAAAGCTTTCGACAGAAATATGAATTAACTTCTCATCAACGAATTCACACAGGGGAGAACCCGTATAAATGCTTGGAGTGTGGAAAAGGTTTCAACCACAAGAGAAGCCTTACTGAACATCAAAGAATTCACACAGGGGAGAAACCATATATATGCCAGGAATGTGGAAAAAGCTTTTCACGGAAGGATAGTCTAACATCCCATCAAAGAATTCACACAGGGGAGAAACCATATCTATGTCTTGAATGTGGGAAAAGCTTTAATCGGAAGAATATATTTATTATCCATCAAAGAATTCACACAGGGGAGAAACCATATAAATGCCTGAAGTGTGAAAAGTGCTTTAGTAGCAAAGGAGGTCTTATTTACCATGAAAGAATTCATACAGGTGAGATCCCATTTAAATGCCTGGAGTGTGGAAAGTGCTTGAGTAGCAAGGAAGTTCTTACTTCCCATGAAAGAATTCATAGAGGGGAGAAACCATATAAATGCCTGGAGTGCGGGAAAAACTTTCGAGAGAAGTATACATTAAATTCTCATCAACGAATTCACACACAGGAGAACCCATATAAATGCTTGGAGTGTGGGAAAGGTTTCAACCACAAGAGAAGCCTTACTGAACATCAAAGAATTCACACAGGGGAGAAGCCATATATATGCCAGGAATGTGGGAAAAGCTTTTCACGAAAGAATTCTCTAAGTTCCCATCAAAGAATTCACATAGGGGAGAAACTATATGAATGCCTGGAGTGTGGGAAAAGCTTTCGAGACAAGAAAATATTAAATTCTCATCAAAGAATTCACACAGGGGAGAAACCATACAAATGCCTGGAGTGTGGAAAGTGCTTTAGTAGGAAAGACAGCCTTACTGACCATGAAAGAATTCATACCGGGGAGAAACCATATAAATGTCTGGAGTGTGGGAAAAGCTTTGGGTGGAGGACTATATTAACTTTCCATCAAAGAATTCACTCAGGAGGGAATCCGTATAAATGTCTGGAATGTGGCAAAGGATTCAATCAGAAGAGAAGCCTTACTGACCATCACAGAATTCACACAGGGGAGAAACCATATAAATGCCCAGAATGTGGAAAAGACTTTCGAGCAAAGACAAACTTAACTTCCCACCAAAGAATTCACACAGGGGAGAAACGATATAAATGCCTGGAGTGTGGAAAGGGCTTTAGTAGGAAGGAAAGCCTAGCTTACCATGAAAGAATTCACAGAGGGAGAAACCATACAAATGTTTAGTGTGTGGGAAAAGCTATCGAAAGAAGACTGTTTTATCTTTCCATCAAGGGATTCACACGGGGAAGAACTTATAGAAATGCCTGGTGTGTGGAAAGTGCTTAAATAACAAAGGAAGCCTTACTTGCCATGAAAGAAGTCATATAGGGGAGAAACCATATAAAGGTTTGGAGTGTAGGAAAAGCTTTTGATACAAGGATAAGTTCACTTTCCGTCAAAGAATTCACACGGGAGAAGCCATATAAGTGCCTGAAGTGTGACAAAAGCTTTGGACGGACAGAGAAACTAACTTTGCATCAAAGAATTCACACTGGGAAGAAAGCATAGAAATGTCCGCGGTGTGGAAAGGCATTCCATCAAAGAAAAGGAGATTGGAAAATTAGAAAGCAGCCTTCCGTCATAAAAGTGTCAACTTAAACTGTTCTCTTTTCAGTAGAAAAGATAAATTCCTGTCTAGGTATCTGAAGAAGAGAGCTGTGACTTCACAAAAGCTGATACCTTGCCACAAATTTTGTTAGTGTTTGAGGTGCTACTGGGCTCATGCTCTTCTGCTACAGACAGACTAACACAGCTGCCCATTGCATTTTGTTCACGCCTTCTGTGGAATGCTAGAACTGTGGAGTCTTCGTCTCCTTGTTGGGCAGGACATTTCACAAAGTGGGAGCCACATGAGCAAATTGTTCAATACATGTTCCTCTAAATCTCACTCATTATCTTTGCCCAGATGAGCATATCAGTTGCAATAGATTGTACTGAGATAAGCAGTCCTGTAACTCTGCAGACCTTAAAGCCCTGAAAGAATTTGTCAGTGATGGGCAGCTCCTTGACATCAATTGAAAGAGTAAGCAGTCTCCAGAAGAGCAACTCAGATGTGTGTCAGATGCATTCTGGGCCTCACCCCAAATAGTAATCAAGCTGTGACATTCGACATCAGCTGAAGATTCTGACTTCAAGGGTGGGCCTGTGTAGAGTACATTACGGTAGACTGGCTGCCCCTGTATTGTTGGCTTTGACTTTCGTTGTCCGTCTTGATTCTATTCTGAATGTTCGTGTCCCTGATATTCCCCGTAACAAGTATTGTGCTTCAATAAACTGTATACTTTGTTAAATTATTGAATCTGAGTTTCTTACAGGTTCATTGGTGCAAAATCAGTCCCAGAGTTTAACTAGAATTTCTCCTTTTGATGGCACCTAGGGTTTGGCCTCTGTGTGATACAGGGTGTTGGACTGGAGAGGTTAGTGGCCTTATCCAACATGGCTTCTCTTTTGTTCTTATTTTCTCCCCCCAACTTTCAATGTAGAGATAACTGAGAATTCCAGAGTGAACCTTTCTCTTCTTAGCATTCAAAAGGAACTGTGTATAAAATACATAGAGGATAGGACTGTACCTCTGGGACCCCACAAGTCCACCCCTCCCTGAACATAGCTGGTCTCCTTTGGCAATCCTTGTGTCACCATCTGGGGTGCCAGTCAAAGGGAGTCCAGAACAGGCCAGGGTCAGGAGCCATGATGACAGTGCAAAGTCCAAAAATCTAGTCCAACACTCTGTCACACAGTGGCCAAAATATACCAGGAGCCATCAGGAGGTCCAGCAGTGGGACCAGGACACTGGAAGTCCTCCCACTGCTGCCCCTCCAGCACCAAGAATAGAGTGCATCACCTGCCCCAGACTGAGAATTCCCATCTATACCCTGTGGCTCATAGCCACTGGTGGACTTCTGCTCCAGATGTTTATCTCATTCCCTCTTGAAACTGTCCATGCTTGTAGCTGCCACCACCTCCTGTGGCAGTGAATTCCATGTGTTAATCACTCTTTGGGTGAAGAAAGACTTCCTTTTATCTGTTCTAACCCGACTGCTCAGCAATTTCATGGGAGTGCCCACGAGTTCTTGTATTGTGAGAAAGGAGAGAAAGTACTTCTTTCTCAACTTGCTCAATCCCTTTCATAATCTTATAAACCTCAATCATGTCACCCCTCAGCCGTCTCTCCAAGCTGAAGAGCCCCAAGCGTTTTAACCTTTCTTCATAGGGAAGGTGTTCCAACCCTTTCATCATTCTAGTTAATTAACAAGTTACATGTTGCCCAGGGTCCTGGAGAAATAATTATGGGTCCTCAGATAAATCCATTGATTATGGGGCATTGTTTTTATTTTTTTGGATTAATAAAGGTGAAAGTATTTTCTTATGCACTTCATGAGTTATTTATAAGGCCTCTTTGTAGCTTTCTGTAACTGGGAAAAGCTTCCTTCAGCTGTCTGGGCCGACCACATGGTTAATGGCTGCCTCCTCTGGAGAGGTCCAGCTGCTCTCATGGACTCAACCCCAAAGAAAGTGAACTTTCGACTTGTTCCCCTGAGTGTTGTCATATTTGTTTCTCCACCAGATGATCAGATCAGGTGGGCCGGAAAAAGGAACTTTTCCTGCAGCCTCCAGAAGTTTCTGTTTCCTTCTTGAAGGGGGGGGACTTGACCCTCCCATCATCTCTCCTGCTAGAACTATTAGCATTTGTAAGAATGTAAACTGAGGTATTGTCTTGCTGTATTGATTCCCCCCCTTCCTGCTTGTTCTCTGTGTGGGGGGGTACCATTCAAACACAAAGAGCACGTTTTGCTGTCCTCATTCCTCCACAGAAAAAACACATTTCTTCACACAGGGCTCTGGAGAAATAATTTTAAATGTTCAAAGAAATCAATTGATTATGAGGTATTATTTTTAACGTCCGGATGAATAAGATGAATGTATTCCCTTATGGACTTTATGAGTTCTTTATAAGGCCTCTCCATAGCTTTCTGAAATTGAGAAAACGAACTATGTATCCTGAGTTATTTTGGGAGGTGAAGGGGGAATGGATTAAAAAGAAAACTTAATGTTGTGGTCCTCAACCTTGTGGCACCATTGAGAAGAAGAAGAAGACGAGATTAGATTTATTCCCCGCCCTTCACTGCCCAAAGGAGTCTCAGAGCTGCTTACAAACTCCTTTCCCTTTCCCTCCCCTCCCCACAACAGACACCCTGTGAGGTAGCGGAAGAAAAGAAGAGATTGGATTTATACCCCGCCCTTCACTGCCCAAAGGAGTCTCAGAGCTGCTTACAAACTCCTTTCCCTTTCCCTTCCCTCCCCACAACAGACACCCTGTGAGGTAGAGGAAGAAAAAGAAGAGATTGGATTTATACCCCGCCCTTCACTGCCCAAAGGAGTCTCAGAGCTGCTTACAAACTCCTTTCCCTTTCCCTTTCCCTTTCCCTTCCCCTCCCCTCCCCACAACAGACACCCTGTGAGGTAGAGGAAGAAAAAGAAGAGATTGGATTTATACCCCACCCTTCACTACCCAAAGGAGTCTCTGAGCGGCTTACAAACTCCTTTCCCTTCCCCTCCCCATAACAGACACCCTGTGAGGTAGGTGAGGCTGAGAGAACTTCTGACAGAAACGGCTCTTTTTCAAGGACAGCTCTGACAGAGCTTGTGACTGACCCAAGGTCACATCAGCAGGTGCAAGTGGAGGAGTGGGGAATCCAACCCGGTTCTCCCAGATTAGAGTCTGCGCACTTGACCACTACACCAAGCTGGCTTTCTTTGTATTGAGCATTTTCAGAATGTTAAGAACTCGTATGGGTTGCCAGAACAAGAAATGGCTGCCGCGAATGCCTGATTTTTGTGGTGTCATCTGTGACGATGGGCATGAGATGTGATTTGACAGTGGATTTGGAATGACCCAGCAGAAAAATCCTGAGGATCTGTGCATTGGAACAATCTTTTTGTGGCATGGCAATTCTACAAAGCGGTGTCTGATCGTTGCGGTACAATCTGTCGCCATGGACATGATACATGACTTCATGGTGAAAGCAAAATCCTGAGGATCTCTGGGGAACTCTCACTTTAGACGCACATTTTTGTCCCATGGTGGTGCCACGAAGAGATGGATGTGAGATTTTTTTGTGGTGTTGCCTGTAGACTAAGACATGATCTACAATATAACAGTATTTTGCTTTGTTTTTCAATATAAGAATTCCACTGAGCTGGGGCTAAAGAGTTGGAGTATTCCATATGGGGGGAGGAGGTGCAATCTTTCCAGAGTGATCGGAGGGCCTGAACCAGCCAGTAGCTAAACTGAGAAGGACTCCAGCTTTTCTACAGAATCACAGATTCACAGAATCATAGAGTTGGAAGGGTTCTCCAGGTTCATCTAGTCCAAAGAGTGATTAACACAAAATATACCAGGTGCCCTCAGAAGGTCCAGCAGTGGGGCCAGGACACCAGAAGTCCTCCCACTGCTGCCCCCTCCAGCACCAAGAATAGATTGCATCACCTGCCCCAGACTGAGAGTTCCCATCTATACCCTGTGGCTCATAGCCACTGGTGGACTTCTGCTCCAGATGTTTATCTAATTCCCTCTTGAAACTCTCCATGCTTGTAGCTGCCACCACCTCCTGTGGCAGTGAATTCCATATGTTAATCACTCTTTGGGTGAAGAAGTATTTCCTTTTATCTGTTCTAACCCGACTGCTCAGCAATTTCATGGAGTGCCCACGAGTTCTTGTCTTGTGAGAAAGGGAGAAAAGTACTTCTTTCTCAACCCGCTCAATCCCATGCATAATCTTATAAACCTCGATCATGTCACCCCTCAGCCGTCGTTTCTCCAAGCTGAAGAGCCCCAAGCATTTTAACCTTTCTTCATAGGGAAGGTGTTCCAACCCTTTTATCATTCTAGTTGCCCTTCTCTGCACTTTTTCCAATGCTATAATATCCTTTTTGAGATGTGGTGACCAGAACTGTACACAGTTTGCCAGGTCATCCCTGGCCACTGGCAGGGTATGGGGGATAGAACTGCCAGATCCGGGTTGGGAAACCCCAGGAAATCTGGGGATGGAACCTGGGTGGACAGAAACCTCTGTGGGTGTACAGTGCCATAGAGTCCACCCTCCAAAGCAGCCATTTTCTCCAAGGGAGCTGATCTTTGTAGCCTGGAGAGGAGTTATAGTTCCAGGGGATCCCACAGGTCGCACCTGGAGGTTGGCATCCCTAAATGAAACAGAAGTTACATTGGCATCACTGCAATTCTGCCACGTGTCGGATCCGTGTTCTTCTGGCTGAGAGTCCCTGCTCCTGGCTCTGAACACCGGGTTTGGGGGAGCCCCCTGAAAGAACTGCTAGGTTGGCAGGAGCCGGAACCAGAGACGGGAGCTCACTCCGTCACGCGGCACTCGGGTCTCGAACTGCTGAACTCCCGACCTTCCAGCCTGCAGTTCAGCGTCTTAACCGCTTGAGCCAACCTAGCAGTTCGAAAGCAAGAAATTGCAAGCAGATAATAGGTACCATCACTACGGTGGGAAGGTTAACAGCATTCCGTGTGCCTCGGTGTCTAGTCTGGCCACATGACCACGGAAACGTCTTTGGACAGCGCTGGCTCTTCGGCTTGGAAACGGAGATGAGTACCGACCGCAAACCTAGAGTCGGATTTGACTGGCTTTCAAGCAACGGAAACCTGAAAGAACAACAGGATCCAAAAAGATCCATCTCCCCCCCCTCAGGTGCCAAAAACTTCTCATTCCACTTCCCTTTGAACATTTATCCCTGCAGCAGAGATGCCAAAGAAGAAGTCTCATTTTTAAAAAAAACAGTTGACATAAAACCCAGTTTCTTGCTTGGCTTTGGGGTGGGGTGCGGCCCCAGCAGCAGGGGTGGATTAAGGCTCAGGGGCGCCATAAGCACTGACCAATCTTGGCGCCCCCCCCCATTCCCACACTGACCAAGTCCATTTTAGTCCTTGACCTGTCTGACCAGATATACAATGCAGGGTGCAGCAATAAAAAAATGCAGGGCTTTTTTTGTAGAAAAAGCTCAGCAGGGACTCATTAGCATAACAGGCCACACCCAATAGTAGAAACTCATTAACATATTAGGCCACACCCCCGTGGTACCAGAAGTGTGGTCATCCAGCCACACCCACCTTTTGCTTCTTATTCTGTTGACCTTGTTTGTTGTCAAAACCCCAGGGCTTTCTTTGGAGCAGGAACTCCTTTGCATGTTAGGCCACACACCCCTAATGTAGCCAATCCTAATGAGTTTCTGCTGTTGGGTGTGGCCTGTTATGCTAATGAGTTCCTGCTGGGCGTGGCCAACTCAGGAGCCAGCCATAACTCCGTTCCTGTGCGTTCCTGCCCAAAAATAGCCCTGCAAAAATGTATTCATATGATAACACAATCTACTGTACAAACTAAGCCAAGCTTTGGCTACATAAAGTCTTACAAAAATGCAGTAAGACATCTGTTTTAATATTTCACAAGTTAAATGTATCACAGTTCCAATATTCATGACCTGAGAGGCATTTTTCTACATTTTCCCCACCCTTTTCCCAACTTTGTGGTGCCCCATTTGGCCCTGGTGCCCTTAGTCTGCTTCATGGTTAATCTGCCAGGGCCCAGCAGCATACATATCCTGAGCCTTGGATGTGATCTGAACTCAGGGGAGATTTCTTGGCCTTTCCAAGGGTTAAAGCCAGAAACTCCTCCTTCCTCCAGGGGCACCTGGGGAGAGGGGAAGGAACCATTTCCGGCTTTCCCCCTTGCAGGAGCCGGGTTTGAATTTCCCGGGCTGCTGCTGCCTGAATGCCTAGGGAGGACTGGGTGAGCTTAAAGGGGCTTTTATTGCGGGGTGGGGGTGGTGGTGGAGAAATGAGGCGGGGGGGCTGCAATGCAAGACCCCCAGTGGAGAGAAAGGAATGAGGGGGGCAGTTAATTGGGGGAGACCTTTCATACACACACCCCATCAAGAAAAAACTGCTTTGAACAAAGGCAAAGAGAGATTCAAAGCTGCACTGTCCCAAATCGGCCCGAGGCGTGATGGATCGAACCCGGGGGGGGGGAGAGCAAAAGACTTGTGGGGGAGAGGAGAGACCCCACCACTACCACCAACACTCCCTCCTCCTGCCCCTCCGTTTCTTCCCCATCCCGACCCCAGAAGACTTCGGCTTCTTCGCCCAACACGTTCCCCAGCAATGCAGCCGCGTCCTTTGCTCTTTGGGAAGCGAGTGCGGGGGGGTTGCCAAGTCGCGTCTGGGAAATTCCGGGAGATTTGGGAGACGGTTCGTGGGGAGGGGAGGGTTTGTTGCTAAGTGTCAAATGGTGCATTTTGGGGCAAAACATCCCAACTCCCAAGTCTAGACTTAAAAGGGGGGTCTGAACTTGCTGAGACTGAGAGGGGGAAAAGATCTTGGGGGGTGGCGGTGGAGAGCTCGAGGAAAGTGCCTGCTGGGTGTGCTGCAGCGGCGAAAAGGGCAAACTCTGTGTGAGGGACTGTTAGGAAAGGGATTGTTAGGAAAGAGATTGTTAGGAAAGGGACTGAGAATCAAACAAGCAATGTTATAGATCTATGGTGCAGCGTCATTTGGAATACAGTTCTGGTCACCGTATCTCCAAAAGACATAACAGAGTTGGAAAAAGTCTAGAGGAGGGCAACCCAGATTATAGGGAGTTTGAGCCCCTTCCCTAAGGAGGAATGGCTGAAAAGTTTAAGTTTAGTAAAGAGAGGAGGGGGGGAGAGACGGACATGATAGAGGTTTAATCAGATTAGGCATGGGGTGGAGAGAGCTGGCGAAGAGACGTTTTACTCCCAAAAGACTAGAACTCGAGGGCATCCAATGAAGCTAATGGGCAGTAGGTTCAGGAGAGACAAAAGTAAGTGCTACTTGGCACGGAGATTGATTAAAATGTGGCGATTCACTGCCAGAGGATGTAGTGTCAGCCACAGCAATGAACAGCCTGAAAAGGGGATTAGGTAGATTCACAGAGGATCGATTTATCTGTGGCTACCACTATCCCTGGTGACTGAGGGGAACCTCCACGGTCAGAGGCACTAATCCTTGGAATCCCAGAGCCAAGAGACAAAATGAAGGGTAGGCCTCTCTGCCCTACTGTTGACTCTCCAGAGGAACTGGTTGGCCACTGTGTGAGGCAGGAGGATGGACTAGATGGACCACTGGTTTGACCCAGCGGGACTCTACTGATGATCTTATCAGGAGAAGGGCTTGGCCTCTCTGCCCTGTTGTTGGCCCTCCAGAGGAACTGGTTGGCCACTGTGTGAGTCAGGAGGCTGGACTAGATGGACCTTCACTGGTCTGATCCAGCAGGGCTCTGCTTATGTTCTTATCAATGGAAGGGCTTGACCTCTGTGCGCTTTTGTTGGCCATCCAGACAAACTGGTTGGCCACTCTGTGGTATGAGATGCTGGACTGGATGGACCATTGATCTGATCCAGCAGAGCTCTTCTTGTGTTCTTAACCCCGGGATCTCGAATTGTGCTCTGAAGCAAACCTGGAGGGAGAGTCACTCTGGGGACTGGAACGGAAATTCTTTGTGTGGCAAAAAAGGGGTTTCCCGCCATTTTACTTTTTCACCCTCCCAGGTAGCAGTGGAAAGAAACCCTCGATGCCTTCTTCGCTGTCTCCGTGTGGTGGGGAGAACAGATCCACCATGAAGTTTTCTCAGGTAAGGGTGGGGTGATCACTGGGGAGATGGGAATGGTTTCTCCTCTGTCTCAGGGCTCAGTGAATCGGTCTCTTTGCCCTCAGTTCTGCTCAGAGCCTGTCTTGGATTACGTGTGCAGAGAGGCCCCAACAGGGACAATAAAACAATACTGGTTACCGATCTCCAGGCGAGGCCTACAGCTCTCCTGGGAATCATAACCGCTCTCTAGAACATAAGAACATAAGAACATAAGAGAAGCCAATGTTGAATCAGGCCAATGGCCCATCTAGTCCAACACTCTGTCACACAGCGGCCAAAATATACCAGGTGCCCTCAGGAGGTCCAGCAGTGGGGCCAGGGCACCAGAAGCCCTCCCACTGCTGCCCCCTCCAGCACCAAGAATAGAGTGCATCACCTGCCCCAGACTGAGAGTTCCCATCTATACCCTGTGGCTAATAGCCACTGGTGGACTTCTGCTCCATATGTTTATCTAATTTCCTCTTGAAACTGTCCATGCTTGCAGCTGCCACCACCTCCTGTGGCAGTGAATTCCACATGTTAATCACTCTTTGGGTGAAGAAGTATTTTCTTTTATCTGTTCTAACCCGACTGCTCAGCAATTTCATAGAGTGCCCACGAGTTCTTGTATTGTGAGAAAGGGAGAAAAGTACTTCTTTCTCAACCTGCTCAATCCCATTCATAATCTTATAAACCTCGATCATGTCACCTCTCAGCCGTCGTTTCTCCAAGCTAAAGAGCCCCAAGCATTTTAACCTTTCTTCATAGGGAAGGTGTTCCAACCCTTTTATCATTCTAGTTGCCCTTCTCTGCACTTTTTCCAACGCTATAATATCCTTTTTGAGATGTGGTGACCAGAACTGTACACAGTATTCCAAATGAGGTCGCACCAATGATTTATACAGGGGCATGATGATACTGGCTGATTTGTTATCAATTCCCTTCCTAATAATCCCCAGCATAGCGTTGGCCTTCTTTATTGCAGCTACACATTGTGTATACATTTTCAGCGAGTTATCCACTACGACTCCAAGATCTCTCTCTTGGTCCGTCTCTGCCAGATCAGACCCCATCAACGTTTATTTATATTTAGGATTTTTGGCTCCAATGTGCATCACTTTGCACTTGGCCACATTGAACCCCATTTGCCACGTTGACGCCCACTCACCCATCCTCAACAGATCCCTTTGGAGTGCCTCACAGTCCTCCCTGGTTTTCACCACCCTGAACAACTTTGTGTCATCTGCAAATTTAGCCACATCACTGCTTACTCCCAATTCCAAATCGTTAATAAACAAGTTAAAAAGCATCGGACCGAGTACTGATCCCTGTGGTACCCCACTGCTTACCACCCTCCACTGAGAAAGTTTCCCATTTATACTCACTCTCTGTTTCCTATTTATAAGCCAGTTTTTGGTCCACAAGAGGACTTGTCCTTTTATCCCATGACTATTGAGCTTACTTAGGAGCCTTTGATGAGGAACTGTATCAAAAGCTTTCCGGAAGTCAAGGTAAATAATATCTATTGGGTCCCCCTTGTCCACATATTTGTTCACTCCCTCAAAAAACACTAACAGGTTAGTGAGACAAGATCTTCCCTTACAGAACCCATGCTGAGTCCGCCTCAATAGTTTTTGTTCATCAATGTGCCTACTAATTCTTTCCTTAATAACAGTTTCCACAGGAATACAGGGATAGGAGCAGAGTTTTTGGCGTCACAACCCTGCCGACCCCCCGACCCCAAATTCTTTCCTCTACAAACAGCACGAGGGCTCTTAGTGGACCATACACTGACCATGAGTCAGCAGTGTGATGCGGCAGCTAAAAAGGCAAATGCGATTTTTGGGCTGGATCCAACAGAAGTGTAGCGTCCAGATCACGCGAAGTGATGGTATCATTTTACTCTGCTCTGGTGATACCTCACCTATCGTGTTCAGTTTTGGGCACCACAATTTAAGAGGGATATAGACAAGCTGGAACGTGTCCAGAGAAGGGCAACGAAGATGGTGAGGGGTCTGGTCTGGAGACCAGGTCGTATGAGGAAAAGTTGAAGGAGTACTTGAAGGGCTGTCATATAGAGGATCATGCGGAGTTGTTTCTGCTGCCCCAGAAGGTTAGGCCAGAATCAACAGGTTGAAATTAAATCAGAAGAGTTTTTGGTTAAACATTACGAAGGATTTCCTGACAATTAGAGCGGTTCCTCAGTGGAACGGTCTTCCTCGGGAGGCAGTGGGCTCTCCTTCTTGGGAGGTTTTCAAGCAGAGGCTAGATGGCCTTCTGACAGCAATATTAATTCTGTGAACTGAGGCAGATCACGAGAGGGAAGGCAGGAAGGGTTGCCTCAGTGCTTAGTTCTCATGGACCATTCTTACATGCTCTGGGAAACGCTGATCGCCACTTTGGGGTCAGGAAGCAGTTTTTCTCCAGGCCAATTTGGCCAGGGATCCCGGAGGGTATTTGGCATCATGTCGGCATGGAACAGGGGGTCACTGGGTGTGTGTAAGGGGAGGTATTTGTGAATTCCTGCATAGTGCCGGGAGCAATACTCCCTCTAAGCTGTGGGGTCTTGTGAGCAAAAATTCTACTTTGTGAGCTACTGGCATTAAAGTTGTGAGCAAGCGATATGGCTACTGCATAAATTAGTTTGCTCTGGAGCCCTCCCTTCCTGCACTAAGGCGAAATGTGTGAGCTGGAGGCTAAAAAACTGTGAGCTAGCTCAAACCCACTCAGCTTAGAGGGAACACTGGCCGGGGGTTGGACTAGATGACCCTGGAGGTCCCTTCCAGTTCTATGATTGTATGACTTGTTGTATGACAGCCAAGAAAAGGAAAAGTCGAGAAAGCCAGAGAAGGGATCACGGTGTGGAGATTCACACTGACAAAGAACCACTGCGATAAAGTTAACAATTACACATTTAATAATTCTATGAGCCTCAAGTGTGTGAAGCTATTAATCTTACAATATAGTTAGAAAGTTCTGACATTAACAAAGCAAAGTCCAACGTCATCATATCCTCCGATGGGCACACCGGTTTTTGCACTCATTTCACCCATCTTCCTCATGAGTAGTCTTATAAAGCTGGAAGGTGTCAATCTCTTGATTCAGCTTAGTTTCTTTTTAAAGACAGTATAGCTTCTTATTTGTCCTCTTCTTTATTCAATCTCTCTCTTTCAGTTCCATTGCAAGTACTTGAACAGGAGCAAGCCAATTACCAAATTTCTAGTCGTAGCAACCAGTCCAAAATTTTTATGTGGCAAAAGGCCTACTTTAAATTGGCTGGCGTTCGCTCTCTGTCTCACACTGTTGGCTAGTAGCTCTCTATTAGGGAGTACTGTTTCAGGAGGAAAAGAGAAAGATGCTGAAGTGAGGAATTCAGGCGACAGAGGTTGTGCTAACTCCTGGGAGGAAGGTTATAGAATCCTGGGCCATCTTCCACCTGTGGCCCGTGGTCTTCCCTCTTCTCAGGACGTGACAGGAAGGAAGCCTCCAACTTTGCCACTAGGGTTCCCAAGTACTTACCGCGTGGGAGCGGGGGACACATGCTCCCCGGTTGGACCAGTCCTCCTTGTAGCGCACCATGCCGCCGTCAGGAAGTGACGCCAGGCGACGCTCTAGCAATGGGGCTGAAAACTCGATGGTACCTAGTATCACTTCCTGGCGACGGCATGGTGCTCCGCGCCTGTCTGTCCTCCCGGGGATGGTCCTGCGAGGACATCCCCCGCCACCACGCGGTAAGTTCTTGGCAAGCCTATCTGCCCCTCCTTTGGCCGTTCCCTCCACTGATTGGCTCTTCTCCCTGCTTGGAAGGAGCTCTGCAAACTCCCTGCTTCTCTCCCGAGGAGGGCACGGACCACTTCTGCTCCCCAGGTTGGCAGTTGACGTGAGGAGGGAATTAAAAACATCTGTTTCTCCTTCCACATGCCCTGTCCTTCCTCTCAATCCAGTATGAGTGTCCTTTTGCATGCGCAAACCCTCCTTTCTCTGGAAGCGAATTCCTCTTAGAAGTCAAGTGGACACGTCAGAGGAGGAGGAAGCCAGAGCGGGCTGCAGGCTGGTAGCTCTCTCTGAGATTCGGTCGCCCCTCTGTCCCCAGGATACCTCAAAGGAGAGCTGGGAAGGGAACGCCTCAGGGCCCTAATCTTGCTGCAGTTCAGGAATTATTTTAATACCTGTGTTTGGATTTATTTCTTTTTCTTTTTTTATTTTTTTTATCATTTTCTCTACACTCTACACATACTACACACTAGAAACACTGAAGAGAGTAACAAGGTAACGATAATAAACCATCTATATGCTTTCATCCTTTCTCTACCTGGTGCATAATCCATTTCCATTATTCACTACTAAAAAAAAAAAATAAAACCCAAAGAGAATATGGTAGAGATTCTATCACAGCAGAGCTTACAATTATAATTTTAAGTATACAAACAGAAAAACTGAGAACTTTATTTGGAAGTCTTCTTATCCTTACGCTTCTTCTTCTTTTGCAACGGCAGTTTAACCTTCATAAGCTTGGGCGCAGCAGCCCCTAAGTCAGAGTCCGTGTCAGAGTAAAAAATTTGCCCCAAAGATACTGAAGTATCACGAACCAATTTTCCAATGGTGAGAGGGACTGCTTTCTTCTTCCTCTTCTCCCTCCAGGATCCGGTGTCCTTCGAGGAAGTGGCCGTGTATTTCACCCCGGGGGAGTGGACCCTGCTGCGCCCGGCCCAGAGAGCGCTCTACAAGGAAGTCATGCTGGAGAACTTTGGGAATGTGGCCTCTCTGGGTGAGGAGGAGCCTTTTCTCCTTGATTCTCTCCTCGATGCTGTTGGGAGTGGTGATGAGTCTTCCCTGTTCATAATTGGAAAGTCACCGTTGAGGAAAGATGTGGCCAGGCCCAGTGTTGCCTCTAAGCTGAGTTAGTGTGAGCCAGCTTGCAGTTCTTTAGCCTCCAGCTCACACATTCTTGTCTTAGCTCAGGAAGGGAGGGCTCCAGAGCAAACTAATTCATGCAGTAGCCAAATCGCTCCCTCACAACTTTAATGCCAGTAGCTTTCCCCCCACCACCACAATTTTTGCTCACAAGACTCCACAGCTTAGATGGAGCATTGTTCAGGCCCTTTGGGTACGCAATTCCATCCTGCCTACACATCTGGCAAGGGTTTCAGGGTTCTCCATGCACAGATGTGAGGCTCTCTCTAGCCGTTCTTGGACCCCGCGAGAGGGCATCAGAAGGGGTGCCAGGCAACGCTCCCTCTAAGCTGTGAAGTCTTGTGAGCGAGAATTCTACCTTGTGAGCTACCGGCATTGAAGTTGTGAGCAAGCGATTCGGCTGCTGCATACATCAGTTTGCTCTGGAGCCCCTCCCTTCCTGAGCTAAAACAAAACTGCGCAAGCCGGAGGCTAAACAAACCTGTGAGCTAGCTCACACTAACTCCTCTTGGCGGGAACTGTAAGGGATGAGAGAAATTACTTACAAACTGACAAGCCCCAGTGATTAGAAAAGAGTGTAAGTTCGGGCAGGATGCTGTCTTAGGGAGAGAGGCTGTGCGCTGTGGTAATGACTAGCAGCCGTAAGGTTTCGTTATCAAAAAAGGGAGTTCCAGAGATAGATTATTCCCCTCACAGGATCCAGGAGAGTTTGTTTGGCGGCGGTGGGAAGAATAGTCCTGAAAGACGGCCCAGACGGCCTTTTGAGGTGGACATAATTATACAACGTGCGGCGAGGAATGATTGGGGGAAGAAGGCTGCAGCTTCCTTTCGTGAACGGTCGTTGTATTTTTGTGAGTTAAATGTTTTATTGCCCGACTGCTTCGTTGAGGGCGGTTTTCTGCTCTGCGTACAGCCCGAGTGAGTAGAGACTGTTTTATCTTTTAAACGAACTGTTTTAGTAGAGATTTTTCTGCTACCGGGAGCTGCGTCTGTGGATATATTGCTAATTTACAAGCTGGAGCGAACCCTCAAGGTCTGTCTGACCTGACAGGAACACTGGTGCCCAGAGATGCTGGTTTGGGGAAAGTGGGTGGGTTGAAGGAGAGGCTTCCCCCCAAGCCGGCCTTACCTCACCTGTGCTGTGATGTGACTGTGGAGGGCACATGGAGATGGCTTCTCTGCCGGTTTGTAAGTCCTCAGCTCGAGCGTGGTGCCAGAGATGCCCAGACTGATCGTTCTGAGGGACTTCCAACATCCACATTGAGGGTTCTTTACCGGGGCCGGCCCTGAACTTTGCAGCCTCTTCAATTGCCATGGGCCTCTCTTAAGGTTGCTACGGGCCGAAGACATCGAAAAGGTCAAACGTTGAACTGAATCCTTTCAGGGAAGATTAGTCTCCGAGGCTGGAGGGTTTGGGCCATACCACGATCGGACCGCTATCGACTCAAGACAGGGAAGATGCAGCTCCGACGCTTACAGGGAAAGGGTGACGCTGTGAAATGGTCTGTCCGTGGAATCTCATGGTTCCTGCTGCATTCCCTATCGCCCTGGAGCGTTTTAGGTTTCCAGATGGGATACTCTGGTGGGTGCGTGGAACATGAAGCTCCTCGAAATTCCTGAAAAGGTTACCGCTTTTGGACCTCTCATCCCCTGGGGTCAGAACCCGGGCCTGCAGTTTACCATGCAGGGCCTGAAGACCTGAAAAGGGGCCAACAGATCTGGGCCAAGTGACCTTTCGACGGCCAGCAGAATAATTAACCAGTGGAACTCACTGCCACAGGAAGCGGTGATGTCCGCAAGCACAGAGATCTTCAAGAGGAGATTGGATAGGCATCTGGAGCCGAGGTCCATCAGTGGCTATTAGCCACTCTGTCTGGGGCAAGGGATGGTCTGTCTTCTTGGTGCTTGAGGGACATCAGTGGGAGGGCTTCTGGAGTTCTGGCCCCACTGGTGGACCTCCTGAGGGCACCTGGGTTTTGGCCACTGGGTGACAGATGAGCAGCAGGGTGACTCGGAGAGGGCCAGCAGACACCCATCCCAACTGTTTAAGATGCCTTAGCGTCTGCTGGCTCCTGAACCTGACCCTGTCTTATTCTCAGAAAGAAGAACTCGGTTGTGATGATGGTTCAAAACTTTTTTGCTGTTAGGCTCCTAAGAACACAAGAGAGGCCACCTGCAGGCAGAACACAGTCCCAGGGGATGAGCTTTGAACCGATTACGATCGTTCCTTTCGGACTGCCCTCCCGAGACATGCTCTTGGAGACCAGTTGTCGTCAGTGTGGTGGTTGCCTTGTGGTCTCCCCTCACCAGGCCCCTCTCAATTGTGTTTCAGGCTGCATGGCCCAGCGCAACCACCCCTCCTGAACTGGGTTTTCCTGCCCCCTGGGCCCTCCTGCTCCGAGCCCCCAGCCAGCCAGGCAGCCTCAGGCCAGCCTCAGGAAGAGTCCTGCCCCCCCCACGATTGTCTTCTGGCCCAGTTGAGGGCTGCTTGCCTCCTTATAAGGGGGACATGACCAACATCCCATCTCACCCAGTGGCCAGCCAGTTCCTCTGGACAGCCAACCACAGGGCGTAGAGGCCGAGGTCTTCCCCTTACGTTGTCTCCTGGTTTCCCTCTGTCACCGTGGCTAGTAGGCATTGCTAGTCTTCTTCTCCATGAAACTACCTGATCCCCTTTGAAAGCTGTTGATTCCTGTGGCCCTCACTACATCCGCTGGCAGCAAACTCCACGTTTAAATCACTCTCTGTGTAAAGTAGAACTGCTTCTTATGAGAGGAAGCGCCAGTTTGGTGTAGTGGTTAAGTGTGCGGACTCTAATCTGGGAGAACCGGGTTTGATTCCCCACTCCTCCGCTTGCAGCTGCTGGATGACCTTGGGCAAGCCACAGTTCTCTCAGAGCTGTTCTCTCACGAGCAGTTCTCAAAGAGCTCTCTCAGCCCCACCTACCTCCCAGGGTGTCTGTGGTGGGGAGGGGAAGGGAAAGGAGTTTGTAAGCCGCTCTGAGCCTCCGAGTGAAGGGCGGGGACTGGGGTATAAATCCAGTCTCTTCTCTTCTCTCTTCTCACTAAGGTTATGGGAGACCAGCAGCCAGCGACGTTTTGTATTATATTTCTGTCATTATTTCTGTTAGATTTTGATACCTCTGACCTCCTTTGGGACTTGACTTACCACTGAAAAGCAGGGTCAGAATCAAAAGAATTAAGCGTCCGCTGGTTCTTTTCGATGAAGGACTGAAAGCTCCCTGGGTGGCCATTTCCCCTCCTGATCATTGGCCCCTCTGACCCATCCCATACTCCACCCCACAGTGGTTCCTTGCCTGCTGTGCCTGCAGGGAGAGAGTCAGGTTGGCTTGGAAGAGCCGAACTGCAGCACACGGAGGAGCATTCTAATTTTTTGCTCTTTTTTCATAATGAAAAGGACCTGTGAGTGCCAAGCCTGACCTGGTCTCCTGGCTGGAAGGAGAAGAAGACCTGTTCTCCCAGTTCGCGGCTGAAGAGGAGGGGCTGAAAGGTCTGTGGTGGGGAACAGTGCGTTGTTTCTGCTTCCTCCCGAGGGCGGGTGGGTGGGTTTCTGTGATGTTTCTTATCCTAAGAGGTGGTTCTCCTCCACAGAGCTGGGGTGAGTGGTGAGTGCTGAAAAGGTGCCTGGAGAGGTTGAAGAGTAGATAACTAAGCAAATCTGTAGCCTGCATCACTGCCTGAGGAGAATCTCACTGGCTCGTGGTTTCATTTTTTAGACGCTCCTCTGAACTACATCAGTGCACTATAAAATATCCCAGGACCAGATTACCAACAAAGAGTTTTGAAAGATCTGTCTAGCCACCAAGCCGTTGAGTGGTGGCACTCTCTTCCACAGTTAATTAAATTTGATCTCTAATGTTCCTGATCCATTGTTCACAATGTTCATGACAAGTCTCTCTTTCTTTCAGACAGCGGCAGGCGGAGAATTCACAGAGAGGTGGAAAAATGGCTAGACAGTGGAGAAAGCTTCAGTTGGAGTGACAATCCTATTTCCCATCAAAGAATTCATACAGGGGAGAAACCCTATAAATATCTGGAGTGTGGAAAAAGCTTTCAACGAAATAATATATTAACCTTCCATCCAAGAACTCACACAGGTGAGAAACCATATAAATGCCTGAAGTGTGGAAAAAGCTATTCATGGAAGGATAGTCTAACTTCTCATCAAAGAATTCACACAGATGAAAACCCATATAAATGCCTGGAGTGTGGAAAAGTCTTCAGTCACAAGAGAAAGCTTACTCACCATGAAAGAACTCATACAGGAGAAAAACCATATAAATGTCTGGAGTGTGGAAAAAGCTTTTCACGAAAGGATACTCTAACTTCCCATCAAAGAATTCACACAGGGGAGAAACCATATAATTGCCTGGAATGTGGAAAGTGCTTTAGTCACAAAGCAGTCCTTACTTGCCATGAAAGAATTCATACAGGGGAGAAACCATATAAATGCCTGGAGTGTGGGAAAAGCTTTTCACAGAAGACTACATTAACTTTCCATGAAAGAATTCACACAGGGGAGAAACCATATAAATGCCTGGAATGTGGGAAAAGTTTTCCACGGAAGGATACTCTAACCTTCCATCAACGAATTCACACAGTGGAGAACCCATATAAATGCCTAGAATGTGGGGAAAGCTTTCCATGGAAGGATACTCTAACTTCCCATGAAAGAATACATACAGGGGAGAAACCATATAAATGCCTGGAATGTGGGAAAAGCTTTTCACGGAAGGATACTCTAACTTCCCATCAAAGAATTCACAAAGGTGAGAAACCATATAAATGCCTGGGGTGTGGAAAGTGCTTTAGTATCAAAGGAAGCCTTACTTCCCATGAAAGAATACATACAGGGGAGAAACCATATAAATGTCTAGAATGTGGGAAAAGCTTTCGACGGAAGAATAAATTAACTTCCCATCAAAGAACTCACAGAGGGGAGAAACCATATAAATGCCTGGAATGTGGGAAAAGCTTTTCACGGAAGGATACACTAACTTCCCACCAAAGAATTCACACTTTAAAGAAAGCATAGAAATTTCTGGATTGTGGAAAGGCATTCCATCAAAGAAAAGTAGATTGGACAGTTAGAAACCAACCTTATTTCTGTCACAATAGTCCCTTCCTAAACCCATTTTGTTTCAGTACAAAAGAGAAAGATTCCAGTCTAGATATCTGAAGAAGTAAGCTGTGACTCACGAAAGCTTATCCTCTGCCACAAATTATGTTAGTCTTCAAGGTCCTACCATGCCCTTGCTCTTTTCTACTGCTACAGACAGACAAACACGGCTACCAACTGCCTTCTATTTCATACCTTCTGTGGAATGCTAGAATTGTGGGAGTCCTCTCCCCGTTGGGCATGGCATTCTTCTAAGTGGGAGCCACATGAGCAAATCATTCCATACATGTTGCTCTCAGTCTCACCCATGAACTTTGCACAGATGAGCAAAGCAGTTGTAACAAATCGTATTGAGAGAATGTGTCCTGTAGCTCTGTACACTTTAAGCCCTGAAAGACTTTGCCAGTAATAGCCAGCCCCTTGACATAAACTGAAATCTAAATAATTTCCAAAGGAGCAACTCTACAGTTTTCTGATATTGATTTTAGTTATGCTTTGAAAACATTTTCTAACTGCTCGTCTAAATGGGTCATTTATTTGATAAGACGTGATTGTGATCTTTACTGTGTCGGCATGTCAACATGCACTGTTAGAACTTGTATTATTGAACATAAATCTTGTATTAAACAACAACGTTTGGATTCTCTGTTAGTTCAGCATTTTGTAGAAAACAATCATGCCTTTAATGAATTCAGATTTTTTGTGATAGAAACTTTAAAAACTTACAGTTATAACAGGATCAACATCCAGAAAATATTACTCCAACGTGAAGCTTTTTGGATCTATCGTCTCAAAACTTACCATCCCTTTGGACTTAACCAGGCATTGCAATTAAGCTGGTTTTTTTGTAAATTGCCCTTTAATAATTTTTTACTATTCCATTAACTGTGGGTAAGTGTACACCCTTTGTTCATGATACTTATTGTTATATGTAACATTTACTGTTTCATGGAGACATGTGCATCTTCCGTACAGGAAAGCTGTTTTGCTGATGCTTACCTTGGCAAGTTCTTAAAGAGTACTTTAATCAGGTAACCTTTGTATATTCTTAGTTCTTTAAAAGTATTTTTGTAATCTTTGAGGTTCTTAATATCCTTGTCTATATTTAGCTTCTCCTGAGGAAGACTTTCGAAACGAAGATTTGAATATCCGGAGTCTTCGTCCATTGTATACTTACCTGTTGGATCATTGAACGCACCTGTTGAATTGTATACTTACCTGTTAGATTATTTATTGTACTCCTTGTATCTATGGTGGTGATATTACTCTTCACTGAGTTACCTATCAGCAAATATTCATTAGTATTATCGTGTTTGTGATATTAGTCTTCATTGAGTTACCAATTAGTAAATTTCTTCAGTATTGTTTGCCTTTCTTAGTGTGCCTCCACGCAGTTTTTTTCTGACTTGCTATGACCCAGGGTTACACCAGCAGCTGCATGTGGAGGGGCGGGGACTCAAACCCGGTTCTCCTAGATTAGAGTCCACACTCCTAACCACTACACCAAACTGGCTCTCTGAGATATCTGAGAATATCTGAGAATTCCAAGTGAACCTTTATCTGCTTAGCATTCAAAAGGAACTGTGTAAAAATACATAGGGTGTAAGATTGCACCTTTGGGACTCCACAAGTCAGCTCCCCCACTTAACATAGCTGGTCTCCTTTCACAATCCTTAGAGTCTTTTCCTTGAGGAATGATTCAAACCAGGCCAAGGCACATCCCCTGAGACCTCCTCCTGCCTCCATATGCCTCAACAGGATGGCATCCTCTACCGTATCCAAAGCTGCAGGCCAATCTAGGAGGAACGGCAAAGCAACATGGCACTTGCCATCACCACCACCAGGTCTGATGTGGCGCAGAAACTGGGACTGTGTTGTGCAGAGCTGTACACCACCCCCTGTCATCCAGGCAACCTGTTGCTCTCTGAAGTTAGCCCAGCCATGTTCAACAATCACAGTTCTATACCCCGTGTCTTCTCTACCTTTAAATAAAAGCTGTTGGTTTGAATGCAGTTCGGGCTTTGAAAGGGGCATCCATGAATCTCATAGAACGGGAGGGGACATGGCTCAGGGGAGAAGCATCTGGAAATTCCCAAATACAATCCCTGGCATCTCCCCTGAAAAGGACCATATAGCATGTGATGTATAAGACCCCGGAGAGCCCCTGCCAGAAAACGTGTTCCTTTCCTCTTCCTGGGCCTTTCCCTCATCTCTGTCTTCTTTGGGTCATGTTATGTGAGTTACCACCCTAAATATTATTTTTACGGAGAATAAGTGAATCGCTCTTCTTCTTTGAAGTTGCAGGGCGTAACACCAAGTGTCCAGACGTTCAGCTTCAAAACGAGGACCAAACGCAATGTGTCCCCGAGATTATAACCTTCCTGTCCGATGAAGAACTGAAGGTTATCCTAGTTTTCTGTGCCCTGCTTTGTCCCTCATTTCAAGTTTTTGTTTTCATCCTGTTTATAAAATTCCTGAACGTTCCAGTAGTCGAAGCCAACAACTGGTGCCACGCCTACCTCCTCCCCGTCTCCCTCCTGCTTTCCTTTCCTCCTTTCTGTTCATCGGCCAGCCAAGGAAGCTGACCTGCCTTCTCCACATCTTTTCAGTTACCACCTTTTCTGTGTTGGCCCCAATGATCACTGTAGTGGTGGCCCTCATGGCCACCAAGCCAGGAAGCAGGATGAGGAAATGGCCGGGGAAAAGTCTGGCCGGCTCCCTTCTCATTTGTTTCTCTGGTTTTCCAGTTGGACTCTCCTCCCTTCTCAGAGTCTGACATCCCCTCCGAGGCTGGACAGAACACACTGCTATGCAATGTGTTATGTCTTCAGAGACATAAGTGCCAGCATAAGCAGAGCAGGTGCTCATTATGCGGATCCAGAAAACTGTATTGTATTGCCCAATCAAAGGGTTTATGGAGGGAACATCTCTGATTGGTTATGAAATGAAATATGATTGGTCTTTATCTTGAAGTTATGATTGGCTGTTATGTACTGATTATTATTGGTTATTGTTATGATTGTGGGCGTGGCTACCTCAGGCTGAACTGTATATAAATCGCCGTTTTGATTGTTATTTGGTCTAGCTGGTCTAGCCCTTAGCTGGTCTAAACCTTGGAGCTAATAAAGCTGAATCACTCTTGAACTTACCTCCTGAGTTAAGTCTCATACTTATTACAATGAAAGGTCTGTTGCCATGTTATATGGTGTCCTGGGTTACATGGGCTTCCTGGCTGCCATCTCTTTCACGCTTTCCTGACCAGAAAACTGCCTGAGTCCTTCAACGAAGCCAAATTGATCACCTTCAGCATGCTGGCTTTTTGTAGTGTTTGGGAGGCCTTTGTGCCCGCCTATCTGAGCATGAAGGGAAAATGCATGGTAGCTGCGAAGGTCTTCTCCATCTTGACCTCCAGTGCTGAGGGAATGGGTTACAACTTCTTTCCTCAATGCGACATTACTGTATTGAGGTCTGATCTGAATGCTGAGGAGCATCTGGTAATGAAAAATTGAGAGATTCCCTGTGATTTCCCAGTCAGGTTTCATTTTCAAACTTTGTGAGCCTACATCCGGCACGCTGCTAATGAAAACAACACATTTCCTGTGAGAATTTTATGTCTGTACTTTACTAGGGGCCCTTCCCTGCTCACTCCACTTACCACCCACCAAGATGGTATTAAACAGTAGTTTGGAGTCTGAATTTCTGCCTCCTGCCCAAAATGTTGCAAAAATACCTGATGAGGTGACAAGAGAGATCGTCTCACTTTTCTTGATGAACTGTAGACAAGAATTAGGTTCATAACAAATGTCTCACTTTTCTCCCCATTGGAGACCCCAAGTGGATTCCATCATTTTCTGGTCCTCTGTTCTATCCTCAGAACAATAACCTTGTGAGGTAGGTTGTGGTGAGAGTTCTAATATGGAATATTAGGCTGTTAATTTAATTAACAAGTAACATGTTACCCGGGGTGCTGGAGAAATAATTTTGGGCCTTCAGATAAATCCATTGATTATGGGGTATTGTTTTTAATTTTTTGGATTAATAAGGTGAAAGTATTTTCTTATGGACTTCATGAGTTATTTATAAGGCCTCTTTGTAGCTTTCTGTAATTGGGAAGACCTTCCTTCAGCTGTCTGGGCCGATCGCATGGTTCAGGGCTGTCCCTTCTGTGAAGGTCTGGCTGCTCTCATGGACTCAGCCGCAAAGAAAGTGAACTTCCGACTTGTTCCCCTGAGTGTTGTCATATCTGTTTCTCCACCAGATGATCAGATCAGGTGGGTCAGAAAAGGAACTTTTCCTGAAGCTTCCAGAAGTTTCTGTTTCCTTCTTGGGGGGGGGGAGACTTGACCCACCCATCATCTCTCCTGCTAGAACTATTAGCATTTGTAAGAAGGTAAGCTGAGGTATTGTCTTGCTGCATTGATTCCCCCCACCACTTCCTGCTTGTTCTCTACCTTGGGGGGGGACCATTAAAACACAAAGAAAAGGTTTTGCTGTCCTCATTCCTCCACAGAAAAAACACATTTCTTCACACAGGGCTCTTTAGAAATAATTTTGAATGTTCAGAGAAATCAATTGATTATGGGGTGTTATTTTTTAATGTTTCAGATGAGTAAGATGAAAGTATTTCCTTATGGACTTTATGAGTTCTTCATAAGGCCGCTCCATAGCTTTCTGAAATTGGGAAAATAAAATCTGTATCCTGAGTTGTTTTGGGAGGTGGGAGGGAATGGATTAAAAATAAAACTTAAGGCCTTGGTCCTCAACCTTGTGGCACCATTGAGCATTTTCAGAATTTTGAGAACAGATATGAGTTGCCAGAACAAAAAATGGCTGCCAGGAATGCATGGTTTTTATGATGATCTGTGATGATGGGCGTGAGATGTGATTTGACAGCGAATTTGGAATGACCCAACAGAAAAATCCAGAGGATCCGTGCATTGGAACAATTGTGTGTGTGCTGTGGCAATTCTACAAAATGGCGACTGATCGTTGTGGTACAATTTGTCGCCATGGACATGATACATGACTTCATGGTGAAAGCAAAGCCCTGAGGATCTCTGGGAAATCCTCACTTTGGAACCACATTTTTGTCCCATGGATGTGAGATTTTTGTCGTGTTGCCTATAGACACTAAGACATGATCTTCAATATAACAGTGGTTTTATTTTATTTCAATATAAGGAATCCACTGAAGTGAGGCTAAAGAGTTGGAGTATTCCATGTTGTTCAGTCGCACAGTCGAGTCCGACTCTTCGCAACCCCATGGACCAGATCACGCCAGGCCCTCCTGTCTTCCGCTGTCCGCTGAAGTTTGCTCAATTTCATGTTCGTTGCATCGATGACACTGTCTAAGCATCTCATCCTTTGCCGTCCCCTTCTTCTTTGACCTTCCATCTTTCCCAGCATCAGGGTCTTCTCCAGTGAATGCTCCCTTCTCATTTGGTGGCCAAAGTATTTGAGCTTCAGCTTCAGGATCTGGCCTTCTAGGGAACAGTCAGGGTTGATTTCTTTTAGGATTGACTGATTTGATCTCCTTGCAGTCCAAGGGACTCTCAAGAGTCTTCTCCAGCACCATAGTTCAAAAGAAGGCAAAGGTGCCGTCTTCTCAGAGTGATCGGAGGGCCCGAGGCAGTCAGTAACTAAACTGAGAAGGACTCCAGCTTTTCTACAGATTCACAGATTCACAGAATCATAGAGTTGGAAGGGCTCTCCAGGGTCATCTAGCCCAACCCCCTGCACGATGCAGGAACTACGCATGGATATTTCACGGCTGCGAGACACTCCTGAGTGAGGGAAACACATACCAATACAGAGCAGAGCTGTGAGCTGATCCGTCTTTAAGGGACTGGCTGTGGTTGCCAACCTCCAGTGCGTACCTGGAGATCTCCTGTCCTTGCAGTTGATTCCCCAGACAGCCGAGATCAGTTCTCCTGGAGAAAATGGCTGCTTTGCAAGGTGGCGTCCATTGGCATTGTACCCTCGCGGGGTTCCTCTCCTACCCAAACCCTGCCCTCCCCAGGCTTCACTTCAAACCCTATAAGCATTTCCGTTCGTGTTAGATATACTTAATTGTTGTCCCATATCCTGTGAAGAAAAATGTGAAGCTAGTGTCATGAATGTGTCACCAGATGGCATCTTGCTGTAAATGAAGAGAACTTGCTCAGTTCTTTTAACTGAAGAAAAAAAAATTGTTTGATGTGTTGCCAGGGGATGGGGGATAGAGCTGCCAGATCTGGGTTGGGGAACCCCTGGAAATTTGGGGATGGAACCTGGGGAGCAGCCATTTTCTCCAGGGGAACTGACCTCTGGAGCCTGGAGAGGAGCTATAATTCCAGGGGGATTCCCAGGTCGCACCTGGAGGTTGGCATCAGGGTTCCCTCTAAGCTGAGTCAGTGTGAGCTAGCTCATCGTTTTTTAGCCTCTGGCTCACACGTTTTTGTCTTCGCTCAGGAAGGGACGGCTCCAGAGCAAACTCATAGATGCAGCAGCCAAATTGCTCGCTCACAACTTCAATGCCGGTACCTCACAAAGTAGAATTTTTGCTCACAAGATTCCATGGCTTAGAGGGAACGTTGGTTGGCATCCCTAAATGAAGCGGGAGTTCCATTGGCGTCACTGCAGTTCCGCCAAGTGTTGGATCTGTGTTTTTCTGGCTGGGAGTCCCTGTTCCTGGCTCTGAGAGTGGATTTGCGGGAGCCCCTGAAAGAAATAGAGGATCCATAAAGATCCTCTTTTCTTATTCCACTTTCCTTTTAAACATTTCTCCCTGCAGAAGAGATGCCAAAGAAGTCTCATTGTTTTTAAACCAATTGGCCTAAAACCCAGTTTCTTGCTTGGCTTTGGGGCAGGGTGGGCAGTGGAATAATAATAGCCTGAGCCTTGGTGTAGTGGTAAAGTGCACCAGACTCTAATCTGGGAGAACTGGGCTTGATTCCCCACTCCTCCACATACAGCGGCTGGATGACCTTGCATGAGCCATAGTTCTGTCAGAGCTGTTCTTGGAAAAAAGAGCAGTTTCTGTCAGAGCTCTCTTGGTGCCTCCCTCACAGGGTGTCTGTTGTGGGGAGGGGAAGGGAGAGGAGTTTGTAAGCCGCTCTGAGACTCTGAGTGAAGGGCGGGGTACAAATCCTCCACGTGCAGCTGCTGGATGACCTTGGGCAAGCCACAGTTCTGTCAGAGCTGTTCTTGGAAAAAAGGGCAGTTGCTGTCAGAGCTCTCTCAGCCCCACCTCCCTCACAGGGTGTCTGTTGTGGGGAGGGGAAGGGAGAGGAGTTTGTAAGCCGCTCTGAGACTCTGAGTGAAGGGCGGGGTACAAATCCTCCACATGCAGCTGCTGGATGACCTTGGGCGAGCCATAGTTCTGTCAGAGCTGTTCTTGAAAAAAGGGCAGTTTCTGTAAGAACTCTCTCAGCCCCGCCTCCCTCACAGGGTGTCTGTTGTGGGGAGGGGAAGGGAGAGGAGATTGTAAGCAGCTCTGAGACTCTTGAGAGAAGGGTGGGGTACAAATCCTCCACATGCAGCTGCTGGATGAACTTGGGCAAGCCATAGTTCTGTCAGAGCTGTTCTTGAAAAAAAGGGCAGTTTCTCTCAGCCCCGTCTCCCTCACAGGGTGTCTGTTGTGGGGAGGGGAAGGGAAAGGAGTTTGTAAGCAGCTCTGAGACTTTTGAGTGAAGGGCGGGGTACAAATCCTCCACATGCAGCTGCTGCATGACCTTGGGCGAGCCATAGTTCTGTCAGAGCTGTTCTTGAAAAAAAAGGGCAGTTTCTCTCAGCCCCGCCTCCCTCACAGGGTGTCTGTTGTGGGGAGGGGAAGGGAAAGGAGTTTGTAAGCCGCTCTGAGACTCCAAGTGAAGGGCGGGGTACAAATCCTCCACATGCAGCTGCTGGATGACCTTGGGTGAGCCATAGTTCTGTCAGAGCTGTTCTTGAAAAAAAGGGCAGTTTCTGTCCAGAGCTCCCTCAGCCCCACATACCTCACAGGTCTATTGTGGGGGGGAGGGGAGGGAAAGAAGTTTGCAGGCCGCTCTGAGACTCCTTTGGGTAGTGGTAAAGGTAAAGGTTCCCTTGCTCGAAAGGCAGTCGAATCCGACTCTAGGGTTGTGGTGCTCATCTCCGTTTCAAAGCCGAAGAGCCAGCGCTATCCGAAGACATTTCCGGGGTCATGTGGCCGGCATGACTAAACACCAAGGCACACGGAACGCTGTTTCCTTCCCACCGAAGTGGTACCTATTTATCTACTTGCAATTTTCTTGCTTTCGAACTGCTAGGTTGGCAGGAGCTGGAACTAGAGACAGGAGCTCACTCCGTCTTGCAGCACTCTCGGGTCTCGAACTGCTGAACTACTGACCTTCCACAGCCTGCAGTTCAGTGTCATAACCACTTGAGCCAATGCAGCTCAAGTGGAGGGTGGGGTATAAATCCAATCTCCTCTTCTTCTCTTGGATAGGGCGGGATCCTCATTGGTGTGATTTGACCTCACTCAGGGGGATCTCGCTTGGCCTCTCCAAGGGTTCAAGCCAGGGACTTCTCCTCCCTTGAGCCTCGTTTGGATTTCTTGGGCTGCTGCTTGAATGCCTGGAGGAGAGAATTCGGTGAGCTCCAAGGGGCTTTTTTTTTGGGGGGGGAGGATGGAGAAATGAGGCGGGGGGGCTGCAATGCAAGATCCCAAGTGGAGAGAAAGGGGGGGAAGCAATTGGGAGAAGAGACCTTTCAGCCTCCCCCGGTATCCGAAAAAGCCGCTTGGAGCAAAGGGAAAGAAAGCCCCCGACGGAGCTGCGGGGGAAAAAGACTCGCAGGAGGCGCCATAAAGGAAACTGGTCCGAGGCGTCACGGGTCAGACCCGGGGGGGGGTTGAGGAGGAGTCGATGGGGGGGTCGGGAGAGGGGAGAAGACCCCCCAAAACACCCCTCCGTTTCTTCCCCCTCCCCGTCCTCCAGCAGGCTTTGCCTTTTTCACCCATCGGGTCCCCCCTCCAGCGATGCAGCCTTTGTCCTTTGCTCTTTGGGAAGCCAGTGGGAGGGGTTGGGTCGGTTGCCAAGTCCCGACTTGGAGATTCCGGGAGATTTGGGGGGGCAGTTCCAGGGGAGCGGAGGTTTTGGGCAAAGGGGGAAGTGAAGTGAAATTCAGTGCTGTTCAGTGTCAAGTTCCATTGGAGGGGGTTGGACTAGATGACCTGCAAAGGTCCCTTCCAACTCTAACGTTCTATGATTCTAAGTGAGCTTTGGGGCAAAGAATCCCAACTTCCAGTCTAGGCTGATGGGGGGTCTGGACTTGCAGAGACTGAGAGGGGAAAAGATCTTGGGGTCGCAGTGGAGAGCCCGAGGAAAGTGCCTGCTTGGTGTGCCACAGCAAGAAAAAAGCCTAACTCTGTGTTTGGGATTGTTAGGAAAGGGATTGAGAAATCAAACCAGCAATACTGTAACACCCCCCTGTACAAATCTACCCTGCAGCCTTGTTTGGAATCCAGTTCTGGTCACCCTAACACCAAAAGAGATAACAGAGTTGGAAAAAGTACAGAGGAGGGCAACCCAGATTTGAAGGCGGTTCGGGCCCCTTCCCTCGGCGGGAGGGCTGAAGAGTTTGGGGCTTTTCAGTTTAGAAAAGAGACGACTAAGAGGGGACATGATAAAGGTTATCAGATTATGCATGGGGTGCGGGGAGTCAACAAAGATAAAGTTTACTCCCTCACCAGAAGACTAGAACTTGAGGGCATCCAGTGGAGCTGATGGGCAGTAGGTTCAGGACAGAAGAAGAAGAAGAGTTTGGATTTATACCCCGCCCTTCACTTGGAGTCTCAGAGCGGCTTACAAACTCCTTTCCCTTCCCCTCCCCACAACAGACACCCTGTGAGGTCGGTGGGGCTGAGAGAGCTCTAACACAAACTGCTCTTTCAGGAACAGCTGTGCCAGAGCTTGTGACTGACCTAAGATCACATCAGCAGGTGCAAGTGGAGGAGTGGGGAATCAAACCCGGTTCTCCCAGATTAGAGTCCGCACGCTTAACCACTACACCAAACTGGCTCTCTACTGACAGACAAAAGTAAGTGCTACTTTACACAGGGATTGATTAAAATATGGCCGTTCGCTGCCAGAGGATGTAGTGTTGGCCATAGCAGAGACTAATCTTCTGAATCCCAGAGCCAAGAGACAAAATGAAGGGTAGGCCTCTCTACCTTACTGTTGACTCTCCATAGGAACTGGTTGGCCACTGTGTGAGGCAGGATGCTGGACTAGATGGACCCTCACTGGTCTGATCCAGTAGGGCTCTGCTTCTGTTCTTATCGGGAGAAGGGCTTGGCCTCTGTGCTCTGTTCTTGGCCCTCCGGAGAAACTGGTTGGCCACGCTGTGGTATGGGATGCTGGACTGGATGGACCACTGGTCTGATCCTGCAGAGCTCTTCTTGTGTTCTGAAGTAAACCTGGGGGGATTGTCACTCTGGGGACCGGAAGAGAAATTCGATGTGCGGCAAAAAGGGGCTTCCCACCATTTTACTTTTTCACCCTCCCAGGCAGCCTTGGAAAGAAACTCTTGATGTCATCTTCGCTGTCTCCGTGTGGTGGGGAGAAAAGATCCACCATGAGGCCTGCTCGGGTAAGAGGACAGATCACTGGGGAGATGGGAATGGTTTCTTCTCTGTCACAAGGCCCGCTAAATCGGTTGGCCACTGTGTCAGACAGGATGCTGGACTAGATGTACCATTGGTCTGATGCAGAAGGGCTGTTCATATGTTCTTATGAAGGCCTCGGAGTCTATGCCCTGTTGTTGGTCGTCCTGAGGAACTGGTTGGCCACTGTGTGGGACAGGAGGCTGGATGAGATGTACCATTGGTCTGATCCAGCAGGGCACTTCTGATGTTCTTAGGAAGGGGTATTCAGAAATTGCCCACCCTGAAATGCACCAAGGGAGGGGGAAGATCAAAATGGCCAACAACCTTTATTGACTTACTTTGGATATAACTCCATGTTTCATATTCCCACATATTTATACAGCAACCCTTTGTAGGGTCTATTATAGTTGATTGTATGCTCTTTGTGGATGATCTAAAAATGAATTGGCGGGCAAATGTTGTCCCCATCTTCAAGACAGGGGAAAAGGAGTATCCGGCTAACTACTGACTCATCAGCTTGACATCTATACCTGGAAAAGTTCTAGAACAAATCATCAGTCAGTCAGTATTTGAGCATTTAGAACCAATAGCTGTGACTACTAAAAGCCAGCATGGGTTTATCAAGAATAAGTCATGTCAGACTAACCCTGTCTCTTTTTTTGAAAAAGCTACTACCTTGCTGGATCAGGGGAATACTGTAGACATAGTTTATCTTCATTTCAGTAAAGCTTTTGATAAGGTTCCACATAATAATCTTGTTGACAAGTTGGTATAATGTGGTCTGGATCCTATTACCGTTAGGTGGATGTGTAAATGGTTGACAGATTGCATCCAAAGACTGCTTGTGAATGGTTTCTCATCCTTGTGGAGAGGAGTGACAAGCGGAATGCCCCAGGGATCTGTCCTGGGACCTGTTTTGTTGAACATCTTTATAAATGATTTGGATGAAAAAACAAAGGGAATGCTTATTAAATTTGCAGATGATACTAAATTGGGAGAGGTAGCAAACACAGTAGAAGACGAAGTCAGGATACAGGATGATCTCAATAGGCTGTAAAACTGGGCTAAAACAAATAAAATGAATTTCAGTTGAGATAAATGTAAAGTTCTGCATTTAGGTAGGAAAAATCAAATGCATAATTATAGAACGGTGGAGATTTGTCTTGACAGTAGTATGTGTGAAAAGGATCTAGGGGTCTTAGTGGAACATACACTGAACATGAGTCAGCAGTGTGATGCAGTAGCTAAAAAGGCAAATGCGATTTTTGGCTTTATCAACAGAAGTATAGTGTCCAGATCGCACGAAGTGATGGTATCGCTTTACTCTGCTCTGGTGTGACCTCACCTATTGTGTTCAGTTTTGGGCACCACAATTTAAGAACAATATAGACAAGCTAGAACGTGTCCAGAGGAGGGCAATGAAGATGGTGAGGGGTCTGGAGACCAAGTCCTATGAGGAAAGGTTGAAGGAGCTGGGTATGTTTAGCCTGGAGAGGAGATGACTGAGAGGAGATATGATCACCATCTTCAAGTACTTGAAGGGTGTCATATAGAGAACATAAGAGAAGCCAATGTTGAATCAGGCAAATGGCCCATCTAGTCCAACACTCTGTCACACAGTGGCCAAAAATACCAGGTGCCATCAGCAGGTCCAGCAGTGGGGCCAGGACACTAGAAGCCCTCCCAATGCTGCCCCCCCAGCACCAAGAATAGAGTGCATCACCTGCCCCAGACTGAGAGCTCCTATCTATACCTTGTGGCTAATAGCCACTGATGGAGCTCTGCTCCATATGTTTATCTAATTCCCTCTTGAAACTGTCCATGCTTGTAGCTGCCACCACCTCCTGTGGCAGTGAATTCCATGTGTTAATCACTCTTTGGGTGAAGAAATACTTCCTTTTATCTGTTCTAACCCGACTGCTCAGCAATTTCATTGAGTGTCCACGAGTTCTTATATTTTGAGAAAGGGAGAAAAGTACTTCTTTCTCAACCTGCTCTATCCCATGCATGATCTTATAAACCTCGATCATGTCACCCCTCAGCCGTCGTTTCTCCAAGCTAAAGAGCCTCAAGCGTTTTAACCTTTCTTCATAGGGAAGGTGTTCCAACCCTTTTATCATTCTAGTTGCCCTTCTCTGCACTTTTTCCAATGCTATAATATCCTTTTTGACGTGTGGTTTACCAGAACTGTACACAGTATTCCAAATGAGGTCGCACCAATGATTTATACAGGGGCATGATGATACTGGCTGATTTGTTTTCAGTTCCCTTCCTAATAATCCCCAGCATAGCGTTGGCCTTCTTTATTGCAGTTTCACCCTGTCTAGACATTTTCTAGAGGATGGTGGGGAGTTGTTTCTGTTGCTCCAGAAGGTCGGACCAGAACCAACGGGTTGAAATTAAATCAGAAGGGTTTTCGGCTAAACGTTTGGAAGAACTTCCTGACAGCGAGAGCGGTTCTTCAGTGGAACAGGCTTCCTTGGGAGGTGGTGGGCTCTCCTTCTTTGGAGGTTTTTAAGCATAGGCTAGATGGCCATCCGACTGCAATGCTGATTCTGTGAACTCAGGCAGATCGTGAGAGGGAGGGCAGGAAGGGTTGCCTCAGTGCTTAGTTCTCATGGCCCTTTCTTACATGCCCAGGGGAATGTTGATTGCTGCTTTGGGGTCAGGGGAGCAATTTATCTCCAGGCCAGTTTAGCCTGGGATCCTGGAGGGTTTTTGCCATCAGGTGGGCATGGAACAGGGGTCCTGGGGGGTATAAGGGGAGGTACTTGTGAATCTCCTGCATCGTGCCGGGGGTTAGACTAGATGACCTTGAAGTTCCCTTCCGGTGCTACGATTGCACGACTTGTACGCCAGTCAAAAGGAGGAGGAGGAAAAAAGATGCGGAAGTGAGGAATGCAGGTGACAGAGGTTGTACCACCTCCTGGCAGCAAGGTCCTCTTCACAGGCTTTGCCATATACTTATCGGAAACCTGAATGCAAAAGGGGCACTTGGCGAAAAGAAAAGCTCAAGGGTCTACGTTGGTGGTAATCACTCCGTGGCTCACAGAGAGCTGCATTTGCCGTCTTCACACACCACACAATGTTTGGGGCTCCTGTTTTTCTGGGTGGGGGAGGAGAGCCACAACCCTCCACATTTTCCCTGCCTTGGCAAATCAACATGCTCAGTATGCACCATAAGGTCCAGAATGCACTTGCTTCAGAATGTACGCTCTGTTGAGGCCACCACCATAGAGACCCTGCTGGAGCCAGATTCCAATCTCCACTCTGCTCATGCTGCAGACGTCAGCAGAATCTCTTTCCGAGAAAGCCTCAGGGCCCCGATCCCCTCCTGGCTGCTGTCGTTGAGGAACTGTTTTAATACCCATGTTTGGATTTGTTTCGCATGAACCAATTTCACAGTGATGGAAAGAATTACCTTCTTCCTCTTCCTCCTCCAGGACCCGGTGTCCTTTGAGGAGGTGGCCGTGTATTTCACCCCGGGGGAGTGGACCCTGCTGCGCCCGGCCCAGAGAGCTCTCTACAAGGAAGTCATGCTGGAGAACTTTGGGAACGTGGCCTCTCTGGGTGAGGAGGGTCCTTTTCTCCTTGACTCTGTTGAGTGTGGCCAAGACTCTACTATGTTCATTGTTGCCGTTGAGGAAGGATGCGGTCAGTCCCTTTGCTAAGTAATGCCATCTTTTCTACACATCTGGCAAGGGTTCGGGGTTCTCCATGCACACAAGTGAGGCTCTCTCTAGCAGTCTTTGGACCACATGAGAGGGCATCATAGAATCATAGAATCATAGAATGTTAGAGTGGGAAGGGACCTTGCAGGCCATCTAGTCCAACCCCCTGCACTCTGCAGGAACACAGCCGAAACCCCTACATACCTACAATATACCCAAAAGATGGTTGTCCAGTCTCCTCTTGAAAACGTCCAGGGAAGGAGCATCCACCACCTCCCGAGGCAGTCTGTTCCACTGCTCAACCACTCTGACAGTCAGGAAGTTTCTCCTGATATTAAGCCGGTAACGACTCCCTTGTAATTTCCACCCATTAGATCTAGTCTTGCAATCCGGAGCAAGAGAGAATAGATCCACTCCATCTTCTACATGACAGCCCTTCAAATACTTGAAGGGGCGCCAAGAGATGCCGGGTTGGGGAAAGTGTATCTGATGGGAGACCACCGGGATTCCAATTGACGCAAATCCTCGAAAACTCTCCTTTCGAAAACAGTAATGGAAGGGCTATAAACATGCGGAACAAACTGGGGTTTATTTTTGAACAGATTAATGTCAGTGAGATTAGAACCAGCAGGAAAAAACTTTTAACTTCAGTGCTCTAATTAGTTTAAACAAATCTATACGTGTCTGGAACGTGCTATGTTTAGGGGTATAAACAAAACCAAGTCCGAGATTCAAAATGGTGGATTCATCTGCAGTGAAGGGTCTGCAAGATAGATTAACAATCAGTTCCTCTTTTCCCCCCACTTGTAAGGATTATACACAAAGTTCTCTCTCGCAACGTTGTCTGGTTGTCTGGTCTCGTCACAGAGCCCTCTTCCCCCGATGTTGTTGCGGAAGGACACAGACTACCTAGTATCCACCCAAGACACCCTTTTGCTAGGAATGACATTTGGAGAACACCATTTGTAAACTCTGTTGAGCATCTAATCCCTATCATCTCTCTCAAATTTCTTGATTTTAGTGTCTCTGGTCCTATCCTCATAAGCCTTTAACTCATCTTGGAGTTCTTCCAACTTAGTATCGTACGTGTCAAGAGCCATTGAACTCTTTAAGTTTCTCTTCTGTCTCCTGAATTCCCTTTTTCATCAGATCATACAAGCACTTGTTGAGGATTGCTATCCACCTATTTTTAAACTCTTCCCTATGCAAAAACATGGCAGGTCCTTTTTGTAACCGTAAGCCCCTTGGAATGATTTGACGCTCCTGGTCATTGATCAGGCATCACAAGAGGCTGAACAAATGAAAAAGGAAATTCAGGAGAATTTCTCCCTTCCTTCCTCCCTCCTCCCTCCCCTATCTTATTTGCTTTGTTTTTCTCTCCTTTCTCTCTCTCTCTTCCCCCTTCCTTTCTTCCTCTCCCATCTATTTGCTGTCTTTCCACTTTTGTTTTTTCCTTCCTTCCTTCCCCATCTATTTGCTTTGTTTTTCTCTCCTTTCTCTCTCTCTCTTCCCACTTCCTTTCTTCCTCTCCCATCTATTTGCTGTCTTTCCACTTTTGTTTTTTCCTTCCTTCCTTCCCCATCTATTTGCTTTGTTTTTCTCTCCTTTCTCTCTCTCTTCCCCCTTCCTTTCTTCCTCTCCCATCTATTTGCTGTCTTTCCACTTTTGTTTCTTCCTTCCTTCCTTCCCCATCTATTTGCTTTGTTTTTCTCTCCTTTCTCTCTCTCTCTTCCCCCTTCCTTTCTTCCTCTCCCATCTATTTGCTGTCTTTCCACTTTTGTTTCTTCCTTCCTCCCTTCCCCATCTATTTGCTTTCTCTCTCTCTCTTTCTTACCACGTCTTTCATTCATTCTTTCCACCCCCTCTCTCTTTCCGTTTCTCATAGACAAATAAATACCATTAGCAAACAAATAAATATCATTGGACAAATACATATCATTATCACTATCTGTTTTTATCCCTTTTGTTTTTATTTTTAGTAGTCTCATTTAAGGTTAATGAAAAGCAAATGTGCATATTTTTCAATACAAATGTGTGTGTGTGTGTAATATTGGTTCATGTCTTGCAGCTCTCAAACATCTGACATTTATTCTACATGGTTCTGACATTAACCAAGTCTGGCCACTCCTGCTATATATGTTTGCCTGATATGTCTGGTTCCATTTCATTGTCTGATGAAGTGTTATACTTGTTATACTTGACCTGTAAATTTGTCATATTTCACTTAAAAAAACACACCCAGAATAGACTGCAAGAGTGTCCCCCCCCGGCACTGCTATGTTTTCTAAGGCTCAGTGCAGGGCGACGGACCGAGGCCAGGTCTACCAATATAGTGTTAAGGAGAGGGTAGACCTGTTCTCCGGACTCCAGGTGTACTAATATAGTGCAAAGGTGAGGGTAGACCTTTCCTCTGGGCCTACCAATATAGTGGAATGTCAAAATATAGTGCCAAGTCAAAAATACAGTGGAAAGGGGCAGGTAGACCTGTTCTCTGGAGGCCTCACCTACCCCCATAGAAGTCAACATTTTCTGTAATGAAATTTGACTTGAATAATGTGTACATTATTCTTAAAATACAGTTTAAAAGAATTTTTGGAAGGCTATGGAGGATAACCTTCTAAAAAACTAATTTACACGATCTAGCCAAGTTGGCTTGGAAGAGCTGAATTGATTTGCACGGAGTGGAATTGTAATTTTCTGCTTTGTTTTTCATGATGAGAAGGACCAGTGGTGGCCAAACCTGACCTGATCTCCTGGCTGGAAGGAGAAGAAGAGCTGTTCTTCCCGTTCTCATTGGAAGAGGAGGGGTTGGCAGGTCTGTGGTGGGGACGGTGTGTTCCTTCTGCTTCCTCCCTAGGGTGGGCGGGTGAGTTTCTGTGACCTTCCTTATCCTAGGAACTAGTTCTCCTCCAAAGAGCTGGGGTGAGTTTTGCATGCTGAAAAGGTGCCTGTAGAGGTTGAAGAGTAAATACCTAAGCACAGGGCTCTTTTTGTAGCAGGAACTCCTTTGCATATTAGCAACACACCCCTAAAGTAGCCAATCCTCCAAGAGCTTACGGAGCTCTTCTTACAGGGGCTACTGTAAGCTCTTGGAGGATTGGCTACATTCGAGGTGTGTCACCTAATACGCAAAGTAGTTCCTGCAGCCCTGCAGCAATCTGTAGCCTACATCACTTCCTGAGGAGAAACTCACCGGCTCATGGATTCGTTTTGGAGAAACTCCTCTGAACTACAGATCCATCAATGCACTATAAAATATCCCAGGGCCAGATTATCAACAAAAACTTTGGAAAGTGTGTCTAGACACCAAGTTTTCGATTTTTGCACTCTCTACCGTAGTCAATATATTTCATTCCCTAATGTTCGTGCTCCGTTTCTCACAATTTCCCTGATATGTATCTCTTTCTTTCAGCTGGGGGTATGCAGAGAATTCAGGGAAAGGTGAAAAGATATCAATGCCTGGAGTGTGGGGAAAGATTCAGGTGGAGCAACAACCTTACTTCCCATCAAAGGCTTCATACAGAGGAGAAACCTGGCACCAGCTGCTGTCAGAGTGGAAGCCTCCCTTCCCATCAGAGAAGTCACATAGGGGATAAACTGTATAAATGCCTGAAATGTGAAAAAAGCTTCAAGCTGAGGGGAAGCCTTATGTATCATCAGAGAATTCAGAGAGGAGAGAAACCATATAAACACCTTAAATGTGGGGATAACATCAAGCAGAGGAGAAACCTTATGTATTGTCTGAGAATTCACACGGGGGACAAACCATGCAAATCCCTGGGAGGCTGCAACAGCTTCAGTCGCAACGAAAACCTTATTTCCTATCATAGAATTCACAGAAAGGAGAAACCATATAAATGCCCAGAGTGTGGAAAGTGCTTTACTAGGAAAGGAAGCCTTGCTTACCATGAAAGAATTCACACAGGGGAGAAACCATATAAATGCCTGGAGTGTGGAAAGTGCTTGAGTAGCAAAGGAGGCCTTACTTACCATGAAAGAATTCATACCGGGGAGAAACCATATAAATGTCTGGAGTGTGGGAAAAGCTTTCGATGGAAAAATACATTAAGTATTCATAAAAGAATTCACACAGGGGAAATCCCATATAAATGCCTGGAGTGTGGAAAGTGCTTTAATAGCAAAGGAAGTCTTACTTACCATGAAAGAATTCATACAGGGGCAACCCCATATAAATGCCTGGAGTGTGGAAAGTGCTTGAGTAGCAAAGAAGGTCTTAGTTGCCATAAAAGAATTCATACAGGGGAGAAACCATATAAATGTCAGGAGTGTGGAAAATGCTTTCGACAGAAATATGTATTAACTTCTCATCAACGAATTCACACAGGGGAAAACCCACATAAATGTTTGGAGTGTGGAAAAGGCTTCAACTGCAAGAGCAGCCTCACTGAACATCAAAGAATTCACACAGGGGAGAAACCATATATATGCCAGGAATGTGGGAAAGCCTTTTCACAAAAGGGTGCTCTAACTTATCATAAAAAAATTCACACAGGGGAGAAATCATATCAATGTCTGGACTGTGAGAAGTGGTTTAGTAGCAAAGGAGGTCTTACTTACCATGGAAGAATTCATACAGGGGAGAAACCATATAAATGCCTGGAGTGTGGAAAGTGTTTGAGTAGCAAAGAAGGTCTTACTTGCCATGAAAGAATACATAGAGGGGAGAAACCATATAAATGTCTGGAGTGTGGAAAATTTTTTCGACAGAAATATGTATTAACTTCTCATCAACGAATTCACACAGGGGAAAACCCACATAAATGTTTGGAGTGTGGAAAAGGCTTCAGTTGCAAGAGAACCTTTGTTGAACATCAAAGAATACACACAGGGGAGAAACCATATATATGCCAGGAATGTGGAAAAAGCTTTTCACGGAAGGATAGTCTAACATCCCATCAAAGAATTCACACAGGGGAGAAGCCATATAAATGCCTTGAGTGTGGAAAAGGACTCAGTCAAAGGAAAAGCTTTACTGAGCATCAAAGAATTCACACAGGGGAGAAACCATATAAATGCCTGGAGTGTGGGAAAAACTTTCGAGCAAAGACAAACTTAACTTCCCACCAAAGAATTCACATGGGAGAAACGATATAAATGCCTGGATTGTGAAAAGGGCTTTGCCAGGAAAGAAAACCTAATTTACCATGAAAGTATTCACAGAGGGGAGAAATCATATAAATGCTTGGAGTGTGGAAAAAGTTTTCGAAAGGAGACTATTTTATCTTTCCATCAAGGAATTCACAGAGGGGAGAACTCATAGAAATGCCTGGAGTGTGGAAAGTGCTTGAATAACAAAGGAAGTCTTAGTTGCCATGAAATAATCCATACAGGGGAGAAACCATATAAATGTCTGGAATGTGGGAAAAGCCTTCCATGGAAGGATAATCTAACCTTCCATCAAAGAATTCACAAAGGGGGGAAGACATATAATTGCCTGGAATGTGAAAAGCACTTTTAGTAACAAAGGAAGCCTTACTTGCCATGAAAGAATTCATACAGGGGAGAAACCATATAAATGTCTGGAGTGTAGGAAAAGCTTTTGATACAAGGATAAGTTCACTTTCCATCAAAGAGTTCACATGGGAGAAACCATATAAGTGCCTGAAGTGTGACAAAAGCTTTGGACAGAAGGAGAAACTAACTTTGCATCAAAGTGTTCACACTGGGAAGAAAGCATAGAAGTGTCCGCAGTGGGGGAAGGCATTCCATCAAGGAAAAGTAGACTGGGAAATTAGAAAGCAGCCTTACTTCCGTCATAAAAATGTCAACTTAAACTCTTCTCTTTTCAGTAGAAATGAGAAATTCCTGTCTAGATATCTGTGACTCACAAAAGCTGATACCTTGCCACAAATGTTGTTAGTGTTTCAGGTGCTACTGGGCTCTTGCTGTTTTCTTCTGCTACAGACAGATTAATACATTGCACTCTGTTCACACCTTCTGTGGAGTGCTAGAACTGTGGAGTCTTCATCTCCTTGTTGGGCAGGACATCCTCACAAAGTGAGAACCACATGAGCGAATTGTTCTATATGTTTTTCTCTAAATCTCACTCGTTATGGTATGGGTATGTAGGGGTTTCAGCTGTGTTCCTGCAGAGTGCAGGGGGTTGGACTAGATGGCCTGCAAGGTCCCTTCCAACTCTAACATTCTATGATTCTATGTTATCTTTGCCCAGATGAGCAAACCAGTTGCAATAGATTGTACTGAGAGAAGCAGTCCTGTGGCTCTGTAGACCTTGAGCCCTGAAAGAATTTGTCAGTAATAGGCAGCACCTTGGCATAAATTGAAAGACTAAACACTCTCCAAAAGAGCAACTCAGATATGTGTCAGATGTATTCTGTGCCCCACCTTGAATAGTAATCAAGCTGTGACATTCCACACCAGCTGAAAATTCTGACTTCAAGAGTGGGCCTGTGTAGAGTACATGACGGTAGACTGGCTAGCTGGTTATTGCAGCTTTGACTTTCATTGTCCGTATCGATTCTATTCTGAATGTTCGTGGCTCTGATATCCCCTGTAACAAGTATTGGGCTTCAATAAACTGTATACTTTGTTAAATCATTGAATCTGAGTTTCTTACAAGTTCAGCGTAGCTCATTGGTACAAAATCAGTCCCAGAGTCTAACTAGGATTTCTCCTTTTGATAGCACCTGTATTTTGGCCCCTGTGTGACATGGGGTGTCGGACTGGATAGGTTAATGGCCTTATCCAACGTGGCTTCTCTTTTGTTCTTATTTTCTCCCCCCTAACTTTCAGTGTAGAGATATCTGGGAATTCCATACTGAACCTTTCTCTTCTTAGCATTCTAAAGGAACTGTGTAAAAATGCATAGATTACATGTGTGGGGCTCCACGAGTCCTCTCCCCCACTGAACATAGCTGGTCTCCTTTGGCAACCCTTGGACTCTGGTCCTTGAGGAATGATTTAAAACAAGGTTGGCCAAACTTGCTTAACGTAAGAGCCACATAGAATAAACGTCAGGTGTTTGAGAGCCCCAAGACATGAACACACACGTTTTTATTGGAAAACATGCACGTTTGCCTATTGAATTAAAGAGACAAATGCCTTCTCCGAGCCGAGCCAGATGCACTGCCAGTGTGGTGGGGCTTGGAGAGTACATTTAACCAGGGCTTTTTTTTTTTTTGGTAGAAAAAGCCCAGCAGGAACTCATTAGCATAATAAGCTACACCCAACAGCAGAAACTCATTAGCATATTAGGCCACACCCTAGCATACGCCATTAGCATATTAGGCCACACCCCATGCCTTCCCTTGGCTTACCCGGGTGCCCCGGGGCTGTGAGGAGCCCTGGGCAAGCTGGCCCTTGGATGGGAAGAAGAAGAAGAGATTGGATTTATACCCTGCCCTTCACTTGGAGTCTCAGAGCGGCTTACAAGCTCCTTTCCCTTCCCCTCCCCACAACAGACACCCTGTGAGGTAGGTGGAACTGAGAGAACTCTAACACAAACTGCTCTTTCAGGAACAGCTGTGCCAGAGCTTGTGACTGACCCAAGGTCACATCAGCAGGTGCAAGTGGAGGAGTAGGGAATTAAACCCGGTTCTCCCAGTTCGCTCACTTAACCACTACACCAAACTGCCTTCCCTTGGCTTGCCTGGATGTCCCGTGGCTACAGGGAGCCCAGGCAAGCCGGCCCTTGGACAGGCCAGGGAAGGCATGAGGAGGTATTTAAATGCCTCCCCGATCCTTCCAGGGACCCCCTTGGCCCGCCTGTCTTGGAGTCGCTGGGGGGGCACTCTCCAGGTCTTACCTCTGTAGCCCCACACACAGAGGTTTTGGTTGTAGTGGGCGTGGCCAACTCTGAAGCCAGCCGGAACGCCGTTTCTCCCCCAAAATAGCCCTGCATTTAACTTTAGATGGGGAGTGAGGGAAGAAAGATAGAAAGGTGGAAAGAAACCAGATAGATGGGGAGGGTGGAGGGAGGGAGAAGTGGAAAGAAAAAGAACTTTAAATGCGTCCTCCGAGCCCCCCACAACGCTGTGCCGGCTGGCTTGGCTTGGCAAAGGGATTTAAAGAGACAAATGCCTTCTCCAAGCCGGTTGCGGGGGGGCTTTGAGAACGCATTTAAAGTTGCTTTCTTTCTCTGCTTCCGGCCACCTCAAGCCTACCCAGGGAGGGGAACTCTGGCTGGGGAAGGGAAGACCGATTGGAGAGGCATGCTTCCCCTTTGCTTCCCCAGCCGCCCTGCCGGGAGCCGCACAATCTGTGTAAAAGAGCCACATGTGGCTCCCAATGAGCTGCAGTTTGGCCACCCCTGATTTAAACCTAGCCAAGGCATGACCCCTGATAACCTACTTCCGCCTGCAAGTGCCTCAACAGGAAGGCCCCCAGAGGACTCCACTGCACCCTACGGACCCAGGACCCGACACGGCCATTGGATTCCATATTTGACAACTTCGTCCGACTCTCCCAGACCAATGTGGACAGGATCCTGGGCGCTCTGAAGCTCCCTGGGTGGATGTTATCAAACTGTCCCTTAGCTCAGGGGTCTAACAGTCATCTGACTATTACAAGTGGTGCTTAAAGGACCAATTCGTGTCCTTACCCCATGGTGGGAGAAGGGAAAAAGAGGAGGCCAGGCTGGATGGGAAACGTTGCTGTCGTCAACGCCTTGCAGAACATCTTTGTTTGGTGTAGTGGTTAAGTGTGCGGACTCTTATCTGGGAGAACCGGGTTTGATTCCCCACTCCTCCACTTGCACCTGCTGATGTGACCTTGGGTCAGTCACAAGCTCTGGCACAGCTGTTCTCTCAAGGACAGTTTCTGTCAGAAGTTCTCTCAGCCCCACCTACCTCACAGGGTGTCTGTTGTGGGGAGGGGAAGGGAAAGGAGTTTGTAAGCCGCTCTGAGACGCCTTTGGGTAGTGAAGGGCGGGGTATAAATCCAATCTCTTCTCCTTCTTCTACTTCACAGGGTGTCTGTTGTGGGGAGGGGAAGGGAAGGGAGTTTGTAAGCCGCTCTGAGACACCTTTGGGTAGTGAAGGGCGGGGTATAAATCCAATCTCTTCTCCTTCTTCTACTTCACAGGGTGTCTGTTGTGGGGAGGGGAAGGGAAGGGAGTTTGTAAGCCGCTCTGAGACTCCTTTGGGTAGTGAAGGGCGGGGTATAAATCCAATCTCTTCTCCTTCTTCTACTTCACAGGGTGTCTGTTGTGGGGAGGGGAAGGGAAGGGAGTTTGTAAGCCGCTCTGAGACACCTTTGGGTAGTGAAGGGCGGGGTATAAATCCAATCTCTTCTCCTTCTTCTACCTCACAGGGTGTCTGTTGTGGGCAGGGGAAGGGAAGGGAGTTTGTAAGCCACTCTGAGACACCTTTGGGTAGTGAAGGGCGGGGTATAAATCCAATCTCTTCTCTTCTTCTACCTCACAGGGTGTCTGTTGTGGGGAGGGGAAGGGAAAGGAGTTTGTGAGCCGCTCTGAGACACCTTTGGGCAGTGAAGGGCGGGGTATAAATCCAATCTCTTCTCTTCTTCTTCTACATGGCCATCATGAGGCAGAGGGTTCCACTAGGCCAGCGGCAGGGCCACAAAGGCCGTGGCTCTGGTTGTGGACAACTGGGTATCTTTCGGGCCAGGGATCACCAGAAGAATCTTTTCGTTCTGTAATGTTCTTCTGCGGCTATACCAGGAGAGGTGGGCACCAGTGCTCCCTCTAAGCTGTGGAGTCTTGAGAGGAAAAATTCAACTCGGTGAGTGACTGGCATTAAAGTTGTGGGTGAGCAACTTGGCTGCTGCATAAATTAGTTTGCTCTGGAGTCCTCCCTTCCTGAGCGAAGACAAAAAACTGTGAGCTGGAGGCTAAAAAATTGTGAGCTGGCTCACACTAACTCAGCTTAGAGGGAACACCGGTGGGCGCATAGGTACGTTGGTCCTTGACTGTTTAGGGCCTTAAAGGTTAGCAGCAGACTATTTGCAGCTTGGCAGTCATAGTCCCTAACTTTTATAAGGCGGCGGCAGCGCAACAATATTATCGTCTTGAGATCTGATCTGAATACTGAGGAGCAACCAGGACTATTTTGGGGCAGGAACGCTCAGGAATGGAGTTCCGACTGGCTCCCAGGTTGGCCACGCCCAGCAGGAACTCATTAGCATAATAGGCCGCACCCAGCTGCAGAGACTCATTAGGATTGGCTACATGAGGGCTGTGTGGCCTAACATGCAAAGCAGTTCCCGCTCCAAAAAAAGCCCTGGGTTTTGACAACAAACAAGGTAAACAGAATAAGAAGCAAAAGGTGGGTGTGGCTGGATGACCACACTTCTGGTAGCATGGGGGTGTGGCCCAATATGCTAATGAGCCATGATGTCAGGGGTGTGGCCTAATATGCTAATGAGTTTCTGCTATTGGGTGTGGCCTATTATGCTAATGAGTTCCTGCTGGGCTTTTTCTACAAAAAAAAGCCCTGGCTCAGAGCATCTAATGATGAAAAGGAGAGATCCCCTGTGATTTCCCATACGGTTTTTATTTTCAAACTTTGCGAATCTACATCCGGCACTCCACTAATGAAAACAACACATATCCTGTGAGAATTTTATGTCTGTACTTTACTAGGGGCCCTTCCCTGCTCACTTCACTTACCACCCGCCAAGATTGTTCCGTTTATGGTGTTAAACAGTACTTTGGAGTACTGAATCTGAATTTCTGCCTCCTGCCCCAAAGCGTTGCAGAAATACCCAATGAAGTAACGAGAGATCATTTCACTTTTCTTGGTGAACTGTAGACAAGAATTAGATTCGTAACATCATTCCCCGGTCCTCTTGTTCTGTCCTCACAACAATAACCTTGTGAGGTAGGTTTGTGGTGAGAGTTATAATATGGAATATTGGGTGGTTAATTTAGTTAACAAGTAACGTGTTATCCAGGGTTCTGGAGAAATAATTTTGGATCGTCATATGAATCCATTGATTGTGGGGTATTTTTAATTTTTTGGGTTAATATCGTGAAAGTATTTTCTTATGGATTTCATGAGTTATTTACAAGGCCTCTTTGTAGTTTTCTGGAATTGCGAAAATCTTCCTTTAGCTGTCTGGGCCAACCACGTGGTTAAGGGCTGCCTCCTCTGTGGAGAGACCAAAGGAGGCAGTGGCAGACAATATATCAAAACAAAGAACCACTGTGATGAAGTTGACAATAACATTTAATGACAATTATGTATATCAATAAAAACTTTAGAAATTCTAACGTGTTCAAGACAAGATCCAATATGCTCCAATTTTGTAAATTAATAAAAACTTTGGAAATCCTAACATGTTCAGGACAAAATCCAATATCAATGAGCACCTGGTTATACACTCATTTACATAAGAACATAAGAGAAGCCAATGTTGAATCAGGCCAATGGCCCATCTAGTCCAACACTCTTGTCACACAGCAGCCAAAATATATCAGGTGCCCTCAGGAGGTCCAGCAGTGGGGCCAGGACACTAGAAGCCCTCCCACTGCTGCCCCCTCCAGCACCAAGAATAGAGTGCATCACCTGCCCCAGACTGAGAGTTCCCGTCTATACCCTGTGGCTAATAGCCACTGATGGACTTCTGCTCCAGATGTTCATCTAATTCCCTCTTGAAACTGTCCATGCTTGCAGCTGCCACCACCTCCTGTGGCAGTGAATTCCATATGTTAATCACTCTTTGGGTGAAGAAGTACTTCCTTTTATCTGTTCTAACCCGACTGCTCAGCAATTTCATAGAGTGCCCACGAGTTCTTGTATTGTGAGAAAGGGAGAAAAGTACTTCTTTCTCAACCTGCTCAATCCCATTCATAATCTCAATAGTCTTCCTCAAGAGTAGTCCTATTAAGTGGCAAGTTGTCAGCCTTTTGATACATTTTAACTTCCTTTTTGACTTCCTTCAAATAGTGGCAGCATTAGCTTCTTTTTCTACTTTCTTCAAATTATAACAGCTTGAGTTCTTCTTCAAATTATCCTAAAACAAACATGATTATTTAGCATCGGAAGGAACATGAAGCTGAATGGAAGAAGAAGAAGAGATTGGATTTATACCCCGCCCTTCACTGCCCAAAGGCGTCTCAGAGCGGCTGACAAACTCCTTTCCCTTCCCCTCCCCACAAGAGACACCCTGGGAGGCAGGTGGGGCTGAGAGAACTTCTGACAGAAACTGTCCTTGAGAGAACAGCTGTGCCAGAGCTTGTGACTGACCCAAGGTCACATCAGCAGCTGCAAGTGGAGGAATGGGGAATCAAACCCGGTTCTCCCAGATAAGAGTCCGCACACTTAACCACTACACCAAACTGGTGTAATTTTTAAATGTTTGAAAGTTATCAATTTTTAACTTTAACACATTTAAACTTACTCACAGTTCCATTTCAAGTAATTGTACAGGGAGCAAGCCAGTTAAATAATTTCTTAATAGTAGCAACCGGTCCTTTTATTTTTATATCTGGCTTGAAGCCTTCTTTTTTCAAATCGGCTGGCCTCTCTATATCTCACGTGGCTGGCTCAATTGCTCTCCAGTAGATTTTAGGAGTTGTGGTGGCTCAAGTGGTTAAGACGCTGAACTGCAGGCTGTGGAAGGTCAGTAGTTCAGCAGTTCAAGACCTGGGTGCCGCAAGATGGAGTGAGCTCCCGTCTCTGGTTCCAGCTCCTGCCAACCTAGCAGTTCGAAAGCAAGAAATTGCAAGTAGATAAATAGGAACCACTTCGGTGGGAAGGAAACAGCGTTCCGTGTGCCTTGGTGTTTAGTCATGCCGGCCACATGACCACGGAAACGTCTTCGGACAGCGCTGGCTCTTCGGCTTTGAAATGGAGATGAGCACCGCAACCGTAGAGTAGGATTTGACTGGCTTTCGAGCAAGGGAACCTTTGCCTTTAGATTTTAGGAGTAACACTTCAGTCTTGTTTTCTATCTAGCTGAAAGCCTTCTTTTAAAATAAGCTGACAAATGCCCCCCACCTCTCAAATTGGAACTGAAACTCTCAAAAAACTATTCTGACTGATTCCATGCAGCTGCATATTACGTGCTTCTTTCTTAAAGGTATAGACCATTAACAAGATTGCTGAAGGATGACCTCCGATAAACAATCAGGTGGGTCAGAAAAAGGAACTTTTCCTGAAGCCGCCAGAAGTTTCTGTTTCCTTCTTGAAGGGGGGTGGGGAGACTGACCCACCCATCATCTCTCCTGCTAGAACTATTAGCATTTGTAAGAATGTAAGCTGAGGTATTGTCTTGCTGCATTGAGTCCCCCCCTTCCTGCTTGTTCTCTGCCTTGATGGCGGGGGAGACCATTAAAACACAAAGAGAAGGTTTCGCTGTCCTCATTCCTCCACAGAAAAAAATGCATTTCTTCACACAGGGTTCTGAAGAGATAATTTTGAATGTTCAGAGAAATCAATTGATTGTGGGGGATTATTTCCTAATGTTCCGGATGAGCAAGATGAAAGTATTTCCCGATGGACTTTATGAGTTCTTCATAAGGCCGCTCCATAGCTTTCTGAAATTGGGGAAATGAAATATGTCTCCTGAGTTATTTTGGGAGGCGAGGGGGAATGGATTAAAAATAAACTCAGGCCGGGGGTCCTCAACCCTGCGGCGTCACTGAGCATTTTCAGAATTCTGAGAACAGAGATCGGTTGCCAGGAGAAAAAACGGCTGCCACGAATGCATGATTTTTATGGTGTCATCTGTGACGATGGGCATGAGATGTGATTTGACAGCGGATTTGGAATGACCCAACTGGAAAATCTTGCGGATTCGTGCATTGGAACAATATTTTTTTGTGGCATGGCAATTCTACAAAGTGGTGACTGATTGTCGTGGTACAATCTATAGCCATGAACATGACACACGACTTCATGGTGAAAGCAAAGCCCTGAGGATCTCTGGCCTTCCTCCTCCCCACTATGGAACCACATTTTTGGCCCATGGTGGTGCCACAAAGAGATGGATGTGAGATTTTTGTCATCTTGCCTATAGACTAAGACATGATCTTCAATATAACAGTGGTTTTATGTTATTTCAATATAAGGAGTCCGCTGAGGTAGGGCTAAAGAGCTGGAATATTCCATATTGGGGTGGGGAGGTACAATCTTCCCAGTGTGGTTGGAGGGCCTGAAGCAGCCAGTAGCTTAAGTGAGAAGGACTCCGGCTTTTAACATAAGAACATCAGAGAAGCCAGTGTTGGATCAGGCCAATGGCCCATCCAGTCCAACACTCTGTGTCACACAGTGGCCAAAAATACCAGGGGGCATCAGGAGGTCCAGCAGTGGGGCCAGGACACTAGAAGCTCTCCCACTGCTGCCCCCCCCAAGCACCAAGAATACAGAGCATCCCTTGCCCCAAACCGAGAGTTCCTATAAGAACATAACATAAGAAGCCCGTGTTGGATCAGGCCAAGGGCCCATCCAGTCCAACACTCTCTGTCACACAGTGGTGAAAAATACCAGGTGCCATCAGGAGGTCCACCAGTGGGGCCAGGACAATAGAAGCCCTCCCACTGTTGACCCCCCTCCCAAGCACCAAGAAGACAGAGCATCACTTGCCCCAGATAACCTTTCTATACCTTGTGGCTAATAGCCACTGATGAACCTCTGCTCCAAATGTTTATCTAATTCCCTCTTGAAGCCATCCATGCTTGTAGTTGCCACCACCTCCTGTGGCAGTGGATTCCAAGGGTTAATCACTCTTTGTGTGAAGAAGGACTTCCTTTTATCCGTTCTAACCCGACCACTCAGCAATTTCATTGAGTGCCCACGAGTCCTTGTATTGTGAGAAAGGGAGAAAAGTACCTCTTTCTCGACCTGCTCTATCCCATGCATAATCTTATAAACCTCGATCATGTCACCCCTCAGCCGTCATATCTCCAAGCAAAAGACCCCCAAGCGTCTTAACCTCTCTCCATAGGGAAAGTGTTCCAACCCTTTTGTCATTCTAGTTGCCCTTTTCTACACTTCTTCCAAAGCTATAATATCCTTTTTAAGGTGTGGTGACCAGAACGGTACACATTACTCCAAATGAGGTCGCACCATTGATTTATATAGGGATTATAGATTTCTACAGGATCATAGATTCCTGGAACCATAGAGTTGGAAGGGTTTTCCAGGGTCATCTAGTTCAACCCCTGCACAATGCGGGAACTACAGATTGAAATTCTCGGGCTACAAGAAAGTTGGGGACACACACACACTCCAAAACAGAGTAGAACTGCAAGCCGATCCATCTTTAAGGGACTGGCTATGGTTGCCAATCTCCAGTGCGCACCTGGAGATTTCCTGTTCTTGCAGTTGATCTCCAGACGGCCAAGATCAGTTCTCCTGGAGAAAATGGCAGCTGCTATTGTTATTTTCATGAATGTGTCCCCAGATGGCATCTTGCTGTAAAGGAAAAGAACTTGCTCAGTTCTTTAATTGAAGACAAAAAATTTCTTTGATGTGTTGCCAGGTCATCCTTGGCCATCGGCAGGGGATGGGGGATAGAGCCACCAGATCCGGGTTAGGAAACCCCTGGAAATTTGGGGATGGAACCTGGGAGGACAGAAACCTCTGTGGGGGTACAGTGCCATAGAGTCCACCCTCCAAAGCAGCCATTTTCTCCAAGAGAGCTGATCTCTGTAGCCTGGAGAGGAACTATAGTTCCGGGGGATCCGTAGGGCCCACCTGGAGGTTGGCATCCCTAAAGGAAACCGAAGTTCCATTTGCATCACTGCAATTCTGCCAAGTGTTGGATCCGTGTTCTTCTGCCTGAGTCTCCGCTCCTGGCTTTGGTACCAGATTTGGGGGAGCCCCCTGAAAGAACTAGAGTATCCATGAAGATCCATCTTCCCACCCCCCACAGGTGCCCAAAACGTCTTATTCCGCAGTTTGGTGTTGTGGTTAAGTGCGTGGACTCTAATCTGGGAGAACCGGGTTTGATTCCCCCAACTCCTCCACTTGCAGCTGCTGATGAGACCTGGGGCCAGACATAGTTCTGTCAGAGGTGTTCTTGAAAAAAGAGCCGTTTCTGTCAGAGCTCTCTCAGCCCCGCCTCCCTCACAGGCAATGCTAAGCTGTGGAGTCTTGTGAGCAAAAAACCCGACTTTGTGAGCTACTGGCATTAAAACTGTGAGTGAGCCGATTCGGCCGCTGCATCAATTTGTTTGCTCCGGAGCCATCCCTTCCTGAGCTAGGACCAAACCGCGTGAGCTGGAAGGCTAAAAAACTGCGAGCTAACTCATCAGAACATAAGAACATAAGAGAAGCCAATGTTGAATCAGGCCAATGGCCCATCTAGTCCAACACTCTGTCACACAGCGGCCAAAATATACCAGGTGCCATCAGGAGGTCCAGCAGTGGGGCCAGGGCACCAGAAACCCTCCCACTGCTGCCCCCTCCAGCACCAAGGATAGAGTGCATCACCTGCCCCAGACTGAGAGTTCCCATTCTATACCCTGTGGCTAATAGCCACTGATGGACTTCTGCTCCAGATGTTTATCTAATTCCCTCTTGAAACTCTCCATGCTTGTAGCTGCCACCACCTCCTGTGGCAGTGAATTCCAGGTGTTAATCATTCTTTGGGTGAAGAAGTATTTCCTTTTATCTGTTCTAACCCGATTGCTCAGCAATTTCATGGAGTGCCCACGAGTTCTTGTCTTGTGAGAAAGGGAGAAAAGGACTTCTTTCTCAACCCGCTCAATCCCATTCATAATCTTATAAACCTCAATCATGTCACCCCTCAGCCGTCGTTTCTCCAAGCTAAAGAGCCCCAAGTATTTTAACCTTTCTTCATAGGGAAGGTGTTCCAACCCTTTTATCATTCTAGTTGCCCTTCTCTGCACTTTTTCCAATGCTATAATATCCTTTTTGAGATGTGGTGACCAGAGCTGTACACAGTTTGCCAGGTCATCCCTGGCCACCAGCAGGGTATGGGGATAGAACTGCCAGATCCGGGTTGGGAAACCCCAGGAAATCTGGGGATGGAACCTGGGTGGACAGAAACCTCTGTGGGTGTACAATGCCATCAGGAGGTCCTGCAGTGGGGCCAGGACACCAGAAGCCCTCCCACTGCTGCCCCCTCCAGCACCAAGAATAGAGTGCATCACCTGCCCCAGACTGAGAGTTCCCATCTATACCCTGTGGCTAATAGCCACTGGTGGACTTCTGCTCCATATGTTGATCTAATTCCCTCTTGAAACTGTCCATGCTTGTAGCTGCCACCACCTCCTGTGGCAGAGAATTCCATGTGTGAATCACTCTTTGGGTGAACTCGCGCTAACTCAGCTTAGAGGGAACAGTACTCACAGGCAGGGTTCCCTCTAAGCCGAGTTAGTGTGAGCTAGCTCACAGTTTTTTAGCCTCCGGCTCCCATGTTTTTGTCCTAGCTCAGGAAGGGATGGCGCCCCAGCCAACTAATCTATGCAGCAGCCAAATCACTTGCTCACAACTTTAATGCCAGGAGCTCACAAAGTGGAATTTTTGGGAAATGCAAGAAACATGAAGGGTCTTTTTACCATATGTGGTGGACATGTGATAAAGCAGTAAAGTATTGGACCGAGATCCACAATGAGATATAAAAAATTTTGAAATGTACTTTTAAGAAAGACCCACAGATGTTATTGTTAGGTCTTAAAATGGAAGAAATAAATGTAGCCAAGAGAACACTATTATGGTACTTGATTACAGCAGCTAGACTGACTTTTGCTCAATGTTGGAAACAAGATAAAGTACCTGAAACATGGGAATGGATTAAAAAGACGTTGTTTATGGCAGAAATGGACAAATTAACAAGAAAGTTAAACAACGAAGAAGATGAAACCTTTTTCGAAGACTGGAAAGACTTTCAAGAATACTTGTTGAAAAACTGGGATGTTAAGCGTGGTTTGATTTGTTTTGATAGCTATTAAGAAGAAATTGAAAGAGAATTAGACTTTTGAATTGTTACCATTAGTAAAAGAAAATATGTTTAGTAGTAAATGTAATTGCATAAGAGAAATATCAATGGGGTTGGTGCAGTGCGGGAAGCCTTGTTTGGGGGGGGAGAGGGAGAAAGAAAAATGGATATGTATTGGTGTGTTTAAATTGTATGAACATGTGATATATCCAATAATAAATTGTATTTACCAGACAAAGTGGAATTTTTGCTCACAGGACTCCATAGCTTAGAGGGAACACCCGGGGTGTCTGTTGCGGGGAGGGGAAGGGAAAAGGCGTTTGCAAGCCGCTCTGAGACTCCCTTGGATAGCGAGGGTACAAATCCAATCTCTTCTCCTTTCTTTTTAAGGATTAAAAGGAGAGGTGCCAAAGAAGAAGTTTCATTTTATTTAAAACCAACCGGTATGAAACCCAGTTTAGCGTCTTGGGCCGGGGGCTGCGGGGGGGGGGGGAGGTAAAGGAACAATGGCCTGAGCCTCGGATGGGGCGGGGTCTTGGTGGATGTGATCTGACGTCACGGGAGACGTCTTGCAAACTTCCAAGGGTTAAAGCCAGAGACTCCTAGAGGGGCACCTGCGGCGGGGAGACCGTTTCCGGCTTTCGCCCCTTGCAGGAGCCGGGTTCGAATTCCCCGGGCTGCTGCTGCCTGAATGCTTGGGGAGGACCGGGTGAGCAAAAGGGGGCTTTTATTGGGGGGTGGGGGTGGAGAATTGGGGCGGGGGGCTGCAGTGCAAGACCCCCAGTGGAGAGAAAGGAGGGGAGGGGGAAGCAGTTAATTGGGTGGAGGGAGCTTTCACACACACGACTCCCGTCTCAAGAAAGAGCTGTTTTGAGCAAAGGCAGAGGAAGATTCGCCGGATGCGGGAAGAGGAAATTGGTCCGAGCCCTGATGGATCAAACCCGGGGAGGACCGGGAGACTTGAGGCGGGAGGGGGGCGAGGAGAGACCCCCACACACACACCAACACCCCCTCCTCCTGCCCCTCCGTTCCTTCCCCACCCGACCCCAGCGGGCTTTGCCTTCTTCGCCCATCGGGTTCCCCAGCGATGCAGCCTTTTGTCCTTTGCAATTTGGGAAGCTGGAGGGAGGGTTGCCAAGTCACGCCTGGGAAATTCCGGGAGATTGGGGGGCGGTTCCTGGGGAGGGGAGGGGAGAGTTTGGGCACAGGCGGAAGCTCAGTGCTGTTCAGTGTCAAGTGATGCGCTTTGGGGCAAAGAATCCCGACTTCAGGTCTAGGCTGATTGGGGGGGGGGTCTGAACTTGCGGAGACCGCCAGGGGGAAAAGATCCTGGGGTGGTGGCAGTGGAGAGCTCAATGAAAGTGCCTGCTGGGTGTGCTGCAGCGGCGAAAAAGCCTAACGCTGTGCTAGGGATTGTTAGGAAAGGGACTGAGGATCAAACAAGCCATACTGTAATGCCCCTGTACAAATCTAGGGTGCAGCCTCATCTGGAATACAGTTCTGGTCCCCTTAACACCAAAAGAGATTGTGGAGGTGGGAAAAGTACTGAGGAGGGCCACCCAGATTTGAAGGAGTTTCGAGGCCCTTCCCTTGGAGGAACGGCTGAAGAGTCTGGGACTTTCCAGTTTAGAAAAGAGACGACTAAGAGGAGACATGATAAAAGGTTATCAAGTTATGCATGGGGTGGGGAGAGTAGACCAAGGGAAAGTTTACTCTCTCTCTCCAGAAGACTAGACCTTGAGGGCATCCAAGGAAGCTGATGGGCAGTAGGTTCAGGATGGACAAAAGTAAGGGCTACTTTTGTACAGAGATTGATTAAAATATGGCAATTCACTGCTGGAGGGTGTAGGGTTGGCAACAGCAGAGAACAGCTTGAAAGGGGGTTTAGGTAGATTCACAGAGGATTAGTATCTATGGCTACTACTATCCCTGGTGACTGAGGGGAACCTCCACCTTCAGAGGCACTAACCCTCTGAATCCCAGAGCCAAAAGACAAAATCAAGGGAAGGCCTCTCTGCCCTGTGGTTGACCCTCCAGAGGAACTGGTTGGCCACTGTGTGAGGCAGGATGCTGGACTAGATGGACCCTCACTGGTCTGATCCTGCAGGGCTCTTCTGAGGTTCTTATGAAGGCCTCGGCCTCTCTGCCCTGTTGTTGGCCCTCCAGAGGAACTGGTTGGCCACTGTGTGAGGCAGGATGCTGGACTAGATGGACCCTCACTGGTCTGATCCAGCAGGGCTCTTCTGAGGTTCTTATGAAGGCCTCGGCCTTTCTGCCCTGTTGTTGGCCCTCCAGAGGAACTGGTTGGCCACTGTGTGAGATAGGATGCTGGACTAGACGGACCACTGTTCTGATCCAGCAGGGCTCTTCTTATGAAGGCCTCATCCTCTTTGCCCTGTTGTTGGCCCTCCAGAGGAACTGGTTGGCCACTGTGTGAGGCAGGATGCTGGACTGGATGGACCCTCACTGGTCTGATCCAGCAGGGCTCTTCTTATGTTCTTATCGGGAGAAGGGCTTGGCCTCCGTGCCCTGTTCTTGGCCTTCCAGAGAAACTGGGTGGCCACTCTGTGGTATGGGATGGGTGGACTAAATGGACCATTGGTCTGATCCTGCAGCTCTCTTCTTATGTTCCTAACTGCAGGATCTCGAATTGTGCTCTGAAGCAAACCTGGAGAGAGAGTCACTCTGGGGACCGGAAGAGAAATTCTATGGGTGGCAAAAAAGGGGTTTCCCACCATTTTTCTTTCTCACCCTTCCAGGCAGCAGCGGAAAGAAACCCTCGACGCCTTCTTCGCTGTCTCCGTGTGGTGGGGAGAAAAGACCCACCATGAAGCCTGTTCAGGTAAGGGGCAGGCGGGCGATCACTGGGGAGACGGGAATGGTTCCTTCCCTTTCTCAAGGCTCACTGGATTGGGCACGTTGCCCTTCGTTCTGCTCAAAGCCCGTCTTGGACTACGTGTGCAGAGAGGCCCCAGCGGGTACAATAAAACAATTCTGGTTACCAACCTCCAGGTGAGGCCTAGCGTTCTTCTGGAAGCCATCTCTAGAGTACAGAGATAGAAGCAGACTTTTTGGCACCACAACCCTGATAAACTCCCCCCCCCCCCCAAATCCTGCCCTCTATAAGCCACACACCCCAATCTTAAGGAATTTCCAAAACTCGAATCATGGAGGGCTAGATGTTGAGCATTGCTGGAAGTTCCTTGGCCATACCAAAGAGGGATGTGTGTGTGGGGGCGATGTTCTTTTTGTTTTTGTAAAAAAAATTATTATCAGGATATAATAACATGTTCCATAAATGATAACCAATTCTTAACATACCCTTTTCTACAATTTCCCCCCCTCCCCCGGCTCCCAACGATGCTCTGCCCCCATTACAATTCCAATCAATATTCTCTTGCATTCACCTCATATTCAATAATCAAATCTTCTATTAAAACATTTTTCCTTTTCTGTTTCTCTCTCTTAGGTAACATTTCAAATACAATCCATTTCTTACTGTACTTCTAATCTTAATAGTTATCAGAGCAAGGTAACTTATTTTTTAACATCCCAGTTCAGTTCTAAGTAGTCTTTAAAGTCTTTCCAATCTGCTAAAAAATCTTGATCTTCTTTTCCATTCAGGTTTTTTTGTCAATTTGTCCATTTCTACCATAAAAATCATCTTCTTTATCCATTCCCATTTATCTGGTATCTTCTCCTGCTTCCAAAATTGGGCATAAGTCATTCTCGCCGTTGTAATTAGGTACCATAACAATGTTCTCTTTGTCACTTTCATTTCTTCAATTTTAAGCTCTAAAAGTAGCATTTCTGGCTCTTTTTTCACGGCATATTTCAGGATGGGGCGATGCTCTTTTTGGAACCCCTGGGAGAAGCCCGTTTGGCGTCCTTGACCGTTGGAAGGGGGGGCTATTGAGAAAACCAGTCACAAAAGTCTGAAAACATTCACTGCCGCTGTGGGGAAAAGATCCGGGTTTCTACCGGTACCTGGTGGGACAAAGAAGCAACATTTCTCTCTCTCTGGAAACTGAAAGGCCAAAAGATCCAAAACTGAATGTGGGATGATTTTTATTATTTATTGATTTGATTTGCTTCTGCGCAATGGGGGCCCAGTGTGACTTAGCTCATTCTCTTCTCCATTTTTCCACACAACAACCTTATGGGGTCAGGTTGGGCTGAGAGCGTGTAACTGCCCCGAGGTCACCCAGCACGTTTCCTTTGCAGAGTGGGGGGTCTGGACCTGGGTCTCCCAGACTCTAGTCCGGCACTCTAGCTGCTACACCATACCAGCTTTCGAAGATATTTTTAGGGTGAACCAAAGTGATCTCTTACCATCCCCACCCCCAAAAGAAATAGTTCTTAGCGGAGAGGCCAGTGGTCAGTTCAAAACGCTTATGTGTGGTCAGGGTTTCAATATACTATGAAGTCAGCAATCTATTTGGTATAGTGGTTAGAGTGCTCCAGTTTGGTGTAGTGGTTAAGTGCGCGGACTCTAATCTGGGAGAACCGGGTTTGATTCCCCACTCCTCCACTGGCACCTGGCTGGATGACCTTGGGCAAGCCGTAGTTCTGATAAGAGCTGTTCTTGAAAAAAGAGCAGTTTCTGTCAAGAGCTCTCTCAGCCCCACCTCCCTCACAGGGTGTCTGTTGTGGGGAGGGGAAGGGAAAAGGAGTTTGGAAGCCGCTCTGAGACTCCTTTGGGGAGTGAAGGGCGGAGTATAAATCCAATCTCTTCTCTTCTTCTATCTCATAGGGTGTCTGTTGTGGGGAGGGGAAGGGAAAGGAGTTTGGAAGCCGCTCTGAGACACCTTTGGGTAGTGAAGGGTGGAGTATAAATCCAATCTCTTCTCTTCTTCTACCTCACAGGGTGTCTGTTGTGGGGAGAGGAAGGGAAAGGAGTTTGGAAGCCGCTCTGAGACACCTTTGGGTAGTGAAGAGCGGGGTATAAATCCAATCTCTTCTCTTCTTCTTCTATTTAATATCCCTACAAATAAATGGATTTATAAGGGCATTTACCTTGACAAGGTGTTTGGCCCTCCGTTTGGCAGTACCTGAAGGCAGATCTAAGAAAAACCCCTATATAAAAAGGCTTTGCTTGTGTCCACTGCGAGAGGTTGAAACCACAGAGCACATGTTTTTTTAGCCTGTCCACATTATAGGGGAGCACGAGTTGAGATTTTTACCCTATTACACAAAATCACTGGTCTCACTGAAAAAGCTAGCCTTGGTTATCTTTTACTTGATAAGAACCACAAGATTGGCTACCAAGTAGCTAGATTTTGTTTGGTATCAATCAATTTATTGATATAGTCATTGACTGGGTGGTTTTGTCTTAAAACAAAACTGGATCGGCAAAGAGACGAAAGTTGGGTCTTCGATCCTCCTAAATCAGAGTTAGGACCTCAATCTGAATTTGAGCCATCCCCCCCCAGCCAGATACGTTAGAAGGCCGTTCTGAGCAAATGCTGTGCTGAAGCAATGTATGTAGCTTTTATTTTTGCACAAAGTGCACTTAAAGGTGGTGCCTAGCCAAAATGAAATTATATTTCATTACCTACTAGGATGTGACTGTATCACTACTGTTTGGTCATATTGAAGCCCCAGAAAATATTCTGTGATTAGATTTTAAATGTTGAAATTGTTTTTAATCTGGCATTTGTACACTTTGGATTTTTAATTATATAATTGTGTATATGAGAGAGAGAAGAAAGGTTTTATTGTATTTCGCCGTGGGCCATTACAATCCAAAGATAACAACAGAGAAAAATACTATAAACATAGATAATTGTATAAAATTGAGCGTAGTCTAAAATATTTAAAAGGCATAATTGTGTATATGATTGGTCAAATGATCGTAATAAAAAAGGACGAATGAAACTCAGTTCTGTGGGAGTTCTAGGAGACAGTACTGGGATATGATTTCTCTTGATATCTCATCCTCTAAATGCCAGGGCCGGGAGGCAACCTCAGGGGAAGGACTCGACCTCTGTGCCCTGTTGTTTGCCATCCAGAGGACCTGGTTGGCCACTGTGTGAGACAGGATGCTGGACTAGATGGACCACTGGTCTGAAGCAGAAGGGCTCTTCTTATGTTCTTATGAAGAACTCAGAGTCTACGCCCTGTTCTTGATCGTCCAGAGGACCTGGTTGGCCACTGTGTGAGACAGGAGGCTGGACTAGATGGACCACTGGTCTGAAACAGAAGGGCTCTTCTTATGTTCTTAGGAATAGGAATCCAGAAGTCTCCCACCCTGAAATAAGCCAGGGGAGGGAAAGATCAAAATGGCCAACAGCCTTTGTTTACTACCTTAGATATAACTCCTTTTTTAATTTTCCTAGATATTTGTACAGCAACCCTTTGTAAGTTCTATTAAAGTTGATTAGATGCTCTTTATGGATGATTTAAAAATAAATTGACGGGCAAATGTTGTCCCCATCTTTAGGAAGGGGGAAAAGGAGGATCTGGGTAACTACCGACCCATCAGTCTGATGTCTGTACCTGCAAAAGTTTTAGAACAAACCATCAAACAGTCACTGAGCATTTAGAAATGATGGCTGAGATTACTAAGAGCCAGCATGGGTTTCTCAAGAACAAGTCATGTCAGACTAACCCTATCTCTTTTTTCAAAAAAGTTACTACCTTGCTGGATTAGGGGAACGCTGTAGACATAAGTTTATCTTGATTTCAGCAAGGCTTTTGATACAAGTTCCACATAACATTCTTGTTGACAAGTTGGTAGAATGGATCCTACTACCATTAGGTGGATTTGTAACTGGTTGACAGATTGCACCCAAAGAGTGCTTCTTAATAGTTCCCCATCCTCATGGAGATGAGTGACAACTGGAGTGCCTCAAGGATCTGTCCTGGGACCTGTTCTGTTGAACATCTTTATCAATGATTTGGATGAAGGAATAGGGGGAATGCTTATTAAATTGGCAGATGATACTAAATTGGGAGAGGTAGCAAGCACAATAGAAGACAGAGTTAGGATACAGGATGATCTTGACAGGCTGGAAAACTGGGCTAAAACAAATAAAATGAATTTCAGCAGGGATACATGTAAAGTTCTGCATTTAGGTAGGACAAATCAAATGGATAATTACAGGATGGGGGAGACTTGTCTTGGTAGTAGTATGTGCGAAAAGGATCTAGGGCTCTTAGTGGACCATACACTGAACATGAGTCCGCAGTGTGATGCGATAGCTAAAAAGGCAAATGCGATTTTGGGCTTTATCAACAGAAGTCTAGTGTCCAGATCACGCGAAGTGATGGTATCGCTTTACTCTGCTCTGGTTAGACCTCACCTAGAGTATTGTGTTCAGTTTGGGGCACCACAATTTAAGAAGGATATAGACAAGCTGGAATGTGTCCAGAGAAGTTCAACATCGTATGAGGAAAAGTTGAAGGTATACTTGAAGGGCTACCATATATCATTTCTGCTGCTCCAGAAGGTTGGACCAGAACCAACAGGTTGAAAATAAATCAGAAGAGTTTTTGATTAAACATTATGAAGAATTTCCTGACAATTAGAGCGGTTCCTCAGTAGAACAGGCTTCCTCGGGAGGTGGTGGGCTCTCTTTCTTGGGAGGTTTTTAAGCAGAGGCTAGGTGGCCATCTGACAGCAATATTAATTCTGTGAACTGAGGCAGATGATGAGAGGGAGGGCAGGAAGGGTTGCCTCAGTGCTTAGTTCTCGGGGCCCTTTCTTGGGTTCAGGATGAAATTTTTCTCCAGGCCAGTTTGGCCAGGGATGCTGGAGGGTTTTTGCCATCACGTGGGCATGGAACAGGGGGTCACTGGGGGTCCGTAAAGGGAGGTACTTGTGAATTCCTGCATAGTGCTGGGGGTTGGACTAGATGACCCTGGAGGTCTCTTCCAACTCTATGATTGTATGACTCGTCGTACGCCAGACAAGAAAAGGAGGAAAAAAGAAAGATGCTGAAGTGAGGAATTCAGGCAACAGAGGTTGTGTTAACTCCGGGCAGCAAGGTCCTAGAATCCTGGGCCATCTTCCACCTGTGGCCCGTGGTCGTCCCTCTTCCCAGGATGTGACGGGAAGGACGCATCCAACTCTGCCACTCCTTTGGCCGTCCTCTCCACTGATCTGCTCCTCTCCCTGCTTGGAACGACCTCCACAGGCTCCCTCCCGCTCTCCCCAGGAGGGCATCGGCCCATCTTAGCTCACCCAGTTAGCCATTCAAGTGAGGAGGAGTCAAAAACATCTGTGTCTCCTTCAGCACCCCAGAGGACAAGCCCTGGCTCTCCTCTCAGCCAAATACCAGTGTGCTTTTTGCGTGTGCCAGTCCTCCTCTCTCCGGAAGCGCCTTCCTCCTGGAGGTCAAGCAGAGAGGTCAGAGGAGGAGGAAGCCAGAGCCGGCGGGAGGTTGGTAGCCCCCTGGGAGTGACTGCCGCCCCTCATTCCCGAGGATGCCCCCCAAGGAGAGCCGGGAAGGGGAAGCCTCAGGGGCCCCAATCCCCTCCTGGCTGCTGCTGTTCAGGAATCGTTTTAATACCCATCTTTGGATTTATTTCTCCTGAACCAAATTTCCCAGTGGTGGAAAGAATTACTTTCTTCTTCCTCTTCTCCCTCCAGGATCCGGTGTCCTTCGAAGAGGTGGCCGTGTATTTCACCCGGGGGGAGTGGGCCCTGCTGAGCCCGGCCCAGAGAGCTCTCTACAAGGAAGTCATGCTGGAGAACTTTGGGAACGTGGCCTCTCTGGGTGAGGAGGGTCCTTTTCTCCTTGACTCTGTTGAGTGTGGCTAAGACTCTACTATGTTCATTGTTGCCGTTGAGGAAGGATGTGGGTCAGTCCCTTTGGCTAAGTAAGGCCATCCTGTCTACACATCTCGTAAGGGTTCGGGGTTCTCCCCATGCACAGGTGTGAGGCTGTGTCTAGCGGTCCTGGGACCACGTGGGACGGCTTCAGAAGGGGTGCCCAGAGATGCTGGGCTGGAGGAAGTGGGCGGGCCCAAGCAGGGGCTTTCCTCCAGGCGGGCCGTATCTCACCTGTGCTGCGATGTGACTGTTCTCCGGAGTCCAGGTCTACCAATATAGTGGAAGGCGGAGGGTAGACCTGTTATCTGAAGGCCGGGTCTAAAAATATAGTGGAAGGGGGCAGGTAGACCCCGTTCTCCAGAGGCCTCGTCTACCCCCCCACAGAGATCAACACTTTCTGTAATTAAATTTAACTTTAATCTGTTCTCTCATCATGTTTCGATTGTCCTTCAATTATTGTTTCAAAGAATTCAGTCTGCGGTTTTTTACAAGGTTATGGAAATAATCTTCTAAAAACTAACGTATGCAATAGTGAAATGTAGGCGGAGGGTAGACCTGTTCTCTGAAGGCCAGGTCTAAAAATATAGTGGAAGGGGGCAGGTAGACCCCGTTCTCCAGAGGCCTCGTCTACCCCCCCACAGAGATCAACACTTTCTGTAATGAAATTTAACTTTAATCTGTTCTCTCATCATGTTTCGATTGTCCTTCAATTATTGTTTCAAAGAATTCAGTCTGCGGTTTTTTACAAGGTTATGGAAATAATCTTCTAAAAAACTAACGTATGCAATAGTGAAATGTAGGCGGAGGGTAGACCTGTTCTCTGAAGGCCGGGTCTAAAAATATAGTGGAAGGGGGCAGGTAGACCCCGTTCTCCAGAGGCCTCGTCTACCCCCACAGAGATCAACACTTTCTGTAATGAAATTTAACTTTAATCTGTTCTCTCATCATGTTTCGATTGTCCTTCAATTATTGTTTCAAAGAATTCAGTCTGCGGTTTTTTACAAGGTTATGGAAATAATCTTCTAAAAAACTAACGTATGCAATAGTGAAATGTAGGCGGAGGGTAGACCTGTTCTCTGAAGGCCAGGTCTAAAAATATAGTGGAAGGGGGCAGGTAGACCCCGTTCTCTAGAGACCTCGTCTACCCCCCCACAGAGATCAACACTTTCTGTAATGAAATTTAACTTTAATCTGTTCTCTTATCATGTTTCAATTATTCTTCAATTATTGTTTCAAAGAATTCAGTCTGCGGTTTTTTACAAGGTTGTGGAAATAATCTTCTAAAAAACTAACGTATGCAATAGTGAAATGTAGACGCGCCCACAACTTTAACGCTACTAGCCTTTTTCACTAATGAGGCAGAATTCTTGCTCACAGCATTGTTTATAGAGGGAACATTGCTCGCAGAGACAGAGTCAAGTTGGCTTGGAAGAGCCAAACTGCTGCTTAAGTGCGCGGACTCTAATCTGGGAGAACTGGGTTTGATTCCCCACTCCTCCACTTGCACCTGCGGATGTGACCTTGGGTCAGTCACAAGCTCTGGCACAGCTGTTCTTGAAAAAGAGCGGTTTCTGTCAGAGCTCTCTCAGCCCCACCTACCTCACTGGGTGTCTGTTGTGGGGAGGGGAAGGGAAGGGAAAAAGGAGTTTGTAAGCCGCTCTGAGACACCTTTGAGTAGTGAAGGGCGGGGTATAAATCCAATCTCCTCTTCTTCTACCTCACAGGGTGTCTGTTGTGGGGAGGGGAAGGGAAAGGAGTTTGTAAGCCGCTCTGAGACGCCTTTGGGTAGTGAAGGGCGGGGTATAAATCCAATCTCGCCTCCTTCTTCTACCTCACAGGGTGTCTGTTGTGGGGAGGGGAAGGGAAAGGAGTTTGTAAGCCGCTCTGAGACACCTTTGGGTAGTGAAGGGCGGGGTATAAATCCAATCTCTCCTCCTCCTCCTCCTCCTCCTCCTCCTTCTTCTTCAGAGTAACACTCTATTTTTCTGCTTGTTTTTCATGATGAAAAGGACCAGTGACGGCCAAGCCCGACCTGATCTCCTGGTTGGAAGGAGAAGAAGAGCTGTTCCTCCTCTCCTCGACTGAAGAGGAGGGACTGGCAGGTCTGTGTTGGGACGGTGCGTTGCTTGTGCTTCCTTCCTTGGGTGGGTGGGTTTCTGTGACCTGCCTTATCCTAAGAGCTGGTTCTCCTCCCAAGAGCTGGGGCGAGTGGTGAATGCTGAAAAGGTGCCTGTAGAGGTTGAAGAGCAAACAACTAAGCTCACTGCCTGAGGAGAAACTCACGGGCTCATAGATTCATTTTTGAGACCCCCCTCTGAACTACTGACCCTTCAGTACAATATAAGTTATCATAGGACTAGATTACCCACAGAGACTTTTGAAAGTGTGTCTAGACACCAAGCTTTTCAATTCTTGCGCTCTCCACCATCTTCTATATATATAAAAGGAAGCCCCCTCGCTGTAAAATCAACACCCAGGCCAAACCACTGGACCTAGAGACACCAAATTCAGGGAGAGCGCTCCTACCGTGGCATAGGTGCTCGCTAAGAAGGGATTTTAAGAAATTCGACTCCTAAGTGGGTCAAAAGGGGTAAAATGTGCTCCCCCCATTGATTGCTATGCGGCTGCCAGGCAGCTGCCTCCCTGCACCCCCACTCTCTGATTGGTCAGCTGCAGAGCTCAGTGTTCTGAGGTAAAAAAAAAAAACAGTTACAGGGGACTGCAGAGAGCTCATGATGGTTGAGGAAATCAGGAGTGGCCAACAACCACATGTGAGATGAAGCAAAGCTGCTGGCCCAGCCTCTCTGATGGCTTCCAGCACTTAACAGGCGGTTGTCTGTCAGGTGCAGCCCCACCTCCACAGTGGCTTCTAATACTGCTCCCCCTCCCCCTCCTACACTGTACAGGCAGCTGCCTGTCAGGTGTAGGAGAGGAGGTGGGATGGTTTCCAACGCACTCCCCCACCTCCGACACCTAACAGGCAGTTGTCTGTCAAGTGCAGCAGCGGTTGCAGGGTGCTTAAATCCAGAAGGGAGCTGTAATGCTTTCGTGATCCTACCAGCTCCGCCTTGACTGTGGCTTCTAATACTCCTCCCTCCTCCCCCTCCTACACTGGACAGGCAGTTGCCTGTCAGGGGTAGGAGAAGGAGGTGGGATACTTACAGCCACCAAGGAGGTTTGCTCAGCAGTCCTGCCTTACTATTGCTGCTGGCCCAGCCTCCCTGATGCCTTTAAATACAATCCCCCCAACACCAGATAGGCCGGTGTCTGTCAGGTGTAGGAGAAGGACCAGGGTACTTTAATCCAACAAGGACGCCACCCCAGCAGGATCACCTTAGCGATGTTGCTGGCCCAGCCTCTCTGATGGCTTCCAACACAGTCCCCCATCTCCTACACCTAATAGGTGGTTGCATGTCAGGTGCAGCAGCTGTTGCAGGGTGCTTAAAGCCACTAGGGAGCCCATCCCAGCTGTAATGCCTTAGTGATCCTGCGAGCCCTGCCTTCACAGTGACTTCTAATACTCCTCCCCCCTCCCCATCCTACACTGGACAAGCAGCTGCCTGTCAGGTGTAGGAGAGGAGGTGGGATGGCTTCCAACACACTCCCCCCACCTCCTACACCTAACAAGCGGTTGTCTGTCAGGTGCAGCTGCCTGTCAGGTGTAGAACAGGAGTTGGGATGCTTACAGCCATTGGGGAGGTTTGCTCAGCAGGATACCCTTAACACTGCTGCTGGCCCAGCCTCCCCGATGCCTTTAAATACAATCCCGCCCCCAACACCAGACAGGCCAGTGTCTGTCAGATGTAGGAGCAGGGCCAGGGTATGAATGTTTATGGGGAGATAGTAAAGGACATTTCTAGGAGCCATTTCGATGCGTGCCTCCCTCATGAACCTGAAGAAATGTCCACCACATCACCACTCCCTCACACCAACTCCCCCTCACACCTCTCACTGCCCCCAAGAAAGCTCCTGGCAAACGTCGAGCCAGATACACCAGCGCTACCAGGAGGAGGCAACTTAGGAATGCGGCAAAGGCATTTGCACATAGTACTCCTGCAGTGTACTGAGCTGCACAGGCCAAGCACCAGCGAGATCACCCTGAGTTGCTCAGAACAACACAGTGTCCATATGAGCAAAACAATCCAGGAACACAAGTAGAGAGGCCATCACTTTCGTGGAAGGTAGCAGGAGTTGACTTAACAGACGACTGCTTCTATGTGACCTGCTCCAGAGTGAGCTCACCAAGCAGCCTGGTGATCCTAGCACCTGAGGGCAGAACCACCACTGTGGTCTACAGAGAGGTCCTTCAGCAGAGAGAAAAAAAGTGTGCATGTCTCACTTCATTTTTTTCACTACAGTCTTCTCCATTGGAAATCCTACAACAAATGTCACATTTCAGATTTCACATCATCAGCATTATAACTGGATTTACGGAACTTAAATACCATAGTGAAGCACGGGTAGCAGGCTAATAGTAAATATATTCCAGTCCCTAATGTTCGTGCTCCGTTTCTCACAGTTTTCCTGATATGTATCTCTTTTTTCTCAGCAGGGGGTATGCAGAGAATTCAGGGAGAGATGAAAAAATATCAGTGCATGGAGTATGGAGAAAGGTTCAGGTGGAGTGACAACCTTATTTCCCATCCAAGAATTCATACAGAGGAGAAACCTGGCACCAGTTGTTATCAGAGTGGAAGCCTCCCTTCCCTTCAGAGAAGTCACATAGGGGATAAACTGTATAAATACCTGAAATGTGGGAAAAGCTTCAAGTTGAGGGGAAGCCTTATGTATCATCAGAGAATTCACAGAGGAGAGAAACCATATAAATGCCTCAAATGTGGGGATAGCTTCAAGAAGAGGGGAAATCTTATGTATCATCTGAGAATTCACATGGGGGACAAACCATACAAATCCCTGGGAGGCTGCAACAGCTTCAGTCGCAAAGAAAACCTTATTTCCTATCATACAATTCACAGAAAGGAGAAACCATATAAATGCCTGGATTGTGGAAAGTGCTTGAGTAGCAAAGGAGGCCTTGCTTACCATGAAAGAATTCACACAGGGGAGAAACCATATAAATGCTTGGACTGTGGAAAAAACTTTCGAGGGAAGAAAGCATTAACTCTCCATCAAAGAAGTCACACAGGGGAGAAACCATATAAATGCCTGGAGTGTGGAAAGTGCTTGAGTAGCAAAGGAGGTCTTACTGACCATGAAAGAATTCATACGGGGGAGAAACCATATAAATGTCTGGAGTGTGGAAAAAGCTTTCGATGGAAAAATACATTAAGTAATCATCAAAGAATTCACACAGGGGAAACCCCATATAAATGCCTGGAGTGTGGAAAGTGCTTTAGTAGCAAAGGAGTTCTTACTTACCATGAAAGAATTCATACAGAGAAAATCCCATATAAATGCTTGGAGTGTGGAAAGAGCTTGAGTAGCAAAGAACGTCTTACTTGCCATAAAAGAATTCACACAGGGGAGAAACCATATAAATGTCAAGAGTGTGGAAAAAGTTTTCGACAAAACTATATATTAACTTTTCATCAACGAATTCACTCAGGGGAGAACCCATATAAATGCTATGAGTGCGGAAAAGGCTTCAATCACAAGAGGAGCCTCACTGAACATCAAAGAATTCACACAGGGGAGAAACCATATGTATGCCGGGAGTGTGGGAAAACCTTTTCACGGAAGGGTGTTCTAACTTCCCATCAAAGAAGTCACACAGGAGAGAAACCATATAAATGCCTAGAGTGTGAGAAGTGGTTTAGTAGCAAAGGAGGTCTTGCTTACCATGGAAGAATTCATACAGGGAAGATCCCGTATAAATGCCTGGAGTGTGGAAAGTGCTTGAGTAGCAAAGGAGGTCTTACTTGCCATGAAAGAGTTCATAGAGGGGAGAAACCATATAAATGTCTGGAGTGTGGAAAAAGCTTTCGAAAGAAATATGTATTAACTTCTCATCAACGAATTCACACAGGGGAGAACCTACATAAATGTTTGGACTGTCAAAAAGCCTTCAACTGCAAGAGAAGCCTTGTTGAACATCAAAGAATTCACACAGGGGAGAAACCACATATATGCCAGGAATGTGGAAAAAGCTTTCTATGGAAGAGTAGTCTAACTTTCCATCAAAGAAGTCACACAGGGGAGAAACCATATAAATGCTTGGAGTGTGGGGAAAGCTTTCCATGGAAGAAAATATTGAATTCTCATCAAAGAATTCACACAGGGGAGAAACCATATAAATGCCTGGAGTGTGGGGAAAGCTTTCGAGACAAGACAACATTAAATTCTCATCAAAGAATTCACACAGGGGAGAAACCATATAAATGCCTGGAGTGTGGAAAGTGCTTTACTAGGAAAGGAAGCCTTATTGACCATGAAAGAATTCATACAGGAGAAAAACCATATAAATGCCTTGAGTGTGGGAAAAGCTTTCGATGGAAGAAAATATTGAATTCTCATCAAAGAATTCACACAGGGGAGCATCCATATAAATGCCTCAAATGTGGGAAAGGATTCAATCAGAAGAGAAGCTTTACTGAGCATCAAAGAATTCACACAGGGGAGAAACCATATAAATGCCTTGAGTGTGGGGAAAGCTTTCAGTGGAAGAAAATATTGAATTCTCATCAAAGAATTCACACAGGGGAGAAACCATATAAATGCCTGGAGTGTGGGGGAAACTTTCGAGACAAGAAAATATTAAATTCTCATCAAAGAATTCACACAGGGGAGAAACCATATAAATGCTTGGAGTGTGGAAAGTGCTTTACTAGGAAAGCAAGCCTTATTGACCATGAAAGAATTCATACAGGAGAAAAACCATATAAATGTCTGGAGTGTGGGAAAAGCTTTCGATGGAAGAAAATATTGAATTCTCATCAAAGAATTCACACAGGGGAGCATCCATATAAATGCCTCAAATGTGGGAAAGGATTCAATCAGAAGAGAAGCTTTACTGAGCATCAAAGAATTCACACAGGGGAGAAACCATATAAATGCCTTGAGTGTGGGAAGAACTTTCGAGCAAAGACAAACTTAACTTCCCACCAAAGAATTCACACAGGGGAGAAATCATATAAATGCCTGGATTGTGGAAAAGGCTTTACTAGGAAAGAAAGCCTAACTTACCATGAAAGAATTCACAGAAGGGAGAAACCATATAAATGCTTGGAGTGTGGAAAAAGTTTTCGAAAGGAGACTATTTTATCTTTCCATCAAAGAATTCACACAGGGGAGAACTCATAGAAATGCCTGGAGTGTGGAAAGTGCTTTAATAACAAAGGAAGTCTTACTTGCCATGAAATAATTCATACGGGGGAGAAACCATATAAATGTCTGGGTGTGGAAAAAGTTTTTGACAGAAGAATAAATTAACTTTCTATCAAAGAACTGACACAGCAGAGAAACTGTATGTGGGAAAAGCTTTCCATGGAAGGATAATCTAACCTTCCATCAAAGAATTCACAAAGGGGGGAAGCCATATAATTGCCTGGAATGTGAAAAGCGCTTTTAGTAACAAAGGAAGCCTTACCTGCCATGAAAGAATTCATACAGGTGAGAAACCATATGAATGTCTGGAGTGTAGGAGAAGCTTTTGATACAAGGATAAGTTCACTTTCCATCAAAGAGTTCACATGGGAGAAGCCATGTAAGTGCCTGAAGTTTGACAAAAGCTTTGGACGGAAGGAGAAACTTAACTTTGCATCAAAGTGTTCACACTGGGAAGAAAGCATAGAAATGTCCGCAGTGTGGAAAGGCATTCCATCAAGAAAAAGTAGACTGGAACATTAGAAAGCAGCCTTACTTCCATCATAAAAATGTCAACTTAAACTCTTCTCTTTTCAGTAGAAATGAGATATTCCTGTCTAGATAGCCATGACTCACAAAAGCTGATACCTTGCCACAAATGTTGTTAGTTTTTGCGGTGCTACTGGGCTTTTGCTCTTTCCTTCTGCTACAGACAGATTAATGCATTGCACTCTGTTCACACCTTCTGTGGAATGCTAGAACTGTGGACTCTTCCTCTCCTTGTTGGGCAGGACATCCTCACAAAGTGGGAGCCGCATGAGTGAATCGTTCTATACGTTTTTCTCTAAATCTCACTCATTATCTTTGCCCGGATGAACGAACCAGTTGCAATAGCTTGTATTGAGAGAAGCAGTTCTGTGGCTCTGTAGACCTTGAGCCCTGAAAGACTTTGTCAGTAATAGGCAGCACCTCGACATAAATTGAAAGACTAAACAGTCTCCAAAGGAGCAACTCAGATATGTGTCAGATGCATTCTCCCCGAATAGTAATCAAGCTGTGACATTCAACATCAGCTGAAGATTCTGACTTCAAGGGTGGGCCTGTGTAGAGTACATGACGGTAGACTGGCTGGCTGGTTATTGTGGGATTGACTTTCGTTGTGCGTATTGATTCTGTTCTGAATGTTCGTGTCTGTAATATTCCCTGTGTCAAGTATTGCGCTTCAATAAACTGTATACTTAGTTAAATTACTGAATCTGAGTTTCTTACAGGTCCAGCATAGCCCGTTGGTGCAAAATCAGTCCCAGGGATTAACTAGGATTTCTCCTTCTGATGGCACCTGAATTTGGCCACTGTGTGACACAGAGTGTTGGATGGGATGGGCCACTGGCCTTATCCATCAAGGCTTCTCTTACGTTCTTATTGTCTTTCCCCAACTTTCAACATAGAAATATCAGAGAATTCCAGAGGGAACCTTTCTCTTCTTAGCATTCTAAAGGAATAAAAGGGGTGGAACACCTTCCCTATGAAGAAAGGTTAAAATGCTTGGGGCTCTTTAGCTTGGAGAAACGACGGCTGAGGGGTGACATGATCGAGGTTTATAAGATTATGAATGGGATCGAGCAGGTTGAGAAAGAAGTACTTTTCTCTCTTTCTCACAATACAAGAACTCGTGGGCACTCCATGAAATTGCTGAGCAGTCGGGTTAGAACAGCATAGAAGGAAGTCCTTCTTCACCCAAAGAGTGATTAACATATGGAATTCACTGCCGCAGGAGGTGGTGGCAGCTACAAGCATGGACAGTTTCAAGAGGGAATTAGATAAACATATGGAGCAGAGGTCCATCAGTGGCTATTAGCCACAAGGAATAGATGGGAACTCTCAGTCTGGGGCAGGTGATGCCCTCTATTCTTGGTGCTGGAGGGGGCAGCAGTGGGAGGGCTTCTAGTGTCCTGGCCCCACTGCTGGACCTCCTGATGGCACCTGGTATATTTTGGCTGCTGTGTGACAGAGTGTTGGAGGACTAGATGGGCCATTGACCTGATCCAACATTGGCTTCTCTTATGTTCTTATGTTCTTAACTGTGTGAAAATACATAGATGATAAGATTGCACGTGTTGGGCTCCACAAGTCCGCTCCTCCACTGAACGTAGCTGGTCTCCTTTGGCAACCCTTGGATTCTGGTCCTTGAAGAATGATTCAAACAGGCCAAGGCACCCCCCACCCCCACCCCCGATACCTCCTTCTGCCTCCAAGTGCCTCAACAGGATGGCATCATCTACTGTCTCCAAAGCTGCTGGCAGATCTAGGAGGAGCAACCAGATAAGCTGGCCATCAGCCGTGTGGCTTTTGCATTTTTTTTGTGGATGAAGTCTTGTTGCTCCGCCACGACTTGGTCTGCCAATGTTGACAGTGTACGTGAACTGGAGGCCGGTTGGCTGTCTTTGGATTCGTCATTGAACAACCTCAGCCAATTAGTTGCTGTAGATTTTCCGGGTTGTGTGGCCGTGGTCTTGGCATTGTGGGACCTGAACATAAGAACATAAGAGAAGCCAATGTTGAATCAGGCCAACGGCCGATCTAGTCCAACACTCTGTCACACAGCGGCCAAAATATACCAGGTGCCATCAGGAGGTCCAGCAGTGGGGCCAGGACACTAGAAGCCCTCCCACTGCTGCCCCCTCCAGCACCAAGAACAGAGTGCATCACCTGCCCCAGACTGAGAGTTCCCATCTATACCCTGTGGCTAATAGCCCCTGATGGACTTCTGCTCCATATGTTTATCTAATTCCCTCTTGAAACTGTCCATGCTTGTAGCTGCCACCACCTCCTGTGGCAGTGAATTCCAGGTGTTCATCACTCTTTGGGTGAAGAAGGACTTCCTTTTATCTGTTGGAGCTCTTTCTGTGTGTTATACCTGTGAGGATGCCAGTCAAAGCTCCTGGCGAAACGTCAGGTCCTACAATGCCAAGACCACGGCCACACAACCCGGAAAATCTACAGTAACTAATGAACTCTGTTCGTGAAAGCCTTCGACAACAACTTCAGCCAAGTTTCCTCAGACGACTTTGACAAAATAGCTGATGCTGTCAAGCCGCCCACATGCCTCTTAGAGCCACGTCCATCATGGCTGGTGAAAGCCAGTGGTGAGGGAATAGAGGGACCCCTGCTGGACATCATCAATCTGTCCCTTAGTTCAGGTGTCTATCCCGGAGGATTAAAAGAGACAGTGGTAACACCGCTCTATGGATCCTGCCAGTTACTGCCCAGTCTCAAATCTTTCGTTTCCGGGCGAGGTCGTTGGAAGAGTAGTGGCGGAGCAGCTCCAGAGTTTCCTGGAGGATAAAGGTAAAAGGCAAAGGTTCCCTTGCTCGAAAGCCAGTCAAATCCGACTCTAGGGTTGCGGTGCTCATCTCCGTTTCAAAGCCGAAGAGCCAGCACTGTCCAAAGACATTTCCGTGGTCGTGTGGCCGGCATGACTAAACACTAAGGCAGACGGAACGCTGTTACCTTCCCTGGAGGATGCGTTGGCCCTAAACATATTCCGGTCCAGCTTCCGCCCTGGTCATGGGACGGAGACAAACTTGGGTGCCCTCACAGAAGTTCTTTTCGGGCAGCAGGGTCAAGGCAGGTCAACACTGCTCTTATTTTTAGATCTGACTGCAGCGGTCGACGTGGTCAACCGCCATTTGTTGAATGACTGTCTTGATAACATAGGAGTTTGCAGGACAGCATTCAAGTGGCTCACCTCATCTCTCCAGGGTTGGGGACAGAGGGTAGGGCTAGGAGAGAGGGTATTACCCCAACATCCCTCAGTGTATGTGGTCTCTCAAGGCTGGCCCTTTCTGCAATGCTGTTTAACATCTACATGCTCCCCATCACCCAGCTGGTATGGAGTTTCGGGCTGGGTTGTCATCGGTACACGGATGACACCTAGCTGTACCTGCTGATGGATGGATGGATGGATGGATGGATGGATGGATGGATGGACGCCGCCCCAGCTGTCTTGGCCAAGGGGCTGGAGGCTGTGGTTGGATGGTTGAAACGGTCACCTGAGACTGAATCCATCAAATACAGAGGTTCTACAGCTGGGTGGGTGGGATTCAGGGTTGGGGCATCAACTCCCGGCTCTTGGCGGTATACCTTTAACACCCGCACCGACGTTGGAGAGCCTGGGTGTGTTTCTGGATCGCAAATGTCGCTAAACTGGCATTTCTCCAGCTATCTGCGAACCAAGAGAGGGTCAAGCTAACACTATATAATATAAAAATACAAATGTTTATTGAGGTGTGCACACGTTAAAACATACTATGATTAAAAGAAAGAGTCTAAATTTCAGACTTTTAAAAGCTTTTCTAGTGCAAATGCACTTGACGGGTAAACACTTCTTAACTTAGGACTAAACGCGTTTCGGCCCCTTCGGGCCTTCCTCAGTAGTCACTATTCTCTATATTACACTGAGACACATCCAAAATTATGTATAAAAGGTTTTTTGTATACACATATACAAGTGGCTCAAGTGGTTAAGACGCTGAACTGCAGGCTGTCGAAGGTCAGTAGTTCAGCAGTTCGAGACCCAAGAGTGCCGCATGACGGAGTGAGCTCCCGTCTCTAGTTCCAGCTCCTGCCAACCTAGCAGTTCGAAAGCAAGAAATTGCAAGTCGATAAATAGTACCACTTCGGTGGGAAGGTAACATCGTTCCGTGCACCTTGGTGTTTAGTCATGCCGGCCCCATGACCACGGAAACGTCTTTGGACAGCGCTGGCTCTTCGGCTTTGAAACGGAGATGAGCACCGCAACCCTAGAGTCGGATTCGACTGGCTTTCGAGCAAGGGAACCTTTACCTTTACTATACAGGGCTATTTTTGGGCAGGAACACACAGGAACAGAGTTCTGGCTGGCTTCTAAGTGGCAGACTACACAAAGGGGGAAGGGGGACAGAAAAACAAACTCAACCCAAGACAATGCTAGAAACCAAAATTCAATAAGGTGTACACAAGTTAAAATACGTTTAAAATCCACATGTAAACAGAACTTTCACACATTTATACACATGATGGGACAATACGTATGATACTGAAGACCAGACGCGTTTCGGCCATGAAAGGCCTTCTTCAGTGGTCACAAATACAATCTTATCTAGACACACATTCATACAATAATATACAAATTTTTAAATAAAATGTATAAAAACCAAATGTGATGCCTTTTATAGATGTAATTTAGTTACAGGTGTGTAAAATGGGCCATACCTATGCCAATATGTATTCTGGCAGTCAGGGTATCTAAGGTATGAATGTGTGTCTCTCCATTCTGTACAGTATTCTTATGTTGCCATGGGCTTCTTTGTCTGCCGTCTCTTTCATGGTATATATAAAACAACAGACTTCGGTGTGAATGTGGAAAGGAAAAATGAAACTCCCCGAAGAGAAACCACTATGGTACTCATTTTAGCACACTATTATATTTTTGGGAGCTGCGGTGGCTCAGAAGTTAAGACGCTGAGCTGCAGACCGGAAGGTCGGTAGTTCGGCAGTTCGAGACCCGAGTGCTGCGTGACGGAGTGAGTTCCCGTCTCTGGCCCCAGCTTGTGCCAACCTAGCAGTCTAAAAGCAAGAAACTGCAAGTAGATAAATAGGTAGCACTTCGGTGGGAAGGTGGCAGCGTTCCCAGTGCCTCGGTGCTTAATCGTGCCAGCCACATGACCACGGAGAAGTCTTCGGACAGCGCTGGCTTTTCGGCTTGGAAACAGAGATGAGCACCACCCCTTAGAGTCGGATAAGACTGGCTTTCGAGCAAGGGAAGCCTTGTACCTTTACCTTTATTGTACTTTTTATGCTGTAAATCTCTATCCTGAACAATATTCATTGTATAAAATACATTTCGTGAGTAAAGGTAAGTATATAGGTCCGTGGTTGAAGACCATAGAAAATGGTGCTAATACAATGCGAAATCTTGATGTAAAATTTTTAACACAGTCCTGCCTATGTTCCTGGATTCCCACTTTAAGGGGTCTTGATGGAGCTGTAAAGGGAACAAACTGGATTGAAAAACCTTCCCTTTCTAAAGCGTCAACACACATAAATCCTTCCACTGTCATATGCTGAACAACTCAGTCTCTATAGATGTTCGCTACCAATCTCTTCAAGGAGCTATTATAAAAAAAATATAGCATGTGTCTGACATCAGTATCGAAACCACCAGCCCACATATCCCGGAGAGGAAATAATACAACACTCACCACAGTGGGAATGACAATAATATGGATCAATGCAATATCTCTCTAATGTCTTCCCGAAGCTCTTAATGACCATCTATCATTCTAACTCTTAAATAGGGATGGAAACGTAAGATTTTAAAGGTACAGTCACTTACAAACTGTACTGGTTCTTTAAGACACAATACTAAGGATACAATAACTGTTACCAGGGCTATTTTTGGGCAGGAACGCACAGGAACGGAGTTCCGGCTGCCTCCTGAGTTGGCCATGCCCAGCAGGAACTCATTAGCATAATAGGCCACGCCCAACAGCAGAAACTCATTAGGATTGGCTACATGAGGGGTGCGTCGCCTAACATCCAAAGGGTTTTGACAACAAACAAGGTAAACAAAATAGGGAGCAAAAGGTGGGTGTGGCTGGATGATCACACTTCTGGTAACATTGGGGTGTGGCCTAATATGCTAATGAGCTGCTCTGTCAGGGGTGTGGCCTATTATGCTAATGAGTTCCTGCTGGGCTTTTTCTACAAAAAAGCCCTGACCGTTACTCTGCTGCAAACTCTGCTAGAGAAACGAATACTAGTGACATAAATAAAGTACCACAGTAATGATACCTTTTAACCCAGTTTTAGACTTATAAAAATAACACAGCAGGTGGTGCTGGAGATTCATTTTGCACCACGTTCAAACTCATTAAAATGATGACCACGGAAACGTCTTCGGACAGCGCTGGCTCTTCGGCTTTGAAACGGAGATGAGCACTGCAACCCTACAGGCGGATTTGACTGGCTTTCGGCAAGGGAACCTTTACCTTTACTATTCTCTTCTGGCATTTAGTCCCCTAGGTGATAAGGTCTGTAGTTTATGAATCCAAACACTTTCTTGCTGTAGAAGGACCCTTGAAACATCTTCCTTAGTATAAGGCTTTGGCTGGTGCTTCTATAATACAAAAAAAAAAACCTAAGATCTTTAATGGAACGCTGTGTTTCTTTAGTATGAGCAAACATTGAAGCTTCTGGAATTTCTTTTTTCTTTTAATAACAATTTTATTTGAACATATAAAGAAAACCAGAACAAAACGAGCAAATTGCGGGTTACAGTAGAGAGGTACGTAACACTATGAGTATATAATATACAACTACATTACAATCAATATTCTATAGGCAGCTCAAAAAGTACTTATAAGATTGAAAGGAAAAAACCCCAACATATTTTGCAAATACAATTGTGTATCATATAACCATTATTATATCATTTCACCCTAAGTGTAACAAATCTATTATATCTGGAATTTCCTCAGTTTGCGATAGATATTGTAAAATGGGAAACCAAGTTATAACAAAATTAGAGTATGTTGTCGAAGACTTTCATGGCCGGAGTTCATTAGTTGCTGTAGATTTTCCAGGTTGTGTGGCTGTGTTCTTGGCATTGTAGGACCTGACGTTTCACCAGTAGCTGTGACTGGCATCCTCAGAGGTATAACACATAAAGATGGAGTACTTGACACAGAGAGAGTCCTCCATCTTTCTGTGTTATACCTCTGAGGATGCCAGTCACAGCTCAGAAACGTCAGGTCCTACAATGCCAAGACCACAGCCACACAACCCAGAAAATCTACAGCAACTAATAAAATTAGAGTATACTGTCTACAGATCTGTTCCTATGAGATTTTCTGTGATTTTTGCCATAATCTACATATGCCAAAGTTTAGAGTGCCAATATGATTTAGTAGGAGTCGGACCCTGTACATCTTTCTGCAATTTCTCTTTCCAAACCAGGCCCAACAAGGTCTCATTTATGTCAGATCAGGCCCTCCTAACCAACGTTCCCTCTAAGCTGCGGAGTCTTGTGAGCAAAAATTCTACTTTCTGAGCTACCGGGCATCAAAGTTGTGAGCAAACGATTTGGCTACTGCATCAGTTAGTTGGTTGGGGAGCCAGTTTGGTGTAGTGGTTAAGTGCGCGGACTCTAATCTGGGAGTACCGGGTTTGATTCCCCACTCCTCCACTTGCACCTGCTGATGTGACTTTGGGTCAGTCCCAAGCTCTGGCACGGCTGTTCTCTCAAGGACAGTTTCTGTCAGAAGTTCTCTCTGCCCTGCCTACCTCACGGGGTGTCTGTTGTGGGGAGGGGAAGGGAAGGGAGTTTGTAAGCTGTTCTGAGATGCCTTTGGGCAGTGAAGGGCGGGGTATAAATCCAAACTCTTCTTCTTCTTCTTCTTCTTCTTCCTGAGCTAACACAAACCTGCGTGAGCCGGGGGCTGAAAAAACTGTGAGCTGGCTCACACTAACTCAGCTTAGAGGGAACATTGCACAAATGAGTTCGACTCCCCGGCTTTAGACCTTTACCCCCTGCAGGAGAGATGCCAAAGGAAGTCTCTTGGCACCAACTGGCATCAAGCCCAGTTTCCTTTCCTGACTTGGGGGCGGGGAGGGCGGCAGGAGAACGATCTGAGCCTTAGATATGGGGTGGAGAAAGGGTCCTCTATGCGACCTGAAGTCACATGGGACCCTCCCAGGCCCACTCCAAGGGTTAAACCGTGTGAGAGAGACCTCTTTCCTAGAGAGGTACTGGGGGAGGGGAGAACCATTTCCGGTTCCCTCCCTTGCAGAGTCCTGGTTTGAATTTCCCGGGCTGCTGCTCCTGCTGCAACGCCTAAGCAGGACTGGGTGAGTTGCAAGGGGCTTTCATGGGGGGAGGCTCAGGGTCTGCAATGCAAGACCCCCCCCAGTGCAGAGAAAGGAGGGAGGAGAACTTAATGGAGGGGAGAGACCAGGGCTCTTTTTCTAGCCTTTGCATATTAGGCGACGCACCCTTAATGTAGCCAATCTCCCAAGAGCTTACAGAACTCTTCTTACAGGGGGCTTCTGCAAGCTCTTGGAGGATAAGCTACATCAGGGGTGTGTCGCCTAAGATGCAAAGGAGTCCCTGCTGCAAAAAGAGCCCTGGGAGAGATCCCCCCACCCGCCCAAGTTCACCCTCGCCTCCCCTCCATCAGGAACAGCCGCTCTGAGCAAAGGCGAAGAAACCCCCGGAGACTGGCAGGAAAGGAAAGGGGCTTTCTCGCCCTTTTGGGTCGGGGGGAGGAGGGCAATGCTCCCTCTAAGTTCTGGAGCCTTGTGAGCAAGCATTCGACTTTGCGAGCCACTGGCGTTCAAGTTGCTCTGGAGGGATGTACTAAAAGGAAGGACAGGATTGCCCATTGGAAACAATGGGAAAGACTTGAAGGCCCATTGGAAATAATGGGAGCCAAGAATGCCAATTGACTTCCATGGGCTCCATTGCAATACATTACAGCTCAAATAGAGTTGGAATATATCCCTAGCTCTGGACTCTGGAGCCGCCCTTCCTGGACTAAGACAAGAATCTGTGAGCTGGAGGCTAAGAAAACTTTGAGCTGGCACACACTAACGCAGCTTAGAGGGAACACTGGTCGGGGGGGCAATGTTCCCTCTAAGCTGTGGAGTCTTGTGAGCAAAAATTCTACTTTGTGAGCTCCTGGCATTAAAGTTGCGAGCCACCGATTTGGCTACTGCATCAATGAGTTTGCTCTGGAGCCCTCCTTCCTGAGCGGAGACAAAACTGTGTGAGCCGGAGGCTAAAAAACTGTGAGCTAGCTCACACTAACTCAGCTTAGAGGGAACCCTGGTCAGGGTGTTGGTGGGGTGGGGGTTCAACCTGGGGAGGAGCCAGGATGGCTCAGGAGAAACTTTATATTCGGAGGCACTAAGCCTCTGATTCCCAGGGCCTGGAGACAACATTAGGGGAAGGCCTTGGCCTCTCTGCCCTGTTGTTGGCCCTGCAGAGGAACTGGTTGGCCGCTGTGTGAGACAGGAGGCTGGACTAGGTGGACCACTGGTCTGATCCAGCAGGGCTCTTCTGACGTTCTTATGAAGGCCTCATTCTCTCTGCCCTGCTGTTGGCCCTCCAGAGGAATTGGTTGGCCGCTGTGTGAGACAGGAGGCTGGACTAGGTGGACCACTGGTCTGATCCAGCAGGGCTCTTCTGACGTTCTTATGAAGGCCTCATTCTCTCTGCCCTGCTGTTGGCCCTCCAGAGGAATTGGTTGGCCGCTGTGTGAGACAGGAGGCTGGACTAGGTGGACCACTGGTCTGATCCAGCAGGGCTCTTCTGACCTTCTTATGAAGGCCTCATTCTCTCTGCCCTGCTGTTGGCCCTCCAGAGGAATTGGTTGGCCGCTGTGTGAGACAGGAGGCTGGACTAGGTGGACCACTGGTCTGATCCAGCAGGGCTCTTCTGACCTTCTTATGAAGGCCTCATTCTCTCTGCCCTGCTGTTGGCCCTCCAGAGGAATTGGTTGGCCCCTGTGTGAGACAGGAGGCTGGACTAGGTGGACCACTGGTCTGATCCAGCAGGGCTCTTCTGACATTCTTATGAAGGCCTCAGCCTCTCTGCCCTGCTGTTGGCCCTCCAGAGGAACTGGTTGGCCTCTGTGTGAGACAGGAGGCTGGACTAGGTGGACCATTGGTTGGATCCAGCAGGGCTCTTCTGATGTTCTTATGAAGGTCTCGGTCTCTCTGCCCTGCTGTTGGCCCTCCAGAGGAACTGGTTGGCCTCTGTGTGAGACAGGAGGCTGGACTAGGTGGACCATTGGTTGGATCCAGCAGGGCTCTTCTGACGTTCTTATGAAGGCCTTGGTCTCTCTGCCCTGCTGTTGGCCCTCCAGAGGAACTGGTTGGCCGCTGTGTGAGACAGGAGGCTGGACTAGGTGGACCACTGATCTGGCCCAGCAGGGCTTTTCTGATGTTCTTATCTGGTAGGTGATGGGAAAGGCCTCCACCTGAGACCCTGGAGTGCCACTGCCAGTCAGACTTGACAATACTGGCTTCATGGACCAAAGGTTCTGACCAATGTTCCCTCTAAGCTGTGGAGTCTTGTGAGCAAAAATTCTACTTTGTGTGCTACTGGCAATAAAGTTGTGAGCTAGTGACTTGGCTGCTGTATAGATTAGTTTGCTCTGGAGCCCTCCTTCCTGAGCTGAGACAGAAATCTGTGGGCTGGAGGCTAAAAAGACTGTGAGCTAGCTCACACTAACTCAGCTTAGAGGGAACACTGGTTCTGTCTCAGTCTAAAGCAGCTAAAAGTGTAATAACGATGTTACGACGTGTGCTAGAAAAGCTGCTGGTTCAGGCCCTACACCTAGAGGAAAGGGGTAGAACTAGCACTCACCAGCAGCCCACACGGAATGACAAATCTCTACAAGCTTAGAAGAAATAACAAAAATCTCAGAAGAGTAAAACCAGAAGTCAAGTTTACTGAAGGGACTCATACAAGCCACTGGTTTGGGGCACTTTCCAACCCAAGTAGTCAGCATTAAGCATTCAATATAACACCAACACTAGACAATCCATAAAAGGCTAAGCAATAAGGACCTCGATATTCAGAGGCACTAATCCCCTGAATTCCAGGGCTTGGAGGCAGCCTCAGGGAAAGGCCTCAGCCTCTCTGCCGTGTTATTGGCCCTGCAGAGGAACTGGTTGGCCTCTGTGTGAGACAGGAGGCTGGACTAGGTGGACCATTGGTTGGATCCAGCAGGGCTCTTCTGATGTTCTTATGAAGGCCTCGGCCTCTCTGTCCTGTTGTTGGCCCTGCAGAGGAACTGGTTGGCCTCCGTGTGAGACAGGAGGCTGGACTAGGTGGACCATTGGTTGGATCCAGCAGGGCTCTTCTGATGTTCTTATGAAGGCCTCAGCCTCTCTGTCCTGTTGTTGGCCCTGCAGAGGAACTGGTTGGCCACTGTGTGAGACAGGAGGCTGGACCGGATGGACTATTGGTTTGACCCAGCACGGAGCTCTTCTTCTTTTCTTAACCCCAGGATCTCAAATTGTGGTCTGAAGCAAAGCTGGAGAGAGGGACTATCAAGGAACCGGAGCAGAAATGATGCGTGCTGCACGAAACAGCTGCCCATTGTTTTATTGGGTGGGGGTTGAAATGGGGCGAGGTCTGCAATTCAAGATCCCCAATGGAGAGAAAGGAGGGGGGAGCACTTAATTGGTGTCGTGATTAAGTGCGGGGGCTCTAATCTGGGAAAACTGGGTTTGATTCCCCCACTCCTCCACTTGCACCTGGCTGGATGACCTTGGGCAAGCCGTAGTTCTGACAAGAGCGGTCCCTGAAACAGAGCCGTTTCTGTCAAGAGCTCTCTCAGCCCCACCTCTACCTCACAGGGTGTCTGTTGTGGGGAGGGGAAGGGGAAGGAGTTTGTAAGCCGCTCTGAGACTCCTTTGGGTAGTGAAGGGCGGGGGATAAATCCAATCTCTTCTTCTTCTTCTCACTCTCTCAGGCAGAAGCAGAAAGAAGCCCTCAATGCCTCCATGTGGTGGAGGGGAAAGTTCTACCATGAAGGCTGCTCAGGTAAGGGCGGGAGGGGCACAATCACTGGGGAGACATGGGAATGCTTTCTCCTCTGTCGCGAGGCTCACAGAATTTGGCTCTTTCTTCTTCATTCAGCTCAAAGCCACCCTTGGATTACATGCGCAGAGGGGCCCCAACAGGGACAATGAAACAATTCTAGTTACCAACCTCCAGAAGAGGCCTGGAGCTCTCCTAGAAATCACCACTGATCTCCAGAATACAGAAATGGGGGGGGGCTGGCTTTTTTTTGGCATCACGACCCTGCTGAGCTCCCTCCCCAGATTCTGCCCTCCACAAGCGACACCCCCAAATTGGGAGGAATTTCCGAAACTGGAATTAGCAGCCCTAGCGGAGGGCTAGATGTGGAGCTTTGCTGGCAGTTCCTCGGCCAAACCAAAAACGGTTGTGTATGTGCGTGGGGGGCATGGGGCCCTACCCCACCTTCCAGGGCAGATATGTTACCTGCCTACCATTTTTCTGCTCACCTTGACACAGAGAGTACTCCGTCTTTCTGTGTTATACCTCTGAGGATGTCAGTCACAGCTACTGGCGAAACGTCAGGTCCTACAAGGCCAAAACCACAGCCACACAACCAGTGTTCCCTCTAAGCTGAGTCAGTGTGAGCTTGCTCACAGTTTTTTAGCCTCCGGCTCACACATTTTTGTCTTAGCTCAGGATGGGTGGCTCCAGAGCAAACTAATATATGCAAGAGCCAAATGGCTCGCTCACAACTTGAATGCCAGAAGCTCACAAAATAGAATTTTTGCTCACAAGACTCCACAGCTTAGAGGGAACATTGCACACAACCCGGAAAAATCTACAGCAGCTAATGAACTCCGGCCGTGAAAACCTTCGGCAACATACTGTAGCAACTGTCCGCAAGCCGATGTTGCCGTTTCACCCACTAAATTCCAGTGGCAAAGTGAACGGAGAGCGGGTTGAAAGGGCATTATGCAGCGTGTATGTGTGTAAATGGGAGCTGCGGTGGCTCAAGTGGTTAAGACGCTGAACTGCAGGCTGTGGAAGGTCAGTAGTTCAGCAGTTCAAGACCCGTGAGTGCCGCATGACGGGGTGAGCGCCCGTCTCTAGTTCCAGCTCCTGCCAACCTAGCAGTTCGAAAGCAAGAAATTGCAAGTAGATAAATAGGTACCACTTCGGTGGGAAGGTAACAGCGTTCAGTGCGCCTTGGTGTTTAGTCATGCTGGCAACATGACCACGGAAATGTCTTCGGACAGCGCTGGCTCTTCGGCTTTGAAACGGAGATGAGCACCGCAACCCTAGAGTCGGATTCGACTGGCTTTCGAGCAAGGGAACCTTTACCTTTACCTATGTGTGTAAATAATTTCAGCCGCACCCACAAGAGCTGGCTCTCCCTCTTCCCCCCGTGGCCGTGTGTTCCTTCTTCTCAGGACATGACACGAAAGAAAGCCTCCGACTCTGCCACCCCTTCGGCCATTCCCTCCGCTGATCTGCTCCTCTCCCTGCTTGGAAGAAGCTCTGCAGACTCAGTCTTGCTCTCTCCAGGAGGGCATCGCCCGCTCTTGCCCCACCCAGTTAGCCATTCAAGTGAGGAGGGGGTTAAAAACATGTGTGTCTCCGTCAGGACCCCGGAGGGCAAGCCCTGGCTCTCCTCTCAGCCAAATATCATAAGAGAACATAAGAGAAGCCAGTGTTGAATCAGGCCAATGGCCCATCCAGTCCAACACTCTGTCACACAGCGGCCAAAAATACCAGGGGCCATCAGGAGGTCCAGCAGTGGGGCCAGGACACTAGAAGCCCCCTCCCACTGCTGCCCCCTCCAGCACCAAGAATAGAGTGCATCACCTGCCCCCGACTGAGAGTTCCCATCTATACCCTGTGGCTAATAGCCACTGATGGAATTCTGCTCCAGATGTTTATCTAATTCCCTCTTGAAACTGTCTATGCTTGCAGCTGCCACCACCTCCTGTGGCAGTGAGTTCCATGTGTTAATCACTCTTTGGGTGAAGAATATCAAGTGTGCTTTTGCATGTTCCAGCACTGCTCTCTCCGGAAGCGCCTTCCTCCTAGAGGTCAAGCAAAGAGGTCGAAGGAGGAGGAAGCCGGAGCAGGCAGCTGGCTGGTCGCCCCCTGTGAGTGACAGCCGCCCCTCTGTCCCCGAGATACCCCAAGGAGAGCTGGGAAGGGAACGCCTTGGGGGCCCAGTCCACTTGGCTGCTGCTGTTGAGGAATCGTTTTAATACCCGTGTTTGGGTTTATTTCTCATGAATCTGTTTTCCAGTGGTGAAAAGACTTACTTTCTTCTTCCTCCTCCTTCTCCAGGATTCGGTGTCCTTTGAGGAGGTGGCCGTGTACTTCACCCGGGGGGAGTGGGCCCTGCTGCGCCCAGCCCAGAGAGCTCTCTACAAGGAGGTCATGCTGGAGAACTTTGGGAACGTGGCCTCCCTGGGTGAGGAGGGTCCTTGTGAGCAAAAATTCTGCTTTGTCGGCTACCGGCATTGAAGTTGTGAGCGAGTGATTCGGCTACTGCATGAATGAATTTGCTCTGGAGCCAGTTTGGTGTAGTGGTTAAGTGCGCGGACTCTGATCTGGGAGAACCGGGTTTGATTCCCCACTCCTCCACTTGCACCTGCTGGTGTGACCTTGGGCCAGTCACAAGCTCTGGCACGGCTGTTCTCTCAAGGACAGTTTCTGTCAGAAGTTCTCTCAGCCCCGCTTACCTCAGAAGGTGTCTGTTGTGGGGAGGGGAAGGGTAAGGAGTTTGTAAGCTGCTCTGAGACGCCTTTGGGCAGTGAAGGGCGGGATATAAATCCAATCTCTTCTTCTTCTTCTTCTACCTCACAGGGTGTCTGTTGTGGGGAGGGGAAGGGAAAGGAGTTTGTAAGCTGCTCTGAGATGCCTTTGGGCAGTGAAGGGTGGGGTATAAATCCAATCTCCTCTTCTTCTTCTTCTTCTTCTTCTTCTTCTTCTTCTTCTTCTACCTCACAGGGTGTCTGTTGTGGGGAGGGGAAGGGAAAGGGAAAGGAGTTTGTAAGCTGCTCTGAGACGCCTTTGGGCAGTGAAGGGTGGGGTATAAATCCAATCTCTCTTCTTCTTCTTCTTCTTCTTCTTCTTCTTCTTCTTCTTCTTCTTCTTCTACCTCACAGGGTGTCTGTTGTGGGGAGGGGAAGGGAAAGGAGTTTGAAAGCTGCTCTGAGACGCCTTTGGGCAGTGAAGGGTGGGGTATAAATCCAATCTCTTCTTCTTCTTCTTCTTCTTCTACCTCACAGGGTGTCTGTTGTGGGGAGGGGAAGGGAAAGGAGTTTGTAAGCCGCTCTGAGACACCTTTGGGCAGTGAAGGGTGGGGTATAAATCCAATCTCTTCTTCTTCTTCTTCTTCTTCTACCTCACAGGGCGTCTGTTGTGGGGAGGGGAAGGGAAAGGAGTTTGTAAGCTGCTCTGAGATGCCTTTGGGCAGTGAAGGGTGGGGTATAAATCCAATCTCCTCCTCTTCTTCTTCTTCTTCTTCTTCTTCTTCTTCTTCTTCTTCTTCTTCTTCTTCTTCTTCTTCTTCTTCTACCTCACAGGGTGTCTGTTGTGGGGAGGGGAAGGGAAAGGAGTTTGTAAGCTGCTCTGAGATGCCTTTGGGCAGTGAAGGGTGGGGTATAAATCCAATCTCCTCTTCTTCTTCTTCTTCTTCTTCTTCTTCTTCTTCTTCTTCTTCTTCTTCTTCTTCTACCTCACAGGGTGTCTGTTGTGGGGAGGGAAAGGGAAAGGAGTTTGTAAGCTGCTCTGAGACGCCTTTGGGCAGTGAAGGGTGGGGTATAAATCCAATCTCTTCTTCTTCTTCTTCTTCTTCTTCTTCTTCTTCTTCTTCTTCTACCTCACAGGGTGTCTGTTGTGGGGAGGGGAAGGGAAAGGAGTTTGAAAGCTGCTCTGAGACGCCTTTGGGCAGTGAAGGGTGGGGTATAAATCCAATCTCTTCTTCTTCTTCTTCTTCTTCTACCTCACAGGGTGTCTGTTGTGGGGAGGGGAAGGGAAAGGAGTTTGTAAGCCGCTCTGAGACACCTTTGGGCAGTGAAGGGTGGGGTATAAATCCAATCTCTTCTTCTTCTTCTTCTTCTTCTTCTACCTCACAGGGCGTCTGTTGTGGGGAGGGGAAGGGAAAGGAGTTTGTAAGCCGCTCTGAGACGCCTTTGGGCAGTGAAGGGCGGGATATAAATCCAAACTCTTCTTCTTCTTCTTCCTTCCCGAGATGAGGCAAAAATGTGTGAGCCGGAGGCTAAAAAAAACTCTGAGCTAGCTCACACTCACTCAGCTTAGAGGGAACACACTGCTTGTGATGATTGTTCAAAAAATTTTTGCTGGTCGTCTCATAAGAACACAAGAGAGGCCGTCGGCAGGCAGAACACAGTCCCAGGGGATGAGCTTTGAACTGACGACGATCGTTCCTTTCCGACTGCCCTCCCGAGACTTGCTCTTGGAAACCGGTTGTCGTCAGTGTGGTGGTCATCTTGTGGTCTCCCCTCACCAGGCCCCCCTCAATTGTGTTTCTGGCCGGCTGGGCTTCCTCCGTTAGCCTGCATGGCCCGGCCTAACCACCGATGCTCCCTCTCAGCTGTGGTGTCTTGTGAGCAAAAACTCTTCTTTGGGAGCTCCCGGTATTAATGTTGTGAACGAGCGATTTGGCCGCTGCATCAGTTAGGTGGCTCTGGTGCCCTCCTTCCGGAGCGAAGACAAAAATCTGTGAGCCGGAGGCTAAACAACTGTGAGCTTACTCAGCTTAGAGGGAACACTGGTAACCACCCCTCCCTAACTGGGTTTTCCTGCCCCCTGGGCCCTCCTGCTCTGAGCCCCCAGCCAGCCAGGCAGCCTCAGGCCAGCCTCAGCAAGAGTCCCCCCGATTGTCTTCTGGCCCAGTTGAGGGCTGGTTGCCTACTTGTGAGAGCCAGTTTGGTGTAGTGGTTAAGTGCGCGGACTCTGATCTGGGAGAACCGGGTTTGATTCCCCACTCCTCCACTTGCATCTGCTGATGTGACCTTGGGTCAGTCACAAGCTCTGGCACGGCTGTTCTCTCAAGGACAGTTTCTGTCAGAAGTTCTCTCAGCCCCGCTTACCTCAGAGGGTGTCTGTTGTGGGGAGGGGGGGAAGGAGTTTGTAAGCTGCTCTGAGATGCCTTTGGGCAGTGAAGGGCAGGGTATAAATCCAATCTCTTCTATTCTTCTACCTCACAGGGTGTCTGTTGTGGGGAGGGGAAGGGAAAGGAGTTTGTAAACCGCTCTGAGACACCTTTAGGCAGTTAAGGGCGGGGTATAAATCCAATCTCTTCTCATCTTCTACCTCACAGGGTGTCTGTTGTGGGGAGGGGAAGGGAAAGGAGTTTGTAAGCTGCTCTGAGATGCCTTTGGGCAGTGAAGGGCAGGGTATAAATCCAATCTCTTCTTCTTCTTCTACTCATAAGGGGAACATGACCAACATCCCGTCCCACACAGCGGCCAGCCAGGTCCTCTGGACAGCCAACTGCAGGGCATAGAATCACATTTCTGTATCCCATTTCTGTCATTATTTCTGTTAGATTCTGATACCTGTGATTTCCTTTGGGATCGGACCTACCACTGAAAAGCAGGGTTAAAATCAAAAGAACGAAGCATCCGCTGGTTCTTTTCGTGAAGGACTGAAAGCTCCCTGGGTGGCCATTTCCCCTCCTGATCGTTGGCCCCTCTGACCCATCCCGTACTCCACCCCACAACTCTTCCTTGCCTGCTGTGCCTGCAGGGAGAGAGTCAGGTTGGCCTGGAAGGGCAAAACTGCTGCAGACAAAGTAGAATTCTAATTTTCTGCTCTTCTTTCGTGATTAAAAGGACCCGTGAGTGCCAAGCCTGACCTGATCTCCTGGCTGGAAGGAGAAAAAGAGCATCTCTTCCTGTTCTCGGCTGAAGAGGAGGCACCGAAAGGTCTGTGGTGGGACGGTGTGCGGTTCTTGTGCTTCTTCCCCAGGGCGGGTGGGTTTCTTCTGTGACCTTCCTTATCCCAAGAGCTGGTTCTCCTCCACAGAGCCGGGGTGAGGGGTGAGTGCTGAAAAGGTGCCAGTAGAGGCTGAAGAGTAAATAACTAAGCAATCTGTAGCCTGCATCACTGCCTGAGGAGAATCTCACTGGCTCGTGGTTTCATTTTTTAGGCGCTCCTCTCAACTTCAGATCCATCAGTGCACTATAAAATATCCCAGGACCAGATTACCAACAAAGAGTTTTGAAAGTCTGTCTAGCCACCAAGCCGTTGAATGGCGGCACTCTCTCCCACAGTTAATTAAATTTGTTCACTAACGTTCCCGATCCATTGTTCACAATGTTCATGAGAAGTCTCTCTTTCTTTCAGACAGCGGCAGGCGGAGAATTCACAGAGAGGCGGGAAAATGGCTAGACGGCGGGAAAAGGTTCAGTTGGAGTGACAATCCTATTTCCCATCAAACAATTCATTCAGGGGAGAAACCCTATAAATATCTGGAGTGTGGAAAAAGCTTTCAACGAAATAATACATTAACTTTCCATCCAAGAACTCACACAGACAAGAAACCATATAAATGCCTGAAGTGTGGAAAAAGCTTTTCATGGAAGGATAGTCTAACTTCTCACCAAAGAATTCACACAGATGAGAACACATATAAATGCCTGGAGTGTGGAAAAGTCTTCAGTCACAAGAGAAACCTTATTCACCATGAAAGAACTCATACAGGAGAAAAACCATATAAATGTCTGGAGTGTGGAAAAAACTTTTCACGAAAGGATAGTCTAACTTCCCACCAAAGAATTCACACAGGGGAGAAACCATATAATTGCCTGGAATGTGGAAAGTGCTTTAGTAACAAAGCAGTCCTTATTTGCCATGAAAGAATTCATACAGGGGAGAAACCATATCAATGCCTGGAGTGTGGAAAAAGTTTTCGGTGCAAGGCTAAGTTAACTTCACATCAGAGAATTCATACAGGGAAGAAACCATATAAATGCCTGGAGTGTGGAAAGTGCTTTACTAGGAAAGGAAGCCTTACTTACCATAAAAGAATTCATACCGGGGTGAAACCCTATAAAAGTCTGGAGTGTGGAAAAGTCTTCAGGCACAAGGCAAGCCATACTTACCATGAAAGAATTCATACAGGAGAAAAACCATATAAATGTCTCGAGTGTGGAATAAGCTTTTCACGAAGGGGTACTCTAACTTCCCACCAAAGAATTCACACAGGGGAGAAACCATATAAGTGCCTGGAGTGTGGAAAATGCTTTAGTCACAAAGGAAGCCTTACTTGCCATGAAAGAATACATACAGGGGAGAAACCATATAAGTGCCTGGAATGTGGGAAAAGCTTCTCATGGAAGAAGATTCTAACTTTCCATCAACTAATTCACACAGGGGAGAACCCATATAAATGCCTGGAATGTGGGAAAAGCTTTTCACGGAAGGATACTCTAACTCTCCATCAAAGAACTCACACAGGTGAGAAACCATATAAATGCCTGGAGTGTGGAAAGTGCTTTAGTCGCAAAGGAAGCCTTACTTCCCATGAAATAATTCACACAGGGGAGAAACCATATAAATGTCTGGAATGTGGGGAAAGTTTTTCACAGAAGGATAATTTAACTTCCCACCAACGAATTCACACAGGGGAGAACCCATATAAATGCCTGGAGTGTGGAAAGTGCCTTAGTCGCAAAAGAAGCCTTATTGTCCATGAAAGAATACATAGGAGGGGGGAACCATATAATTGTCTAGAATGTGGGGAAAGCTTTGCATGGAAGAATAGTTTAACTTTCCATCAACGAAGTCACACAGGGGAGAATTCATATAAATGCCTGGAATGTGGGAAAAGCTTTGCATGGAAGAATAGTTTAACTTTCCATCAACGAAGTCACACAGGGGAGAATTCATATAAATGCCTGGAATGTGGGAAAAGCTTTTCACGGAAGGATAATCTAACTTCCCATCAACGAATTCACACAGGGGAGAAACCATATAAGTGCCTGGAATGCGGGAAAACCTTTCCACGGAAGAATACTCTAAGTTTCCATCAACGAATACACACTGGGGAGAAACCATATAAGTGCCTGGAGTGTGGGAAAAGCTTTTCACGGAAGGATCATCTAACTGTCCACCAAAGAATTCACACTTTGAAGAAAGCATAGAAATTTCTAGATTGTGGAAAGGCATTCCATCAAAGAAAAGTAGATTGGACAATTAGAAACGAGCCTTATTTCGGTCTCAATAAGGCCTTCTTAAACCATTTTGTTTCAGTACAAAGGGGAAAGATTCCAGTCTAGATATCTGAAGCCCTGAAAGACTTTGCCAGTAGTAGCCAGCTGGAAAACTAAACCATGTCCAAAGCAGCAACTCAGATTTCTCTCAGATGTATTCTGTGCCTCTCCTCAAGTTGTAATCGAGCTCCGACATTCCGTACCGGCTGGAGGTGCTGACTTCAAGGGTGGGCCCACGTAGAGTACATTACGGTAGACTGGCTGCCTGGTTTCTCTGGTTTTGATTTTTTTTGGGGGTAAAGTTTTTTATTGTATATCTAACAAAGACAAACAAGAAACAAACAGTATAGGTTACACACAAGTTGGGGGTCATATTCATCTTATTACATCTATTTTGTTACCTCCTACAATGTCTAAATACATGTTAAGTAATTTTTCCACCCAAACCATTTGTGTAAGAGTTTTGCTTTATGTTTAAAAATGGAGTTACATTTCTGTCCATTTTCATGCCACTATTTGTCCATTTAACATAATCATCTAACCATTTGTAAAATCTCGATCATGTATTTAGGAATCTTCTGTGGTTCTGACTTTCATTGTGCGTATTGATTCTATTCTGAGCATTCGTGTCTCTAATATTTCCTGTATTATGCGGAGAATCAAGTGTTGTACTTCAATAAACTTTGTGCTTAGTTAAATGATTGAATCTGAGTTTCTTATTATTTCAACATGGCCCACTGGGGCTAAAAAAGAGAGGCAGAGTCATAGGCATTAAGTAGGATTTCTCCTTCTGATGACACCTGGTTTTTGGCTACTGTTACATACGGAAGTCACATTGTTCCCGATAAGGCAATTTTGCTTGGTCTCTTAGGACCTAAACTGGAAGGAACATATTGGTACTGATACGATTTCCAGTATATACAACTGCTTCTGACACAAGGCCAGATATATTTGTGGCCCCAAATGGAAATATTTTTGGTGTGTCGTTCAATTCCAGATTAGAACATTCCATTTTTGGTCCAGTATGATTAATGGTTTGTTGCCTTACATATGTTACAGGGACTTTGTTGCTTGGTGTATTTTGTACTCGGTACTATTTGACCTCTGAAGAAGGCTCTTGTGGCCCAAAAGGAGAAACCCTGAGTTTCCACAAGGATCAGTGCTCTGGAACGATATTTTTGTGCCACGGCAACTCCAGAAAGCGGTGACTGTGTGATTTTTTTGGTACCATCTGTAGCCATGAGCATGATAGGTGACTTCACGGTGAATTTGAGTGTTGTTCTTGTCTGTGCACCTTGGTGTTTAGTCATGCCGGCCACATGACCACGGAAATGTCTTCGGACAGCGCTGGCTCTTCGGCTTTGAAACGGAGATGAGCACCGCAACCCTAGAGTCGGATTCGACTGGCTTTCAAGCAAGGGAACCTTTACCTTTACCTTGTTGTTCAGTCTCACACTCGAGTCTGACTCTTTGTGACCCCATGGACCACATCATGCTAGGCCCTTCTGTCCTCCATCGTCCTCTGGAGTTCATGCTCGTTGCATCGATAACACTGTTGAGTGACCCACTAGTAAGATCTTGAGGATCTGTGAGGAATCTCACTTTGTCCCATGGTGGTGCCACGAAGAGATGGAGATGGGATTTTTGTGCTGTTGCCTGTAGACTAAGGCATGATCAATGATAAATCATTGGTGCAACCTCATTTGGAATACTGTGTACAGTTCTGGTCACCACATCTCAAAAAGGATATTATAGCATTGGAAAAAGTGCAGAGAAGGGCAACTAGAATGATAAAAGGGTTGGAACACCTTCCCTATGAAGAAAGGTTAAAATGCTTGGGGCTCTTTAGCTTGGAGAAACGACGGCTGAGGGGTGACATGATCGAGGTTTATAAGATTATGAATGGGATTGAGCAGGTTGAGAAAGAAGTACTTTTCTCCCTTTCTCACAATACAAGAACTTGTGGGCACGCCATGAAATTGCTGAGCAGTCGGGTTAGAACAGATAAAAGGAAATACTTCTTCACCCAAAGAGTGATTAACATATGGAATTCACTGCCGCAGGAGGTGGTGGCAGCTACAAGCATGGACAGTTTCAAGAAGGAATTAGATAAACCTATGGAGCAGAAGTCCATCAGTGGCTATTAGCCACAGGGTATAGATGGGAACTCTCAGTCTGGGGCAGGTGATGCCCTCTATTCTTGGTGCTGGGGGGGCAGCAGTGGGAGGGCTTCTGGTGTCCTGGCCCCACTGCTGGACCTCCTGATGGCACCTGGTATATTTTGGCCGCTGTGTGACAGAATGTTGGACTAGATGGGCCATTGGCCTGATTCAACATTGGCTTCTCTTATGTTCTTATGATCTACTATATAACAGTGGTTTTATTTCATTTCAATATAAGGAGTCCGCTGAGATGGGGCTAAAGAGTTGGAGTATTCCATAGGAGGAAGGGAAAGGTGCAGTTTCCCCAGAGTGACTGGAGGGCCTGAAGGAGCCAGTAGCTTACCTCAGAAGCCGTGTTCCCTCTAAGCTCAGTTAGTGTGAGCGAGCTCACCGTTTTTTAGCCTCCAGCTCAGAGCCAGTTTGGTGTAGTGGTTAAGTGTACGGACTCTAATCTGGGAGAACTGGGTTTGATTCCCCACTCCTCCACTTGCACCTGCTGATGTGACCTTGGGTCAGTCACAAGCTCTGGCACAGCTGTTCTCTCAAGGACAGTTTCTGTCAGAAGTTCTCTCAGCCCCACCTGACCTCACAGGGTGTCTGTTGTGGGGAGGGGAAGGGAAAGGAGTTTGTAAGCCGCTCTGAGACTCCTTTGGGCAGTGAAGGGCCATGGGGTATAAATCCAATCTCTTCTCCTTCTTCTACCTCACGGGGTGTCTGTTGTGGGGAGGGGAAGGGAAAGGAGTTTGCAAGCCGCTCTGAGACTCCCTTGGGCAGTGAAGGGCCATGGGGTACAAATCCAATCTCTTCTTCTTCCTTCTACCTCACGGGGTGTCTGTTATGGGGAGGGGAAGGGAAAGGAGTTTGTAAGCCGCTCTGAGACTCCTTTGGGCAGTGAAGGGCCATGGGGTATAAATCCAATCTCTTCTCTTCTTCTACCTCACAGGGTGTCTGTTATGGGGAGGGGAAGGGAAAGGAGTTTGTAAGCCGCTCTGAGACTCCTTTGGGCAGTGAAGGGCCATGGGGTATAAATCCAATCTCTTCTCTTCTTCTACCTCACAGGGTGTCTGTTATGGGGAGGGGAAGGGAAAGGAGTTTGTAAGCCGCTCTGAGACTCCTTTGGGCAGTGAAGGGCCATGGGGTATAAATCCAATCTCTTCTCTTCTTCTACCTCACAGGGTGTCTGTTGTGGGGAGGGGAAGGGAAAGGAGTTTGTAAGCCGCTCTGAGACGCCTTTGGGCAGTGAAGGGCGGGGTATAAATCCAAACTCCTCCTCCTCCTCCTCTTCTTCTTCTTCGCTCAGGAAGGAACGGCTCCAGAGCAAACTAATTTATGCAGCAGCCAAATCGCCCACTCACAACTTTCTTTCCAGTAGCTCACAAAGTAGAATTTTTGCTCACAAGACTCCACAGCTTAGAGGGAACATTGAAGGACTCCAGTTTTTCTATAAAACGACACATTGATATTCTAGGGCTACAAGAAACTCCTGGGGGGGGGGAACCACCTACCAACACAGAGCAGAGCTGCAAGCAGTGTTCCCCCTAAGCTGAGTTAGTGTGAGCCAGCTCACAGTTCTTTAGCCTCCGGCTCACACATTTTTGTCTTCGCTCAGGAAGGGTCGGCTCCAGAGCAAACTAATTGATGCAGCAGCCAGAGCCCTCGCTCACAACTTTAATGCCAGGAGCTCACCAAGTAGAATTTTTGCTCACAAGATTCCACAGCTTAGGGTGAAGCATCGGCTGCAAGTCGATCCGTCTTTAAGGGACTGGCCAGACAGAAGTCAGAAAAGACGGAGACCCCGGTCGGCTCGGGTACAAGCCTTAGCTTACATGTGCTATGCTTGCCAACCTCCAGGTGGCACCTGGAGACCTGTTGCAATTGATCTCCAGACGGCCAAGATCAGTTCTCCTGGAGAAAATGGCTGCTTTGGAAGTTGGCGTCTATGGCATGGTACCCTCCTGGGGGTCCCACCTCTGCCTACACCCTGCCCTTCCCGGGCTCCAGTCCCAAAATCTCTGGGTATTTCCCAGCCAAGAGCTGGCAACTCTATAAACATTTAAACTCTTGTTAGATATACTTGTCGCTCCATGTACTGTGTCTTATGAAGAAAAGAAATCTGAAGTTGTTTCCATGAATGTGTCACAAGGTGGCATCTCGCTGTCAAAGAAGTGAACTTGCTCAGTTCTTTAATTGATTTTTAAATATATATATATACAAGAAGAGGAACCCGCGATATTCGCGGGGAGGCTCTGGCGATGTCCTCTCCTCCACCACCACCCCGCTCCAGCGATCACCTCCTCCCCACCCCCGGCCCTAGCAATCTCCTCTGCTGCCACCGCCAATCTCCTCCCCCCCCCCCGGCTCCTGTCACCCTTCTCTGCCGCCACTGATCTCCTCTCCCCCCCCCCGCTCCAGCTATGTCCCCCTGCTTCCCCCACCCCCCGGCTCTGGAGGCAAGGCCCGAGTGGCTTCTAGCCGCCGGGCCCGCCGATCTCCTCCCCCTTCAGCTCTCTCCTCTCCCCCCAGCTCCGGTGGCGAGGACTGAGCGGCTTTTAGCCGCCAGCCGCCACAGAGTTCCCAGAGCGTTCCCTGTGCATGTGCAGGGAACGCTCTTACTTTTGGGGGGTTCTGATATCCCCCCTAGACTTTTAAACACTTTTTAGATTTTTCTGCACATGTGGGGACTGCCCCACGTGCGCAGGAAAATCTCCCTGCCCCCAGGTGCCCCCGATGTGCGGATTTAGATATCCGCACGCAGGGGGCCACTTGGGAATTAGATATATACAAGTGGAGACCCGCAAGAAACTTGCGGGATGGTCATCCCATTCCTCACACCTTTGCTTCCTCCCCTCTACCCTTACCTATCTCACACTCTTTCTCCCTTCTGGGGGTGGAGCCATAGACTCAACCCTCCAAAGCAGCCATTTTATCCAGGGGGACTGATCTCTGTCACCCGGACAACAGTTGTAATTCTGGGTGATCTCCAGCCCTCACCCAGATGCTGGCAATGGTAGTTCTCATGGAGGAAATGGCTGGTTTGGAGGGTGGAGTCTATGGCATTATACCGGTCTGAAGTTCCTCCCCTCCTCAAACCCCACCATCCCCAGGATCCACCCCTTAAATGTCCAGGAGTTTCCCAATCCAGAGTTGGCAACCCTATTTCCTTCCCACCCAACAGCCAACTTAACCTTTATCTGCCTTTATCTGTCTTCAGCTTTTTGTCTCCACCCCCTCCCCCACAGCTTCTACCAAGGAAAATTATAGTCTTTCTCCACAGTGGGGACCAAAGCAGCTTACATTATTCTCACCTCCTTTTTATCTGCACAACAACCCTGTGAGGTTGGTTAGACTGCAAGTATGAGACTGGTCCAAAATCACATATATATATATATATATATATATATATATATATATATATGTTGCCAGCTCCTCCTTGACCACCTGACGGGATGGGGGATAGGGTTGCCAGATCCGGATTGGGAAAACCCCTGGAAAGCTGGGTATGGAACCTGGGGAGGACAGGGACCCTGCGGGGTACAGTGCCTTTGAGTCCAGCCTCCAAAGCAGCCATTTTCTCCAAGGGAGCTGATCTCTGTAATCTGGAGACGAGCCTGTCATTCCAGGAGACTCCCCAGGTCGCGCCTGGAGGGTGGCATCCCGACATGAAGCAGAAGTTCCGTTTGCAGCACTGCCATTCTGCCAAGTGTGGGATCCGTGTCGAGTCCCAGCTCTTGGCTTTGACACCGGATTTGGGGGAGCTCCTCGAAAGAACTAGAAGATCCATGAAGAAGATCCGTCACAGGTGCCAAAAAAACCCTTCTTCTTCCACTGCCCTTTTAAACAGGAATCCCTGCAGGTAAGGTAAAGGTTCCCTTGCTCAAAAGCCAGTCGAATCTGACTCTAGGGTTGCGGCGCTCATCTCCATTTCAAAGCCGAAGAGCCAGCGCTGTCCGAAGACGTTTCCGTGGTCATGTGGCTGGCATGACTAAACACCAAGGCGCACGGAACGCTGTGACCTTCCCACCAAAGTGGTACCTATTTATCTACTTGCAATTTCTTGCTTTCGAACTGCTAGGTTGGCAGGAGCTGGAACTCGAGACGGGAGCTCCCCTGTCATGTGGCACTCTCAGGTCAGAGCTGGAACTGAGACGGGAGCCCCTGTCATGTGGCACTCTCAGGTCTCGAACTGCTGAACTACTGACCTTCCACAGCCTGCAGTTCAGCGTCTTAACCACTTGAGCCACCGCAGCTCCTTTGGGCAGTGAAGGGTGGGGTATAAATCCAATCGCTTCTCTCTTTCTCTTTTACCTCACAGGGTCTCTCTTTGAGCCACCGCAGCTCCTTTGGGCAGGAAGGGTGTAAAATCCTCTCTTTTTCACCCTCACAGGGTCTCTCTGTGGGGAGGGAAGAGAAAGGAGTCTGTAAGTCAGCTCTGAGACACCTTTGGGCAGTGAAGGGCAGGGTATAAGTCCAGTCTCTTCTGTGAAGGGGTGAGGGTGGTATAAATCCAATCGCTTCTCTTTTCTACCTCACAGGGTCTCTCTTGTGGGGAGGGGAAGAGAAAGGAGTCTGTAAGCCGCTCTGAGACACCTTTGGGCAGTGAAGGGCAGGGTATAAGTCCAGTCTCTTCTCTCTCTTCTTCTTTGTCTTGGGTCAGGAAGGGAGGGCTCCAGAGCAAACTAATTGGCAGAGCAAACTAATTGGCATTAAAACAGCTGTTAATGCCAGCAGCTTCACCAAGGAGAATCTTTGCTCCCAAGACTCCCCAGCTTGGGAAGGGAGCATCGGCTCCAGACTGCAGTGTTCCCTCTAAGCTGAGCTAGTGTGAGCCAGCTCACAGGTTTGTAGCCTCCAGCTCACCCGTTTTTGTCTCGGTTCAGGAAGGGAGGGCTCCAGAGCAAACCAATTTATGCAGCAGCCAAAGCCCCCGCTCACCACTTTCATGCCCAGCAGCTCACAAAGTAGGGTTTTTGCTCACAAAACTCTAGAGCTTAGAGGGAGTTTCGCTTGCAACCCTCGAGAGCCTCCCCCCAGGCTCCAAGCGAGAGAGTCCCCCGTCCTAGAGAGGCACACGTGTGGGGTGGGGTGGGGTGGGGAAGGGGGAAGCATTTCCGGCTTCTCCTCTTGCAGGAGCCGCCTTGGGATTTCCCAGCCTGCTGCTCGGATGCCCGGGGAGGACTGGGTGAGCTCCGAGTGGGGTGGGCTTTTTGGGGGTCGGGGGTGGAGAAACGAGGCGGGCGGGGCTGCAATGCAAGACCCCCAGTGGAGAGAAAGGAGGGGGGCATGCATTTAATTGGGGGGTGGGACCTTTCACATGCACACAAACACCCCCCCCTCTCGCATCCGCAAAAGCCGCTTGGAGCAGAGACAAAAGAAACCCCCGACGGAGATCCGGGGAAGAAAGACCCGCAGGAGGCGCGATAAAGGAAACTGGCCCGATGGGGCGGGGAGGAGGAGGAGTTTTTTTTTTGGGGGGGGAGACCACCACCCCCACAAGCACGCACCCAGCCACACCCCCTCCTCCCGCCCCTCCCTTTCCTCCCCACCCGACCCCAGCGGACTTTGGCATCTTTTGCTCATCGGGTCTCTCCCAGCGATGCAACCTTTGTCCTTTGGGAAGCTGGGGGGGTGGGGGTTGGGTTGTTGGAAGGTGTGATGATTCCATGTTTTGGTGCGGGGGTGTTTAAATGCTTGATTAACAGATGGAATGCACGGCCACAGGAGGTGGTGGCAGCTACAGGCGTGGGCAGTTTCAAGAGGGGATCAGATAAACACAAGAAGAGGCACCCCGCAATGTCCTCCTCCCCCAACCCGCTCCAGGCATCACCTCCCCCGCTTGCAGCCATCGGCCTGCCAATCTCCTCTCTTCACCCCCCCTCCTCCAGCAATCTCCTCTGCGCAATCTCCTACCCGCCCCCTCCGCAATGTCTCCCTCCTCCCCTGCTGCCGATCTCCTCCTCCCTCCCCAGCTCCAGCAATGTCCCTCTCCCCTCCCCCCACCCCCATATTTGCTGGCAGGACTGAGCGGCTTCCAGCTGCAGAGCTCCCAGAGCATTCAGTGTGCATGCGCACAGAACGCTTTTACCTTTTTGGGGGATTTAGATATCCCCCCCTTGAATTTTAAACACTTTTTAGATTTTTCTGCACAACTGGGGACTGCCCCACCTGGGCAGGGAAATCTCCCCTTATCAGGTTCAAAAGCAAGTAGATCCAGGCATTCTCCAACCAAAAAGAAAGCTTTATTGGAATACAATGCTGTAACCCACAGTGCTATTGTATTGGCAGGAATGGCGGCATAAGCTGCTCAGGCATTGATATAGTATGATCCAGAAGCGCAACTAGCCAGTGACCTTTTAGCGGGCGCGCATGGGAAACTCCTGGCGGGAGGGTTACTTAATGCCCGGGAGAACTGCTCCCCCCCTCCCGATCTCACAGAACTGGAAAATTCCCCAGAGGAAAGAATGCTCCATAGCCTCTGTTCAAGGCCGCCGTGATAAGGCGAGGCGGTGAGAGGCCATTCTCCCACATTGCAGCTGGCACAGCTACGCAAGCGCAAAGCGAAAGACAAGATAGTAAACACAGAACAATGAGCCCATTGTACAATGTAAAACTTCAGATCTCTGACACCCTGCCCCCCAGGTGCCCCCGATGTGCGGATTTAGATATCCGCACGCAGGGGGCCACTTGGGAATTAGATATATAGAATGGATATGGAGCAGAAGTCCATCAGTGGCTATTAGCCACGGGGTAGAGATGGGAACTCTCAGTCTGGGGCAGGTGATGCACTCTATTCTTGGTGCTGGAAGGGGCAGCAGTGGGAGGGCTTCTAGTGTCCTGGCCCCACTGCTGGACCTCCTGATGGCACCTGGTATATTTTGGCCGCTGTGTGACAGAGTGTTGGACTAGATGGGCCATTGGCCTGATTCAACATTGGCTTCTCTTATGTTCTTATGTTTGAGTGCAGCGCTGGAAGGGCAGTGATAGAGGGAGACAAGTGTGCTGTGGTTGGTGGATGACGGAGAGTGTGGGAGGAGTTGTTCTGAGTGGAATCTGTTGTGGGTGTTTTATGACAGGGTTCTGTGTATGGGTCTTTGGAAAGTGAAGAGTGGCCGTGCTGTGAGAAGGGTCCCTGTGACTCTAAAGTTTTGAGAGAGAGAGTCCATAAGACAAAGAAACAAGGAGAAGAGATTGGATTTATACACCATGGTCCTTCACTACCCAAGGGAGTCTCAGAGCGGCTTACAAACTCCTTTCCCTTCCCCTCCCCACAACAGACACCCTGTGAGGTAGAAGAAGAAGCAGAGATTGGATTTATACCCCATGGCCCTTCACTACCCAAGGGAGTCTCAGAGCGGCTTACAAACTCCTTTCCCTTCCCCTCCCCACAACAGACACCCTTGCGAGGTAGGTGGGGCTGAGAGAACTTCTGACAGAAATGGCTCTTTTTCAGGAACAGCTGTGCCAGAGCTTGTGACTGACCCAAGGTGCAAGTGGAGGAGTGGGGAATCAAACCTGGTTCTCCCAGATTAGAGTCCGCGCACTGAACCACGACACCAAACTGGGTCTCTGTTGGTCTTGAAGGTGCCACTGGACTCAAACCTTGTTCTGTCTATCACTTCTAATCCGGTAAGAGCTTCCCTGATCCAGAGTTCACTTCCTTATATACAATAGGAGACAAACACCCCTTAACCTCAGTTCTACAAACGTTACTAAGGGGGAGAGCTGTTGAAGAGACGGGCTGCTCATTGGAACTTTGGGTGTCTCAAAATGTTTAAAAGACCAGATTCTAAGTAGCAGGAACTACTATCTTTTGGGGTCTCGGGCAATGCTCCCTCTAAGAAGAAGACACTAGATTTATACCCCGCCCTTCACTACCCAAGGGAGTCTCAGAATGGCTTACAAACTCCTATCCCTTCCCCTCCCCACAGCAGACACCCTGTGAGGTCGGTGGGGCTGAGAGAGCTCTGGCAGAAACTGCTCTTTTTCAAGGACAGCTGTGCCAGAACTTGTGACTGACCCAAGGTCACACCAGCTGCTGCATGTGGAGGAGTGGGGAATCAAACCCGGTTCTCCCAGATTAGAGTCTGCGCACTTCACCACTACACCAAACTGGCTCAACCGCACTGCACAGTTAACCACGACACCAAGTAGTGTCTAACCTGTGTGGTTAGACAAATGCTTTATCTCGTGTGCCTAAGACAAAGAGCTTAGCCTCTGTGGCTTCCTATATGAGAGAGAGATTCCTGTCGGAGTGGAATTTTATTGTCAGAAGGACTGTGTGATACCTTGCCAGTTATATTTACAAGTTCTGTTTCCCCAAAACAGTTAAAGATAGCCAGCAACTTATTTTGTTCTTTAATTAATAATTCAATTTTTGTTTAAGTATATCCCAGAATTCAGTACAGTCCTTCCTCAGGGCCACATAGACCTCTGAAATGCCCAGCCCCTAGGTGATATTACCAGCAGCAGAGAGAGATTTGAGGAATTTTGAAGTCCTGGTGGCAGCAGAAAACAACCCAGTTTATATACAAAGAGTAATTTAAAGTAAAGATGGTTCCCCCCAGCCAAAATAAGCAGAACGCCACAGGAGGGTTGCCAAGTCTGGACTGGGAAATTCCTGGAGATTTGGGGGGCAGTTCCTGGGGGAGAAGGGCAAATTCTGTGTTAGGGATTGTTAGGGAAGAATCTGAGAGTCAAATAAGCAATACTGTAATGCAGGGTTGTCAGACATGCAGCCCAGAGGCCAGATCAGGCCCCCGGAGGGCTTCTGTCAGCCCTGCAGTGGAACTGGCTGTCTTCTGCTTCTTCTTCCAGTTCTGCTGCTGCGCCACCGTAGGTTTGCAGCTCACAGAGACACCCCTGAACAGCAGACTCAAAATCGCAACAGCACAGACATTTTGAGGCCATAATTCAGAGCGAGAGCTGCCAGTTATCAGACACTGTTGAATAAACAAAATATTGCAAGAGCGCTGATGCTTTAGGCATGTTTTTATTTCAAGTAAAAAAAAAACCCCACCTTTGTGTCCTTTATAAAGTTTATATCTCCGCTACCTGGCATTAGATTTTACAACACACGTGGCCCGGCCCAACAAGGTCTCATTTATGTCGGATCCGGGCCTCGTAACAAATGACTTCGATATCCCTGTTGTAAAGCCCCTGTTATAGATCTATAGTGCGACCTCATTTCTGGCCGCCAAATCTCCAAAAGACATAACAGAGCTGGGAAAAGTCTAGAGTAGGGCTACCAAGACTGAAAGGGGTTCGGGCCCCTTCCCTCGGAGGAAGGGCTGAAGAAATATTTAGTTCAGGAAAGAGACGACCTATGGGGGGACATGATCAAGATTTTCCAAATTATGCTTGGGGTGGAGAGAGCTGACAAAAGAGACATTTTACTCCCGCTCCCAAAAGAAATAGAACTCGAGGGCATCCAGTGAAGCTGACGGGCAGTAGGTTCAGGACGGACAAAAGGAAACACTACTTTACGCAGAGAGTGATTAAAATGTGGCAGTTCACTGCCAGAGGCTGCAGTGATGGCCACAGCAATGAACAGCCCGAAAAGGGACTCAGATGGATTCATGGAGGATCAGTCTATCTGTGGCTTCTATCCCTAGTGACTGAGGAGAACCTCCACGTTCAGAGGCACTAATCCTCTGAATCCCAGAGCCATGAGACAAAATCAAGGGAAGGCCTCTCTGCCCTGTGGGTGATCCTCCAGAGGAACTGGTTGGCCACTCTGTGAGACAGGAGGCTGGACTAGATGGACCCTCACTGGTCTGATCCAGCAGGGCTCTGTTTATGTTCTTATCGGGAGAAGGGCTGGGACTGTTTGCCCTGTTGTTCGTCCTCCAGAGAAACTGGTTGGCCACTCTGTGGTATGGGATGGCGGACTGGATTGACCACTGGTCTGATCCAGCAGTGCTCTTCTTGTGTTCTTAATCCCAGGATCTCAAATTGTGCTCTGAAGCAAACCTGGAGAGACAGCCACTCCGGGGACTGGAACAGGAATTATATGTGCGGCAGAAAAGCGTTTCCCATCTTTTATCTTTTTCACCCTCACAGGCAGCAGCAAAAAGAAACCCTCGACGCCTTCTTTGCTGTCTCTGTGGTGGGGAGAACAGATCCACCATGAAGCCTGCTCAGGTAAGGGGGGGGACACACGGAGAGACCCATTTGCCATTTCAATTCATGCACAATGTTTGGGACTCCTGTTTTTCTGGGAGGCGAAGCCACAACCCTCCACATTTCCCCCTCTTTGGCAACTAAGCATGTGTAGTATGCGCTGTCATGTCCAGAAGAGAGCCGGGAAGGGAAAGCCTCAGGGCCCGATCCCCTCCTGGCTGCTGTTTTAATACCCGTGTTTGGATTTATTTCTCATGGACCAAATTTCCAGTGGTGGGAAGGATTACTTCCTTCTGCTTCTTCCTCCTCCAGGATCTGGTGTCCTTTGAGGAGGTGGCTGTGTATTTCACCCGGGGGCAGTGGGCCCTGCTCCGCCCGGCCCAGAGAGCGCTCTACAAGGAAGTCATGCTGGAGAATTTCGGGAACGTGGCCTCTCTGGGTGAGGAGAATCCTCTTCTCCTTGATGCCGTGGAGCGTGGCGGTGAGTCTTCCCTGTTCATAGTTAGGAAGTCGCTGTTGATGAAAGATGTGGTCAGGCCCTTTGTGTATGTAATTCCATCCTGTACACATCTGGCAAGGGTTCGGGGTTCTCCGTGCACAGATGTGAGGCTCTCTCTAGTGGTCTTTGGACCCTGTGAGGGGGCATCAGAAGGGGCGCCAAGAGAGGCTGGGTCGGAGAAAGTGGGCGGGTCCAAGCAGGGGAATTCCTCCAGGCCGGCCTCCCCTCACCTGTGCTGCGATGTGACTGTGGAGGACACACCGATGGCTTCCCTGCCAGTTTCATAAGTCCTGAGCTCTCGAGTGTGGTCGCGATCTAAGAGGGTCAAGCTAACAAACAAATGAATATAAAAAATACACATTTTTATTAGGGCGTACGCAGGAATAAAACATAGGTAAGGTTAAAAGAAATAGTCTAAATATCAGACTCTTAAAAGCCTATATCATTCAAAGCTGATTGTTATACATACCCAATGGATGGGTAAAGCTTTTGACCTAAGGGCCATACGTGTTTTGGGCCCTTCGGGCCTTCCTCAGTGGTCAGTATTCTTTATATTACAACGACAAACATCCAGAAATACATGCATATAGATATATATATATGACCAGGCGTTGCTTTCTTATATGCTTTGTTTTGCTACAAGTTTGTATAGTGGGCCATAGATAGTGGCTGTATAAATTCTCCAAATTATTCTGGTAGTGAATATCCCATTCGTCAGGATGTATGTCACTTCCATCCAAGGTAGTAGTCGAGTAGTGTTTCTCTCGAGCGTGGCGCCAGAGATTCCTAGACTGATTGTTCTGAGGGACTTCCGACATCCATGTTGAGGATTCTTTACCAGGGTGAGCCCTAAATCTTGTAGCCTCTTCAATTGCCACGGGCCTCTCTTAAGTTGTTACGGGCCAGAGACATCGGAAAGATCACACATTGAACTTAATCCTTTCAGGGAAGATTAGTCTCTGCGGTTGAAGGGTTGGGCTACACCACGATCTGACCACTATCTACTTCATACAGGGAAGATGGAGCTCCAACGCTTACAGGGAAAGGGATGACGCTGTAAAATGGTCTGTCCGTGGAGTCTCATGGTTCCTACCGCATTCCCCAGTGCTCTGGAGCACTTTGGGTTTCCAGACGGATACTCTGGTGGGAGCGTGGAACATGAAGCTCCTAGAAATTACTGGGAAGGTTCAACCCTTGTGAACCTCTCCTACCCGGGGGTCAGACCTGAACAGGGTCAACATGTCGCCCAAGTGACCTTTAGATAGCTAGCAGAATAATTAACACGTGGAATTCACAGCCGCAGGAAGTGGGGGGGGGCTACAAGCATGGAGACCTTCAAGAGGGGATTGGATAGACATCTGGAGCCGAGGTCCATCAGTGGCTATTAGCCACAAGGTATAGATGGAATACTCTGTCTGGGGCAAGGGATGCTCTGTATCCTTGGCGTTTGAGGGACAACAGTGGGAGGGCTTCTGGAGTTCTGGCCCCACTGGTGGACCTCTTGAGGACACCTGGGATTTGGCCACTGGGTGATGGATTAGCAGCAGGGTGACTCGGAGAGGACCAGCAGACAACCGTCCCAACTGTGGAAGATGCCGTAGTGTCTGCCGACTCCTGAACCTGACCCTGTCTTATTTCTCAGAAAGAAGAAATCAGTTATGCTCCCTCTCAGCTATGGCATCTTGTGAGCAAAAACTCTTCTTTGTGAGCTACTGGCATTGTGAACGAGCGATTTGGCCGTTCCATCAATTAGGTTGTTCTAGAGCCCTCCTTCCTGAGCTAAGACAAAAATCTGTGTGCCGGAGGCTAAAAAACTGTGAGCTAAGCCGGCTTAGAGGGAACACTGGTAACCACTGCAGAGAAGGGCAACTAGAATGATAAAAGGGTTGGAAGACCTTCCCTATGAAGAAAGGTTAAAACGCTTGGGGCTCTTTAGCTTGGAGAAACGACGGCTGAGGGGTGACATGATCGAGGTTTATAAGATTATGAATGGGATTGAGCAGGTTGAGAAAGAAGTCCTTTTCTCCCTTTCTCACAAGACAAGAACTCGTGGGCACACCATGAAATTGCTGAGCAGTCGGGTTAGAACAGATAAAAGGAAGTCCTTCTTCACTCAAAGAGTGATTCACACATGGAATTCACTGCCACAGGAGGTGGTGGCAGCTGCAAGCATGGAGAGTTTCAAGAGGGAATTAGATAAACATATGGAGCAGAAGTCCATCAGTGGCTATGAGCCACAGGGTATAGATGGGAACTCTCAGTCTGGGGCAGGTGATGCACTCTATTCTTGGTGCTGGAGGGGGCAGCAGTGGGAGGGGGCTTCTAGTGTCCTGGCCCCACTGCTGGACCTCATGATGGCACCTGGTATATTTTGGCTGCTGTGTGACAGAGTGTTGGACTGGATGGGCCATTGGCCTGATTCAGCATTGGCTTCTCTTATGTTCTTATGTTCACCCCTCCCTAACTGGGTTTTCCTGCCCCCTGGGCCCTCCTGCTCTGAGCCCCCAGCCAGCCAGGCATCTTCAGGCCAGCCTCAGCAAGAGTCCCCCCCGATTGTCTTCGGGCCCAGTTGAGGGTGGCTTGCCTACTCGTAAGGGGAACATGACCAACATCCTGTCCCACACAGCGGCCAGCCAGTTCCCCTGGACAGCCAACAGAATCACATTTCTGTATCCCAGTTCTGTCATTATTTCTGTTAGGTTTTGATACCTCTGACCTCCTTTGGGATTGGACCTACCACTGAAAAGCAGGGTCAAAATCAAAAGAATTAAGCATCCACTGGTTCTTTTCGTGAAGGACCGAAAGCTCCCTGGGTGGCCATTTCCCCTCCTGATCATTGGCCCCTCTGACCCATCCCGTACTCCACCCCACAGCGGTTCCTCGCCTGCTGTGCCTGCCGGGAGAGAGTCAAATTGGCTCGAAGGGCCAAACTGCGGCACACGAAGTAGAATTCTAATTTTCTGCTCTTTTTTTCATGCCGAAAAGGACTCGTGAGTGCCAAGCCTGACCTGATCTCCTGGCTGGAAGGAGAAAAAGAGCATCTCTTCCCGTTCTCGGCTGAAGAGGAGGCACCGAAAGGTCTGTGGTGGGGAACGGTGTGGTTCTTGTGCTTCCTCCCCAGGGCGGGTGGGTTTCCTCTGTGACCTTCCTTATCCTAAGAGCTGGTTCTCCTCCACAGAGCCGGGGTGAGTGGTGAGTGCTGAAAAGGTGCCTGTAGAGGTTGAAGAGTAAATAACTAAACAACCTGTAGCCTGCATCACTGCCTGAGGAGAATCTCACTGGCTCGTGGTTTCATTTTTTAGGCGTTCCTCTCAACTTCAGATCCATCAGTGCACTATAAAATATCCCAGGCCCAGGTTACCAACAAAGAGTTTTGAAAGTCTGTCTAGCCACCAAGCCGTTGAATGGCGGCACTCTCTCCCACAGTTAATTAAATTTGTTCTCTAGTGTTCCTGATCCCTTATTCACAATGTTCATGAGAAGTTTCTCTTTCTTTCAGACAGCGGCATGTGGAGAATTCACAGAGAGGCGGGAAAATGGCTAGACGGCGGGAAAGGCTTCAGCTGGAGTGAAAATCTTACTTCCCATCAAAGAATTCATACAGGGGAGAAACCATATCAATGCCTGGAGTGTGGAAAAAGCTTTCGGTGCAAGGCTAAGTTAACTTCACATCAGAGAATTCATACAGGGAAGAAACCACATAAATGCCTGGAGTGTGGAAAGTGCTTTACTAGGAAAGGAAGCCTTACTTACCATAAAAGAATTCATACAGGGGTGAAACCCTATAAACGTCTGCAGTGTGGAAAAAGCTTTCGACTGAATAATATATTAACTTTCCATCAAAGAACTCACACAGGCGAGAAACCATATAAATGCCTGGAGTGTGGAAAAGTCTTCAGGCACAAGGCAAGCCATACTTACCATGAAAGAATTCATACAAGAGAAAAACCATATAAATGTCTCGAGTGTGGAATAAGCTTTTCACAAAGGGGTACTCTAACTTCCCACCAAAGAATTCACACAGGGGGGAAACCATATAAGTGCCTGGAGTGTGGAAGGTGCTTTAGTCGCAAAGGAAGTCTTATTAACCATGAAAGAATACATACAGGGGAGAAACCATATAAGTGCTTGGAATGTGGGAAAAGCTTTCCACGGAATAATACTCTACGTTTCCATCAACAAATTCACACAGGGGAGAAACCATATAAGTGCCTGGAATGTGGGAAAAGCTTTCCGCGGAAGAATGCGCTAGGTTTCCATCAACGAATTCACACAGGGGAGAAACCATATAAATGCCTGGAGTGTGGAAAGTGCTTTAGTCGCAAAGGAAGCCTTATTGACCATGAAAGAATACATACAGGAGAGAAACCATATAAATGCCTGGAATGTGGGGAAAGCTTTTCATGGAAGAAGATTCTAACTTCCCATCAACGAATTCACACAGGGGAGAATCCATATAAATGCCTGGAGTGTGGAAAGTGCTTTAGTCACAAAAGAAGCCTTACTTCCCATGAAAGAATACATACAGGGGAGAAACCATATAAATGTCTAGAATGTGGGGAAAGTTTCCCATGGAAGAATACTCTAACTCTCCATCAACAAATTCACACAAGGGAGAACCCATATAAATGCCTGGAGTGTGGAAAGTGCTTTAGTCACAAAGGAAGCCTTACTTCTCATGAAAGAATACATACAGGGGAGAAACCATATAAATGTCTAGAATGTGGGGAAAGCTTTTCACGGAAGGATACTCTAACTTCCCACAAAAGAATTCACACAGGGGAGAAACCATATAAATGCCTGGAGTGTGGAAAGTGCTTTAGTCGCAAAGGAAGCCTTATTGACCATGAAAGAATACATACAGGAGAGAAACCATATATGTGTCTGGAATGTGGGAAAAGCTTTTCATGGAAGAAGATTCTAACTTTCCATCAACTAATTCACACAGGGGAGAAACCATATAAATGCCTGGAGTGTGGAAAGTGCTTTAGTCACAAAAGAAGCTTTACTTCCCATGAAAGAATACATACAGGGGAGAAACCATATAAATGTCTAGAATGTGGGGAAAGTTTCCCATGGAAGAATACTCTAACTCTCCATCAACAGATTCACACAGGGGAGAAACCATATAAATGCCTGGAGTGTGGAAAGTGCTTTAGTCGCAAAGGAACCCTTACTTCCCATGAAAGAATACATACAGGGGAGAAACCATATAAATGTCTAGAATGTGGGGAAAGCTTTTCATGGAAGAATACTTTAACTTCCCACCAACGAATTCACACAGGGGGAACCCATATAAATGCCTGGAGTGTGGAAAGTTCCTTGGCTGCAAAAGAAGCCTTCTTGTCCATGAAAGAATACATGCAGGGGGAAAATCATATAATTGTCTAGAATGCAGGAAAAGCTTTGCATGGAAGAATACTTTAACTTTCCATCAATGAATTCACACAGGGGAGAAACCATAAAAGTGCATGGGATGTGGGAAAAGCGGAGCCTCCAGGAAAGCAGCTGCGGAGCCTCCAGGAAAGCCGGCGCTCAGAGGGAGGGGGCAGGGGTTCAAACCCCCTGCCCCTTCCCTGGCTTTCCTGGGGGCCCCACAGCTGTGGAGCGCCCAGGAAAGCCAGCACTCCACCACCACCACCACCACCCCCGTCTCCAGGCCCCACCGAGAGGCTGGCATCCCCGGTGGGATTGGCGCCCCAGGCTGTCCTGCCTAGGGCACCCAGACACCTGGGGCCGGCCCTGCAAACACGGCTACCCACTGCCTTCTATTTCATACCTTCTGTGGAATGCTGAAATAGTGGGAGTCTTCCTCTCCCTGTTGGGCAGGACATTCCCCCAAGTGGGAGCCCCACGAGTGAATCATTCTGTTCCTGTTGCTCTGAGTCTCACCCATGGTCTTTGCCCAGATGAGCAAAGCAGTTGTGATCGATCGTAGTGAGAGAAGGAGTCCTGTGGCTCTGTACACCTGAAGCCCTGAAAGACTTTGCCAGTAGTAGCCAGCTGGAAAACTAAACCATGTCCAAAGGAGCAACTCAGATTTCTCCCAGATGCATTCTGTGCCTCTCCTCAAGCTGTAATCGAGCGCCGACATTCCGTAGCGGCTGGAGGTGCTGACTTCAAGGGTGGGCCCACGTAGAGTACATTACGGTAGACTGGCTGCCTGGTTTCTCTGGTTTTGATTTTCTTTTTTTCGGTAAAGTTTTGTATTGTATATCTAACAAAGACAAACAAGAAACAAACAGTATATATTACAAACAAGTTGGGGGTCATATTCTTTTTTTTTTAAAATAATTTTATTTCACGCAGCATATAATTACAATACAAAACGGTGACTTTCTATCATCGATAACATAATATGTAAAAGTGTAAAAAGTTTATAAAATAAACCTCGCATATCAAATATAGACTAACTAAATGACAGTAGCTTATATTTGGCCTTAGAAATAGTTTCCCAATCAAAAGTGTCCATGTCTATTTTATCTAGGATAGGGTACCAGATACTTAGACGATTAAAGAAGTCACTCTCGTTTTGAGTATTAGAGTGGTAAATTGGAAAATTGTCTAGCATGAATAGGTCCCATACTTTATACCACCATTGTGTTATGCTAGGGACCTCGGTATCTTTCGTCATATTCATCTTATTACATCTATTTTGTTACCTCCTACAGTATCTAACCTAGCTGTTCGAAAGCAAGAAATTGCAAGTAGATAAATAGGCACCACTTCGGTGGGAAGGTAACAGCGTTCCATGCGCCTTGGTGTTTAGTCATGCCGGCCACATGACCACGGAAACGTCTTCGGACAGCGCTGGCTCTTCGGCTTTGAAACGGAGATGAGCACCGCAACCCTAGAGTCGGATTCGACTGGCTTTCGAGCAAGGGAAACCTTTACCTTTACCTTACAGTATCTAAATACAAGTTAAGTAATTTTTCCACCCAAGCCATTTGTGCAAGAGCTTTGCTTTATGTTTCAAAATGGAGTTACATTTCTGTCCATTTCAGGCCACTATTTGTCCATTTAACATAATCATCTAACCATTTGTAAAATCGCGATCATGTATTTAGGAATCTTCTGTGGTTTTGATTTTCATTGTGCATAATGATTCTATTCTGAGCATTCGTATCTCTAATATTTCCTGTATTATGCGGAGAATCAAGTGTTGTATACTTCAATAAACTTTGTGCTTAGTTAAAAGATTGGATCTGAGTTTCTTATTGGTTCAACATGGCCCGCTGGGGCTAAAAGAGAAACAGAGTTGTAGGCACTAACTAGGATTTCTCCTTCTGGTGACACCTGGGTTTTGGCCACTGTTACATACGGAAGTCACATTGTTCCCGATAAGGCAATTTTGCTTGGTCTCTTAGGACCTAAACTGGAAGGAACATATTGGTACTGATGCTATTTCCAATATATACAACTACTTCTGACACAAGGCCAGATATATTTGTGGCCCCAAATGGAAATATTTTTGGTGTGTCGTTCAATTCCATATTGGAACATTCCATTTTTGGTCCTATATGATTGTTTATTGCTTTACATGTGTTACAGGGACTTTGTTGCTTGGTATATTTTGTACTCTGTACTATTTGACCTCTGAAGAAGGGTCTTGTGAGCCGAAACGCTTCAGGTCATACGCTGACCTTTTGTGTGCATTTCTCCCTTTTAACGTTTTATGAGGCTTTACTTGGGCCCCTGCAAGGTTTTTATCTGTCATTGAAACAAAACACTCTTTTGTCTATAGTTGTTGTTGTTGTTGTTGTTCAGTCGCACAGTCGAGTCCGACTCTTCGCAACCCCATGGACCAGATCACGCCAGGCCCTCCTGTCTTTCGCTGTCCGCTGAAGTTTGCTCAATTTCATGTTCGTTGCATCAATGACACTGTCTAACCATCTCATCCTTTGCCATCCCCTTCTTCTTTGACCTTCAATCTTTCCCAGCATCAGGGTCTTCTCCAGTGAATGCTCCCTTCTCATTTGGTGGCCAAAGTATTTGAGCTTCAGCTTCAGGATCTGGCCTTCCATGGAACAGTCAGGGTTGATTTCTTTTAGGATTGACTGATTTGATCTCCTTGCAGTCCAAGGGACTCTCAAGAGTCTTCTCCAGCACCATAGTTCAAAAGCATCTATTCTTCGGCGCTCGGCCTTCCTTATAGTTCAACTCTCGCAGCCATACATTACTACGGGGAATACCATTGCTTTGACCATGCGGACTTTTGTTGGAAAGGTGATGTCTCTGCTTTTTATCATGCTGTTTAGGTTTGCCATCGCTTTCCTCCCCAGGAGCAGGCGTCTTTTAATTTCATGGCTGCAGTCACCATCTGCAGTGATCTGGGATCCTAGGAACGTGAAGTCTGTCACTACTTCTACGACTTCCCCTTCTATACTATACTATACTAACTTATAACTAAGTTGTCTATACTAACTTATGTTTATAACTTTTGGCCCTCCATAAGTTTTCTAAACGTCCTTTGGAGGTTTTGGCTACTGTGCGACACAGCGTATTGGACTGGGTGAATCGTTGGCCTGCTCCAACATGGCCTCTCTTACATTCATATTTTCTTCCCCCAACTTTCAATATCAAGAAGAAGAAGAAGAGATTGGATTTCTACCCCACCCTTCACTGCCCAAAGGCATCTCAGAGCGGCTTACAATCTCCATTCCCTTCCCCCTCCCCACAACAGACACCCTGGGAGGCAGGTGGGGCTGAGAGAGCTCTTTTGAGGACTGCTCTTGAGAGAACAGCTCTGACAGCCATGACTGACCCAACGTCATACCAGTAGCTGCATGTGGAGAAGTGGGGACTCAGTAGCTGCATGTGGAGGAGTGGGGACTCAGTAGCTGCATGTGGAGGAGTGGGGACTCAGTAGCTGCATGGAGGAGTGGGGAATCATTAGCTGCATGTGGAGGAGTGGGGACTCAGTAGCTGCATGTGGAGGAGTGGGGACTCAGTAGCTGCATGTGGAGGAGTGGGATTCAGTAGCTGCATGTGGAAGAGTGGGGACTCAGTAGCTGCATGTGGGAAGCGGGGACTCAAACCTGGTTCTCCTAGTCCGCACTCCTAGCTACCAAAGTGACTTCGAAATCTCTGAGAATATCGGAGAATTCCGAGCGAACCTTTATCTGCTTAGCATTCAAAAGGAACTGTGTAAAAACATAGGGTATAAGATTGCACCTTTGGGATTCCATAAGTCAGCTCCCCCACGGAACATAGCTGGTCTCCTTAGAGTCTTCCTTGAGGAATTATTCAAACCAGGCCAAGGCACATCCCCTGAGACCTCCTCCTGCCTCCAAATGCCTCAGCAGGATGGCATCCTCTACCGTATCTAAAGCTGCAGGCCAATCTAGGAGGAACGGCAAAGTAACATGGCACTTCCCATCACCACCACCAGGTCTGATGCAGTGCAGGAACTGGGACTGTGTTGTGCAGAGCTGTACACCACCCCCTGTCATCCAGGAAACCTGTTGCTCTCTAAAGTTAGCCCAGTCATGTTCAGCAATCACAGTTCTATACCCCGTGTCTTCTCTGCCTTTAAATAAAAGCTCTTGGTTTGAATGCAATTCAGGCTTTGAAAGGGGCAGCCGTGAATCTCATAGAACGGGAGGGGACATGGCTCAGAGGAGAAGCATCTGGAAATTCCCAAGTTCAGTCCCTGGCTTCTCCCCTGAAAAGGACCGTATAGCGTGTGATGTATAAGACCTCAGAGAGCCCCTGCCAGAAAACGTGTTCCTTTCCTCTTCCTGGGCCTTTCCCTCATCTCTGTCGTCTTTGAGGAGAGGAGGAGGAGGAGGAGATTGGATTTATACCCCGCCCTTCACTTGGAGTCTCAGAGCGGCTTACAAACTCCTTTCCCTTCCCCTCCCCACAACAGACACCCTGTGAGGTAGGTGGGGCTGAGAGAGCTTCTGACAGAAACTGTCCTTGAGAGAACAGCTGTGCCAGAGCTTGTGACTGACCCAAGATCACATCAGCAGGTGCAAGTGGAGGAGTGGGGGAATCAAACCCAGTTCTCCCAGATTAGAGTCCACCCACTTAACCACTACACCAAACTGGGTCAGGTTATGTGAGTTACCACCCTAAATATTATTTTTACGGAGAATAAGTGAATCGCTCTTCTTCTTTGAAGTTGCAGAGCGTTACACCAAGTGTCCAGACGATCAGCTTCCAAATGAGGACCAAACGTCATTGTGTCCCCTAGATTATAACCTTCCTGTCCGAGGAAGAACTGAAGGTTATCCTAGCTTTACCTGCCCTAGTTTTTGTCCCTCGTTTCAAGTTTTTGTTTTCATCCTGTTTATAAAATCCCTGAACATTCCAGTAGTCAAAGCCAAGAACGGGTACCACGCCTACCTCCTCCCCATCTCCCTCCTGCTTTCCTTTCCTCCTTTCTGTTCATTACCCCACCAAGGAAGCTGGCCTGCCTTCTCCGACAAACCGCCTTCAGCGACTGGCTCTAATCTCTGAGATGTCCTGGAGTACTGGTGTTGTGCCGGAAGACTG